>RSEF01000004.1:34970356-34980458 GCA_003993805.1 Himantopus leucocephalus | reverse complement strand
GGGGTGATTGCCGGTTGATTTTTTTTTTGGGGGGGGTGTGGGGTGGTAGTGGGGGAGCCTTGTCCACTCCGCTCCACATGTCTAGTCAGGAAGGATTTTTGGATAGCGGATGGTGCCGGTGTCCCGAAACTTTATGATCTCCAGCCCCCTCGGGGCCGGTGTATTACTGAGGATTAGGTGTATCGGCTGCAAAAGAACCCCGAAGTTTGCGTTTTAGGACCATGGGCTAACAGTCCTCGCCCATGACCGGTTTCTCACACAAGGTGCCGTGAGATAGTCTTCCTTTTCACATTACCTGGCAGCCTCTCTGCCCGATTTCCAGCCGCGGTCATGTGAAGGGAAGCACCTCCTCTGCTCACCCATTTCTTAAAATTGTCGCTTGGCTGCATCCTTTAGCAAGTGAAATTCTGTTTATCAGCCTGTTGCTTGGCTTTGCAAACGCCTTGGTACCTAACCCTGCAGGACCGTGTTTGATACGCTCTGCTGGGATGACCGGCGTCGCATCCAGGGGGTACGCACAGGGAGGGAAACTGCTGAATAATGTCATTAAGAATCACTGCACGTGAAATAAACAATCAGGTGTCTTTTTATTTTTTCTTTTCTTTTCTTTTTTTTCTTTTTTTTTTTTTTTTTTTTTTTTTTTTTTTTTTCCATCCTGGTTTAGGTTTAATTAAGAATTCCTCAGTTACAACTCTGTAGTTGTCAAGGTCTGAGAGACTCTTGGAAAACTTGTGTTTCAGTCTTGCTGGCCCAAGCATAATAAAAAAAAAATACCCAGCCTGAATCGAATTTTTATGCTCAGTTCACGGTAGATTTCACTCCATTCTCATGTAAACAGCTTCTACGAATCAACATATGTGTCTGGGTGGTATCTCTCACTTTGTTTTGTAACAAAAAGCCATATTGCATCATTTAATTTGCTCAAGTCATGCAAATAGGAAAAAATCAATAGGACAAAAAGGGGTCGACTTATCCTCCTCCCCACTAAACTGCTGCCCACACACAGAGTCCTGTTGCTTATGGCAAAAGAATAACAACAACACCATTGTGTTTGTTAGTTGGTTCACTAATGGGTGAAACTGGAGAACATCATTCTCCTTCAGTCCCCAGCTCTGTCCAAATGTTCATGCCTTTTGAGGGAGCATTTGTCCTACCCCCTCTATTCCCAGATGAGTGAGAACTGTCTTACTGCAGGTTTTCAGCTGCAGATCTCTCTTTATTCATACCATATGCAGCAGCAGTTTGAGATTCAAGGCAGATATATTTCTTCATGTTGTCTAGAGACAGTGTCATTAAGCTCCTGTGTGATAAGTGAATTAAACTATAAACTNGGGGGGGGGGGGGGGAAGGAAAAAAAAATAAGTGCTGGAAAATATGTCCTTAATTCACCCTGTTTGCAATGTCTTGGTGGCATATATGCTACTGAGATTATTCAGTGCTTGGAGACCCTTGTAGTAATAGGCTGAATGCAGTAAATTGGAAGTTGAATTTTGGTTAGTTTTCGATCTCCAGGCAGCTGAAGGGTTTATTCTCTTCTTACTGTTCCTTGAAAATATCTTTTCATTCTCTNTTTTTTTTTTTTTTTTACTAACAGTACTAAAACCCTGATATAAGTGTGAGGAATTGACCATATATGCCACAGGAGCTATTTCTGAGCTGTTGAACCTGGTTTTTTTTTAAATATGAATTACACTTTTTAAGGAATATTATTTTACAGGGTTTTAAAATCAGGCTGTTTTTCACCAAAGATTATGTTTATGAGACTCACAAACCTGCTTTATCATATAAATGTACGTTTAGAAAAAACATCAAAATACGTGTCATTTATACTTGACAGAATGAGGTGGTTGTTCCATAAAAGACATGGCAAACTATTATGGAATACATTTGAATGGAACTTTTTTAAAAGCACATTTTTTTAAACTGTCCCAAACCAGCTTTTTTAAACTCCATCATATATCCACACGATGGAGTGGCTACGACATTAACAGAAATCCGAATGCTAGCTTCTTTTAAAAAAAAAAAAAAAAAAGAATGGAGCATGCTCAGTTGACATTTTCATAAGCACTTCTTGGGTAAGATGCCGGGTCTTTGAGAATTTTTGACCAAAGTATTGATCTGTGTTTATAATGAAAACACTACCATTGCCTGCGGTTTTGGGAACAGGAATGGAGCTTCCATAATGAGTAGATACAGCATTGCACTGGCTCAAGTAAGATTTTTGCATCTTGTGGTTGACGTTTAACTCTTTGTCTTCTAGTTTTCTGCAATATATCCCCTTGTTTATGAAGGGCTACTACATCCCAGTCAAACATTGTAATATCAGTTTTTCTAAAAGTTTGCTTACAGCCCGACAGGCAAAGAAGTCCTCTCTACCTTGGATGGTTTCACAGCCAAGGCTGTCAAGGAATGGGTGAAAAGTAATTGTTTTCAAGTGTGCCCTTTTACAATCATTTGTTTGCTCTGGCTCTTTCACGAACAAAGGCTATTGTTGAACACATCCAACTAAACAAATAACTCATCTTGGGGTCCCTTTAACAGCTGCCTTAGTACAATGATCTATTTACATATTACCCTAAAAATGAAACCGAACTCTTTAATGACATAATCCAGCACTATAATACAGAAGAAGCATATGTTCAACCCAACAGCTGAACAATCTCGTAAGCATATGATTTTTAGACATAAATGCTTGTATATCAAATACGGCTTAATGCAATGACTTACTTCACTGTTGTTTTTTTCTGTTCAGATCAAAATTATACGGCCATTCTCAAACTAGATATGACAGAGTACACAAAACAGATGACAATATTCAATGTAAAGAATTTCTGTCTATTGTGTCATCTTCTGTTCCTTCTTCTTTGCACCGTTCTTTTTGTTGATAAACCAATTTCGTATGCTACGCTTTCTTGCGCATTCCAGGATTTATCTTACCTTTAGTCTACCCGTTTTACTTTCATGTGGCTAGAGATTAAAGGATGATCTTACAGATGTTGTAAATTAGTCAGCAGCAGGCATAATCATTATTAGGCATGTTGCAATAAATGTTTGGAAGTTTTACATATTTTCCAGAGCACAGTTAGTTTAAACCACTGCAGTTTGATGGTTTCACATACGACTTTAAAAATTGAAGCAGGAAATTAGTTTACATTTCTCCAAAAGACCAAAGCCATTGTCAACTTTAAGGTCATTTTCAAAGTAGAGATCCAACAGAAAAAAGCTTCACTCACATAAGTATTTCAGCTTTCACTTAAAACTGGTTTAATATACTCCAGGATAAATACATTATCGATTTCCTGAAATTCAGAATAGAACGGTTGTCGTATCTCCCAGCCAGGACAGAGTTATACATCAGACCTCACACAGAGCAAACGTTACCGCCCTATTTTGCTTGAGCATTCTGAAAGTTAAATAACATTGTACTTGATTTTCAGATAATTGATTGACTCTCATTCCTTAATCTTCCGATTAGCTATTATATGACCACGATTCATTCCAGAAATGACATGAGGGGGTGAATTCCTGTGGTTAATTCCTGGATAGCAGCTGCTCAGGGGGATTAGGATCCTTTTGTCTTAACTTTGAGGACTGAAATGTTGGCAAGCATTACTTCTCCTGTATCACCAGGCAACGTCAATTACGTTTTCTACAAGAAACAGTAAATTAGCTCTGCTATCCTGTAATTTTTTTTTTTTTTTTTCCCCTGTTCACAATGCCTTCTAGAGTCTTCCAGTAGGAGTACAGTTTTCTATCTGCATCGCTGGAATTAATTCAATAAACACACTGAATATTTACCTAGTAATACCTCATGTTTACTTGTACTTCTAAACACACCGTCATACTGCTACCACAAGAAAGCCTACTGCCTGAGATCAACTCCCTTTTGCAAAGCAGGTGATACTACTGAATGTAGGGAAGTACTCTGAAAAGTCTGTAGTTGTGGAGCACTTTCCTTCTTTCCTTTGGTGGAAACACCAAAACAGGTCGTTTCATCCTTGCTTTAGGAGAGTTCCCAGCTTCTTGGTGACATGATGTTTTTAAAAAGCAGCATTTACGGCTAGTGTTTTCGATCATCCCCTGTTGGCTTCACACTTTGTGCTATTTGGCAGACAATGACCCAACTGAATTACATAGGCCGCTTCCCATCAGAACCACAGCAGCGCGAGGTATCACGGTCAGGGTGCCATCATCCCTTAAGAAAGCCCAGCTAATGCAGAAGATTGCTTCAGCAGTGTGGATTACTGCAAGCATATAAAGTCTGTTCTCTACTACCTGGATTGCAATCCTAGGCAGTATTAAGTCAAGTTCAAGGTTTTAATTGTTATGTATTTTGGTTATAGTTTATTATAGTTATCATTGTATGTTTATTTCTTGTCTTCAAGGCATTTTCCCCCAGATATACCCTATCTAGAACAACATCTGAAACTCAAGAAAGAAGACTAAGGTTGACAGTTGTGCTGCTATGGCCCAAATGAGCAATCTAGCAAAAAAAATCTAAACTTTTTCAGGAAAGAAGGCGCTGGGGCTGTGGGAAGAATTCCCCAAAGAATTCAGGGCCAATGCAAACCTTTTGCCATACACGCAACATGCAATCAATAGATTACTGCCTTCAAGGTTTTAAAAAAAAAAAAAAGAGACAATGCCTTTTCAAAAGAAGATGTGAGACAATTATATTCCCAAGAAGGGTCCGAAGAGAGATAATAAACCGTACGTGGCAGATGTTACTCACATTACTTAATTGCAGGTGCTAGGAAGCCGAGGATAGTCTGAGAACAGCTAGCCAAAAGAACAGAACATTTAATGCATTTAACGGTCCTGGCAAATCTGGAGGAATTCTTTTTGAAGCCAATGGCAGCTCTTCCAGAGTAAGGGTAGAAGCCAAATGATGTTCTTCTAATCAGTGGTCCAACTTACGCCACTAAACTTCAGTACACATCTCAGATGGTCTTTTGACAATATAGGTATGGTAAGACTAAATTTTCCTGGAAGGAGTTTGGCTTCTAAATTAAGGTTCCTTTAAGTAGGATTTTGTTTAACCGTACAGGCCATATATTGTGTAATATTTTGAATATGTATCTGTTTAAAACAATGGAGAGTGCATTTCTCTGTTTGCGGTTTATGTAGCTATGATCCATAAATAAAATGCTGAGTTCAGAACAGTGTTATCAAAGTACTACATCCTCGAAGAGAGCCAACCTATGAGACAGCATACTCAAACGTATCAAGAGTCTTCATGCATTGAATAACTTATTTTATCAAAAGTAATTTTGATAATTCCTTTCAATGTTACATTGCAAGGGAATGCATTGGAGAGTCCTTTACAAATCAGCTCAGATATGAACTATAGCAAAACTGTGTCAATATTTTCAAATGCACTATTTACAAATATTTACAAATTTTACAGAATACAAATATTTACCACATTAATATTTCATAAGTGACTTACAGTCTTTGTTTATAACTGCATTGAACAAATAGCAGAAAGAACCTGAGGTTTTTCTTTTGCTTTGGATCAGATTCAGTCCCTCTCAACTGGGAACACATTTCCCACTACCCACCATTGGGATGAATGATCAAAAAACAATCCATGTGGTTAACAATAGATTAACAAAGTGCACTGCATTCAAAGACTAATAAAGACGACTATGCTGGTTTGCATTATTTTTCACGATTTGATGACATTGCGCTCCTTAGGCTCCTGTGTTTACTTAAACACATCATCAATCGTGGTTTCGTGCTTCTTCAAGTACTATGCATAATATATGCTCTTTTTTCAGGACAAAATTACCGTTTCAATATTGAGACAAACAAGATGTTATGAACAAATTCTACTTTTTGACTTATAAAAAGGCATGTCTGAAAACACACAGCTCGTCCCACCTCCAAGTAGTTCGCCTTAGAGAGAACAAAGAGCAGAGCAGCATTTAAAGCATGAAAAATCCAAGGCACCTGCTGAACTCTGCAGCAGTCATTTCAGTAGTCGGCCTGTGGTATCACTCAAGATAAACCTGTTTAACAAATACCTAGATAGGATTTTCCTGATGTGTTTTGATGGTAGAATTTTAATTTTTAGTCTCTAAATACTTGAATAGGTCACCTTACAAGTTAGCTTTTTGAGTGTTTGTCATAAGAGAAGTGGGTCGAAGGCCTGCTGCTGTAGCTCCTCTTTATATAAATGAGCCCTCTAGTTCAGAGATTGTCTACGTGATTAAGAGATTGTGGGCCTGCGTCCATAAAATAACTTGAGTACTATTATTCTTGTCTGAGAAAGAGAAGCAAGTGCTTAAAATCTCACTGTACTAATGACATTGCACATTTCATAGTAATAATTTTTGCACTTCTGAAGCAGTGACGTGAATCATGATGCATTTATACTAACTGTATCGGTTCCGCTAGCATTATTTATTACATTAGATCATGCGATCTTTTTTTTTTTTTGTGTAAGATGGGGAAACAGGTCATATATTTATTTGTCTCTGGTTTGTGGCTTGCAGATACTTTCTGTTACCAACAACACAGAATGTGCGAAGCTACTGGAGGAAATCAAATGTGCACACTGCTCACCTCACGCTCAGAATCTATTCCACTCACCTGAGAAAGGGGAAACACCTGAAAGAGAACTAACTCTTCCCTACCTGTGCAAAGACTATTGTAAAGAATTCTATTATACTTGCAGAGGTCACATACCAGGTAAAACCTATAACAAAATACGGGGCTAAAGGATGTCTGTTTTGAAATGTCGATATTGCCTGAGCGGTCATAGATCCAGCTCTTTACTAGGTAAAATCCCCATTGATATCCAGGGGATTTTGCCCAAGCGAAGACAGAATATCTCAGGGTCTTCACAGCAGATCTAATGTAGCGAGGCTAATATTTTGAGCGCTTTCTTGCCAGCCTCCTATTAAACTCTCCATGAAACACGGGATTGTTTGTTGTCAAAGGTACCTGAAACTACCACCTTCGCTGAAATATTAGCATGTTCATTCAAATCGTGTAAACAAGTAGTTGGCCATCCAAAAGGCTATTCTAACTGATAGATAGCTTTAAAATGCAAGTAGTAAAGGATGCTGGCTGTTTGCTGTAGACTCTAAAAGCTGATGAGTAAAGTGTTTTTTCTGGTTTTGTTACCCTAGAAACTGATGTTTTTCCACAGGGTTTAAAGCCCATTGAATTCAAAGGGAGCTCTTCGATAGACTTCTGTGATCTTTGAATCACTTCCAACATGCTGTTAACAACCAAATTCTTAACTAACCTAACACATCCTCAGTGTAGTCAGTAGAGTTAACTGGACATAACCAAAACCAGAATTTGACCTGTGTTGTCTAAGGCAGTCACCAAATGTGCACTATCACTTGTAACTATATCAACAAAATAACCACAGAAGATGGTTCTTTTAGACATGCGGTCTTAATACACTATTATATTAAATAACATCTTTGGTATTCTCAATAGTAAATTATTTATACGTTTAAGACTGTCATTTTTAAACTATGCTTTTTTCCCTGTCCAAACACTACTTATAAATAATGCCACACAGGAGAAAATAATTAAACTGGTTAAGATTATTTTTTTTACTAGCAACACAGACTGGAAAAAAAGAGTTGATAACGATATGAAAAATGAATTTTTGAATAGTCATATTTGACAGATGAACACAGCTTTGTAATATAATATAAACATATTTGAGTAAAGGGGATAGTTTAAGTGGATGAGATTTGGAGGAGGGTTTTTTAATTGCATGTGTACAGTGTGTACTTGTTTTCTCTGAAATCCCAAGAGTGCGGGGATTTTTTTGCAGTGTTCTTTTATTGACTTGAGAAAACATTTTGAATTTACTTACTTTTTCCCTTTACTGTGGTTTAACATGTATCTCAACCCATTCAAATATGAAAATATTATTATTGTCTTTATAAACTAAGAGATGTTTCTAAGGCTTTCTTAAACCAGCTGTTTCTTGCTCTTTATCACATTCCCCAAAGCAAAGCAGAATAGAACACAGTTGCCAAGACTGCCTGCTGAACAGCGATAACAGATTAGATATTCTAAATGTTTGGCCCATCTAAGAAGTCAGCACAAAGACTTTTTTTGACATGAGTTTGTAGCTAGTGCAAATGATTAGCATATTCTGCAGAGCACGTCCCTCATAGCTGCTTTGTGAAAATCTGTGTTTCTGAGGAAACAATTTGTTTAATTGGAAAAAGTGAAAGAGGGAAAAGGGAGAAGGAAGGAGGAGGCTGAGGGAGGGAGAGAGAATGAGAAAGGGCTGAGCAGCACAGGAGCTATAGCCGCAGGAACCTCACTCCTCAGATCAACATATGTGGTGACGAATGACAAATTTATTTTTCTACAAAGTTTGTGTATATGTAAAACTGCTGAAGTGCATCAAGATGTCAAGTGCTTTTGCTGACCACCCAGGTTGCCTTGAAAGATAACCAGATGAAAGCATAACTTTAGCACTGGACAGAGCACTGTGCTTTGCAGGAAAAGAGCTTACATACTTGAGCGTCAGTTAAAATAAGATTTTTCCTACATCAATCAGATGCTAATAGTCATTCTAAAGACTTGTTCTGAAAGTGGGTTGTGCTAACAAAAAGTTGTTGCGTGCTTACATCCACCAACAGGGTTAATTTGGTGACCTGACTGGTACATATGGTTGTTGAAACCTATACTAGTATTTCCTGAAGGTATTATTTAAGTAAGATTCAGGTCCCTCTTTTTGAGAAGATGATGGCCTATAGTATTTTAATATAGTTTAATAGTCTTATACATTCTAAAATATAAATAAATAACAGCTTATGTGGGTTTTCTCTTTTACTTGTGGGACCTGTATATCCATAATAATATTTATTGCAAAAGAAAGGAAAAAATAGAAAATGTGGAAGCTGTGTTTTCAGTTTAGCCTGGAGGATTAAACAAAGAGTTGGAAATTAACAGGCCCCCAAACCCAAGGTCTCTGGCAGTGATTCACTGCGCAATTGTTAAAAAGTCAAATAATTACTCTTCCTCCATTACGGAGTGCTAATTGTTTCTGAACACCAATACAAAGGAGTTTAAGGAAATTGCTGACTACAAAAGTAATTTTATCCCTTAAATCCTGCACAAATGAGAAATATTATTAGCGATTTAAGATAGCAAGCATCTTTTCTGGAATTGAATTTTTAGCAGTACATATTAGCCAAGACAACTGAGAAATTACACTTCATTTTTTTTGATGAGTTAGCTCCACAAATTCATTTATTGTTCTGTCCCTTTTTGCAAAGATGAACTCTCTAGCGGACCCTTGGTTAAATTGTTTTAAGACAGCAGTTTGCCTACCAGTTATGACTGTATCAGAACTTCCGTTGGCTTCTTTAGGATTATCCAAAGGAAAAGTGGCCCTGATTCTTTATTCAAACAGAATAATGACAATAGCTGTTAGGATTGTATGGATATGTCACCGCAGGACGGTGTAATATTTCACAAAGTCTATGAGACTAAAACTTGCCTACTTCACCCCAGGTGACTGTTCTCATTGTTTCTCATCTGGTCTTTACTATGAGCCTCAGTTTAAGTGATTACTGATGGGGACACTGGAGTTAAGTGACTTAATGAAGTGTCTTCAAACAATATGAATTTTAAGTTTTCCAGGGTGATAGAATCAAAGAATCATTTAGGTTGGAAAAGACCTTTAAGATCATTGAGTCCCACTGTAAACCTAACACTGCCAAGTCCACCACTAAACCATGTCCCTAAGCGCCACATCTACATGTCTTTTAAATACCTCCAGGGATAGTGACTCAACCACTTCCCTGGGCAGCCTCTTCTGATGCTTGATAACCCTTTCTGTGAAGAAATTTCTCCTAATATCCAATCTAAACCTCCCCTGGCGCAACTTGAGGCCGTTTCCACTTGTCCTGTCACTTGTTACTTGGGAGAAGAGACCAACCCCAACCTCTCTACAGCCTCCTTTCAGGTAGTTGTAGAGCGATAAGGTCTTCCCCGGGCCTCCTTTTCTCCAGAATAAGCAGCCCCAGTCCCCTCAGACACTCCTCATAAGACTTGTGCTTCACTAGCTTCATTGCTCTTCTTTGGACATGCTCCAGCACCTCAATGTCTTTCT
>RSEF01000004.1:34940429-34970256 GCA_003993805.1 Himantopus leucocephalus | reverse complement strand
CCTTTCATAAACCCATGCTGACTGGGCCTGATCGCCTGGTTGTTCTGTATGTGCCATGTGATGGTACTCAGGATGATCTGCTCCATAACCTTCCCTGGCACCGAGGCCAGACTGACAGGTCTGTAGTTCCCCGGATCCTCCTTCCAGCCCTTCTTGTAGATGGGCATCACATTTGCTAACCTCCAGTCAACTGGAACCTCCCTGGTTAGCCAGGACTGCTGATAAATGATGGAAAGTGGCTTGCTGAGCACTTCTGCCAGCTCCCTTGGTACCCTTGGGTGGTTCCCATGCAGCCTGAGAGACTTGAGTGTGTCTAAGTGGTGTAGCAGGTTGCTAACCATTTCCCCTTGGATTATGGGGGCTTCATTCTGCTCACCATCCCTATCTTCCAGCTCAGGTGGCTGGGTACCCAGAGAAAAACTGGTCTTACTATTAAAGATTGAGGCAAAGAATTAGGTACCTCAGCCTTTTCCTCATCCTTTGTCACTATGTTTCCTCCCACATCCAATAAAGGATGGAGATCATCCTTAGCCCTCCTTTTGTTGCTAACGTATTAATAGAAACATTTTTTATTGTCTTTTACAGCAGTAGCCAGATTAAGTTCTAGTTGGGCTTTGGCCCTTCTAATTTTCTCCCTGCGTAACCTCACGACCTCCTTGTAGTCCTCCTGAGTTGCCTGCCCCTTCTTCTCAAGGTCATAAACTTTCTTTGTTTTTCCTGAGTTTCAGCCAAAGCTTTCTGTTCAGCCAGGCCGATCTTCCCCACCAGCTTGTCTTTTGGCACATTGGGACGGCCTGCTCCTGTGCTTTTAAGATTTCCTTCTCGAAGAATGTCCAGCCTTCCTGGACTCCTTTGCCCTTCAGGACTGCCTCCCAACAAGGGAGTCTGTCAACCAGGTTCCTAAACAGGCCAAAGTCTGCCCCCCAGAAGTCCAAGGTAGCAGTTCTGCTAAACCCCCTCCTTACTTCTTCAAGAACCGAAAACTCTATCATTTTGTGATCGCCATGCCCAAGACGGCCTCCAACCATCACATCCCTCACAAGTCCTTCTCTGTTCACAAACAACAGGTCCAGTGGGGCACCTTCCCTAGTTGGCTCACTCACTAGCTGTGTCAGCAAGTTATCCTCAACACGCTCCAGGAACCTGCTAGACTGTTTCCTCTCTGCTGTATTGTATTCGCAGGAAATACCTGGTAAGTTGAAGTCCCCCACAAGAACAAGGGCTAGCAATTGTGAGCCTTCTCCCAGCTGCTTATAGAATATTTCATCTGCCTCTTCATCCTGGTTGGGTGGTCTATAACAGACTCCCACCATGATATCTCCCTTGTTGTCTTTCCCCCTGATTTTTACCCATAAACACTCAACCCTATCATCACCATCATCAAGCTCTAGACAGTCAAAACACTTCTAAACATACAGGGCTACCCCACCACCTCTCTTTCCTTGCCTGTCTCTTCTGAAGAGTTTATAGCCATCCATTGCAGCACTCCAGTTGTGCAAGTCATCCCGCTATGTTTCCATGATTGCAACTATATCATACTTTTCCAGCTGCACAACGGCTTCCAACTCCTCCTGTTTGTTGCCCGTGCTGCGTGCATTGGTGTACATGCACTTCAGTTGGGCTATTGACCTTTTTCGGGGGAGAAGCCCTAATTCCTATGTGACCATTCTCAGGCACTTGATGGTTTCTAACACACCAATAACTCTTGCATCTTTGCTGCCGTATGGATCTCCATCCCCTGCCTCCACTGAGACAGCACACTGAAAGATCTTGCTAGCACACTGTCCCTCAAACATTGGTGTGCCGCCCCCAGGCTTATCTCTAGCAAGCCTGGTTTTACCCCTTTCCCCCTTCAAATCTAGTTTAAAGCTCTTTCGCTGAGCCCTGATAACTCCTGTGCAAAGATCCTTTTCCCCATTTGAGACAGGTATAGCCCATCTGTCGCCAGCAGGCCTGGTGTCGTGTAGACTGACCCACGATCAAAAAACCCAAAATTCTGCTGCTGACACCAGGCTCGGAGCCAGGTATTGATCTGCTGGCTCTTCCTGTTTCTTCCCTCATCATTCCCTGCAACTGGAAGGACAGACGAGAACTCTACTTGTGCTCCTGATCCCTTAACCAGTTGTCCCAAGGCCCTGCATTCTCTCTTGATTGCCCTCGGACTTCTTGTTGCAACTTCATCGCTGCCTACCTGAAAAATCAACAATGCATAACAATCCAAGCGCTGTACCAGGGTAGGAATCTTTTTCTTCACATCTTTAACCTGGGCCCCAGGGAGGTAGCAGACTTCCCTAAGAAGTGGGTCCGGTCTACATATCAGGCCTTCTGTTCCCTTCAGAAGAGAGTCTCCTATGACAATGACCTGTCTTTTTTTTCTTTATGGAAGCAATTTCGACACAAGGCATAGGCCGACTTAACCTCGGTGACACCTCCAAGCTAGATGAACCATCACCCTTGTTATTTTTCGGTTCCACTTGCAGAGCCTCGTACTTATTATGTGAGGGCACCTGGGAAGGTGGCATAGTCACAGAGGAGATGTGCCTGACGCGCCGGGCAGGACCTTGTTGCCATTCCCCCCTATCCCTTAAGTCACCACGTTCAGCCAGGTGGAGGGAGGATAGGGACTACTCCATATTATGCATCCTGTCTGCCTGTTGAGCCTGTCCCAGTGATGGTAGAGAAGCCTGTCTAATATTTATTGTTAATATAGCTAGTAAAGAAAGGCACAGCTGGTTTTCCCTTTAGGCATGACCAGAAATTTGATCCATGCCAGCTGAAGAGACATATTCTAAGGAGCAAACCTGTGCCACTGCCATGGTGCATTCTGTCATCCGAGGGCATCGGACACATTTTGAATTACATGCTCCCCATTATTTTCCTTTGAAGAAATTGGTTCCCGATGATTGTGGGTGAATTCAGATCCAGGCCCAAATCTGAATCCAGGCATTACCAGAAAGGATGCTTGATATGAATTTTTTAACTCCAAACAGGGGCACCCCAGCCCAAAATGCTGGAAACCAAAGAAATTCTGGAACCCACACACCACTTCCAGAAGTTCTAACGTAGTCAACTAATAGTCACAGTCAACATAGTCAACCTGCAGAAAAATAGCACTGGCTTATATTGTTGCTACAGCTAGCGAGCATTGAGGGGATTAACCCTGGCACTGCCTGTGTGCAGGTACGTGCAATGTGTATGAGTATGAGAAGGGGGTCACTAGTCACTTGAAAACCAGGAGGAAGTGATGCAAGCTACCACTGAGCTTCTTACATTTGGAAAGAATCAATCTGGAATCACCTCTTCGATTTAGTTTTCACTGAGAGTAGAGAAGAGAGAGGAGAATGTGGGGTTTGTGAAGAAATTCACATCTAGCTGTCAAAAGTGCAAATCAGACAAAAAAAAAACCCCAACCAACCAAACACAGGAAACCACTTCTTTTACACAATGCTGAACTGTATGCTCAAAGTCACTACTAGCAGGAATAAAGCAGGTGAGCCTGATTTCCAGATGCTCCCTAAGCCAGTGTAGGTCTGCTCAGATGAGTGGATGATATTCAATCCTGCGTGCAGCACAAACAAGGAAGGGAGCGAATAGGAACTTGACTTGCTGTAAAGACCCGGGACAAATGCCACCACAACATTGGAGTTGTATATCAAAGAGAAGAGGCAGGGGGATGGGTAAGCAGGGAATCCAGCAAAGTGGAATTTGGTGAAGGTGGGATAGGAAGGAAGGTACAGCGTGAGGAATAACTGACCGCAAATACGAGTGGAGAGAGGAGGTGAGGATCAGCTGAGAGCAGAAGTTTTCCTTTGAAAAGGCTTGAAATCATGCAACTTATTCCACAGGTTTTTATAAAGGCGAACACAGAAAGCCTTCACTGTAACTGCCCTAACTGAAAAGTTGGATGCTTGTATGCAAGACAGAAAGTTTTAAAAGCGTATAAATGCAAGCCTGTGCAAAATCTGACACGTAAAAAAGATTTTAAAACATTATGTTTAATCTTCCTTTGTGATTACAGTTTTCTTTGTTAACACGGGCACTGCTCTGTCAACACATACACAACTGGTAGGAAATGTGTAACGGTATGTATGAGTCTTTTAAAATAATAAGTACAGAAATTCACACAGGAGCAGATGTAGCAGTCCTTATTAGGCGTAGTTCTCATAGAGGACAGTGACAGAGCTGTATTTGAATAAACTCAGACTGAGCAAAATGATCTTTTTTTTTTTTTTTTTCTCCAAACAATTCTAGTGCTTAGGGGCACTTGACAGGGTCCATTCTTCTGGACACTGTACAAACACTGAACAAAATGGCAAACTCTACACTGAAGACCTTAAAATCTAAGCACGATAAAGAAAACACTAAATGGCTACAAGCAGATAGGAGAGTAGAAGCAAATGTTTTTCTAACTGTCTTTAGGTGAAGCTGTCAGTATGTTGAATCTAGCCTATATAACACAAGCAGACTTTTTTTTGTTTGTAAATTACTGTGGTTTTTATAGAACAAAATTCCACCCCTAATACACAGGTGAAACTCTATTTACAGAGGTTACATTCCTTCCAGTAATGCAACATTTTAGCAATTTACTGACTGATTTTCATAGTTTAATTCAAACCGCATTTTTTATGAGCATTTCTAACGAAAATGGAACATAAGCCTTATCCTTTGTTGGAACCTGCTGGTGGGTTTGCTAAATAGCAAAAGATGATAAAATATTTCATAAGGAAAAGGGATTAGTCTTACATATAAGAAAAGGCATTGCATAAGGCATTAGTCAAGTTTGCATCTGATTGTTATTTGAGATGAACATGTACCGAGTAAACAATATGATCACAATATGCTCTCAGTTTTTCTGACTAAAGATAACATTCAGGCCAAGAGTAGTTTATCTTAGTAACTAGTAGATGGTATACTTGGAAATTTCTAGAAATTATCAGAAATTTTACACCTCTAATTCGCTATTGCGTTTTCTGGGATGACCCCCTGTGCCAAGAGAAATAAATTATTAGAGACAAAACTGTGTATTCTTAAGTCAAATAATTTGACAGCAAGATTTTAGATTACCTTTGATTTTGGCATTATATCTACAAGCCTTGGAATACTAGTCCGTGATTATATCAGAGTTCCTCTTCAGTTGTTCCACTTGAAATTATATCTCCCATTTTCTCCAAATAACAGCTATAAATTAAAACCAGCTCCTCAGAGATTATATTTACTGAAGCTCCAAATCATGGTAATTAAACTTTTACACCACAACATACTACCATGTGTTTCCAGAGATTATTTTATAGAAACCAAAGGCAGGCTTTGTCGTGTTATTTTTCCAATATTTTAAAAGGAAGATGCATATGAAAAGAAGTATAGTTGGGTGGGAAAGGCTTTCCACTCCACAAAAATTCTGGGATCTAAAAAATTTTCCTATTCCACATAAGGAAGAAATTGAACTCTTTCGAAATTTTCCATGAAGAAAGCCACAGAGAGACCACCCCAGGATAGCTAATAAAGTCGTTCTTAGGACATTTACTTGGGAAATGGGAGACTTAGGGTCAAACTCTTGCCTGACAGATGAGGGGCATTGACCTGAATATTCCTCTTCCTAATGAAACACCCTAATTACAAGACATTGGAGTATAATGATATGAGGTTTGCTGTCTGTTTCTCTCTTTTTCATTTAGACCAGAAGTTCGAGTTTGGACCAGAAACTTCATGTTAACTAAAATTTTGTCAAAACTGATAATGTTTCTGAAAAAGCTTTGCTTTTAAGAAATTGGCATTTTCCAATGAAACACAGCTGTCCCTGATCAGCTCTTACTGTACATTGTAAGCCAGAGGTTTTATGGCCAAGATCTATGGATTACTGCATTATTCACAAGTGGTAAAGCCATGCATAAATTAGGCCTCTAATTCCAATTAAGTGCTAATTCTGTGTATCCCATGAGTTATGTCCTGGACCATAGTACATCCTAACACAGTATGCCAATAATGCAAAGAGGAACGAAGGTAACTTAAGACATTATCTTAACATCTGTTTTAGTAAAACAGTACATGTATAACTAGCCAAATTCCATCTTCTTAGATTTAATACTAATGATTAAAAACTGGATAGAAATGATTAGAAGTAGGTTTGTGGACAGAAATAGATATTTTTGCTGTCATTAACCACAGTGCAATATCAGTAGTGGCAGGGTTTTTCCTCAAAGGCTCTCATTTTACCAACTTCTCGTTTCCCCGGGCCTTCGAACTCCTCCTCATTTTAACCTAAGATCTAAAGACCACCTTTCGTCCAAGCCAGCTTAAAGCCAGCTGCAGTGCAGCATGAGACGTACACCCCCTTTCAGGGGATGGGGGCTGAGGAAGTAAACCTCGCGATGGGACTCTGTGTTCACCCACTCTAATGGTGGGAGTCAACTGGAGGCCAACTGCGTGTCGACGCGGTGCAGTTTTCAGCACTACATCTCGCTTTCTGAGACAACTAGTTATTCACCTCTCCGACTGATGTCCTTTGCTCTCAGCATTCCACAAAGTCTTTACCGCATGTCTTTTACTGAAGTCTTTACTGAAATCTTTGGCACAACAAGCCACTTTAAAAAAAAAAAAAAAGTTAAATGAAAGCTGCTCAAGCTATTTTACAGCAGATACTACACTTGATTAATAGGGTTAAAATCAGGGAAAAGTGTATCACAGCCTCAACTCTGAACTTTGCCTCTTAATTTTTTAATGAGTGAACTGTAGTGTCATTTTAAATGAATTGGTATTTTTATTTAAGCACACTGAAAATAAGGTTTAATACAAATACAGATGAATACACTATAAAAGGTAATACTCGGTTTGTATTTATTCAGAGCAGGCCTTTTTTTGCGGATAGCACTTTGTTTAAAATGATTTCTTTTTCCACTTAATATATAATCTATTTAAAGATTAGTTTGACGGCACAAAACTGCAGACATGACAACACACTAAATATTTGTATGCTCTTTTGCATTTTTAAGGTTTTCTCCAAACTACAGCTGATGAGTTTTGCTTTTACTATGCAAGAAAAGATGGTGGTGTATGCTTTCCAGATTTTCCAAGAAAACAAGTGCGAGGGCCAGCTTCTAACTCCCTGGACCACATGGAAGAATATGACAAAGAGGAAGAGATCAGCAGGTTCATAAAGATAAATGCTGTTTAATCTGAAAAAAAAACCATAGCAAAGCCTGTGGTTTTCACAGTGAAACAGCTCAGTGTGTGCTTATGCTCAGCAGCTGTGTTTTCCAGATGTTACTTTCTTTTGCTGCTGCTAGTGTACGTCGAAAGAGAAAGTTACATTAGCTTCAATATTTCAGTGCCATTTGTTATTTGCGTTGCTGAAAAGGTGTTAGAATCCTGGTTTGATCCACCCTGTGGATCTTGGTTATGGTCCACCCTGTGGATCATACATAGTTCTAGGAAGTAATTTCTACCTGAATTTAGTATTACTAAACAACTATACTAAGTTCATTAGTAAAATATTTATTTCATGATTTGCAATTTATTTCACTCATGTATTTTTCATTGTGAAAATAATTAAATTAGATTGTCCCATCATAAGTCATTATTTTTAAATGCATTTTAGATGGCAGATTTTGTCAAATTGCTGGAATTTACTGTATTATTGTACCATAGAACATTAATCTATAGAATTGTATTTATAAATTGTTTTCTCTTTTTTTACCATTTTTTCCTCTCTTATTCCTCTGCACTTCAGATCTAAGACAAATTAATTTTCTTTTGTATACAAACCAAATTTTGCTCGAGTGACGTTCAAATTGATTTTCAGTATTATCTGCTTGCATACATTCAGGGAAATAATTTATTCTGGATTGTATAAGTGTGATTTTAATGTCACTGCAGAGCAATCTTTTTATCTTTTAGGGACATTGTGTCATGGTTATGAGAAAAAAGAAATTTCTCACTGCTTTTTTAAATTTTTTTAGAAAACACAAGCACAACTGCTTCTGTATTCAGGAGGTTGTGAGTGGATTAAGGCAGCCCGTTGGAGCAGTACATTGTGGGGATGGATCCCATCGCCTCTTCATTCTTGAGAAAGAAGGATATGTGAAGATTTTCAGTCCTGAAGGAGACATACTCAAGGAACCTTTTTTGGATATACACAAGCTTGTTCAAAGTGGAATAAAGGTTGGATTTTTTTACTTATCTTTATCTGTTTATATTTTAGCCTGTATATGGGGAAAAATGGAAGAAGCTTTTTTCAGAAATTATTTTAATTTAAATAATAATAAAAGAAGAGCAATGACCGCAGACACTACAGTTCTATCTTGCAACGAAGTGAAAACTTCCTTATTTCAGGAAGGGAAAACGTAGCGTCTTATGACTGTCATCACATTTTTTCTGTTTCCCTTTCATTTTCTCCTCACTTTAAATTCAGAAGAAACTATCCAACACCAGCATCCCACAGCATTATCTTTGTATTTTCATCCTTTGGGCTCATTTCCGTCCCACTGAATTCAGCCAAGTTTTGCTGTGATTCCAGTGGGAGCAAGTTTGGCTCAGTGCCTCCCCTGACCCACAGGTGCTCAGTGATGCCCTGAGAACTGGGGACAGGAGTGTCCGGGGGACGTGAGTGCTCGGGGACCCCTGGGAGAGGGGCAGTGGTGCTCACTCCCTCTTGGCTCAACCTCAAATGGGGGACAAGCTGCCCTTGCTGGGAAGCTACCTTAAAACGGCATGTGTTTGAGGTGCACGTAAAAAATGACTGACCCTCCAAATTCAGATGCGCGGGCAGGTTGGTGCAACAGCTTTCATCGTGTTTAATGGGAAAACTTTCATGGTCAGGGGAGGGAATGGTCAATGGGCAATGATGGGAATACATTGGAGGGTGGAGGTAAGAAATTACATCTAGGTATGGGGTAAGTACTGCTGGAAAACTCGTAAATCTATTGGGGGATATTTTACTTTGGAAATGTCATAAGTGTTGTTCCATGTTGATTTCTTTTCATGTTTTAGAGTGGTCATTGCAAGTAAAATCCAGATATATAAAGCAAATTTAAACTGTAATCAGGTTTTGCCTAGAACAGTCAGGACTGTATATCATAAAGCCTTCATGGATGAAAGATATATTGACGTACTCTTGACAAAGTAATCTTAAATAATAATTGTGACAAACTATATGGGTTTAAAATGCATAGCACATGCTAACGAATCATGTTGTGTTTCAGCTATAAGGGCAATAAGCCAATTTAAGATAGCCTTTTCTGAGAGGATATCTCAGAGATTTTTGGTTTGTGTTGAAAGAGAGAGAGAAATAAAATATATGACACCTTTTTCAGGAAAAGAACCAGTGTATACAATTCTGTGATTTGCTGAACACTTCCCTTTCTGCCTGTGTAGGTAACTATTACATTCAAGATATCAAACCAAGACACTTATCAGGGGTATTTTTGAACATCAATATAAGGCTGTTTCATATTTCTTAACTGAAGATTCTGATAGTTCGTACTTGTGAAAAACTGACATTGAAACTTTCCACAGAACTGCTAGCGGTCCCAAGCAAACTTTTACAGCTGGAATTTAGAGGCAAAGCTAAATGGAAAACTGATTTTCCGTGCTTCTGAATAGGCAATAGCCCGGTTGATAAGACTCTCAACAGCTGCCCTCAGATTCCCATTCAACTTTTAGTTCTATTTTAAATCAGTGACCCAATCTTTTTAGTCTTTACTACCCTAACCATCATATACTACTTTAAACTGTTTCAACTATAACATTTTGTCTAATTCAGTTCCCTGAGATAGAAGTTCAGTGACTGAGGATATCTGTCGTGCACTGTTTAATACAGGCTGGCAAGAATGGAGGCTTTATTTACTTCACAGGTAAGGAGAAAGGGAATGTGCGTAGAAGCAATACTCCAGCTCTTAAAGAGAAAGGGGAAAGTATAAGAATTTGAGGAATGAGTACATTATTTAAAATACTAAATAGATAGAATAAAACAAAACCTACATAATCCAAATGGTTGTTTTAAAACTAGGGTTCTTCAATGTTTTTATGTTTATTCCCTGCAGTCTGATTCTTACAATCATTGTCCATGGTCTTTTACCTACAAGGATGCAAGATCACTGTGACAATGGTAGCAATTACTCCATCAAAATACTACTTGAAGGGTATTTGATTTTACTTACCTGTTATACACTTTAAAACTAGAAATCAGTAGTGGAGAATACTATGTGGACAGAAAATTTTCCAGCAGGCACTGCATATAGTGTACAGCCAGCAATTAAAAAAAAACTATCTAAAACACTGCATCCACATGCAAAGTGTGAGAATCGCTGAATGTGTCCTCTGTACCGACTCAAGAAATGCTTGTAGTGTAAGGTAGATGAATTTGTATGTATACATTTTGCTTGACGTGCCTTATTCTTCTCGTATAGTGGTGTAAGTGAAAAAGTAAAACAAAATCAATGAATTTTTAGTTGTCCCTGATCAAACTTAGGCCCATATGTTCCAGTGAAGTGTTTTGCCACGGTAACATGTTGCCTTTTTTGAGTTCTTTGTTCATTTATGCTGATTCATAGATGACCCAAATATCTAGTCAATTCCTGTATAACATCATCCATATAATGTTATGCTGGAATTAACATAGAGACTCTTCATCGAAGTAAACAAAAACTGTTCAACTCTTTTCCAACCTTGAAGCAATGGTAGCAAGAAAAGGCAAACAATTCTTTTTGCCTATAAATAAGTGTGAAAATTTTCTCTCATTCCCAACTGTCTGAGGATAGTTTCTGTTAATTTTTTGTCTGTATCTGAAATACAGAAAAATACTTAACTCTAGTGACAATAGTAAAAATATTTTTTCAAACTTTTATAGACATATGTTGTATCCGGTAAAGAATAATAATGATGATTATGCAGCTGTGGTAATTTAAATGAAAGGTAATTTAAATTGATGCCTCTGAAAAGTGTTTTGGACAGCTATCCCAATAAGATAATTTTAATGTTGATAGATGGAGTGAAATAGCGGTGGTTGATTTTGTATTCTTTTTCTAATGTGAAGGGGAAATTTAGGAGTGATAAAATCATTACATTGTCACAAAGCAGCAAATCTGTTGCATGATGATTTTCCAAAGAATATACTTATAACTATCTTGAGGCTTATATAACCAAGAAACAGAAATGACGTATTTCCTTCATAAAAATAATCCTGGACTTTAGCGCTGATCTCACTAACATCATTTCGCTCATCACAGCACTGGCAGTCAGATAAGGAGGAAAACAATATATGAAAACAGAGGAAGAGAGGTGGCTGCATTGTATAGCAATCAGCTGTGATACCCTCCTGAAAGGATGCTGGTTTGTTCCTCTGATGGGACTAATGGTCCCAGTGTTGATGAAATTCAGCCCCTAACGTTGCTGTGAGCAAGTTTGTAGGGCTTCTTCACTGGTCTCACTAACCTAAGCACATAAACAGGATTAGCTTGGGTTGCTTCTTGCCAGTCGCCCCTGTGAAGGTCTGTGGATATAAATGGAAATAAAGTAGAAGAGTGGTACAACCTGGTGCATATATTTCATTGGTCCATTGGCTTTTAATGTTCATTGAAGTTATTGAGGTCTCTGCTTGAAAATTGTTCCTGCAGTAAAATCTACTGACAGTTATGTGATTTAATTTTAAGGAGTTCAAATGAAAGAGAAGAAGTGATAATTTTATATGCTGCCAGTATCTCAGAAGGAATTAGCGCAAGCATGTAGAAGTATCTCATAACAGAGAGAGATGCCATGAATGGATGATGGTAGCTTGTGCTTCCTGGAGGCCCTACTCAAGAGAAGATTATATGCAGGATTCCTGAAGATTAAAAAAAAANCCGAAGAAAAAAAAAAAAAAAAAAAAAAAGAGGGCTCTGAAGAGCTTAAGAAACAATTTTTCTCGGCACATCTCCCAATTTCTAATCCTCTTTGACAGCACAGTTAGCAGGAATGCTTTTCTGATCTTCTATTTTTCAACTTAGTTGTTGGAAGCCATGAATGCATCCTAATGAAGAAGTTGCTATTTCAACATCTGTGGCCTTCTCCAATGTATTTTATGTCACGATGGCCACATAAGTATCATCGTATGGATGGATGGATTGGGCACTTGGCCAAGTCCCTTCTGTCACCCTTAGCCTTTCCTTCCATATCTCAAGAATGTGGTGAAAAGAAGGAAGCTGTGCACCTCAGTCTTGCCCCAAAGTTGAGTAAGGACATGAGTGAGACGTTCACCTGTAACTCGAACCTAGGCCATGCACCTGGGCTCAACTATTCAGGAATATATAGCCCAGTGTAGTGGAGAAAATACTGATTCCGTCACCTGTGCCCATTAATATTACAAAGTACCCTGAGTATGTGGCATGGATGTAGAAGAAAAGAATAAGCATTTACCAGAAAAAAAAACCCTGAAAGTCTGCTTCCCTGTTCTGGTGATTTACTGCTCCATTATGTTGTGGTGAAGAGAGTTGTTAGTTACAGAGCAACATTGTAGAGTTGTTCCTTCAAAGTTATGTAGCAAAGACAATTTTTTAATGAAAATATTAGTACCCGTTTTTTCTTTCAGACTGATTTTCACTACCATTATTTTCTTTTTGTTTTAAACTATTGCCAAGTAGAAGAGAGGCAGAAAGTTTGAATGAGAAGCTGTTGAACTAATAATGGTAATACTTTGATTTCAGTGGCGTTTAAGGAGACCTTAATCAATTATCAAGAAAAAATAGTCCCGATGTATCTGAATCTATTGTCAAAAAATCAGGCAAAATAATGAAATGCTTTAAAAGTATCAGGCAAATATGATTTTATCCCATGATGCACTCAGCAGAAAAAAAAAGTACCAAAACATTCTAAATCCTTGAATTTAACGATTTCTTGAGATGTAGCAGTGCTGAATACGTTATTATTACAAGATCAGTCACCTTGTACTCAAGATTTTATCTAACTTACAGAAAAATGCTGAATGCTCTAGCAGTTCTCCAAATTCCTTACTCCTGTGGCTGTATTTTATCTTATTAACTGTATTATTTCCTAAGATTTAGGAACCTTTAGATTAGTAGCAGCCACCATAAAATGTAGCACAACCTATTACATCAATTTTCACTCACTCTCTTGTCTCCTGAGCCCAATAACATGTATTAGTCTAAAATATATTGGTCTAAAACGTATTGTTCGGAAGTCATCAAGGTATGATTTGGCAACAACAAAAAAGGAAGAGCCTACCACTTATCTTGGGAGTTAAATGCTATAATCACCTTTCAAAATACTTTCGGAAAAGCTAAATAGCTCTAGGGCTGCAGCTGTTACTCTTTTAATCGCTTTTGCGGTCCTTCCCTACAATCATTCAACTTTCCCAACATCCTTTTAAAATGAAGGATCTCAGAACTGTACAAAATAGCCAAGTTTACATCTTACTACTGCCAATGCTAAAATCAAGTCCCTGTAGTTACATGGTAGTTTTCTACTTATAAGTCCACGGACCGAATTAGTTCTTTAGGTATGGAATTGCAGTTGGGCTTCATGTTCAGTTGCTTGTCACCTCTGATCCTTAAGTTATTTTCAGTTTATTGCCACTTTTTTTGATTTTGACCAAGCTCTGGTGTAGCTCTGCTGTATCTGCTAACTACAGAGTCATAAGTCGTGCAGCCAGCAAGAATGACTGCATTCTGTTGCACTTTGCCTCACACAGTGCCTAGAGGAGAAACCCCTATGAAATGAGTAACCTTAAAACTGCCGTTATGGAATTACCACTTCTGCTTGTGTAGAGNCCTTTTTTTTTTTTTTTTTTTTGAGCTAGTAATAGAATGTTTTAGTACATTTCATGGGAATACTGTGATAGAGGGCAAAGCCTCTGAGGAAGGAAAGGGCAGGGCAGGGGAGGGAAGAGAAAAGGGATAGAAAATCTCAGTGAAATGGTATTGGAGGTCACTGTTAAGAATATATGTTAGACCCCTTGACCTCCTTCACCTTCTTCTGGACTCTAAGAGTATGGTTTTCCTTGTCAGAAAAAAATTTTAAGAGAAACTTCCCCTAAATCCTAAGCCATAATCACCTTTTTATTTCATTAAACTTTCAAATTAATCAGTAAGACTAGTTTTACATGTTTTTTTCTAATTCCCAATGTTTTTAAATGCTGTATTCCTATTTACTTCCTTGTAAATATTTTAACAGCCAATTTTCTTTGCAATTTTCTTTGTGTTATTTGCTGAATTGTATGCTCAGTTCTATCATTGATAAAACTTACCACATATTCCTCTTGACAGTAGATATGTACATTTGATTTTGCATCATGTTGATGTACAGACCTAAATTAACACATACACTGTCCATTGATACCCGTAGGATTTACGTTACTGACAAAAAACCCACAATTCACACAGTTCATGCTAATCCTTCCATCCAAGTCCAGTAATTGCCATCAATTTATTTTTCTCTGAATTCTTATGTGGATGAGGGTGAAATCAATGAACCTTTCTTGAACTTCTTTGCCTTCAATGAACCTTTCTTGAACTTCTTTGCCTTGTCATCACAGAGCAAGCTGGGCTCTCCTCCACTAAGCACTACACACTCAGCAAAGGTTATCTTCTGCTCTCTGCTCCCTAGAAAGCCAAACTTATAGTGGCTACTCAGTTCGTGACCAATTGCTCCCAATAGGGGATTATTTTGATGCATGGAGAGGCAGCGGAACAGTGGAAGGATGTACTTCTCTCCAGGCTTTGGGACTGGAAGGAAAATTGGAAGATCCTATCTAAATTTCTTCCTTCTTCAATCTAACAGGCCTGCAACTCTTCAGAGTTACTCAGAAACATTGTCTGTGAAAACTCTGGAAAGTAAAACCTCTTTGTTCTACCAGACCAAGCTCCCATCTGTCTATGAAGAATAGGGATAGTCCTCTAAAATAGCAATATTAGAGTATAGAATATAAATATTACACATATCCTATTATGAACAGTGTAAGATATAATTTTCATTTAGTCCTACAATTAATTCCACCGATGCTGAGTGCAAATTCTATTTGCTGTCTTGCTCCTGTACTTCTAACTAAGACTAATTAAATGGTAAGTCCGTTTAAGATATGCGCATAGGCCCAGACAGAATGGCAAGGAAAATAAAATTCTTGGCATACAACAGCGATACATTTTTGGGTATTCTTTGGTGTCCTGGAACTCCTCTTTCAGAGTATGAAAGGGGAGGCTCTAGGATGTCTTTGGTGAGAAGCTGAAATGCTATGTTGTCTATGTTGTTGCAAAAATGACAAGGCAACCAATATACACCTCAGCTTTCCACTGGAGACTGCAGAGAGGAAAGTGAAGACTATTCTTCAGCAGAGGACTTGCATGTGGGGTCACAGGACACGGGGGTTTCTCACTCATTCAAGAGATCAGAAGAGCTGCAGTCAGGCCTGTAGCATAACAGACGTCATTTCTGAGGCCGCACCTCACCTGTGACGTGCCCAGTAGGAATCACAATTAATTGGTTTTAAATGTCTTGACATAATTGGGGCAGAAAACTAGGAGAGAAGTAATGGTTAAGGTGTGCAAATGGCCAAATGTGAAAGTATAGGACATTTTAAAGGTAAACCAAGTAGAATGCCCTTGTTTATAATGACCTTAAATGTTAATGAAATAGAGACCGTGCACACCGTACAACAGCCTCCATGAGAATTCAGCCTCCTTCATGAAAAGGAGGATTTTTTTCTTTATTAGTGATAAGTTCTTTATGATTTTTGAGAGGGTGATAATACTTTTGTGAGGACTTGATATACTTCAACTGTATTCAGGAACTGTAAAATACAACCGGTGTTGTAAGCGAGGACTACATAATATCAGTGAAATGTGCCTGGATTTCCCATTAACCATTTGCAGATTTTGGTTCTAATCCTAAAAGGGGCACAACAGTCCTCTGAAAGAGTCTGTATCTTACCACCATATAGCTCTGTTGCTTGCACAGAAAATAAAGATTCTTACAATTCTGAAAAGCATGTGCCAAAAGCTCTAGAGACCTCTATTTTTGTGTGAGAGACTGCACTAGATAACCATACCCAAGCTAGCAATTGTGGAACAGCACAGTGACTTTCAGGTTGTAAGCTGACCAGATGAAGAATTGCCAGTTTATTCTAAGGAAATTTGAATCAACAAAACATAATCGTTTCTGTTGATTTTGGGTAGTGTGCCTTAGATTTGAGGAGCTGAGAGGGGAAAGAAGATAATACTTTATCATTTTACATGCACATGTGTAGATTTTAATGTTCTGTGTTTCCTTGAGAGGAATCCCATGGTGCCAATTAACCTCACTTATTCCAAAACAATTCTCTGTTTGGAAAGAATAATTTTCATTGTGGGTGTTCCATGAAATTGTATGCCTCATACCCTGTTATTACTGAGATGTGTGCAGTGCAATTGAGAATGCCAGTTTCTTTTCCATGCACTGTATAGATTATAGCTGTATCCCACACACAGTGCTAGATAATCCCTACTTTAATTTTGTTATGTGTACAAATCCTTTTTGAACGTTTAGCTGTTTTAAAAATGTAAAAATCCATCATCTTCTGAAACTGCATTTGTTAAAACCAAAAGCTGAATTTAGAAGTGATCAAGACCAATGAATAACACGGTAATTATCTAATTAAAAGGAAATTACTGCGTTTGCTGAAATATAACAGGCAGATCATGATATCCAACAGAAAATGGCAAAGAAGGAATAAAGTTACGCAGAAAATTCCATGGTTTTTAGCCAACACAGTTTCAACCACATGTTTTTCTTTAATGGGAGGAGGTTTAACAGTCCACTAAGGCTCCAAGATTCATCATCCCTTCAAGCTCTTGGACACCCCAAAATCTGTAATGAGATCCTAGAATACTGCAGGGAACCCATGAAGTACTGGAGCTCTCAAAAACAGTACCGTGTCCTTGAGACTTCTGTGTGCTTTCCTGTCCACCAGAGCTGTATGATTTCCTCCAGTGATATATCCCTTGTACTACGCCTTACAGAAAATGGGTCATGTCTTTGTCTTGAAAGAGATTAAAAATTGAATAACATATATACTTTCATAGTTAATACAGCCCAACTGCTATTCCTATATATACTTTACCCAGATGCTACAGAACAATTTTCCTCTATATCCTCTTACACACATTTTCTCACAAGCTCTTAAGTCCTATTCCTTAGACAGGATCAGCAAGTTGGACTGTGGGAGGAACACTTCCTCCAACACAGCACTGGTATATTATCATGTTTTCCACCCATTTTATCCCCTTTGCAGTTAAAATAGGACAAATAATCTCTCCCTAATTTAATGGTTTATATATAATTTTAGTTTTGAAAAACAGTCAGAATTAATTTTTCCTATTACCGAGAAAAAAAACCTCCAGAAGATGAAACCACTTAGTAGCTGACACTTACTTTTGTTCACTGTCGGTGTCTGCCTGCATTCTCATATTGCTGGAATTTTTAAAGAAATTATTCCATAAATCTCAATAAAGTAATATTCTCTCTTAGATTTAATTTGGAAAATGGAATATACAATCTGTGGGAGAGAGGTCTGCAAAATACTTTCAACCATTTGTTTTTAATTTACAGCAGATACTTTTTAAAACCTTGATCTATCTTCACTGGCATTGAATCGCAATCCCTACAGCTGAATTGCAGCAACTTTAATTTATGTAATAATCATTATTTTTATGCTAACCGAATGCCTTGAAAAGAAATAAAAGAGGGAGTAAATCACCAAAAACTTTTATATTCTTGACATTCCTAAAAGTTCTGTGAATCTCTATCAGCTAGATTCTCAATCACTGTAACAGCCCAGAGACAACATACCAGAAGTGCAGATGAATGGATCCGAGTCACACTGGAGTGTGAAGGAGAAGAGAGATTATTTTTTTTTTATATCAAACTACGTAAGAAAAGTACTTACTTAAACTTGAAGCATCCGTATCATTTTTTGGAAGTGCGATCAGTTTTCATGAGGAACCACATTAGAAGGAAGTTAGGTCTTCTTAGGACATCATTTCAAGCTTTTCCTTAAATAAAACACATACCTTTCCATTACAATTCTAATGCTTAATTGTGACTAATGAATGTACAATAATATTGTACGCCTCATAGGAGCCTAGCTGAAGATGTGACTAAGCCCTATTGACTCTCCTTATCAAGTATCAGATAATGTTCAGGTATGTTAATGCATGCACTAAGTCTTGAACACTTTAAAGATGTAATCAAACAAACAGAGTTTCAGATTAGGAGAAAGGCAAGGCAAAATATCGGGAGCTTCCATTACTGCTATTTTTCTCCTCCATAATTGCCCTACAGGATATGACAGGACAGTATTATCAGGATGTTATGGTTACAGTGACTTTTTGAGGGAAAGAGCAAGAAGTCAATGGTCTCATCTAACAAGCATGTGTGTACGTGTGTAAATAAGTCAGCAAGATCAACTAAAACTTAACAATCCACCTATGAAATAACTACTCAAATTTGCCCCTACAGTTACTTACAGATCACAGCCCTGCCGAATACAGTGAAATTCCAAATGTCATGTCAAATGTTTGAAGCAACAGACAAATCCAAAAGCAGAGAATATTAGGGAACCGTCTAATTGAAACTAGCCTCTCTCAGGTTTTACCCCCTCCGCTAGTTTGCCCCTTGCTGGAACAAATCAAAACTATTTCACAGCCAGCATCCATGTCTCTCCAAAGGTCTGTGGGGCTGGGAAGGCTACAGATAAAATTGGATCAAACCCTTTATTTACAAATGCTTGGTAAAAAAAATGTGTAATCAATTACTTAATTTAAAAGTAATTTCAGTTTTTGAAGCAGAAGCATTCAAAACTGTGGTTTTGCTGTAGTTTAATGAGTCAGTATTTTGCAACTTGCAACATTTTGCACTTCTTGTAGAGATACATTCTCCTTACAAATTATATGGACCTTTTAATAATTTGGCTTTTGAAATAGTATGTTAAATATGTATGAGGCACAAAGAAAAGAACACGAGGAACACAGTTCAACACAATTCATATAATCTTCTATTTTGTATAAAATTTATATACATTTTATCAATGTGTACAAATTTGATTATATTTCACTATCTGCTTAAATATTTCAGGTTTCAGGAGTATGTATTCTAAGGGAAAACCATGGCAATGACTAAGGAAAATGACCTTAACTAGCTACTTACTAACTAGTAACTTGTGAACTCACTTTATATGAATGGTCGAAAAAAGCCCCAAACAAAATACATGAAAGAAACTACTACTCTGCTGTAAATCTGAGCACTGCTAAAATTGTCTTTTAATAAGGCCTGAGCATTCCCAATTTTGTTCAATAAAACAAAAATGTACCTTCAACAACCAGTGAACAATTTAGAGGGTGAAATGAAACATAATGAACTAGAATCCTTAGTACTGAATTTGACTTCTTTGATTTTCTTAAGTGCTGTAATTCATCAAAATACCAATTACAGATGTTTTCACAGAAAACGAAGATAATACCTTATTCGTGTTTGATGTACTAGATACACAGTGAAGGAGATGTTTTTGGAAAAAAAAAACGCTTTAAAAATGAAGCACCGATTTCACAACAGACTCTGCAATGTGCCAATTTGGTTAGCAAATGTGTATTATCACTTAGCAGTAACCAGTGATAAAATAGAAAGTGCAAAGGGTATTGTTTGTATTATAGTATCACTCCGTCTGGTTAGAGAAGCTCCTGAAGCTGGACTGCATAAAACTTACACTTCTTCCATTCTGTTTCCTTGTTTTCTCTGTTAATTGTTCTGCCCATTTACAAAAAGGTAGAATAGTGTTTCCTTAATGCGGTCCTCAACTACCCAATTCTTCATTTGATCAAAAACTAGTGGAATTAGGATTTGTGCTTAACTGATTAAAGGTCTGAGTCCGTGATACTCAGTGTTTCAGTTCTAGCTGTTTGAAACTTTATCGTCTTAATTTTGAGACTGAACATACACTGTGTTGTTCTAATTGCACTGGCTTTTTGAAAAGAACTTTGTACTGGATTCAGCCAAGTTAAAGGGTTTCCAAGATCATGGTCTTGGCTCAGGATAAATGGAGCCAATGAGCTAAACAAATTCCTGCTTTCTTGGTTCTTATAGTACGAGAAAAATAGAAAGAGCAGAATACTTTTACTGCTTTATACAAGTGAAACAATCCTGGAAGCTGCAAAAATATAAGTAAACTGTGTTTATGTCAGCAAGACACACTATTTCAGAAATTATTTTTAGCTTTCTTTTGAAATGTGAACCACAAATTATAACATTAATGAAGCAAACATTTCTCACTTGGCAAATTTCAGAAAAAGTTAGATTTAAGAGTAATCACTTCGGGATTTAAAATAATAAAGAAATTTAGTCTAGTACAGATAAATATTAGTGTTCTTATAACATGTAATAGTAATAGCTGTCTTGCACTGTGCTGAACGAGGATACACATGTCTATATTTGTTTCAGCTTCTGTTACTGAGAATGCTTTTCTAATGAGCTACATTTTAAAACTGGGATTGAAATAAATGAGTAATGGAAAAAAAAAGGAAAGGGACTTCTAATCAGGAAAACAGTGTACATTCTTTCAAAGTCATGTTTATAAGTTCAGAGAAGCAGTGGATCTAGTTCAAAGACAAAGCATATTTCAATCTGCTTTTCAAAACTACCATATAGTTCATTACTAAAGTTTGTTTGGGGCTGAATCTTAGCCTAACGACAACTGATTACTTGAGCTACATTACTGTACATCATAATGTACTTTCACTTGTAAGGTGTCTCAATTTCTATTTACTACAGGTCACAAAATCATTCATTTACAGTTTGGGTTTCAGGTTTTGGCGATTTTTTAATAACGTAAGGAACCATCTGCTGTTTCAATGGGCTTAGGCTCTCAAGCCATGGGAGAACAAGTAATTTGCATCTGCTGATTTTAAATAAGCATAGGATACTTAACCTGCAAGAATTCCTGCTGCACAAACATGAATTTCAACACACGCAGAGTCAGATGTGTAACTGACCTCCCAAACATACAGTTTGATTCATGCACAGAGAAGGAATAGTTGAATTTCGAAAACTCCATGTGGTTTCACTGACAATTAAGCCCTTTAGACTTTAGGTACTCTTAAAAGTGCATTGAATAAACAAGTACTTCCCGGTGACTTTTTCATATATATCACAGGCACCTATTTTTAAGCCCTCTCAGTATAATACTGGAATAGCGGGTAGACACCAAAGACAATCATTTGTTACAAGAATTCTGGAATGCTGAAAGGGCGAATCTAGTCTTGAGGCAGGTATTGAGTGAAATATATGAGTCGATTCAGGAAGTTAACGTGGTTGAGCCACTAAATAAAAGTGACCATAATATAATTAAGTTCAACATCCTCCCATGGGATCCTACCATGAGGTAATAATATTACAGTACTTTTCAAAAAAGGAAGATTTTTATATTGAGGAAGTTAGAAATAGCCTGAAGGGGAAAGTTAGGAAATTAAAATCCGTAGAAGCAGCATGGAGGTTCTTTAAAAGTACCTTATTAGACTCAGAGAAAGTATGTATATACTGGAACAATTAGGAATCAAGAAGGTGAGAAATATAGCAAGGTACAAGAGAATGTTCAGGCCCCCAAAAAATAATAGTCCTATAATAAATTGGAAATCCAACTCAAGTGACACTAATAGAGCAGAATATAAATTCAGAACACCAGAGTAAGGGTTATATCCTGCCATTGTTCCACTGGCAAAGTAAGTAGGAGTTTCCTATAAACATTTATGGTAGAACAACATTCTGAGCTTTGAGAGGAAATTTAGAGAACAAATAGGGAAAAATCTTACAGAGACATTTTTAACACATTGCGATAAAAGAACGTCCTCAAGCGAGGTGATGGTCTTTGGCAGAGGCTGGTTAGTTACACCAATAGAGTAGAAAAGCAAAAGATACAGCTTGATTTCTTTGCATAAGAGAGTCTGGGAAAGACACACCCTATAGTTGGTGTTTAACATTTTCCACTTCTCCACCTTTAGGCTGAGAAAATAAAGAGGGAGAAGAGAAATGATGGAAAGCACCAGCATAAATTGCCCTAAAAATAAGAGCTCTAAAGGAACTGAAAATTGGAATTATTGAGATGATGACATTTTGCTGTTTCTTTTTGCAGAATTTAACTATTATCTGTGAGGCTGGCTGTAAAAGGGCTCTGAAGGTCATCTTGTGAATTACAGAGAAGTGAGAACCTAGAAAAATCCTAGGCGAGAACAATTAAGAGAATTGTGAAATTAAGTCAAAAAAGCATCCTGTGTGTTAATTTGCTGCCACAAAGAGAATTCTATCAAAGAATTAGTAAGATAATGAAGAAAAAATAGTTTACATTTCTAGAAGTTTTTATACAGTGTCTCTGAAGAAAGTAGTATGAGAGATTGCTAGTCATAAAATCAAAAAAACTTCTTGTGGTTCAGGCTGCACTCAGAGAAGAACTGCTCTGTCCCAGTGCCTCTGGACATACCTCCAGTACTGCTAAATTAGGAGGTGGAAAAACAAAGAGAAGAAATAAATAACCAATCTCTTGAAAATAATTTTAAAATGAGTAATCTAGTATTGCTTCTAGAAAATCAGCTGTTACTTTGAAGAGTTCGTGATAACTGAGTGGCAGAATTTGCTGATGATATGAGATTAGAGTACGTTGGTAGGAAGTGTAGAGAAATTTTCTAAATCTAAGTAATGGAATGGCACACTAAATGCAATATAACACACCTCAGGAAGAATCTTTAAACACACAAAGAGCTCTCACCTTAATCTATTCTGTCCCCCAAAAAAATTTAAAAAGCATCAGTGACAACTTTGAGTAGCTCTCCAACTATAAAAAGGCAGGTATTAAGCAGTATCTAAGAGAGGGTTTGAAGTACTTCGGTGAACAAACACTGTCACCCAGCAGCATCCTCAGGAGTTCAGCAAGACACAATTGGAGTAAATAGTGTTGAAATAGTAAATAGTTGTTTGGTGGCATCTAAAAATATATTTAATTTGGAAAAAAATAAGATCTAGCAGAAGTAAGTGAAGTAATAAATTTCAACATTATCACTTGTCTGTTACATGCTGCTGCTTTGATTCAACACCAATTAATGAAAGATTCACCTGTAGCTTTCCTACTACTATAATTTATTATCCAATTGTTTACAAAAATTACAGCAGCCGTGTAGCTTTCCTGATAGGGAATCAGGTCATACGTGAATAAAACTGGGGGCGGGTATGTCCTAGCTCTGCTAGTGTTGTAGTCTATACAACTATCACCGTTAATCTTTGCTTCAGATTCCTGGTCCAGAAATATCCCAGTGTTAATTTTATTTCTTTCTTTTCTGTGTGGAGCAGAACCAAGACATCTCAAAATTATCTTTTATGTGAAACTCTGAATATGCTGCAAAGCTCGGTGACTTGGGAACTCATTTAGGCTATCAGACTCACATGTAAAGTCTGCCGTATATTAGGGCTGGATGCAATAATAAGCATTTCCAAGGCTATCAACAGTGACTAAGGGTTGCCAAGCTATGCTTCCGGGGACAGTTATAAAATTGTAAAATATTGGACACAATATACACTAAGACAGACAAAATTCAGAGAAGCAGCTCCAAAGGCACACATAAAGTTAATGGTACTTGCTCATAAAGAGACCTGCTGTGCTCCTGTGTGCAATTAACTATTGTTTGGTAAAAGAGACTCATTGCCGTATCCAGATGATCAGGGAAGTTATTCAGGATATGCAAGTTAAAGACTGTAGTCCCTGCCATGAATCAAGTGCAGAATTCCTCTTCCAATTTTAAGGAAACTGTTGTTTGGAAGCCTTCTCAGATCAAGACTAGAGATTCTAGTAAAAGCAGAAAAAGAAAATGAGAGAAAGTCCACAACGACGTAACCAATAGCTTGATGGGATGTGTGAAATGATTTTTTTACTGATAAGGATTTTCCAACAATAACTGCCACAGAAATGTTTTCCCCAGAATCCTAGACTAGCATTAGTGCTGTAAATCTCTGTCTTTGTCGCCCCACTTGCTGAACAAGCTCCCGAAGCCTTCTCTTCTCCAGGCTGAACAAGCCCTGCTCTCTTGGCTTCTCCACACAGGGCAAGTGCTCCAGTCCCCAACCCCGCTTCACTGAATTCTCTCTGGTGTACCCATATCACGCTGGTATTGAGGGGCCGATAAAACCAGGCACAGGATTCTCAATGCGGCTTCATGAGTGCAGAGCAAAGGGAGGATGTTCGCTTCCTCTGCTGGCTGTGCTTTTGTTCCTACAGCCCAGGTTGCTGGTGGTGTTCTCTGCTGCCAGGGCACGCTGCTGCCTCACGTGCAGTTTTTTGTCCACCGAGACCCCAAAGCCCCTTTGAGCAGAGCTGGCCCCAGCCAGTCGGTCCCCTGCCTGTATTGTTGCAAATGTAATAGGATTTGAAAAAGACAAAGGCTGCAGTAATCTATATCTGTAGTTCCAGTTCATTCCTTCTGACTGTGGCTATCCAGCCAAAGGCAGATCTTCTCCAACTCAATGAAGACCCAGTTTTCTCATTAAAACATTAATCTAGAGATAGTATCCCCTAAGATATCTTTCTATCCCTCTGTCCCTCTTCCCACCGTAAAATCCATCCAGTTGCTTTAACCACTGTAAGGTATAGAGTTTCATATCAGGCTGGCTCCCCTCTCTCTTAAGATCTTTTTTTAATTTCTCAAAAAACAATATTCAAATGAGTTTTGCAAGTGTATAGACGTGCACAACACTTCAGAAGTAACAGATGCTGTCACGCTGTTGATGTAATGGCTGTGAACTGTACATGTGCACAGAAGGGTGTGAAAGAAGCCTCACCACTAACAGCATTTCCACTGAAGAGCGTCTTTTAAGGGGTTGATTTTCAGAACTCTTAATCACTGCTGTAACCAGATACTTAGACTTGAATATTTATTATATACATAAGGCATTAAATACTTATCGTGATTTATAGCTTGGGTTAGGATGTTATTTTTAAATAAGCCATATAAAGTACCTTCAATCCTGTCCATTCAGACACTCATGAGGGAGACTCCAAAATCATGAAATTGGCTTAAAAGCCATGTGCTTAAAAAATCCAGTTGGAAACAGGGGGAGTGGAAATTCACCTACTCTTCAGCTTGATTTGTGTTCTCAAAATTCTTCCTGCAATCATGATGTCTAAAGGTTCCAAATTAAAAAGCTGAAAACATACTGCAGTGTTTTATTCTGCTAATTTCAGCTTTCAATACACCTCTTACACTTCGCAACGCTCGTAACATCATAGTAAGCATTGGCTACACTACATACTAAGATGTGTACACACATCTATGTAGCTGAGAATCCCACAACATAATGAAATATTGGTTGTAATTAACAAGAGACTGGATTGCTGAGGTTCTGTGGCATGCCTTCAAATGTTTGAGACCACATTCCTTCCATACAGTCATCTCTGACGAAGTTTGTGAGTCCTTCATGCAGTGAGACTGTGGGAAGAGCCCATATGAGCAGAGATGAGGGGAACCTGCTGGTTTTCTGGAGAATATCTCTTTTGGTTTGATCTTCATATGAGAAAAGGCAATTTTCATATTATACTTATTACATTTCACGTGTCCCTGGGAGATTTTCCTCTATCATTTCCAAGAACAATTGCAAGGAAGGAAACATTTGTGAGTTTATGAATTTGTAGAGGAAGTGAATTTACCACTTTTTAAATATGTTTAAGCAGTTATATTTGTATTCTTCAGATATTACAAATTGTGTATAGCCTGTCACTTTTTTCAGTAGTTATTGTTCTTTTTCTCCTAAGGGAATATGGTTTTCATAGCTCAATGAGGCTCTGCTAATTAATATGTACCTCATATTTCTAAAGAAGAAATTAGGTTAATGTTAGCTATTTTTCTTTCAGGAAATGTTCCGTTCAGTACATAAGTATAGATTGTAAATGGGTGAATTCCTTATTCTTCTTTTTGGGTGGGAGGGTAATAGAGAATTTGGGCATTTATCAAGGAATGAATCAGTGTATCACAACATTCTGACAACTCTAGTCATTTTTTCGACTTTGAATTTGAATAACTGTCACATTTAGCTAATGACCATTCAAATTCAGAAGTCACCACACGTAAATAATGACACCACTTAAAACAGATGCCCAAGTCTGCCAACAACAACTAAAAAAATCAGGAATAATAAACAACATTAACTTAAATTTCAAGTTTATATTAAGTAAAGCAATGTATTACCTGAAAAAGTTACCGGGGTCTTAGGATTAAATTGGTCCAAATCACCTATGTACTGCATATCTTTGAAAGATGACTGGAAATGAAAGATATAATTCCAGGTGATAATTTCATTAAAAATGAACTCAATCGGTACATATTTGTCTAGATCAAGAGTACGTTAAGGACAAAGATGCTGATGAGCCAGTCATGCTGTGAGGCAGAACAGCACAGATGTTTGGGAAAGGCAACGGGGATCATGCCTCACCACCATCTCTCCTGCTCCTTTGCTCCTTTCTGGGAGTGGAGAGATGGCTCAGACACATTGGCCTACACCTGGGAAAGGACACAGTGGGCAAGAGACAGAAGAAGCAGGGCTGTGTATTCCACAAGTGGAACAAGACTTGTTTCATGTGAAATACAACTTTCTCATCTTCTACATGTTCTTAGCATATGCTGTTGAATAGTATCGTGATGATATTGTGGTACTGACATATCTCCAGCAATAATGAAATGAAATTGCCTTTTAAAAAATTGTAGAAAACTTTAGAACGAAAAGAAAAATGAAGATGAAAGGCAGTGGCTGGCCATTCTACATGCATAAATTATCACCTAATAGACAGTATTCTAATTAATGTAAATATAAGACTAGGATTCTCAAATGGGAGTTAGTGCTTGTGGGCAACCTGAGACTCGTTTTGAGGAAATGCTGAACACTCTTTCTGTGATTCCTGTACACTTTTTACCTGCGTTAAGTTAAACCTTAAAAACAAGGAATGACTTTTACAAATGTCCTTTAATGCTTAACATATCAAAGCAGAAGCAACAAAAAATGTTGTCATGGCTATAATGTACTGAACGGAACGTTTCCTGAAAGAAAAATAGCTACTAAAATGTAGTCCATGGCTATTCTGAAACATTTTTTAAAGTTTGAGTGATTCTAAGAAGCCTTTGCAGGTCAAACTATGATAAATGGGTATATATCACATGGAAGGGAATATCTATCGTTTCCTGAGTAAAACAATTATGATGATGCTTGCTTCTTTTTAAAGAGAGCATCGCTGAAAAGCATGGTTCCCTTTTTCATGTGAGCACTCAGGCTCAGGACCGAAACTTTGGCTCTTTCAGATGATCACAGTTTTTACAAATTGCTACTGCTCTACTCCTATCATTCCTGGCCTCTTTGGTTTTTTTTTTTCATTTTGTTTTGTTTTGCTTCAAACAAGTTACAAAGATGGCTTAACTTCAGAGAGATTTTCTTAATGGAATCCATTCCACCCAGAAGGTGTTCTCTCTAACAAATGGGAAACATCACTAAATTTAACCCAAAGTCTGAGCAATGGAAAGCTACATAGATGATGTCAGACATTACAAATATTATTTGTACTCGCTAGTTTACTTCAAGGGAAATTATGAGAATGACATCATAATGATGACTGACTAATTTTTATTAGTGTTTTCTCTCTGAAACTCTAGACTTACAGTTACAAAGAAAAACAGCTTTTAAAATGCCATACCTGTTATTCTTTTCTAACACTTTGGGATTTTCTTATTTGTAAAAGATATGAATATTTAAAAATACCATAGATGCTATCAGCTCTTATTCTAGTCATTTGACATGTCAAATATTTTTTGTCCAAAAGAAAAAAAAAATGTATTATTTAATGCTCATAAAAGATAGGAAATGATCACATCTTCTTTTAAATTAATTGCTGCTTGGGTTGGCCTATGAACCTATAAACTCTGCTGGAACAGTTGTAGCCAAATTTCTTTATGACAGTTTCTTACTATGGAAATGAATTATGCTGATGAAGGGGTGATGACCAGCTTCGGAATAGCAATATGTTTCTTCAGTCAGCAAAGGCAAATCACAGGGTGCCACAGCTTTAGAAACATCCAAAATCCGCAGGACCCATATAACTCCATTTTACAGCAAAAACCGCAGTAATCCAGGGTTGCACAAGTACTTTTTGCAAAGGTCCATCAGGTAATTTTGCTGAGGATCTCGTACCGAGAAGTACAGTATCAGCTCCAGCTCTGAAGGGACTCTCAGGCATTCTATGTTACCTTCAGAGCTGGAGACAGCAGTAGCCAAGACGACCAGTAGAACAGTATCTCCCACAGCAAGGCAAGAAACATTTTGCAAGCCCCGATAAAGGGCATCCCTATAAGAAAACTGTGAGAGTCACGAAGGGACGAGGTATGATGATTCAAGTCAGTAGAGATTCCGTAACTAAAACCTGATGGGCGCCAGAGCAACCCAAAAGCTGTCTATTGTGGAGAATTCCCCTCCCTATTTTTAGGAACTTACCACCACCACCAACTGCATTCTTAGGTTCTTTACTGAGGACAAGATTAGGCTACAATACCAGGTAGAGACAAATCTCCATGACCGTATTAGTATCTGCCTCCAAATGCTATTGTCCCATTCAGCACTGTGTTTACATTTGAGCTCAAAGGCAATGGAATTATTGGAGTGTGTACAGTTGAGCATGTTCATAGGTGTTTCAGGTACTAGGACTTTTGTTTATCTATGAAGACTTGTTTTCATGAGAAACGAATATTTATGGTGTCAAAGTGCTTACACACATTAGGGTACTTGCCCTAACGGCACCTTCGTGTTCATGCATTATTTTAATATGCAAAATTCAGGGATGAATTTTGCATCAATAATCACTGCCAGATGTGCGTATATGGGTCCGACTCCTGGCGTAAAATGATGCATATGCAGTCTCAACTCCCATGTAAATACACATAAGTATACTGGTTAAGTGTGCAATGGCAAGGTTGAAAATGCGATTCCTATGGCTGAGTTCAAACCCTAATGGTAAAGCAGCTCTTGTGATTTGAGAAATTATCCCCTCTCGGTCGTCTTTGTCATTCTCTTGCCTCAGCTAAGGCTGAGTAACTGTGTAACTGCTCCCACTTCATTTCAGTGCAAAGCAAATAAAGTTCAGCAAATATCCAAGGGATGGTACCTTCATATAGTGCTACAAAATTTACTTCCAGAGTATCCAAAAACATCTTGGGTAAATGCTATGTATTTGAGCCCAAAGATATTCCAAAACAAGAGGACTAGATAGTATCAATGGCATCATTCATCTCAACACTGAAAAAATGTTGGTTCGGAGACTGATTTGTAGAGCTCTTCTGAAGAGAGTTACTCCACTATGTAATGGGCCTATGCGACAAAGAATGCTCCCCTAATCAACCCCATTTGCAAATGATCTTCAGGATAAAAATGAATAAATGATCCATAATAGATGATAAATAGCTAATCATTACATCACACGTACCACATCAATACAGATATATTTATTAAACTTCTTTTATATATGACATATGAGAGCATTCTATTTTATCAAGGATTCAAAGGGATTAGACTTAATTTGTTATTTTAGTATACTATACCTTTAAATTGTTGACATATAAGTTGTATAAATAGAAACACTATAAATCTCCTTAAAAATGTACCATAAATTTTTTATGTATGACCTTTAAGTAACAGCAGTCTGTTGCATAACTCTGCAGGGGAAGTCACATGGTGGAAACCTCATATTTCCTTAAATTTATGGTTGTTTCTTGGTGGTCTAAAAGAATTTTTTTTTTTTTTTTTTAAG
>RSEF01000004.1:34844282-34940419 GCA_003993805.1 Himantopus leucocephalus | reverse complement strand
ATTTTTTTTTTTTTTTTTTAAGTTCCCTTTCAAAGTCGTAATCTTAGTAAATTGTTTAATGTTTGGTCTAATGCAGGTCACTGTAAGTTCTTATTTAGATTTATAATAGGAAATATATAACGTCAGATACCAACGAAGCCTGGCTAATAAAGTCAAGGATACCAGTGTTATGTTTCATTATAATGATGTGAAGATAATGCCTTTAGCCGCATAACCATCACATTAGCTACAGGCCATAAAAAAATCTTTATGAAATCTCAGGGTCAGATTCATTAAGAGAAAAGTTACCATTTTTTCCAGTATTTTTTTTCCCCCTCAACCAGAAGCATTTTTGATTGATAAATTCCCTCATCACCATTGTATCAGATCTCATTTACTGACACTAAAAGTCATGTAAACTCTGAAGTTGCCTCATGGTATCCTGTTTTGCACTAGAAAAAAAATCAGTGGAGTTTGGGCATGTGCCTAAATGCCTGCTGAATGAGGGCCTTATGAAACAAAATTTTATATTAAGGTGAATATCATTGCCATTACTTCGAGGAAATTTTACTCTTTCCGATTCCAAAGGAGTTTGGTTAATTCTCAGAGCAGTGTTATCAGCATCAACAGAAAAGGTCTGCTTCAAGTTAAAACATGCAAGTGAATACAAGTTGCATGAACAAGAAATAATTATTAGTGGTTTTCCACCTCCACCGAAATCCTCAGGATCGAAAACAGGAATTTACAACACTTGGCAGAATAAAAATTAAACCCCACTCAGAAATGTCAATATTTAAAATACGTAGTACAACCATAATTTAATGAGTTCTTTAAAAAACACAGGCACATACATGAAATACACATTTTTCTAAACCCTTTTTCCCCAATATTGGAATTGAACATTGTAGGTATAACAATATTAACCTATTCTATACTATAATATAAATTCTTTTAGGTAGCTCAAATGCCATCTATTTAAGCCTTAAGATATGCAAATCAAGCATGGGTGCACTGTTTATATCCACTCATGTTTTGCTTTTGGGACTACAAAAAAGAATTAAATTTGATGAGAATTCAAACTACAGGGACAAGGAAATCTGTGTTCACCTAAATGCTGGATGCACGCACATGTTTATATGTGTACGTAGTGAGTATATGCATAACATAAGCACAAACAGCTTGGAAAATTCAAGCCTTGCACAGTCATAAATTCTCACCTGAAAAGCAGATGTACACGTTCCACAGCAGATGCAAATGAAAGCAATGCTTTGAGTGCAGCCTAGCAAAGGATGAACTAATATAGCACAATACTCTAATGAAGCTGAAAGAGGTACTAATCATTCATTTTCAAAGAACAAGGAATGGATTCACCATCACGTCATATATTGCTAGTCTATTAGCTAGCAAGCACAGAACTCAGCCCTGATGATCTGCTCAAACTTGCAGTTGCAAATGGACTCTGTAAAGGGCTGCTCTTCATACCTCTGGCCTTCCTGCTCCTTCAGATAGGCCCTTGTCGATGTGAACGTAATCCATGGATCAAAGATACGCGATGGTGTGCCGTTAGTGTACTAATGACATTTGGTTCAATAGACTTTGATCATCCTGTCCAAAGATCTCAGGTGCTATGCATGTTGAATGCCTGCTAAAAAGGAATGGAAAAGAAAAGAATCAAAATGGCCACTTTGTTTTCCATCTTTTTTTGCATTGTGCCGTCTGGGTAAGCACTAAAACAATTTTTACATGCTAAATAAATGTTTCCAGCAGTGTTTAGTAGTGATAAGAATAATCCTGTTCAGGTATGTCAAAAATCTGCTGAAAACAAATGAAGACCAAGATACAATAACAGACAGTTTATTGTCATCGTATAAGCATTGCTCAGTAAAGGAGCAGGTAATTTGTATAATGAGCGTCTTTGAACCTAGAACAGGGTTAATCCAGGATCTTGACAGACATGAAAGACTAGCAAACCTTTTATCTTCTCGGTAATTTTCTTTAAAAAGAGCATTTAGAGCCTGAATTTAGAGAAAGGACGATAGTACTAAAGGCTAGTCTGGAGAAGAAGTCAAATGCGCACCAAAAAGAGAGCCCGGAACTCTGCAAGGCATTCATCAGCCTCACAAATAACAGAAAAATCAGCACTGCTGGGGCTTTCACAAGTAGATGAGGGTGTCAAGGGAGAGGCAAAAATCCATCCCGCAGGCAGCGAGTCTCAGGAACCTCAGAATGCTGGCAATGGCTTCGTTAGAAACCAGAGAGCCTTCCTATGCCAAGAACAGACACTAAAATCTCAGACAGTTAATGCAAGAACAGGATAGAGAGGAGTGAGAATATTCTGAGATTTTGAAAACATACTCTTACCAAGTGTGGACTGAAAGGTTCTCAGGAAGGGCCAAATGAAATATTCCATTTCAGTGTTGACATTCTTTTAACTAAAACTAATTTCTAAACTGAAAACAACTCACTGAAATCATCCAAATTCCCAATTTTACAAATATTAGAACTGGATGTTTCAACAATTTCAAAACTATTTTACTTTTTTCCCCAAAATACAACATGTGCCACAAGCAAACCTCCCTTTCTATCAGGGAACACAGCATTTTCAAATACTGTCTTTATTCAGAAAGCTCCTGGCCATTTATCCGGAAGACATTTTTCGTAGCAATTTACTGGTTGTCTTAGGACAAATGAATTCTGAAGTTCTAAGTCTGCATCAGCTATTGACGCACATGAACATATTCCTCTAATTATTCCATATGCATGCAATGCCTCACCCTATTTCATTTTTATAACTGTGCATGCTTAACGCATTCCTTCTTTGCAATGTCCAAAACTATCTTTGCATTCTCAACGAGAAACATATTTCTCATTCACACATCTTGGGCCAAACCCAGATGGTATTAGTTTCCTACAAGGGTATTTCCTGTATGTCTGAATTGTCAACACGGCTGTGGATTGCCATCATTCTCCTCTTATATACAGATTCTAGTCATGAAGAGCAAACCGTATATCCTCCACCACCCTGGTTTTTCCACTTGGCACATTTCATAAAAATATGCACGTCTCTCTTCAAATTATTAATATTTTTTCTCGATTTTAGTTGAGAGGTAAAGACGAGATCAAGCACAAAAATGCTTGATTATTTTAGCTTCCTCTGGTGTTCGCAAAACGTCTGTGGAAAAATCTGGATTTCTCTGGATTTATGTACTCCTTGTTTTCAGGTAGCTGGCAAATTACACGTATTTTTTTAAGACTTACTTAAAGAACTCAAATTGTTTCATTACTCGAGTCAGTATTTGAAATGCAGCTGTTGCTTAACTGCAGCGGTGCAGATAAGTGGCCCGCTAGCTTTTCTGCCCTCGGGCTGCACAGCTCCTGAGGCACCGTGAGGCTGAAGCGATTGGCAAAGTACCAGCGAGAAAAACGCTTGGGCACTATCGGAGAATTCAAACGCTTATTTCTTCCCAGCTCCCATTCAGTGCTTTTTCAGAAATGTGAGGGTGCTCGTGCTTAAATGTATTTCTGACGCAGGTACAAAACATGATGCACGTGCACAGTTTTTGTTGACAAAAATGCAATAGTAGCATTTTCTGTTTTTTCTAGCTGCCTTTGTATCAGGACTCCAGCAAGTGCAGGCCTTATATTTCAAACACTTTGATTTTGGATAACAAACACACTTCCAATGCTTGTGCTCACATGTGGAAGCTTAAAACTCAGTAGCAGATGCTGGACCTCTAAATTGATTTTCTGTTTGCATTTGTGCCAATAAGACAAGACTGTTTACTTTTTGGAACAACTGAATGGACAAAGAACATAGGTATAAACAATTTTAATATTGGAGTAAATAGACATAACATAGTTGTCTAGCCTTCATCCAGTAGATCTGTTGTATGTCTACTGGTAGAACGTTGAAGAATAGTTACAGAGCTTCTAAGAATACAAATTCTGATTTTGCCTGTTAGGTTTAGCATAATCATCTACTGAGAAAACCAGCAGCATATGCAACCAGCATTTCCTTTGAAGATATGACACATCATTTTCAAAACTATGCTGAATGCTGATGCTAAATATAGGCTGAAATATGCCTCTCCATGCATCCAGAGTCCAAAAGTTCTTTGGATATTAGGGAACAGAACAGCATTCGCTTTATCTCTAGAATTTGCACACACATTCTTTGGCAACTGAAAAATGGTGATGGGTTCCCATCTTTCGGTGCCCGCAGGCAAGCCTCATGCTTTATGTGGTGGCTCTGCCTTCAGGAGAGAATCCCAGACAAGATGATAGGTGGAAATTCAGCATCAATTACAGTTAACCTTTCCTTATGCTTCCGGTGCCTGTCTTGTGTTTTTATGTCACCTGAACTTCTGCCCTTCAAATTATCTTCTACCAAAACCCATTCAGATACTATGATTTTCCAGTTTCTTAAAATAAGAAGAAAAGGCGATTTGAAATATCTTGCAGAAAAATGTTTAAAACTTTTGCTAAGTACCTTCAGAGCCTCAATGACTAAAGCCAGAAATCTGCTAAAGAAATAACCTTCAGTGAAGAGTACCTTTATATTTTACAGTGAAGATTAGTATCATTTTGATAAGCCGCTGAACTCACTCTTCTCTTAAAACAGTAACAGAGACAGGCTCATAAGGTCCACAGTTTAATCCAATTTATGTTGCAAACATGAATGATTACCATGGTAATGCTTGGGGAAAAAAAAACAACCGGTGTGGACTGAATGAAGAGCCTCTAGTCCTTTATTACCCTCTGGCAAAAGGTATCCTGTTTAAGGTGTGCTTTTTTTTTTCTTGCTTTTTTTTTCCCAAGATGCAGACTGCTAGCAACTTACTTTTAGCACTTGCTGAGCCAGTTGTAATGTCCATTAGCATAAAGACATGGGGACCAATCTAAGTGGAAATCTGTAGCTTTTTTTCCTGCAAGCTGGGTGTGGTTTGCTGTTTTTTCCCCCTGCCCCACAATATTTCAATACATAGCTCATGTGAATGTAACATTCCCCTTGCAACCAGAAAAAAAGCAAGTATCTGCTTTAATAGACAACAGTTCGCTACTGAGAGCCAGAGGAGAAAGGCAGAGTTGTGGGTAAGACAGAGTAATGTCATCAGGGCATCTTTCCATTTGCATCTCTGTTTTTTTGAAACTAGTTATTTTTTAATGCCTACAATTAGACAGATCAACATTTCTGGTTTTAATTTAATGCAGAGAGTATGATAATTACTGTTATTCTGTTCTGAATTATATCCCTAAATTTCCATATAAAGTGGTCACGGTAAAACAGCATGAATTTGTTTTCAATTATCGGAGTATAGAATTTGTTGTAGGTTGGTTCATTTTACATAAGCACTGTCAAATTTGCTATGTGTCACCATACATCCTCTTTTTTTTCCCTCTCTCAGCACAAAAAAAAAAAAGTCTTACAGCTCATTTTAAAGTGCTGTAGACTTTTTTTGTGGACATTTATGAAAAGTCTTAATTTAGCAGCCCAGGGAGATCTTTGCACCATAGCAAGATTTTTATTTTTCCATAGCATATTTTTATCTTTAGCAATGACAAAAGCAGCAGTGATTGGCTGAAATGTCATGCCATATAAAAGCAACTTATATATTGAATTATAACTCTTAAGCTCTTTTGACAACTCTCTGCCATTAGATCTGTATTTTAAGGAAAAAGAAAAATTTTATGAAACATGCTACTGAAAAATAAAGATAAGTTTTATATATGTAGTCAACATATGAGAAAACCACTGTAGCTGTCTGAGAGGACCACGGTCAACTTAGAGCATTGGTAGAACGGTAAATCACCAATAAGTGATCATAACGTCATGTATTATAATCATCATGTCACGTATTTGTGAATGTTAATGTAGTGTACTCTGCTCTCTTTGGGGTATCATCTGAGCCAATGTTATTGGACTGCCCCCTGAAAGAGAGCTGTAAAATTTGTCTTTATCACAGAAGTGGCATGGAAAGGTGGGTAAAGCTTAAAAGCAACAGAAAGAAGGAGAAAAAATACAAAGGTCATCAAGTCTATTCTCCCTATTAAAGATTTTCATGGTCAGTAAATTTCTTTGCGCTTATTGCATTCTCGTTCACTTGAAGGAAGCTTTCTCGCTTTCCTAGAAGGCTAATTCTGCAACGCAATAGACCTCAAACCAATGCAGCTGAAAAGCTGTCAGGAGAAGACAGTCTATAGTGGAAGAATGCTGAAGAGGAAAAGTATAGGAAAGCAGATATGCCAAATAAATAAATAAATAAAGCCCAGAAAGTGGAGACGTGCCAGGGAAATAAGAAGGAGCATGCTTATTTTTTACCTTCCCTTAGTGGCCTCCGCTGGTGAACCACTCACTGAATTGCTGGTGGAATGTAAAGCTTCCTTGAAAATAAATCCAGCTGGGGACAGAGGTGGAATCACCACCTGTGTTCCCAGAGGATGAATGCTGCTTACAGCTCAAGAGGCCTCTGTGGTGCAGGAAAGTGTGTAATTCACACCTCCTTGAGCCAGCTTTACTGAATGCAATAATCATCTGGTCTTTATTTGAATCTCCCTCTTCCGGGACTGATTTCCACTGTCTTCTGTTATTCCAATTCTCCTAAAGTAGTGCAGTACATAAAGTTTCTCAGTCCAGATGCAGACCTCACATGGGCTCATGGCCACCTCCTTGCAAGCACACTCACAGTCGTATGTCACTCTGCCCAAAACCTCTCAATTATTGGCTGACTCTTGGCAGTCTCAAAGCTTTTAGCTGCTTCTAACCAATAATTGGGAGAGTTGCCAAAGCAGGATTCATGTCTTACTAGAAGAGTGTGAAGGAGGCAAGCTGTGGGTTTGTGTTGGGTTGGTATCTGCATTTATAAGTTTCATATACTTTCTTTAGGAGGACGGGAAGAAAGAATTGTATTATCAGGGGACAAGGATTGTCATTTGGATTAAACTAAAGACTTGCCCAGCAGAACAGCAAAATCGGGAGTTGAGGAATTAAAAAAATAAGTACAGAGGACTAGGACTAGAAGTGAAAGGTCCTGCATTTAGTGCCTGGTATCTTCAAAGGACTATGAAGGTAAGGAAAAGAAAAAATGATCGAGGCCGTGTCAAAATTTTGTCTTTGCTACAACAGAAGTAAGAAGAAAAAAAGAATTAGGTTATAAGTTCCAGTGTTATCTTTAGATCTCAGACCTTTTTTATTTACTTCTGTTCAAGTTATGGCTGGTCCAGGGTTCTTTTGCTGGAAAACTATGCTGCGTAATAAATATGTGTGTAATTCCTGTGAATAGGTACTCTGATTTTTCCACAAGTGCAAAGAAGCCCCATTCAAAATTCATGCAGAACTGGTCTTACAAATCACCTTCATACTACCTTTTGATAGGTCTTTTTTGTGAGTTCAGTTGTCCTGTAAAAAAACGAGCATTTAAATATCACTACAAACGTCAGAGCAGACCTTTGTGATGGGTGCACTTTGGCCATCAAAGATTTTCAGCCAAATCCTGCCCTGCACCTAACTGAACAAAAAACACCTCTGACTTCAGTAGAATTTGTGCTTAAATCCCAAGCAAGAGGATGGCCCCCTAAGTATTTTTCCTGTATAAATGTAATTGTAAAGCATTTCTGTATCTAAAGTTATTTTTAAGTGAAGTATTAAAATAGTGCATTTGTTAAAATCAGTAAAAAAAACCACTGAAAATGTTTTCAAAAAATCCTTAGATGACTGCAGAGCCCTTTATAAATGAGGAAAAAAAATGAAGCTTTGCAGCACAACAGCAAAAAGGAAATGCTTTGGAGATAGGGTCTAGTATGCCTACTATAGTGAGCCATGACATCAGTGTAATTATTTTTCCCTAAGGTAAATGTCTTATGTTACAAATTCTTCCCTTGCCAGGGGCCTCAGGCCTCACAGATGTTCAGATAGCAAAGCACTTGAGTTCTCAACACCCAAGAAGTCTATAGGAGCTCTATTCCTGTACCATACCTACAGCCCAATCAGGTTCTGGTTTTCTCGTTTGGTATTTGTTGTCCCCTTTCACCTGGCAGAGGCACTTCCCCCTCGTGTTTCTCAAAATCGTCACTGCAGCTTTGAAAGCAAGGTGTGCCCTCGCAGCAGACCTTTTGCTGGTTTCTGCTCCTGCTGTAGTCAAGTTTCTATCCTGTGCCGGGGCCAAATTTCCAAAACATGTCGATTAAACAAACACTTCCCGCTGAGAAAAATACCTGACATTGATCTGCAGCCCTACAGTAAGATCCGGTAAAGGGAGGTTCAAATAAGCAGAGGTTCTTTTGGGATCTCCTAATTAGAAATCCCTTTCTGATGAGTTCATATGGTACTGCCTGATAAGAGATTTTAGATGTTTCATGACCCCTTCCCCCATGTTTTTTACAAATAGAACTCCTTAAGATCAAACACATGGTAATGCATATTAGTTATGGTATTTATTACATAGGAAATAAACTAAATTAAGAGTGATCGTACTACCTCAATGAGTTACCCAGCATTTGCTCTACAATAATAGATGAAAACAAATGATATAAAGACATTACATCAGAGCTAATATTTTAAGTCACAAATGACCGTTGAATATATATATATTTAAGCACAACCCCTTTTAAAAAAGGTTGCTACTCATTTCCAGCGTAAGAGTGGGATTTTCCAGATGAAAAAGCTGTTAAGTATAAATACCACTATTTTATACGAGTAAGTGAATTATGAAATCAATTTTAAAGGAAAACTCGGAATCTGCTACCTATATTGTTTACTATTATGCCACACAGTAATGGAAATAAATGGTCATGTCTGGTTTTGCTGATGAAAATCAATTACTATTAAGGTTACGTAATTAACGGTCATGCTTACAATATGATTTATTTTAAATGGAATAGTTAACAATACTAGTTAAGGCATTGCCATGTATTTCTCTATATTTACTACAGGAAATAATACATATATATTGACGTAACGAAATGGCAGCTTGTCTGAAAAATAACTGCAGTATATGTTTCTGTGGTATAGAAAAACTATAATACCTTAATCATATAATAATACTTCTGTATATAATATCAGAGATACACCAGAGTACATTTGGAACACACAGATTGAAAGTAGAGCCCAATTCTAAGGAGTGCTTATGTGAAAATAGCACCTTTCTATAAAAATCCAGTATTCATATGAAACAATTACTCCTCTTAGTGTTAGTCAAACTACTAAGTGGATCATGTTGTGCAGTTGTTTCAGATTTTTACAAGTGTAAATATATTAAAACAGATATTGCAATGCAAAAAGAAATATTAAAAATATACTTCAGTTGAGAACACTTACTGGTGTAATATATACTTTTAGAACTGACACAATGTACCTAACCAACCATTGAAAAATGAAAAGTAAAGAAACACTTTAAGTTTAATGCATACGATTAATCTTGGCTTTTTAGTGACTTAAGATAATATAATTCTGATCAAATTCTTTTCATGCTTGTGGTCCTACACTAGACCAAACCGTTTTTTAAAGGGATCTTTTTCCTTTCACAGAACTCCTTAGCTGAAGCTTATAATCTGGCCCAAGGAAAATCAGTCTTGAAACAAGTGTAGTATTGGTGCAAAACACGCAATTACTGCGAGTAAAAGATGGGAGCGTTCAAGCTAAAGAGCTGCATAGGCAGACATCGGAAGTGTGAGCTTCCAGGTTTAGTTAGCATAGACATTTCACATCGCCCCCTGTCCGCAGTATGTTTAGGTAATTAACATTCATTTCGGACAACCGTCATTCTTTGTCTTCAACAGACATCCCAATGGAATACAAAGATTTGTCTCATTCTTCTCGCCCTTCCGTATACAACTGACAAATGTTAATGGTTATTCCGTCAAATTGTGTAGTGCAGAATCTCATACAAGCTACTGTGTCATCTACAGTTTGCTGGTACTGCTTTCATCTAAGGGGAAACTTAAACAGAAAAGAATGCCGAGAAGTTATTAAGCTGCCAAGAGAAAGATACAGATATCTGACACATGGTATCTACAAGACAAGACTATAAAGCCCGGGACGCTGGTTTCACAGTAGACATCAAACGTCCATTGATAAAAAATATAATTGAGGATTGTTCCATAGGGAAAATCTGAAATTTTGAAATTTGGTACATAATTATTCAGTTTTATACTACCAAAATGACTACCCGTAAGGGATTTTGCTGGATATCTCTCAGTTTACCCCACAACATAAGAGATGTAACACTACAGAAAACTATATACTTTCTGGCACCATAGAGATCATTTCAAAAGCTGTGGAAGTTGTGGCAATGATTTAATTGGAAACAACAGGTTTGCCAGTTGGTGATAAAGCTGAAAGTACACATGAACAACTGTTTTCCAAAACCAGAAAAAATAAGTATGGATAAACTCAGCTGGATTTCTAGTTGACTGTAAGCCAACTAATGGCTTGATGCTGCACCAATTTCAGTATCTTAGAGGGATATTTCCAAAGTTTTAATTAAATGGAAGAGTAAATAGACTTTTTAGAACATAGTGTGTCTGGCTCACTTTGAAAAACAGAAAGCAGCATGACTTTTCAAGAAGCAATAGATACATTCCACAAACAAAGTAAGTAATATATTGCAGTCTAAAAGAATCATGCAAGACAGCAATTAGCAGAAGTATGGGCCTGCTCCTATGTATACAACTTGCCATACTTCCTACCTTGCAGGTCCCGTGTTTCATTCAGTTGACAAATTCTGGCTTCGTGTGTACTTCTTAAAAAGCTCTTAATTTAATTTTCACCTGTTTATGCTTTCAACAACTTCACTTTCACACTGAGACTGCTCCCATGACATCAAGTGCTAAATAAAATCTTCAGCTTAGTAACAGAAAGATCTTTTCTTACTAATACTTTGAATAACTCACCTTGAATGGCAGGCCTAGTGTGATTCACTGACATTCCTGGGCCCTTAAATGAGTTGAACTCATCTCTCAGGAGAAGAAATAGGACTGTCTTTGTCTGGGCACAACAGATAGAATCATTCATCAGGAATCTTTGAAATATGCCTTACTGTTCCCAAAGCAACTGATTTGCCTCCCTTCGCTTCAGACTTTATCAAAGCAACTTGGTCAAAACTCTTAGAAACTCATACAATAATATCTACAATCGGTTCAGACTCAGCTGCAGAATTATTTTTGGCTCGTAAAGGAGAACGAGCTAGATTACCAGTCCCTTCATCCATGATGACTGCAACTGATTTGGCAGCTCTAGCTAGACTTTCAAAACTAACCTCTCTGATAACCCCCTGAAACTAAATTTTTCTAGCAAACAAACTAGCAAATCTTGGCTGCCTCTAAATTAGCAGGATCCAGATTTCATTGTACATATCTCTTTGGGTGGAAATCTCCTGACCTATTTACATCTCCATTTCTGACTCAGGTTTCTCTTTGGTGGTTGTGATTAAAAAGGAAGTATGGCAATCATGTTGAATTAAAATAAATTAAAGCTGTGCACTTTCCCAATTAGGCCTTTTGTGGGATGTCTTTCAACAGGAAGACAGGCCCATCCATCACTCCGAATTGCAAATACACTTTAAAAGCTTAAAATTTAAAATTTCATAATTAGTTATCATGGGTGTGGTTGGAGTTGCAAAACGTTGTCTCCTTACGGGTGCAGAGCTGGAGCACTGGAACCTACAACAGAGTCACTAGTTTTGAAAGGCTGGCAAACCCTGAGTTAAACTCCAAAACTATCAGCTTGTGAATAATCATATAGGTGAATTGAATTTGAATTGTTAATTATGTACTCTGTTTATTTCTATGCCTCAGCTTCTGTCCCCTGCATTACCTCAAGAGGGACAAATGAATCTAAGTTTTATTCTTCATTTATACAAATGCAATTTTAGGCACAGTAATATTACATACATTTTTAGCATCCAAGGAGAAAATTGCGTTCTATTTAAGTACACGGGGTATTTGCATTGTCACAGTACATTACATGGATTTGATGCTTAACATATAACTGTACTAATCTTTGTGGTAAACATAGTAACAAAAGAAAGTTGTTCGGAGATTTTTCTATTTTTATCTTAAAAAATAACAAAACCCTTTCCATTGGAGGACCACATGTAAAACTATGGTTTCTCTGCACGGAGACCAAGGCTGCTTATTACCTACAGTATACTAGCTATGATGAACAGACCACCATAGTTGTGACAACTGATGTCGCTGCCTCCAGGGTAAAACAAAGGTTTACATATTACACAAGCAATTTAACTGTTTTCTAAACATATTGCCAAGACAGTGGGAGTTGGCAGCCAGCACTGTGTTTTAGGTTTTGGATACTTGGATTAGAAGTGACTGCTGATTATAGACCTTTTTATTTGTCTTCTACGAATTACAAGCAACCTAGTAACCCAGCAAAGAATCCTTCACAGCACTTAAACTTGTCTTCATGGCTTCCCAAAGATTGCATACACAAATCACTCCACAAAAGTGGCGTAAGAGACTTGTGCATAGATAACTACATAAGACAATTGTCTTGTTCTAACTCTTAAAGAGTTCCCCAAAGTGAAATGTTTTATAATCCTTTTTGTGCAGTAGTCAGGAAAGAAATAAAAGAGTTTGGGCAAAGATTATCCACAAGAAAGAAACTTTTTTTTTTGGGTTCCAGCTGAAACACAATAAAGAACATAATTAACTTCACAATTCTTTGTGTTTTTCATTTGACTGCAGGGAGGAGATGAAAGAGGACTGTTAAGCCTTGCATTCCATCCCAATTACAAGAAAAATGGAAAGCTGTATGTGTCTTATACCACCAACCAAGAACGGTGGGCTATTGGACCTCATGACCACATCCTTAGGGTTGTAGAATACACAGTATCCAGGTATCAGTAGAAGTCTAAAACTCACAAATTCTGTATTTCTCAGCAACTTTTTCATTTTAGTATTTCCCATTTCTAAAATGAACTATCAGATTTACAATGTGTATACTTGGGCACTTGCAGAAAAATTATTGCTGATTTTATTTCAAACAGTAGTTTTGGAACACCAGTAGTACACTGGTTTATTCTTTTTAAGACTCTTTTTATTTATTCTGTCATTTTTTAATTATAGTTATTTCCTACTTATTGTGTATAGGCAGAAAAATATTTTTCATGAATGCTGGAAAATTGAAATTTCTCAGAAATAATTGTTTGACATTTTTCCACCGAGTTACAACATCCACATCTTAAACTATAATTTGAATGACTCAATTTTATTTTTAGAAAGAAAAGCAGTGATAATGAACCGCAAAAACTCTGTTCATATATTTATATTGCAGGAAAAATCCACACCAAGTTGATATGAGAACAGCAAGAGTGTTTTTAGAAGTAGCAGAACTACATCGAAAACACCTAGGAGGACAGCTTCTGTTTGGCCCAGATGGTTTCCTATACATTTTTCTTGGAGATGGCATGATCACTCTAGATGATATGGAGGAGATGGACGGTTTAAGGTACAAAAACTACCAATGGATAGACTTCTATTGTCTTCTGATATTGCACAGTGTTTGGGTTCAGAATCAAAAGTGACCAGCAGTTGTCAGGACAAATCTTACCCCCCCTTCCTTTACTACATAATGCCACTAATTTCAGTGGCTGGGTTTAGCGAATCTGCTGATTTTCAGAACAGTCTTACTGCTTAAATACATCTTCTTGTAGTTGTGTGCTATCAAACCATTTAAATATTGGAGCCCTCACCAGTAGAGGCAATTGTACTCAAGCACAGGTTAGACTTCTTTTTTCCAAACTATCATTCTATTAACAAAACAACTTCATTGAGCAAACATTCTAAAAAACTGTCTACACACACATACCAGAGTCAATAACAACACTGTATCACTTCAGAAAATGTCTAGAGAACGTGTGAAGCAATCCTACTTTGGTTCTACTTATACAATTTTCTCAGCGTGCTTTTTCCCCTCTGTTTCATTATGCTCTGTTAGAGTTGCAACATTTACCTTAATTTAAAGAAAGTGTGGTACTGAGCCCTTACAGACCTAAAAGGAGCTTCTATGCTCAAAGGCCTCTTCGGCTCAGCAGAATAGCAGGTGCTCCTGCCCTTTGCAGTGAGGATATACTGAAATCCAAGACCAGAGAGAGCAATTCTAATACTTGATTTTAAATTAATGTTAAACAAGGGGAGACTGAAACAGATTCATGATGAAGAAAGACAGAAAGGAATCAATTTAAATATCACATCTATTCATGCTTGTAAAAAGAGTTTTGATGCTCTTCTCCTTCTACGTTCTTGTCCTTCTCCCTTCCTCCATCACAATAATGAACGTAAGGCAAAACATGTTACTAATACCAACATCTCCATTCAACCAATACAATGACTTTAATTTGGTTTTTGGTTTTAATTAATGTATAATTAATCTTTGGATTGTACTGTTACTACAAATCATTGAATTCAAGAGTAGGATTCAAGGTGTTAGCAAAAGCATTGTGTAACTACATAGTGATTATATCCATAGTTACTCCAGAGGAGATACAGAATAAAAAAGTTAATAACCTTACGTTTGAAGCCATAAAACGATGTTGATGTATGGGAAGTTGCTCTTATTATCAAGTTGCTTCCCAAAAGCATGGTCAGAGGCATTCTAGTATGCACGTAACAAGGCAACATACTGGCCAAACTGAATCTTTGATAGGTTCTGCTACTGTTCTTTGGACTTGCGTGTACCATAAAACCTATCGAGATGTGATTATTCAGTAAAGTGGGTGGCTTCTTTTGCTTGTTCATTATCTGGATTAAATCTACCAGTAAAATACCTTTAAAAAACAATTATTTTATCCTCCAACTTTCTCAGTGATTTTACAGGTTCTGTATTGCGCCTCGACGTAAATACTGACCTGTGCAACGTCCCTTATTCCATACCACGGAGCAACCCACATTTTAATAGCACAAACCAACCTCCTGAGATTTTCGCACATGGACTCCACAATCCAGGCCGGTAAGTAAGTTACAATTAAACTGAATTACTCTGGACCAGATACTGTTTTCAACCAGAAATCTTTTATACAGTCGGGTAACAAAATTTTAATAATAAAGGTACTCATGAACTTTTTAAAACTTCCACTCCTCCACCTCCATACATATGTCACAGTTAGAAATAAATGTACGTTGGCAAAGGGGAAGAAGAGAATGCACAACTATTACAAGTCAAGACTGAAATGACAGAAACAAAGTACAGGATTTTTGGTTTTAATAAATAATAAAGCGATTAGCTTTATGAAAGAAGATAACTTAAAGCAGAGGGTTGTTAAAATACAGCTGAGATGGGAATCGGAGAAATTAGAGCAGTAGAATCTTGATTGAGAAAAAAAGGCACATGGAAAACAAATGAGAACATCTGGTGATATCCAAACAATAACAAGGAGGAGAACAATGCTTTAGCTAAACAAAACATAATTCAGCAAATTAGGTGGGTGGTAGTACTGAAGGAACGTTTAAAGTCATGGTTTGAAAAAATTCAGAAAGTCAAGTTGTTCAGATGAGAAGTTGATTCTTGGACTTTTTAACAGTCCAAAATTCCTACACCATATAAGTCAACTCACTTCGCTTCGTTAAAGCACTATTTATTTCAAGCGCTATTGAGCAGAGTAGATTTTATCACTAGGAAAAAAAAGTTTTACTTCACATTATATAAAAAATGGTGTAGGCATGGGAAAGGTGTATTATCTCTTATATACAAATCCGATGCGCTTAGATGTTTTGGCTCAGTATGAAATAGGTCCCTCAAACGAGTAGGCACCGCAAAAAACAATAATCCTGCAAAATGTGATGCTTCATACTATTGCTAGAGAATTGTCCATTATGAGCTCATCTGTCTCATGGATTTTCTCATATTTTTTGTTTTACAGATGTGCTGTGGACCGCCACCCAACAGATGTAAACATTAATTTAACCATACTTTGCTCAGATTCCAATGGAAAGAACAGATCTTCAGCAAGGATTTTACAAATAATAAAGGGTAAAGACTATGGTAAGTTCCAGCCAGGGTAAAGGTACTGGAAACAGTTGGGTTTTATGCCCATGGAATAATAAACAGAAAGCAGGAAAAAGTAGATAAAGAACTGACTGCGTATCCACGATAGGTAACTTACTGCATAGACAGAATAGGTAACCTACAAAATATAGAACTTATGAAAAGTATGGTACAAGCAGATAAAAGACGCAAGACAAAACAAAACTTAAATGACTCAACATTGTTCTTGTTGGTGTAGAATACCACGTAAATAAGATTTAAGAAATGTGGCAGTTGCTAGTCTGTCCAAGATCTCACTGTTGCTGCATATGACGGCTCATAAAGAAAAGATTTTGGAGTATCAAGAAGTGATGAAAATGTCTTCTTAGCCATTCACAAATAACCTTTTAAGATAAAGAATGGAAACCTCATGTAATGTGCCTCCTATAATGGAAGAAGTGAGACAGACAACAGACCACGACCGACTGAGCTCTGTTTAAATGTTACTAAAAATGAAAAACTTAGCAAAATGCACTATGCTACTACTTCATAATAAATGACTAGTTTAGATTAGATTGCAACAAGATAAACGTACTCAATTAGGGCCTTAAAATTTTGAAGTGTTTCATGTGTTCTTGGAATCAGTATGATTGTCAGTCACAATTTTAGTTTAATGTTTAACTCGGATACTCATTAGGATCACTTGCTAGTTGAGGCAAGCCAGGTGACAGTTACTCCGAGCTCTCGTCTACCTTGGCTGACCATTTAGCAGCTTGTAAATTCATAGTGGTAAAAGGTGATAAATGTCAAAGGTGTGGAAAGGCACCGAGAACCAGTCTGTCTCCTGGAACATGGCATTTTCCGGTTTTATTCGCATCCCTACTTCTCCAACCTGTGCTTTGCTTAAAAGCAAAGCAGCTGTGCTGGCTAGTACAATAGTGTAATGCAATTGTTCAACTTTAGTTATTGCGTGTATTTTCTGTGTTCATTTTATAAAAGCCAAACCAAAGAATAATATTTGGTAAACCACTGCTCCAATGGAATTTTGACTGCATCTTTATTGCAGAGTAAACTAAGCAATATTGTGTCTATCCAGAACAACTTGCCAATATTAATACTGGGCTGTGGGTCAATTGCTACAATAAAAAGAGCTCATCATCCTTTTCTCCCACATAAAATTTCAGCTCTTACTCTTGTAGAATTATCTGGGAAATTCATTTATCAAAGACTTGCAGATAGCACTCCGACTTAAAAAAAAAAGGTCCTATAAAGCAAAAAGGTCTATTGGCTGTGGCTTTAATTTAAAATTATGCAGTTAGCATGTCGAGTTGAGCCTACTTTTAGCCTAAGCAGTATTTGATTGCATGAATACAACCTTTACACTGAAACTTCCTTGAAGACATTATTTGATATGACGAAACTCCGCTGTTTTGTAAAAAAAGAAAAGAAAATATGCATAGGAACTGCAACTACAACAGCAGCATAGAATAAATTACCACAAGAAGCTATGGCCGGCAACACTGGTGTTTTATGGGACATGACATACGCACCATGTTTAAAACTGATTTTGAAAGGGTTTCTCAAAGCATTGAAAAGCTTTGAAAAAAAGCGCTGCTGAAAATCATTGGAATTTCTGCTCTTAGATACTGGAAGGACTTTACAGTGAAGGGGGTTTAATTGTATTCCTGAAGTTCAGGAGATCCATAACATAAAAGTTAATAGCAGTAATCACATCAACTTCAATGAAAGTCCGACCTAATCCTTATATAGTTTTATTCTTCCAGCCTGTGCACATGGAAGAAAGCAATTACAGTCTCTCCTATCTAAATCCCTAACCAATTGTTTCACGAACAGCCTTTGTTGTAATTTTCTGATTTTTTTAATTTTTCATTTCCGGCAACACATATTGAATGCTGAGGAATGGTTAAATGGAATTAACCTCTTTTCTTGAAGTAATAACTTTTTCATAAATGCGAATTGAAATATGAAACTGCATATGATCTAATGCTACGGTAGTTCCTTTTTAGAAAGCGAGCCTTCACTTTTAGAATTCAAACCATTCAGCAGTGGATCCTTGGTTGGTGGATTTGTCTATCGAGGCTGCCAGTCTGAAAGACTCTATGGAAGTTATGTATTTGGAGACCGCAATGGGTAGGTGTCTTACAACTCACTCTTAAACAAGAATGCATATAAGGTGTATTTAGTTATTGAGCTTCCCATATAAAGGAACACCAACAGTCCTGTATATTGTGTCACTTTGCCAATTTAGCGGTGTGACAATGCGGATTAAATTCTAGATTCGGAAATAAAATAGCACAGCATTCTAATGAATGGCGACATATGTAACATATCTGATCCCTGGAAAAATGTACAGACAGAGACACTCACATCACGGCATTCTTAAGATATTAGTTGTACAAACACTTGCATGCTTCATTTACATTATGATGGGAATAAATGTTAATCGTGGAACCGTCCCAAACAGGTCTAACTGGTAAGAATTTTACAACTTTGGGGGTTTTATGGAAACATCACTGATGGAGCAAAATGATTTTTTTTTAATGAATGGGCATAGTTTTCCCATGCCAAATAGCTCAGTATTCACAAATGGCTATATAGTACAGCTTGAGCCCAATTCTGCAATGTTTGAATGACAGGAAGGGAAATGCTGTGCTTTTTAAGCCTCTGAAAAATAACAGGCAGGAAATCATAAGATGGTGAACTGCACAGATGTATCTATGGAGCTACTTGCAGCAAGTGTTTACTTATTTATCTGGACAGAGAAAACTCTCTGTTCAAAATGTAATATAACAATTTGCTTTATGTGTTTTTGAATATAGAAATTTTTTAACACTGCAACAGAGTCCTGCAACCAAACAGTGGCAAGAGAAACCCCTCTGTCTTGGCAACACTGGTTCATGTAGAGGTTTCTTTTCAGGCCCTGTCTTGGGATTTGGTGAAGACGAATTAGGTAAATAGAAAAAAAATTTATGTTATTACATCATAAGCCTTATCGGTAATGCCTGCTCTTCAAAATTATAGTAAATGTTTAAAAAGAAGAAATCTAAAAACTATCGTTCCTTTGCTGAAGCTGTCTACACTGCTGTCAGCTACACCTTAGCAGCCTTGTAAGAAGAACCGAGAAGAGAAATGGTTGTTGGAGGGGCAAAGCTCCTTACTCTCTCTCACAGTCTGTGAACTGTATCACTCACTATGACACGATGTGTCATATACTTGCTTTTATTCCCAACATTACAGGCGTAAGGGCCAAAGATATTGCACGAGCAGACCGATCCCCCTCTTCTCCCTTCCTCCCTAATTTTATTTGTTTTAACCAATTTGTTTTAACCAAAACAAAACCCGTTCATGATAAAGTATCTTTCACATTTTAGCATCAATTTACAGAAAGTGCTTGTTTAAATTTTCAAACAGCAATGATTCTGTTGTATATTTCAGTGATTAGTGGTTTTTATGAAGTTTTTTTAATCTCATCTTGCAAGTACAGCTAGATCACAAAAGTCATGTACTTGACATCTTAGGAAAGGTGAGCTAATTTATTGCGTTGGTTTCTACAACAGGTGAGATTTACATCCTATCAAGCAGTAAAAGTATGACACAGCCTCACAGCGGAAAACTCTACAAGATCGTTGACCCAAAAAGGTGAGCATCTCATTTCTCACTAAGACCAGTCTTTCCTTCAACAGGTTAAAAACCAAAAGGTAAATGTAGCTCTTTCCATGTAGCTGAATTATGCAATACTGACATTCAATAACAAGGGAAATTCTCAATGCAGGGGACTTCCTAAAAGCAAATGTACCATCAGCAGCACGCAGAATAGATTCACTACAAGTAATCTCTGTCTCGTAGAAAGTGAATTTCAGAACAACAGAGGTGTAACCAGCACTAACTTCTGGAAATCTTTACTCTTCAACATTATGCTAAACGCTGCCCACTTTCTCACCTAGATTGCATGTTGTGATAGAACTGTAGACGTATTTAATGCGGAACCATATGGATCAGTACAGGTAAAAGATGCTCCTGGTAGTTCTGAAGCCGAATGACTTGTAGGTACCACAGAGGTTACGCAGCATCAAGGGAAGGCAGATGCTGGAATTCTCCCCTGCACTACTGCTTCCTTACCTGCCACTGTGGTGGGACAGTGCACAAGGGGAGCCGGCTCAAAAGGTTAGTACCGGCTGACAATACCTACCTTGTACACTGAAAAGCTACTACAGAAAATAATTCAATAGTACTAGCCAGTGAATGAGCCATGTGGATCAGTTCCAGTCTCACTTCCTCAATTTCAGTTTTGCCGTAAGTGAGCTCTAAGGGACAAATTCAGTCTTTCCTAAACATCTCTTCTGTTGTATAGGAAAAACCACAAACGGAGGGTGATACAGAGGACTGAATCCTCGGTGGGTGTGAATTGTCACTGATTACTGGTTTTCAACATCCTTCAATACCGCTGCATTTACCTGTCTCTCCCTGGGGAGGTTTGGAGCACCAAGGAAGGAAACCTTCTGTCCTTGGACTGTGTGCCAAAAATACACTGAATTCTTTAACAGTTCCTAAAGCACTGTTTCCAAAAGGCTTATAAATCCCACTCAAATGATTTATAAGACACAGAATTAATATGATTGGTTTAATTATTTAGACTAATTTACCAGTTGTAAAATGAGGATAAATGAAAATTATCAAACCAGAGTTTCTTGAGATGTGATCACTTTCAGGTTCTTTGCAGAGCAGCTAGAGCTATGAAAATATTAGGGAATCTGGAAGGACTGCAAAAAGCAAGTCCTCAACGTGACCCAGGGGCCCCAGCAACAATAAGATAGCAGATACTCACTTTAGCTGGAGAAATATCATTTTCTTCACGACGGATCTTGCTGCTCTATCAGACCAAGTCTGTGGCATGTAAAGGGAGCACATCCACCCTGCAAAAGCATCAGCAATTGACACAAAATGAAACAGCCAACAGAAATGAAGTTTGTCATATTAATTTCTTTGACCCCATCATACTCTGCAAAAGCAACTGCCTATTTGTTCAGCATCTACTTCAGCATGTTTCCCCATCAGCATCACATACAACTAGGCTTGCATTTTTGGGTTTGCTGTTGACTGCTTAAAAGAGGAGTTTATTTTCTTGTCTGAATTCAAATTCTAAAAATTATTAGGACAACAAGTTAATTCAATAATAAATTCATTAAATTGGATGCACACTATACTGTAAGTTACAGTAGGGTTTCAGTGTTTTATAATTATACTATCCCAAACCTATAACAAATAATTTGGAAGCAGATGTTACTGCAAGTTAGTGCAGTCTGTCAGTCAAGGTTATTATGTATGTTTTATTTATGCTTTCCGGTATTAAAAACATTTTTTTTAGAACAAAACTTGCCATTCTTACTGGGATTGTTTAGTCTGTTGGTGTATGGTTTTAAGTGAATTTTACACCCTAAATCCACTATTAGTATCTAATTACATGGGGCTGCCTTGTTTGACCTCGGCTTTTTGTTCTTGTTACCTCTTCCAGTAGGGTGGTCTTCAGCTGACATACCTGAAAGGCCAGACCTCCCATTGCTGCACTCACGGTTGGCTGTTTTCATGTATGGAAAAGGGTCAAGACTGTGTTTGGTTACTGGTGAAAGTAACCAGAAAACTATAAAATACTTTTGTAAATTGGCACACAGTTGAAATTAAGCAGACTGTGGCAAAGGGATATAGTTTTTGGTAATACTTTTTGGAAACATGGGATAATTTTCATTCATGCAAAGTTTTGAGCTTTGATGTTTTTCAATCTCACACCATTGCAGGCTTTTAAGTGAAAGATAATGAGTTACTTCCACAAAAGAGTATTGCAGCTCTTTTTACCATTTCATGCTAATTTCACATTACACATGTAAACAATTTAAAAATTCCATGTCTTTGGCAAACATTTGTGTAAAGCTTTATTAACAAAATATTACTTGTTGTTCACATGCCAAATTTTTTTGCATGCTAATATTTTGTTGCTCCTTTTAATGTCTCCCCTTAGCATGCGCCATAGAAATACATCAAATATAGGTGTAAACCCTAGCACTGTAAGCTTTCTAGAACACAAAATAAAGATGCTACAGGTGGGCTATGAGCATCAGGTATAAATAAAGTCATCAAAGTATTGCTATGTCAGGTCTTAGAAATTCATTACTTACTAACAAAACCCTGTGAGAGGTGGCCCCTGGCAGACCTATCAATTTGCAGAGAGCCTTTCATGCATGGGGCAGTGTAAAAGAATGAAATCATCATTCCTTGTGGTAGCCCCTTGCTGGAAATCAGTAACTTCATGCAAAAACCAATCTTCTGCTAGTGGATATTCATAAGCCGCTGCAAGCTTATGACATGATTCTTTTATTCTAAATAATAAATGTTAAATGAAGATGAAGGATTTTATTTCTTTTGATCTTTGTAGAAAACTACTGCATAATCAAAGTTGTTCTCAAAGATAACCGTGACCCTGATTTCCTTGTCTGAAATATAACTTAAGTAAGAAACCTACTACTTTGATATTGCTAACAGTAGAAGAAAATGCAAAAGAAGTGGGCAGGTTAAAACATTAGAAGATCAGAGGATGAGGGTAATCCAGAGAATCCTTTGCATTAGTCTTCAATACTGAGCAATGGGAAAGTCCTATCCTAAAACAATCTTTCACATGTAATAAAAATGAGGTGTTAAACTGAGGTGATATATGACAAATTGTTAAACATGAGCAACACGGAGGTTCTGAATCCCTCCATCATCAAGGGAGTTTGAAACATAGAATTCAAGGTACCATAGTCAACTTTTGTTCAGTTCCTCCAAATACTTCACGTCAATAACTAAATAGCCTCCCATCAAAAGCACAGAATTAAAACATCCTTCTCTTTGTAACAAGGTTGTCATAAAGATACATTAGTACTTGGGAGCTCTTAGACAATGAAGTCATAAATCAGAAACAGAAAAGTTAAAAATGAATGTAAAAACCAAGTATGTGAGGTGCTGCAAAATACAGATATACTACTTATTACCAAAATTGAGTAAAGAGTATAGGTAACAGCGTATTTAGCTTTGAGATTGGAGGAGATGTGGGAAACCCTAAGAATTACAAACACATAAAACCAGCATTAGGTAAATTAGTTAAACTAGCAAACAAAAGAAGAATTTCTTAAGTTAAAACTATGTCTCTGAAAAATATATCCATTCTTTGATGATTATAAAAAAAATGTTATCAGAACTAAACTACTTTCCAGGGTTAGGAACTAATGAGAAAATATAGGGAGAAAGACTTCTGCACTTCTCAAATAAAAGGTAGGGTTAGTTAGTGTGCTGAAATCGGTGCAAATACTAGCATTTTATAAATTGTCTTTGTGACCAAAAAAGAGAACCTTTTCATTTTCTATTTTTCTACTTTCTAATTTTTTGTCTTGCTTTCTGTTTCTACAAATACATGCTAATATCAATCACAAAAACATTGATGAATGCATAGCAAAAATAACAAGATAAACAGTGATACAGAAATTGTGTATAGGTCTAAATATTCTGGTTAGTCAGGAACAGAAAATAGAAGACAAACCCATTAGAAAAGAAAAACTAATCATTTTTTAGCATGATGAGAGTAGAAAATCAGCTGTGGACAGTATTAAAAATGTGTATTTAAATAAGAAAGATCTGTTGATAGGTTCATATCAGCTGTAATTTAAACATTACCAGCTGTTCTTTGAAAACCATAGACAGGGACAGACCAAGAAGTAAGAAAATATTTCGGAAGGTAGCAGAACAGCCATAATGTAAGTCTTCTTTTCGAATATTTTTATTATGATCACTTTTATGTCTAAGCAAATTATAGATAAAAAGAGATTCAGAGAAGAGTACTCAAAGTGATGGACAACACCAAAGATTTCCATTTAAAAGATAAGACTAAACCCAGGGAAGTCTATAGAGCAGTCATGCAGTGCTGTATCCCCTGTGAAGTTTTAAGTGTTTGCCACTGTTGATACTGTGATTCCAAAGGGGATGAATAATTCTTTCAACCAGCGTGGCTCACTGGAGCCAGCAGGTGGTTTTTACGGAAGAGGGCAGTGCTTACGTAAGTGTCCTTGCACATGTAAGATTTCCTCTTCCTCTCCTTATAACACCTTGTAGATCTGGATTTCAATATGTTTCGTATCAACAGCCAGAATAGCTGCTTTCCGTTGGATTGAAACTTGAACTTGATTCAAACCATCTCACTCCTCTTTCATGCCCCTCCAGGGTATGTAATTCCACTTATCATCCTTTCCATCATCACCTTCTGGGACTTCTGCTATCGGAGAGTATTTCCAAACAGACGAATTTCAAACACTAAGGGACAATACCTAGGTCGTACCTCGCTTTGACATTGTTCGGGCTCTTTACAAAAACACGGGTGATTTTATTTTTTAGTATGAGTCAAGAGTGTTTGATTGTGTGATAGAAGAACAGCATTTATGACAGCATAGGGCACTCTTGAAGACTTTAATTACTATGGAAATGGGAACTCAGAAACATACGGTATTAGATTAATCTGCATCAAGATACTCGGTCCTGATGGGTTATAGATATACTCTGAAGCTACTACTGGAAACTCTCTGTAGAATGAGCCAATTTTGTTGGTGAATGCTCTCACCAACCCAGGTGGGCCATATGATTTCTTTCTGTTCAGAAAGTTACTATCCCTTAAGTCATTTGAGGGAATGGAAAGCCAGAATTAATGTCTAATTATGTTTAGTTTAGCCGGAGCATGCAAAATTCTTATCTCATTTACCAACCCACATGCAGTTACTATTCCCATAAGAGACACTAAAGAGAAATTAGAGCTTTTTGCGAATACCAGTCTAGAGAGTTTCACTTTACAGAAGTACTTCACAAAAACTCCTTTGTAACCGCGATGGAAAAACCTAAGGATTTTTTTCAATCACATCACAGCTCACTGACTGTAAAAGTTTTTGTTTTGGTTTGGGATTTTTTTTTTCCTTTTTTTTTCAGTCTTTCTAGCATTGGCTATTAAGGACTTCTCACTTTTTATCGCTTTATAAGGAAAAAACAGCTCAGTTTATCTTTTGCTTATTTTCTGGAGCCTGCAGGAAGCCTCTGCCATCCTAAAGAAAGTCATACATAATAGAGCAGCTTTAGCCCAGTAAGCCAGTCTTTCCCAATTCATCAGTCAAAGTGTTATGCAAGTGGCCCCCTAAATTGATAAATTCCCACAGTGCCTGTTGACCCAGCTGCCAAGTGCTCATGCAGCAGGTGTTGTTTTCATGACCACCCTGACAGTAATACAAACTGTTTAGCAGTTGCATTGACCTCTTAGCTATTAACATTGATACAGGCTTCACTAGGGACTAGTTTTCAAACATGACAGAATTTCTTAAGACTAGAGGTCATGAACAAGTATACCATATAAGAATAAATTTGATATGCTGCTGAGTTTAAATCTTAAAAGCCGTGAGTTTTTTCCACATTATTCCCATGTAGTAAATCTGGAGACAAGTAACGAGCTTTTGGCATCTCTCCCAGGACTAAAGGTATACTTTTTAATTTTAGAAGCTGTACCTGAAGAGATGCTATATTTATTCCATGACAAGTAGTAAATCTAGTCTATGACAAGTAGTGAAACAAATTTATATTTTCTTGACATTTTCCCTTATAAAGGAAAAAGACCAAACAACTAAGGCACAATTTTTGGTGATATACTTAAGCATCATTCTAATACGTAATATCTTGTGTGCAGTTAATTGAAGCATAACATTCTTTCTATATATTTTGTACCACAATCAGGATTTCTATGGCCACGTCTCTTGTTTGAATTTGAACATCCAGGAATTTTGTCTGGGTTTTTTTCTCACTTTAGTGGGAAAGTAGAGATTTTTGGTATTGTGTCAAAGGCACGACAGAGGAATTGTTTTCGGTTCAGTACCATTGTATTACTGCTGAATTTGACCCTCCATTTGCATTGATTTATGTATGTCTGAGTTACAGGCTAGCACATATAGCAACTAAATCACTCTGTGCATGTAACGGAACGGTGAAGAGATGCACTAAAGAAAGCATGAAATCCTAAGCAGTTCCAGGATGAGTTTTAATCTGGTAAAGCATGCGAGACTTTTGTATGCCTCTAAACTAACAGTAGAGGCTACTTTCTTATACTAGCTACAGTAATGCAGCAAAAATTATTTTACACATCGTACAGTCAAGAATTCCCAGCTCACTGCACACGTCAGCGACGGGACCCAGCGAGGGCCCCAGCCCCCAGTACAACTTTTCCTCCATGTTCCATACATTTAGAGTTGTTACACAGTTTCATGAAAGCATGTTTTAACAAGCAAGATATACTGTACTGTACTGTATATATGAACAGCTCTTTAAGATAACTAGAATTGTACAGGCCATATAAATAGTCATTATCAGCTACATTTTTGGCTGACTTTCTGCGGACCAAGTAGTGCTTACTGTAAGAGTAAGCAAGCTGTACCCTTTAGAGTTTTATAGATTGAGGGAGACAAGGAAAAAAATCCTCTCCAGCCCACAGTGTGGCTCCATCTATTCCCCTCCATTTTCTACGTCAAGAGACACAGTGAAGCACTAGTTACATAAACAAAATCAGAGGCTTGTCTAAGTGCTGGAAAGATCAAGTCCCAACAGTCAGTTTCAAGACTTAAGTTATTTTTGCGAGATTCAGTTCAACTTATGCTGAGCCTAAAAATTCCCACCCCTTTAAAGCCTTAAAGATGCAAAGTGTAGGTATTGTGGGGCAGAGACTTTCCCTTGATACGTGTTGGTCCCATAACGGCATTCAAATCCTGAGAAAGAAGCGTGGCTTTTCCCATAGCACAACTAAGGAAAACCAGTAATTCTTCTCACACACAAGAAGGACTCTGCTGCAGCTGCATTTGTATTCCTTTTCTCCTAAGGCACTCTGCCAACCAGAATTTTTTCCATCTTTGTTTCTACTCCACCCCACCATTAATAAATATTATCCGAGGCTGATGAGTGCAAGTTATTGATTGATGGTAGAATAAAAGGCAAGGTTATATTCACAAGTACCAAGAGCACCAGAAAACTTTAAATCATAAAAGTGCCCAGCCATGCTTTGCTGGATACAAAAAAGTATGACTGCTGCCTCCCTAATTAAATACAAATAAAAAAAGAACCATATATTCCAGGACTATCATAGATAAATAATTTACATCTATTCATAAAATAAAGCGTTATCTTCACAAATAAAATATCTCTGTGACTTACGCAGTCATTCTTTGCTAAAGATATGTCACTGGAGCTCTTTTCCAAGACATGCTCCAGAAGCCTGAGGTTATGCTTCCTGCTAAATGCATTACTGTACTGGGGTTTGAGGAAGAAAAAGAGAAAACTCCTATTTAAAGTAACTTGTAAGAAACAGGTTTTAACAGAGACAGATGAAGAAAGAACGTTGTCTCCTATGAAGTTAGCTATAGACAAATCAACTCAAATTTAGATAATTTTTTTCTCCCAGAGGTAGGAATTAGAACCCATATCTTTTTACTTTAAATCTGAACAAGTATCCACTGAAAATCATATAATTTTGTAGAACTGTTTCCAAACCAACATTGTCTCTGAATCTTGCATATAATTTCTAACTGTAGGAACTTTCTTAACCAGATCGTATGTAATGCACTCATTATTACAGAACTGGAATTCCTTACAGGTCAAAAAAAATAATGCATTATATTTAAAAGACAGCTGTGGAAATACGTAAACACAAAACCTGAAAGGGTTTCAAATATACTGCATGAAAGGTGTCAAAACATGTTTCAAAGCCCTTAAGTAATACAGGACCTTAAGTCTGATTCTCAGAAGTGCTTTTGAAATCAGAACTTGGTGCTACACTAAAGATGCATCTACACATTCTTTCTGTTCTTAATATCTTTGGGGAACCACTTCTTCTGTATGGATGTTAAAATAATCAAGGTAGCAATTAAGACTGAGCAGAGAAAGTGCTACGGTGAAACAAACCAGTGAGCCTGTACTCTATTACTCTGTTTCAAAGAAAAATGCAAGAAAGCCTGTAATGTACCATTAACAAGCTGTATGCCAAAATGAGGAAGAAATGTAAGCTCAGTCAGCCAGTGAGGGACTTCTGTGGCATTAGGTATGAATGCTTATTTTTCTTAAAAATTATTTTCACCCTATCTAATATTACTTTGAATGGCCCCATTGTGCATAGAAATATCTTTTTAAAACCCTACTAGAACATGGCCTTTACTGATATCTTAGAAGCCATGAGTTCAGCTAGTTAATTTTATTTTCTTTAGCTTATTTTTTTCCCTCGATATTTCTTCTGATGTTGAAATGGGAGATAAACAAGAATGCCCAATTTTCCTCCTCTTTTTTTCTGCCACTGTTTTCCACACCTCCATCATACCATTTCCTTCTCAGACTCTAAAGACTATCCTTTTCTCCACACTGGACTAACAATCTAGGATTTTAATATTTGACAGGGTAATCAGTGCACAAGATGCTATTCCAGCTATTTGCGTACTATTGGGGTTTTAATACTGATGCCAATATAATGAACAATGTTATTTTCTATTCGGTTCTATCTCACGCAATTTTGGTTTGGTTTGTTTGGATTCTAACTGGACACTTAGCCAAGGTTTCTCTAAGCTTTCCACAAAACTATTAGAATCTTTGTCCTGCAGATTTGAAGCTTAGGAATGTATGGCAGTAGTTCAAATAATTTCCTTGAGAATGAATAATTTCGTATTTGTCACTAATTAACTTAATTTGCCATTATGCTCCCATTCAATTACTTGTTCAGATCTCTTGGGAGATCCTGACATCCTTTTCTCAACTTATTCCTGTGCCATCAAACCCACAGCAGAGACAAAACATGGTATCTGTAACAGGAACCTGTAGCCTTGTGATGATCCTATCAGTCTCTAGCTACTGAACTCAGACGGCAAATAAAATAAGTGGTCAGCATGAGGACATACAGCTAAATTAAAAAAAAAAACCCAAACCAATAAACATCTTAAATAGTGTTGGAAGTCACATCAACAGTTAGGGCACGCTTAAGTAAAACACTCAAGTGTTTTACACACTTAACACTATAGAAGGAACACTACAGTTCCTTCTTTGTTAAGGAAGATAATGCTGTGCTTTTGTAAATAACAAAGGCTACTGGGCATGCAAAATATTTTGTGGAGACTGACAGAAGAAATTGCACTACGTAGGACTTGACACCAAGAAGCCCAACAAAAAGCAGTATCAGAAATATTTTAAGTCAGCTGAACTAGAAGTTCCTTCATGCATATATTTCACCGAATCAGCCACAGAATGGCTGAGGCTGGAAGGGACCTCTGGAGGCCACCTGGTCCAACCCTCCTGCTCAAACAGGGCCACCTACAGCCAGTTGCCCAGGACTGTGTCCAGACAGCTTCTGAATATCTCCAAGGATGGAGACTCCACAGCCTCTCTGGGCAACCTGTGCCAGTGTTCAGTCACCCTCGTAGTGGAAAAAGTCTTTCCTTATGTTCAGACACTTAAATAAGCATCCAGAATGCATAATCCAAATATGATTTCACAAAAATATGGAAATAAAAAATCTGTAATGTCGAATTGAATTCGTAGACAGAGGTAATACTTCCACAAGATTATTATGTGTGCCATAATGTGTGACATAAAAGTTGCTGTTCGGATTACTCTTCCCAGCATACAATTGGAAATATAAATCAGCTACAAAAGCAAAAAGACACTATCAGATGCTGGACTGAATTATATGCCTATTTGCGCTCTCTGAAGAAAATCCCCACAATCAGTAGAATTTAGCATGTCTAATAATGATATTATCTAGAGATATATGCTGCCTGCAATAAGCAAGCTGGTTTTGCCAGGCTCAAGCTTCATGAATTCTCAAGGACCATTATTTAAGCTTGTAGAAGATCTCTGAAGGCAGTTATATAAAAGAATAGCAAATTGCACTGTATTTTTCTGTAATGTAACAAATCACCTCTATGTTCATTGGTGCTTTTAGAAAAAAAGCAATCCACTTAGAGCACGGATTTCTCCCACTGATAACACCAAGAAAGAGAATCAGGTCTTTAATAAAAACCCAAAGTTTTTCCCCTTGACCCCAACTTTTAACCACGTACTTGGTTTGTATATTTTTATTCAGGCCTTTAGTCCCTGAAGAATGCAAAAGAACAGCCCAGTCTGCACAGATACTGACATCTGAATGCTCAAGGCATTGTCGGAACGGGCACTGCACTCCCACAGGAAAATGCTGCTGTAATCAAGGCTGGGAAGGAGAGTTCTGCAGAACTGGTTCGTATATAGATTCATAGCAATAAGTGAAAAAAGCAGTGACGTGATAATTTGCTTTTAAATATTTGCTGAGAGAAGTTTTTAATATATGTCATTGACCATCACTTCTAAGACACCATAAAAAAAAAATTGAGCTCATGAGTTGTAGGAGAACAATAAGTCTTTCGCTGAGTGCAACAGTTAAAACATTTAATGCCATGTGAATCATTACACAATGCAATTAATAGCATAAATATGACCGATTTTTTTCACCAAGATTGTAAAATGAAAGGAAATGCAATCAATACATGTTCCGTGTTTCAACATTCAGCTTCTACATGCAGTATTACCATTGTCGGTGTTAAATAGGAGTATCTTGTCAGGAAACAGGATAAATCAGACCTGCAGGTCACTATCGCATATTTTGCACTTGGCTAATTAATGCAAATACTTTAGGTTTAGTACATGCTTACTTTTGATCCTACAAAAATAAAATGGCTCCAGTTTGTTGAAGAGTATTCTATGTACAACTTATCACAAAGCAACAAATAGTCAGAACGTTATTGTAACCATTATTAATCGCAGTGCTTTTATTAAGTCCTATCTTGTTGCCATAGCATCTCTTTTAAAAGTCACTGGAAAAAACGACCATGATCAAACTACATGTGGGGTATGCCACTAAAGGCGTGAGATGAATGACCCTGGAGTGCGCCAGCTGTGCTACCACTGTCTCACAGAGGCTGTGGTTATGTCTGAGCTGTATAAATCTGGCCTACATAGATCTTCCAGAAAAAGTATGGGTACCAGGAGGTGTTACGAGTGCGTCAGTACAGTTTTCTGACTGAGCGTATCTGTTCAGTGAGTTTGACAAAGAGATGAGGTTAACATAATGACAGTAGAACCCAAAAGAGGAAAAGAATCACAGAGTAAGACAAAGCAAGGATCACACGATGGACCAGGGATAATTCAGGCTGGAAGGGCACTCAGGAGGGCCCTGCTGAAGCAGGGTCAGCTACAAGGTCCTTATAGGCTGGAGCGTAAATTTCAGCAACCTCCGGCTTTTTAGTGATGAGCAGGAGTGACTTTGTTTGGAATGAAATGAAAGAAATCACTGATGATACATCTTACTGGCAAGATTCATGAGCTGACCATCATACAGCCATGCAACAAAAGCAGGTTGGAGAAATGGATGAGGTAATATGGCCAAATAGCCCAACTTCAACTGTCAGTCAGATTTCCTACATTTAGAGAATGAGGCCCATTCTACAGCCCTTGTCCAAGTGGAACTTAAAGTAAAAAACATCTCCAGTGTGAACATAAATGGGTCTTGAATAATCTGTTTTGTTTAAAAAATTACAGCTCTATGATAGATAATTTGATAGATGCAAGGTACAGGAAAGCTACGGAAAATATGTAGACTAAGGATCTTCCCTGTATCCCACGCAGCACTTAACAGAGATGTTCTAGGTTGGACCTCAAGCTACCATTATAATTTAAATCATAAAAATTACCTTACGAGGCATCAGTTTCCTCCTAGGGCAATTAAGAAATTCATGAATAAAAGAAACCTGTTTTTATATAATGTATTATACATCTCTGTAAATCAATATTATAGCTTTATTGTAATAGATAACATTAAACAGCAAAATGTCTGAAAAAAAAAAAGATACATTACATTTATCACGGTGCTGTGACTCTACCCCAGGAGAAGATACTTCCACAACTAAAGTTCTTGATTGTTAGTTTTGCTAACACTGGCTACAATTTAAAATATCATTTATAGTTGAAAAACGTAAGCAAACTGATCAACCTCGAACTCTACAGGTAAATTGTCAGGCATCTGCTAAAGAGAGAGGGAAAAACTTTGAAACTTAACTAAGTGATAAAAGTTGTCAAAAAAATACTCTGGTTCTTTTTTTGTCTAAAGGGAATTCAATTTTGTTCCAAGCGTAAGTGATTCAAGAGCCAAAGGAGGGCATCTCTGTGGTCAATCATAGTCTGCTCTGCTAAGGAAAGCGTGTAGTGCAGAACTCTGCACGTACAAAGGAGTTTACCTGAGATTCAGCACTTGCTAGCTTGCAGATGGCCAGGTGCTAAAACGTCTCACCAACTTCAGGACTTTGTTGGGTTGCCAGCGTAAGAAGGGGGATGAGGCAGACCACCACTGTTTAAAGATCCAGATGTGCTGTGTGTCTTGTTTTCAAACGATAAGACATAAAGTCTTTTGAGATGGGTCTTCTATGCACTCCAAAATCAAGCATGAATACGGGAATTGGACATCTTCAAAAATCTGCTATTTAAGTTTCACGGTCTGTCCTGGGTGACGTCCTCTCAGACATACAAAATAACTTTCCCCCCCCAAATATTCTAAAACTTAAAAAAAAATACGGTTTCAAAATTTCTAATATTTTATCCTTTCTACTTTGTTTTTCATTTATGTGCTTCATCATTATAAATTTAGAAAAGCTCTTAATGAATGCATGCTATATCTTTTCGGTTTGTGACGTTCTAAACAAATTAGAAAATCGCTGTTTTTTTTACCCACAGCAAAATGTGATCCAGCCTGTCGACATGGAGGTGTCTGTGTAAGGCCTAATAAATGCTTATGTAAAAAAGGCTATCTCGGCCCCCAGTGCGAACAAGTGGATAGAAACATCCGAAGAGTGACAAGGGCAGGTATTCTTGATCAGATCCTAGACATGACATCCTATTTGCTGGATCTAACCAGCTATATTGTATAGTTTCTGGGACTATTTGGAAACTACACTTTCAACGGGCATTTGTTTTGAATCCTGTCATTTTTAAAAGACTGTTATCCTGCAGCAAATACCGGTGATTTGATTTACTTTATTAATTTAAGTATAATATCCACAAATGTGCAGATAAATTCTTTGTATGTGTGTAAATATTTCTGTACGTCTCCACAGACGTACCGATATCCAATACGTGCACACATACACATGCACGCGCTATCACGACTACAGTTTTACAGCTAGTGGAATTTTTTTTAATATTTATTTCTTCATGAGAAATAGTTTACAAAGCAATTCCACTGTAAACCACATATTCGTCAAAGGACTTTTGTGATGTCTTAATGGATTCTTTGACAGCCCAGCAATCTCGTGTCTGTACCTATCTGATTATAGCAATAAGAGAGCAGTTTTCAAACATCGCTGTACAAACTGCTGGACTTAATAAAATCCAGTTGTAACAGTTTCTGAGGTGAACTGAACTACATCATGAGACAATATTTCGGAACTCCTTAATGCATTCCTATCTAGGCAATTCATTGTAAGACTGTAACCTTCACCTTCATCAATGTAACTCTATTACAGAATGTTACGCATTTCTTTATCTAGCATAGATGCAAAAATCTGGTTATCGCAGCTTAATATCAAGATTGTTTCAAGTGTTTAATAATTAAATTATATTCGCATATTTCAAAACCAGTCATCCTAGAAGGTCTGCTTTTTATCATGTATTTTATTTAACGATGGGCACTGGGTTCATGTTACATATTTATATTATTTTATTTTATTTTTATAATATAGACATCACCTAGATGAGACAGCTTTACCATGTCCTGTAAAATACTAAAGTTACATTTTTCACCAACTTAATTGGAAAGACGGGGAAAGAGAGAGCAAACACACTCTTTAATGTGTTGTGGATCTAATCTAGAAATGTATCCTTGTGTCAACTTGTATTCATTCACGACGGATGAAAAAAACAACCACCAACCAATCATAATAAAATTCCAGCATATGTTAAAAGTGTTCATAAAGTGATTTTCACTGTAACAGGATGGGCCAGATTATACACAAGTAGACTGCTGCCGATTTCACACTGACCGGAACGTCCCTGGATGAGAGCTCACATGAGCAGGTGTTGGCTGTGTAAGATGTCACTTGTACAAAACATATAACGATTCTCGCCAAATGTGATTCTAAATGTAAATGTTCCTTGAAGAGCTAGCATAAAATTGAGTCTTTGTAAATGTATTAATAAATATGGTGTACATGCTATAGTCAAGGTTTTCTAAAGTATTAATAGTCTAATTAGATGTATCTTCAGAACCGGTGCCCTCTTATCTCCAGCTCTAGGGCATTATTGGCAGTTTCTTTGCTCACTACTTACCGACCTTCAGATTTCCTTTGCACTACCTGGCTTTTATAAAATCTTGCCTGTGAAAAGAAAGCAGAGTAGCCACAGTATGCACATCCTATGGTTCTTATAAGCAGCTGCTCAAGCGTCAATGATTTACAACACTTCAGGCAACAGGATCGAAAAGACTTTAGCCATATTACTCTCCAGTAGCAAAATTACCTCTCCACCAGGGCAGTGACATGCAACGAATTTTCCTTTCTAGAACGTTGTCCGTCCTCATTTAGTAAGTATTAAATCTGAAAGCACAGCATGACTGATACTTGCATTTCTCTGTCTTACACATTCCAGCTCAGAGGAACAGAAAATTACATTTGCCTTCCATATATATTTGCTTAGGTTTCGAGTGACCTCATGCCAAATGGAAATTGGTTGAGAAGTCGTGGTTAAGTGCTCAGCGAACAATGGTCTGCGTTAAAAAGTGCATGCATAATTTTGCACAATGTAGATTCAACTGACAGTCCATTGAAAGACGTCTCGGGATTAAATGAGCATGAAGACCAAATTGCCCTCTCACCCCAGAAAAGGGTGGTCCCTTATAGTCACACGAACACTTCATTGGCTAAGCAGTGTGACCAATCTTAAAATGAACCCTGCGGTAGCATCTGTAGGTTAATAGCAGCTCTTTGTCTCCGCTGCTTTCTGCCTTTAGTCTTTTCCCTGAATTCCATCACAAAAAGTTTTACAATTAAAAAATGTCCTGACAACCATTTTTGTAAATTGACCTTAGCATCTAATCTTTCCTTATTCAACGTGGGTGACAAAAATGTGAACTTCTCATGAATGAGCCAGCTGTCTAAATCTGTCAAATAGCGCAGTTTTATTACACTCTTCATGATCGGCAAAGCAAGAAAGTCACTGAAGTATTTTAGCAACATTAAAATACCTGACAGATATACATCTTTAACATTTTCTTAATGAAATATATTTTAAAATACACCCAACTTTAACTCCACTGTGACGCATTATTTTCAACAACCAGCTAGGGAGATGTGATAGTTCTTTTCTCACTGCTTAGTTCCTGGAGGCTCAAAAAATACCACGGATGGTACCTACTATAGTCATGTAGAGAAAGGATAACAATGATCTTAGAGTTTTGATCTTAATAATAAAGACAATTTAGTTTACTAGTGAAATCAGAAAATAAAACTCCAGTAAAAGCTAAGAATTAAATCCAGGCCTCATTCAAATCAATGGCAAAAAACTCACATCGGCTGTGCTGCATCCAGAGAAACGCTTTCAAAATTTAAGCAAAATACTTCAGTTTATTTTATTTTAAAAAAATTCTGTTTGAGTCATTCCATCAAAACTAAGAAGTAATCTAAGTGAACATTAGAGGGAGAGGGGAGATAGCTTATGGAAAGTGGTTCGCTTCATTTTTAAATCGTCTTTTATGTTATGTGAAAGCAAGCATCTGCATTAAGCCTACATGGGTACATAGGAAGTCCCAGTGGAAAAGAAGTATTCTCAAAAAAAAAAGACACAAAAAATCCTAACTGCTTATTTATCAAAAGAAATTATACTATTAAAAAGAGTGAGTAAACCCCAGGCCTAGCCACCCAAGATGCTAATATAAAAAGGGCAACTGCAGTAATTGCCCTGAGAATTGGCATACAAAAAAAAAAAAAAAAAANAAAAAAAAAAAAAAAAAAAAAGTCTGTAGAAAGCCTGTTGCCAGTTAGGTCATTCTGCAGCCATTCTCACACAACCTCCGAGAGTGCCCCAGAATAAAACTGAGCTTATAAATGAAACTAGATAAATGAGGCAATTAGATAAGGGCCTCCAGAAGGGATTTTATGTATGTGTTCAAGTTGTCTCTGTCTCTGTCTCTCTCTCTCCTAATCTTTTATTCCATTCATTTCTTCCTTTATTCGCAGATACTGCCTCTCTGTTCCCAACACATTGTACATTTCAAGCATTCTTTGAGGCTTTCTACTGTTAAAAGAGAACAAACATACCTGTTGCAAGAAATGTAACTCTATTCCTGATGTCTGCTAGTTTTCAACCCTTGTTTTATTATTTTGGGACAGAAAACCTTCATTTTTCTCTTTTTAAATGCCATTGATTAGGAACAAGGGATATTATTGGAATATAAGAAGAAACTTCTTTACTCCATTGATAAGCAGGGAGACAAAAAGCTGTTATGTAAAATCAGCTCCAAATTGTTTCACTCCATTTCAGAAAAACAGTAAACTCATTTTTCTAATTTGTCCAATAAGAAATATTAACTCAAACCCTCCCCCTCAAGGAAATAAATTTATTCCGTTAACAGTCAGGGACACAGATGCAAACTCTTTGTACCTTTAAATCCTCACAGGTTATTCTATTTCATGCAAACAAAGTGTAAGTTAGGTATAAATAAGAGTATAAATTCTATATTGCCAACGTGACACCTCTGTTTATCTCCTTCTTTCATTCACTTCTCCACATTTTGGCTTCGCAGCTCCTTTGTAGAACCACAGCAAACGTTAGTAATCCCTGGTTGCTGCAGGTGATGCTTATTATTTTTGAAACTGCTTAATAGATGTGTGCATCAAAGAGGTTTCCCAGCAGGCTGAGGTTTTTACCTTTTGATCATTCCACAGAGCTTTGTTATTTTATAGTGACTTCTAATACTGTATCTTAGCTGGCCATTTTCAGTTCAGGAGTACCAGCCTCAAGCAGCTCAGGCTGGGGCTGCAGAGCTCAGCCCCAGATACACTGAAGCTGGAGGAAAGGAGAAAGTACTTGGTCACTATACAGTCATTGTGCTTATCAGAAAGTTACCAATTTCAGTCCAATAATCAGATGCCTCAAGTGAAAAGCAAAAAGATATTCCTGGGATGATGAAATGTTGCTTTTCAGTATATTTCACTTTCTCTAATGACTTTCATGACTCTAAGGGAGTCATGAAATAAGTAAAAACTAATTTTTTCCCATTTTGCAATATTAAAAATTGACCAATATTTTATTTTTATCATTTAAAAAAAAAATAACTAAGAATCTCACCAAAAAAGGCAACCAACCCTTTAAATTTATTCTAATCCAAGTTTGCAGAAAATATGTACCAAATAATCTGGGTTCTGGCCAACAAAAAAAAAAAAAGATAAATATTTCCATAAGTAGTTTTGGGCCAAAATGTTGTAGAAACATTGAAAAAAGTTAAGACCGTTTTGCTAAAATGTTCATTGTTTTCAACAGCAGAGTAATTCAGTGAAATAAGACACACGTACTTTTTCAGATATAGGTGTGAAACAGCAGAAGCCACCTGAAAGCTTAGCACAGGATTACTTTAATCTTTGAGGGCCTGACTCGAAGTCCATTGATGTCAACCGCAAATCTCCTATTGACTTCATTAGTTATGGGATTAAGTCCTTAAAAGATATCCACTTAGCTGGCAGAAGATCTTAACTACAGACATCAGTGCACACATGACCTCTCTGTCTGCATCCCCAGTCATTAGACACACTGAGGTTTTCTGGAACATGGCTGCAGATTCAGCCTTGCGTGAAGCCGTACGGAGCACATCCTACTTAAAGACGTACGGAGCATATCCAATCCTTTTGGGTTTCCTTATAGAGATTGCCAACAGTTACACAAGGGGCCTATTAAATCTGCCAGACTTCTTGATATTTCTTTAAAAACATTGAGCAATTAGCTCACATTTTTTCTCTTTCACACATCTACATGCTTATGTCAAATATGTAATCATATGCCACTAAGCAGGAAAGTTATTAAAATACCAAGTCAGTGGCCCCATTTGATGAGGTAGCCATAGTAAGACAGGGCCTAAGGTTGCTCTGACAGATGCTCACAAACATCCACGGAAGAGTTCCCTCAACTGTTTGGAGTCCAGTATTACAAAGGCTGCATTGAGCAGCATTAGGCACGTTTTCAAACCTTTCTTCCTGTATTTAATAGGGATGGTGTAATATTTCAATCAAGACTATATCCTAATCCAAAAATGTTGTTGTCACCTTAACTAATAAGACTAGTAAGACTGAAAGCGAGGAGAACCCTCAGTACTGAGACGACAGGCGTGAGCGATTACGGGGTGGGACATGAGCAGGCATTCCATAGATACGTGCTAGGCGTAGGGACAGCCGCTTGCCTTTGTACTCATTGATTTCAATTACCACTCTGCACGCAGAATTTATCATGCTATAAAATGCAGGACATCCAAACAATCTTAGCACAGCAATTAATTCTGCATAGATTTACACAAGGCAAACTGACTTATTAGATAGTATTACTAATGCCTTATCTGGGAAAAGAGACATCGCTAATTTATAGCGCTGTACGAGCGGTTCAACTGACACATCAACCTTTTTCCTTCAGTTTACTTAGGAGTTATTAATAATTACTAATTTGGTCTATATATTAGCAAAGGATTATCATGTTGTCCCATAACCCAAAGAAAACTCCCATAGGCTTCCATAGGAAATTATTCTTCACGTTACACTGTACAGTTTGATTTGAAAGCCAAGTGACACACCTGCTTACCAGAGCTCTCAGTACTGAAAATGTATCATTCTAGTGATCATCTCACGCTATAGGAATTCACAAAAACCCAATACTCTGTGTTATATACATTTAATGTGTGTCTTTACCTACTGTCTACCGTACACACACTGGCTTCCACAACCAAAAATGTCAGAAACTATTGCTAAGAAAGTGCACAAACAGCATTATTAGCGAAGAGCTTTATTTCTACTGATAAAAACCAACTTTCCATGTGTTGTAAGTGATCAGTAGGGTCCACATGTATGATATAGTTAAGTTCCTTTTGCAGTCTATGAGATCTTCCCACTTATTTTAATTTTGCAATAAAAAAAGAAGTGAAAAAAATATTTAAACGAAAAATTGCTTAAATTCCCAGGAAATTTCAGAAAGAAGGTGCCAGCTAAAGCATGTGAATATACACAGTGGCTGTGTTCACAATATTCTTGGGTGGAAAGAAGGCAGAGACGGGTGGCTGGTTTGGAGGGTTTTTTTGTGTCGGATGCATTTTGCTGTAGGACAAAAAGGTGGTTTGCATCACAAGGCAGTAACAAATCCCACTTTCTGAATGTTCCTAGGAGGAGCCACTGAAAGGAAAATGTCATAGGCAGAAGCAAAACTGGTGTGCAGAATGAACTTAATTCATATCAAGATACACTAGGACCAGAAACCATCTGGTATTAAGTCACCAGATGTATCTTGTAGTGATCTCCATTAATACCAGAAGCAGTAACCCTACCCTGTGAATTATCCAGAAATGCTATTAGCCGTCTCCCACAAAATATACTGCAGAATTAAAACTTCAATTCCCTTTTGAGAACAATTAGATTCTAATGGGAGCCAAGCAGAGAAAGAAAAGGAAATAACAAAATTCTGTCACTTGAGAACATTACTGTTGTGATATTCCTCTGTTCAATTAGGTTTCTTTTATAGTAGCTGTCAGGTACTGTATGTACATTTGAAATGTGGGAAAATAGCTTAGAAAATATCATTCAAACTATGTTTAGATATCTTCTATAAACTGTATTATACTACTAAGCATATACAAGCACCAATCTAGCAGAGCACTGGAGCACACAAGTCATTTTAAGCATACAAGTCTCACTGAAGTCATGTGCTTAACGTTATTAATATAATTAAGTGCTTTCTTGGTTTGAGACCTTACAAGTCTTTGCAAGTCTACCTACGTAGACTACATATGCTATACGTGTATTTCTTTTTTAGGGAGACAGCATGGCTGAAGTTTGCAACAAGAGAATTCAGCTACTGTCTGTCACAGATTCTCTATAATCTGAAATAATTGCATCTTTGTGCCTCCACTTTCCATCTGAAAATCAGTGAAATCAATCGTTGTAAAGCGCTTTGAGCTCTTCAAATGAAAAGTGCTATAAAAAGTACAAATTATTATATTATTGAACACCATGTATGTATACACACTATTATGTAATATATAATATATGTATAATGCATATAAATTCTAACAAATGTATTTGTGTAATATCTGAGAAATGGAACAGTTGTATCTGGAAGTGATAAATGCATAGAGTTGGATTTATTGTTAATCTGTGGATTTAATGATTTTTTTAGACAAAAGGATGTTTAAGTGTATAATTGCTTTTTTTAATTTAATATATTTATGTAAATGCATGCCTGAAGTTCTGGATAGATAGTTATTCTGTGTCCCTTAAGCTAATAAAATATATTAAACTTTATCTTACTATATAAGTTACACCTGCTGCTTTAAATTTTTTTTGTTTTTAATATTTTTGTTATGACCAAATGCGTAACTTAAAATTCATGAAATTTTAACTTTAATCGGCTCTTTGATCTTTGCAGTAAAAGCAAAACGCCAGCATTTTATATATTCTTTGAAATGTACACTAGTTTTATTTATATAAATTCTAAGATGCTTTCATAAAATGTGACTGAACACTGCTATTATTTTTGGAATGGGAAGTTTGGAATGGGGTTTCCTGTTTGCTTCTGGATAAATGAGAGTGAAAATTAAGACCTCCCTACTGAAAAGATACCTGTTTCATTGCAAGCAATACGTGAATGCACGCACAGCTTGAACAAGGGCACTTCATGTACAGGCTTTTCAAGTACAGCTATCCTGGAGAATTAGTAACGGTGGGAGAAACGGTGGGGGTCATTTCTTTGTTTTGTTTATTTAGTATTTTCAGAGAAGCATGTCATCAAATCAACGTATGTTAAATCCAGATGTACCATTTCCAGTGTTTTAAGGGCTATAAAAAAATGGACGCAGCATAGAATTCTTTCCATTTCTCCCCACCTTAAGTAACAGGTTCTGTTCCATTGAAATCAACACCTAAGCATATATGTGGGAGCGGGGCCAACTCAATATATCCAACTCACTGTATTTTTTGATACAAAGAACATTTAATCATGACACTTAAATGCAAACTACACTCACAGCTTACATGTGTGAGGGTAAAAACCGGTTTGGACAGGGAGCACTAAAGAGTCAAGGGCTTCTTCACACACTAACTTTGCCTTGGTGGTTTTGAAATGCTGTTGAATTAGTCTTAACATTTAACTTACCTGAAGTATTTAGCCCGTCCTGCTTTTATTTTTCAGACTAAAGAATGAAGCATTACTGACACTATGATATTGATGCTATTTGTACATTTCAGATCTAAGCCAAAATAATCTTAAAATTTTCATGAAATTGTTTTTCCATTTTTCAACTAGTTATACCATTAGTGATATGGGCTTCTGGCCAGCCAGAGAACTTGGATCCAAGGAAAATTTGAACTTCACCCAAATTTGAGGATATTTGAAAACTGTATTTTACTTCAGCTTTTCAATGAATAAATATAGCAGTTGCCGTTCTTTTAAACACATTTTCTTAAAAAAATTTCTTCATTTGAAGAAGGGCTCAGAACAAGAAAACAGCTGAAAGATGGCAAATAAAAAGAATGAAGAAATCAGCGAGGATTGTTTTGAATTTTAGCTGGACCTATACATTCATGTAGAAAGTAAAAGAATTCTGTGAGGTATAGTACTTAATTACAATAAATACAGTGCAGCATGTAGTTCTGGCGACATCATGAGTTATTGAGTTTGTTCGTGTAATTTATTAAGACATTATGAAAACCCACTGACATATTTATAAGCCTTGGAATTAACAGTTACCTTTCATTTCTTTTACAACACATAAGACATGAATTTTACTTAAAGAATTAAATACACTCAGCTGCATACAGCAAGACTGTAATTCTATCTAGAGCTTCTGATGGCATCCTAAACCTGAGAGGCCAAATTCTGCTCTGCGTTTAGATGAATCAAAGGAGGTATCCTTGGCCTCTTCAATGAGGCTTGTGTGGTTTGTCAGTCATCACAACTTTCAAGAGGAATTCAAAGCCTAAATGCACAATTCTGGAACATTTCATTTTAGTCATATAGTTACTAATAGTATCTTTGCTTCAGTATTTAATCACTATTCCCAAAATATATACTTCGAATAAGCTTCTGTCCTTTTGTTGCCTTCTCTTTACTTCCACCTATAGCTCTGTTCTTTGAAGTCTTTTATTCTTTGTTTTCTTATAGAGATGCTGCTTCTCCATTCTGTTGCACTAAATTTACTACATATTTTCAAGTTCTTCACAAGAACTGATTATGGCTCAAGTGTTTTTTTTTTATTTTGTTTTAACAAAAACATTAAGTAAGGGATCAGCCCCTGGTTTAACTCTAAATTAAAAATGCACCACATGTAAGTAGGGTAGAATCTTTAAAATGCCAAAGAATCATTTAGGTCTATGTGGTTGCATTTATTTATTTTGGGGGAAGGGTTGGTTTGAGTCATATTTGATGACAAGTCTACGGATGACATACATCTCTGGCAGAATTGGGCAAAGTGGGACGTAGCTTTGGTTTGGAAAAATCTCATTGAACAGTGGCTTTCTTGTTTGCTTGGTTTGGGGTGGTTTCTGGATTTTTTTAAAGGGGGAGGGGGGGGTTGAGTTTTTTTTGTCTCTCAAAGCTAGGACTACTCCTGGATTTTGTCTTTCTTCCAAATTTTGGGCTGAAACAGTTGAATGAATGGCTCTTATACTGGTTCAACATTCAATCTTTAAAATTCATCATTTATTACTTAGGCTATTGCCAACATCGCAGCCTTCTTCAACTGTTTCTTATCTTATATTAGTACAAATTCACTGATACAAGCGTTGTCAAGTGGTGGATCAGGTTATGTTAAATAGTTGCATTTCCTTCTCACTTGGTTTATATCACTTTAAATACATTACACTCAGAAGTGTTTGTCATATCGTTTCACAGTGAAACCAGTGTCATCGTACTAGCAGAGTTTGCTCCGGTTGCACACACAGTTCTATATGTTTCACCTTTCCTTGTGTATGTTTGATCACTCAAAGATGGATCGACCAAGGGACGGACTGTAGGAGGTGCATGCCTGTCCTCCATTAGATCAAGGGGTAGGTTCTCCCTGCAATATTAGAAAACTGAAATTTGGTGATATACATATGCAAGCTATTTCCACTTCAGGGAAGGGGAACATACACGTGAATCAAAGGACTGCATTTGGTTCAGGAGATTTATAAAGAAGAGATCCAAACTCTACAAACTCTCATGCAGTGGAATTAGTGCTTTCCTAGTCAGATGAATAGAACAGGTGCAGAAATAGCTTTCAGGTCTTTAAACTACACCAGCTCAAATAAATTACAGCTATGGAGCATGTTTAGCAATTTCAAGCAAACATTAGAAATGCAATGCCCATGGTGCAGATAAAGTGCTTATGAAAAAGGTGGACGCAACATCTGTACTGGCACAGAATGCCTGTTCCAAAGTAATAGCTGCAAAATGCCTCCTATAAAGCATAAGACTGTTAGTACAGCTGCAGCTTTTAATAGCTATTGAATTTCTTGATCAGGGAGGCAGATCCAGAGCAAGGGAAATGGACAAGTGAAACTATAAACTGCTATTTTACACCTATGAATGTAATATCAAATAAACCTGGTCGAACCCACTTTTATTTTTTTAAGAAATTCATCCCTAGAGAGCCTCGTGCTAGATCTTACCTAGCAAGCCATCAGAAGGCACTTATGTCAGCCTAATCCTGAGGTTTCCAAGATATATAACTGTACAGTCTACATATACCTGTTGCTTATTGTATCTGTAACAGAAACCCGCAGCTACCCACACATGCGTAATACCTCATGCATCATTTGTGCACTTCTTCAAAGCTATTTGGTTCTAGATCAATGCAAACAAGGAAGGAAAATGTATGCAATAGATTATGTAGTTTTTAAGATGGTTATGCAAGAGAAAAATTATAGTGAAGTGACTGAGTTGCACAGAGACTTGAATATAGGCAACCAGATGCAACCAGTAAACTTATTACCATGTTAGCTTATAAAAATTATTCCAAAAAAACACAGCTATCTGACATTTTCTGGGTTTTCTTACTTAAATACCTTAAGAGTAAGAAGAATTTGTGTCCAAGAGGCCCCATGTGAAATATTAGAATCATATTTACTTTGCATTTATAATTACAGCTTTTTGTTTATGAAGGAACTTCTATGGAATTATCAGATTTTCAGTAGGCAGATAAACTGTCATTTTAATATTTTCTAAACTTAATATTGCCTTGCAAATTCTTCACTTCTTTTATTAACCTGGAAATAAAATACACCAGATAATACTCAGGTAGCAGTGACTGCTGAGACTGCAGATTGACCTGGTATGGACTTCACCTGAAATTACCCCAGATGGAACACTCTTCATATCTTATTTTTAATGTCTGTCATACACAGATTGGACTGGATTTTTTGTTTTGCTCAGAATCACTTTCTTTTACCAAGAAGATAGCAGGTTTCAGACTACGTGCTATTGATGTCTACCCAAAGTGTGTCCCAGGAACGTTAACTCTTCTGAGCCCCAAACAACAGTCCCATCTACCCAATTTCCAGTACTACTTAAATTTCCTGGCACCTGAACTCACTACGTACCTTTTAATCTGGCTAGAAATTTTTCTGGCTGGCATACATCCTCAGAAGTACCCGAACAATATGGAAATAGATATTTATCTCCTTCTAAAAGCAATCCAGGATAAGACATACAACTGCCAAAGCTTGCTCGAGACCTTGAAGAATCCTGAAAAGTTAGTCATAGTCAGCACCTCAATTAACTTCATGGGTGGTGGTGCCAGTTTAATGATAAGAACACTGCTACAATTCAGAAAGAGGTGGATCCAACTCTTCTGGTTACTTCCCAAGAAACTGCTTTGACTGCAGTCCTTCTGGTAGAATCCAAGCTACAATGCAGCCAGAAATGATAAAAATCAGTGGGTCAAAAGAAGAGAAAGAAGAACGAAGTCAGAGTCTTTTGGCCTAGAAAGCTTATTTGAAAGAGGAAAGGCCCACTAAATTAGTTCTGCTTAACCATTTAGTTATACACACTCCAGGAAGCAGGACCCAGTGCCTCAGTTATTCCTCCTTCCAGGTGAGTCAAACTCCCTTTTCTGCATCTGTGCTCTGCTCTTGCAACTGGTCTGTTTTCAACAGGCAACACTGAGAATGCCTCTTCTTCTGCACTTCTTCACTTACCCCTCACTGTGGCAGAGCATCTCTGAAATCTCCAAGGAGTTTTGTAAAAGAATTTAGGGACAAGACCCAAAGTGTTTGTTTATAGGGAATAATCAGGGAATTTTTTTTAATTATTGCTGTTCTAAAATGATAAAGGCCTCAGTTCAGGCCTCACATGCATAGATTTACAAGGAAGAGAAGACTAAACAGAAGAAGCAAAAAGCCATCACACAAACTGCTAAAAAAACAGCCCCACCATAAAAATCACCACCTGAGAGCTGGAAGTTATTTCTTTCATTTTTCAAAATCCACCTGCCAAAAAAGATCACAGAGTAAACCCAGATCTGTTGATGTCCATAGGAGCTCTGCCCGTGATTTCAGTGGTGCCAGCATACCAGCCCGCAGAGAGATTAAAATCTGATGAAGTTTAACAGAGTCTTTAGGAAGGCAAGTTCAGACGGCAATGGGCTTCAGCGGAGCATGTGGCTATCATTGTGAATTTCAAGCTTCAGCTCCCTGACAAATGAATACCCCTATAAAAAGCTCAAAAGGAAAGATTTGTTAGATTATGACACTGAGACATTAAAACCCTGCAAGATTAAATGAATCCTTTCGTGCGCCTTTTGAACAGGTAACAAAGTGTTGAAGTGTTTTCTATCTTACACAAGGAAATTAAAGCAAAGACTCATCTTTGCTGAAGCTTTGAGTGACTACTGAGCTGTACGGAGATCTGGGAGACACCTTTAAGTCAGCTTGAGTATGAGCACCAGTCTAGTAGTGACATTAGGAAGTCTAGGACAGCAAAGAAACATCTCAAGTAAGCCTGTGAAGCTCTGTGTGACTCCTCTTAACTGCGACCAGTCTCCTAAAGGTGAGGTGAGGTGACACCTCACTCAGAAATACACACTATGTGCTGTGGTCACCATTAACTGCAGTCCAGGCACGCCCAAAGACTCACCTAGACTATCATTGCTGACCGGTAAAACTTTCCACAGATCACAAAGTGATCACTGAAATTAACAGGGATTAATTAACAATTAATGTTAACCTTTTTATAAAGAGTAAACCAGATTCCTTCCTCTGCTTATTTTGAAAGCTACCTGCTCAGAAAATGCTTTCTATCAATTACCTGTAATGGGATTATTAGCACATTTTCCCCAGTAAGTTTCTCCTCAGAAACAGGTAATGCTGATAAACTTTGCACAACTACTATAAGAGACATAAGATTTTAAACAAATGAATATTCACTGGACTGCAAAAATTCACATTAACATAATCAGTGTAGTAATTAGCACTCCTATAAAATGACAGTGCAATATATGATAATGCATAAAGTAAATAAACTGGATTTTGCCTATGTACAATATTTTCACTGATTTCAATTAAACATAATTTTTTTCTGCATTTTCTGCCTTAACAACTATCCTATATTTTCTGCTATTGTAAAACAACTGCTACCTCGTGCTTCAACCACACAGATAGGTTAGCTATTATTACTTACCTCCCGCTTTTTAATGTGGTCATAAAAGCATGAGGTTTGGCCTTCTTTCTATTGATTCATGGGGACCAAATATTTCACATGTTATTTTGGCTACAGCGCAGTTTTGCACACGCAGCATGTAAACTGCTCAGCACAAAAGAGAAAAGGGATCTGCAGGCCCATTTCCTGCCACTAAGTGAAAAGAAACACAAAGTTTAATTCAAAAAATCAAATAATTAACTGAACTGTATCAGATGTGCACACTTACGTACACAAGTGTAATTAACTCTTAACATTTTTCCATGCATAAAAATTGTACTTATTTGTAATCTAGAAAATCCTTCAGCATCAGCTATATAAAACACACATTTATTAAAATACATTAAAGCAATACCTCACTTGAATACAGACGGATCAACATACTAAGTCTAAGAATGTATCTGCAGAGGGTAATCACATCTATCAAAAATTCTTCCTATCAACAGGGGTGGAAACACCCAAGAGGTACTATCCAAACTGAAAAATTACAAAATACCTACAGTATCCCATTCTTAAGATCAAGTGGCCATTACATCACAGATATGAAACGAAAGAACATGTTCTGGGGTTTTTTTTGCATCATAAAAAATTAAGTTTGCTTCTGTCAAGGAATGACCATAAGAATTTCCAAGCAATATGTAGGGGAATATTTTAATAACAGGAATGGAATAAAACTCTGAGAAAGGGAATTAGAACCCAATTTTTAAAATCATTTGCACGGAAAATTGATGTCTGAACAACCTTGAAAGTCTGGCTTTTATTTCCTGATCCTGCAAATTGCCCTACTTGCCAGCTTTAGAAGTATAAGCAGTTGAATGAACATATAGCGTCTGCTTATGGATTTAAAAGTTTCACATATATATCATTTTCAGAATCATATATTGACAATAAAAAGCTTCTTTTCACTCATGATTTCCTAGTGTGATATGATAATCTCTCCAATGTTCAAAATACAAGATGTAACTTTAAAAGTTACACAGCACAAAATGTGTTTACGTTTTTTTAGACATATTGGTCACTTACAGTAATTTTTTCTTCCTCTCTCTTAATTAGTATGAATCCAAATGCCTCAGCAGCCCAAACATAAATGTGAATAGATAAGCTATAATCTGAGAATTTCAGGAGTACGTAAGCGCATGCTATCACCTCTCCCCCTTTTAAAAGTGTCAAATGCTTCCTGACACGCTTAGGTCCATGGAAATGGAACATATTTTCTCATTACGTTAATTAATGGGTCTGCTTGGGTGGTATAATTCAGTATAAATTTCCTTTAGTATTCTGTCATACCTAAAAAGGATCTTATTTTTGTGATGTCTTTAAATTTTTATGACTTCTACTCTGTTTAGTCTGTGTGTAATCCTTCTTTTGAAACCTAATGTCCTAGAAAATCTGCAGGTTTTTCTCAAAACTGGCACGCTCTCTAGTTTATAGTCATTTCTTTTTCTTGCCTTCTTAGAACTCCATGCGAGTCCTTAAGGTGCAGTTCACAGCTCAGGGAATTTATGATTACATCGTCAATGTAAACTAAAGCACTGCGATATATTAAAACTGACAAGATGCTGTTCATTAATCTCTGAAATACGGCCAGGTGTGATGTAATGAAGAGAGGCTTCCAACTCAGAGAAGCCTAACACAGCTTCTAGCTGGGCTTGATGGTGGCTTCCTTTACCTCATCTGGGAGAAGGACGGCCTGGGTGGGGACTCTCACTGGAAGCGTAATTTCAGAAAAATGTGGGTTGGGGAAAATGAGACAGGGTAATCCCTTGCCGTGCCAATGTTTCTCAAACAGCTCAGCTTCTGCTTTCCTTTCATTTCCAGGTTAGAACACTAACTCGGTCGTGCCGTAGTGAACCACAACTTCCCAAGGAAATAGTTTGATGGGCTGGAGGGACATTTTTATGTACGAAGAAGAGGAGCATTTTAAGTACTGGAGTCTCACCCGGTGGAGAAAGGAACGGCAGGCTCAGAACACAGAACAGCAAGTGCTGCATTTCACACATGCATTATAACTTGATCAAAACAAGGCTTTGATTTGGTTGTGACAGTTTTAGTCTTTTTGTTTGTTTGTTTTTTAATGAGTAGTTGTACTGTTTCAGCAGAAACAAGGGAAAAATCAGAAGAGACCAAGTATAAGGAAAAACTCAACATTTCCACATCATTAATTCAAACCTCAACATAAACTGATGTTACTGCCTAATTTTACCTCATTAACAGTGTATGTGGAATATGTCTTGAATAAAAATAAGACTTTGAAACTCATCCGTGCCACAGTAACAGAAGAAACTTTGCGAACGAAACTCGTATTCCTGAGTTGAAAAAGAAACAGACATTTTTCCAAATATGGAAATAAAATGTGAAAATAAGTTTTTATACACTCCATGACTTAGCATTTTCTGTCCATGTAACATGGAGGTCCACATTCTAAAACAAGTTATGGCCATTAAATAGCTTTCCTCTCTGCAAATCATAACCAAGCCAGCTATTGCAGCAGCACAAAACTGATTGATTTTTACGGATTACTTGATTTGATCAATTTTGTCCAGCAACAAACAATAGCTTTTGAGTACAATGAACATAGTTGCTACACTACATCCAACCTGGGAAGAAAAGACAGCTCTTGGAAAAATAGGGTTTGGGTAACCTTTGTACTACCTCCCAAAATTTCTAGGAAAGAATGCAGAGCAAGACTAGCCTTTGTATTTTCTTCTGACCACGGAGAAGTTACAAGAAGGCTCCTCTTTTTAATTCCTATTTTTTGTTATTGTTGCTGTTGTTATTGTGTTAAAATATCTCATATTTATTCCAGAGCAGAGTACTGCTAGCTCCCTCCTGAGCTCCTCATCCATGCACAAAGTGAAAAAGACAGGACAGAATAGTAAAAAGACTGTGGAACTGGAAGCAGACAGACTGATGGGAAAAGATTAGGGGTCTGAAAAATGGCAAAGCAAAGTGATATGGAATGAAGGATTTTCTGGCATTTAACTTGCAGAAGTGATTTAGAGGAAAAAAATTAAGCAGATACTGATGAGCATTCCCAGAAACTGAATCACGTATTTAACCAGAAACAAGATTCTTGGAATTGTATTCACCCATTAGATTAGAAATTTCTCTTATTGGCTATGTTAGCTATCAGAACTACGTTTGAATATGGTATCAAATAAGTACGGCACTGATTTGTTGGTCGATTATCTTTAATTTAACTACATATCTCTTATTTAACTACATTAATTAAATGTATGAAAAATATTAAATGACTCACTTCAACCCCTAGACTTGAGAATATCTTAAATCTTGAGAATTACTTTGAACTCATTCACAAATAGACAAAAAGGTTATGTATATCAAAGAAAATATCCCTTACTAAGAAATCACTCGCAATGGTCAAGGTACTGTTGCAACTTCCTGAGTGAACATCGCATTCTTGCCCTAAGTTAATGTTACACCCATTCTGGACCAATTCCTGCCTTGTAAGATAATACGGCACAAGAGTTCTTGGCTTTTGCTAGGGTGTACCACTCGTGCAGTTATCCCACAATACTTTATGCAGAGCCATATCGGTCTTTCACCAAAGCGTTTTCTATTGCAGAAAAGGCATTTGGCAAAGAAAGAAATATTTCTTAGCTAAATATTGGAGAAAGCAGTAATACTCCAAAACTGACACAGTATTCACCATATTTTGACATACCATTTTTTTTTGCAGCATTAGCCAGATTTATCATACTTCAAGACTAAGGATGAAATTTAAATTCTCTCGATGCCCAGCCAACAATCTTCATTAAACTACTGAACCTTGTAGGCCTTTGTCTATACTAATGCTACATTAAAAAACTCATTAGACCAAAGCATGGTCTAATAATAATAATATGTGGTCACAATAAATATGTGGTCAATTATTTCAGGTAAAGGTGGACCCAAAACCATTAGTGAAATAGTTAATTAATCCCATGTGCTGGATCCAGCATGAAAAAGACTGGTAGAACAAATCTTTAGATTCAAAGATACATACTCATACTCTCCATCAGGACAATATTAAGACGAAAATTTGTCCATGAGAATGAAAATTATAGAAACTGGCTGTAGCCTTAGTTGCAATAATCAGGAACCACTTATTCCATTTCATTAGGTTTTGTTTGATAGATTGTAGATTTTTCTAAGCTAATTTGAGTTTGTTATCCTTCAAATATTAACCAGATTTCCAAAAAAATGATAACAGAAGCCTATGAAGTTCATGTTAATTGCATACAAGGTTTTTTTTAATTGTCCGTAGATGTTCATATCTATTAGAAGGGATTTAGTACAATTCCATTTACTTTAAATCACCATTATCAAATGATACTGCAGGAATTTGAAAGCTTATATATTACTATTTGAAGTCTTCATTATTTTTAAAACATTAAGATTTTTTTTTTGAGACACTAATCGAATATCAAATTGCACACATAAGAAAATGCAAGAGCTTTTCTGAGCCAAGCTTTACATTCAAAAGCTCACTGATTCATGGTAAATGCAATCTACCTCTTGTATTCTTGTATTATGTATGTATTTCCACAGTCTTCATGCTTCCCCTGCAGCAAAATGATATTTTGATGATTGCGTATTTAACATCAACTATCTAAAAATAAAGCATTAAGCAATAACTCAGAATACAACAGATTACTGTAAAAATCTATGCTAGCAGTCTGGAAAGGGATTCACTCTTGATGGTCTTGGAGACTGTCAGAAATACCCTTCCTCTCTTAAAAATGCGATTGCTGTCCCAGATCCCAGATGGAATAAGACAAAACTTCTATGAATTCCAGGTCTCTTGCAACCGCGAGTGACAGAGCTCTGTCAAAATCTTTTCAAGGCTACAGTGTTTTCAGTATCATTGGCCAACTACCCCAAATCTCAGCCACAGGCGGAAATTAAGATTTAACTAATTATGGCTCAATTATAATTGAGCCATATATATGGCTAATTATGGCTCCTGCACATAAGACCTACTGTTAATACCAGAAATAAACAATATTCCTCAATACTATGGCCATTAAGACTAGACTGTCTCTCTTCTATTTGTCCTTTGCACTTGACTGCCAAAAAATTCCAGGCCAATTTTTATGTTCTAAAATTAAATATGCACAACTCATCATTTGTATCTCTAGATCACCTTCCACCCAAAGTTTCAGATAACTTTGAAAGGGCTAATTAATTCTCTAAATATATAATAAATATTAGCCACACCTTACAGAAAAGAAACCAGAAAGAAAACTGGCATAACAAATTTGAAGCTGATGTTCAATGCTGACTATTCTAACCTCTGAAAACACACCATTTCTGTTACTGGAAGAATATGAATATAGATACTGAATAACAACCTTTAAGTTTAAAAAAAAACCACTAAAATGTGCTCAATAGATGATTGACATTATCCAATAACTTTTTCTTTCTCTGTGTTATCTTAAGACTATAGTCAGTTCTGTATAAGCTTCCACCACTCACAGACAGATTTTGTGGGACAGCCCGTCTTTATTTGAAAAGAATCCATCTTCTCTGCAGGAGCCTCTCCCACTCCACTCTGAAGGTTCCCCAGAGCACAGCTGCACGATTTATGAAAAAAGGTTCGAGATATTTATTCATTTGAACCTGCACTCCTCACTACTCTTCACAATAAGTTTAATATGAAACCTCAGGTGAACCAGAAGGCTTTTCTAAACATCTGTGGAAGTTTGTCATACCTATGCCCACAAACTATTTGCCTGTTGAGATATCCAAAAGCTGTCATGGTCTTAAAAAAGCTAGCTTCTACTGAAACACAATACTTCTCTAAACAGAGTGGGAGGTTAACCAATTTCATACTATCTGCTCCTATTCTTTGATTTTATCTTTTAATATTAATATTCTTAAGACCACCCATTAGCTAACCTGTTTAACAAAACTTACTCCCCAATTATCTGATCAACAATTGCAGTGAGGTATAACTTCCTAAAGAGACGCATGCATTTAAAGGTAATTAAATAATTACATTCTTATATCATTATATTTGACTTTTTAATATAAATACTCAAAACAATATAGTGGATATAAGTTCATGTTTAAGATGGTGTGACGCTTTAAGCACTGAGACTTGGTTCAACAAGATACTTAATACCAAGTAGTTCCATTCAGATTAATTTGCAAATACTAATCCTCAAATTTCTTACCTTTAGAACTAATTAAAAAAAAATCACCCTCTCTAAAATTTGAAAACTTAACTTGATGTGATTAAAAAAAATAATTCCTATGCACTACACAAGATTTACTGAATTCTCTAAAGCTAAAGGAGTGTGAGAGGACTATTTGTGGTGGACTTGGTAGTGTTAGGTTAATGGTTGACCTCAATGATCTTAAGGGTCTTTTCCAACCCAAGTGATTCTATGATTCTATTTTTTAAAATTCTGAGGGGTTCACATTAAAGATCAAATATTAAAATAGCTAACATTTCAATTGGGATAGTGTACTACAGTCTAAAGCATACGAACACATTCTGAAAGTATTACTGCTCCAAAAACGTAGCCTCCGTTTCATGGAAGGAAACACAGGATTAATGATGTTAGCTCCCAGAGCAAAATTTACAACTTGTAAAAGCATACAACATATGCTATACCTTGATTAAAGAAAAATTTTCCATACAATTTTATTGATGTATTGACAACACCATGTCACCAAGTCTCCTAAAACGTGCCACCTAGTGGAGCATATGAAAAAGTTCTACAATATAGAAGCAGCCAGCTCTGTACCCACACTAGTAAAGCCTTCTGCTAACCTTCTGGCTCTCATCTGGAAGAAGAGTTTTGCATTTACCATTTCTCATACTGCACATCTCCCATTCTCCTTAGCCCACCCTGCAAACTTTGCTCTGCTTAGAATTAGAATTTAACCAAAAGACTTCTAAAATACCTAGTAGTCATTACTAAAAACATGCACCCTAAACCAAGAGCAAAATTAGTTGAGCGCAGAAAATGCATAAACAGGTAAAATGAAATGGGGCACCTTCTCCACTGTCTAGCTAAGAATGGAATCTGCATGGATGTTATTCCAATACAGTTATTCTTGATTTTTCCCCTAACCAGCAGAAGTATACAATTGAGAAGATAAGAAAAGACCTGGCCACTGCTAAACAACAAGACAGACACAAGCATAACTCGTATGTCTGAGGAAACAGCTGGGAAAATCTGGAGAGTGAAGAAGAGAGATAAGACCAAAGAATATCCAATTCCAGCTATCCAGAAAAGAGTAACTTCTGAGTCTAAAGACTACTTTAACAGGCAGTTTTCCAAAGAATGACTTTATTTTTCAAAAAACCCAGGGATTTCAGATAGCAGTACTAGCTAATTGCTCCTACAAATTCGCATGACAAACACAATCACCTTCACCTTTTATCAGAAGCTATTTGATTTTTTTCTTGAATTTGAATAGCAAAATATATGGATACTTTCAATCTTCCATTATAATTTTAGAGTGGATTTTTTTTTTATAAAGTGTAATTGTATTAAATTATAGGAATAGTCCAGCATAGAATGCACTATAGGAACAAACAAAAATTACATTACTTCAACAATATGCAAGTTAAGTTGCATACAATATTCAGTTAAAAGTATGAAGTTCTTGTTGGTGAATCTCTCTTAGAAGCATACATATAAGATATGTTCATACATCCTGAAGTTGTTATGTGCCCTCACCTGTTTTCTAACTGCAACAGAACTTGAGGGTGCTAAAAATAACTGATAGTGAGGTGTAATTTCACCATACGCTTTTCTTTCGCATAAAATTTTCTGAGTTTAAGTACTTATATTTTGTGTAGTGGAAGGTACAGTACACAAAAAAAACCCTACGAAATTTCAACAGAAGTAGAAAAAATGTCCAGAGAAACATAAAATACACTTTCATATTGAGATGCTCTGACAGCTATACCACCATGCCTTTGTAATAAGACAGGACCCATATAGACCTTAGAAGAATCACTAATAGACCATTTTCCCCCTTTTCAAAAGTAATTGTAGGTAAAAGTAACAGTGAAAAAGCAAAGGAACATAATCTACCCTCCACAAAGCACTGCATGAAACCTTTTGGGACCCTAGTCCAACACATTACTGTTACACTTGTGTCTTTTCAGAAGATGTGTAAGTGTGTATAAATGTGAGTGCGGGGATGTGCATTCTCACATGCATCTATACATTTACCTAAGTATAGACATTTGCTTTACCAGTCAGAGATTTACGGAGGCGCACAGGTTTTTAACACAGATCCAAGACAGGCCCCTTCAGCGCTCTGTTGATTTCTTGTTTATGCTTCGAGAAGGAATAGTTTGTCCAGAGAAAACAGACTAGGTTTGATGATAACAGGGAAAAGCAGGCATTTGAGAAAACATCCATGTGTTAGGATCACAGGGATGGATATTAAGCATCTGCTGAGGAGAATTAACATAAGTTAGATTTTTATCATCGTGCCATCTAGACTACAGTAGAGCCCATAAGACTCCATTTGATTTGCAGCTGCATTATTCCAAACAAACAGGAAAAAAAAAATCCTTGCCACGCAGCCAGATAGTCTAAAAGACTCCTTTGGGTGAAAAGCTGGGGAATGCTTTCACACTCTGAAGTGAAAAGAAAACCCCTGCAAAAGAAGGTTAGTTTTGTTTGCTGACCTCCTCCCCTCACCCACCCACCACACCCCATACAGCATGTTCTGGGGAACAAAAATAGGCCATCTTTGTCATTTCTTGCAAAAAATAAATTCAGGTGGTTATTTTTTTTTTCCTCCTGTCTTCAAAAGCCTATGCACTTTTGTTGCCAGGACCCTAACTTGTAGATTGGAAAGGTAAAATGCTTTCACCTTAGGCAGATGCAACTATGAATAAGATATTCTATAATATCATGGCAGTTGCAAAATTATCCAACTAGTCTCATGAAGATTAATTTCCTTTGCTTCTGGGTTGTCAAATAGTGATTTCCTCTTCTAATAAGAATACTGTGTTTTGATAAGTATAAGCAGATTCACAGTATTTTGGAACTTCATACATCTCAATTTTCTCCCACAAGAAGTGACACATTCCTCAAGTTTGGGAGAGCTGGAAAAAACTTCTAATACAAAATGAAAAGCCAATTTTAATGAGAAAGAATCACCAAATTAATCACCGCATCCCTAACGGTTTCCCCATATACATTTGCCCTGAGTTGTCCGGTACTGTTTGTCCCCACAGTCAGCAGATGCTTTGAGAGACACATGCATGTATATTGCAGTAAATGTGGACCAGAGCATCCATTAGTAATTAACGAGAGATGAGCAAAGCAACTGGTAACAGTTAAAGCAAGGCTTCGCGGACCGCTTTGAATGGGTTGCTCTGCATTCTTTTGCAATGAACAGGGAAAGCTGTGATTGGCTCCATATGACTGGCAAAGGTGATGATAACATGACTTATGAGCAACCTGCCAAAAAAAGTATTTATCTAGCGATATATTACGTGTACACAACCAAAGATGCTCCTCTAGAGGCACATCACACGGTAGTTAAACACATAGTTTAGTAAGGTGATTATAAAATCACCTCGATACTTATGTAAGGAAAGAACTTTTACAGCCACAAGGCAATCACTGATAGCAGAACTGTGAAGAAAGTAGTGGAGTTTACTCGCTTCCCACCTTTGAAAACAATTCTCTATTAATCTCAGCCCTTGCAACCAGCGCAACATGCCAAACTAATTGCGCAGGTATCATACTTAAAGAAAGTGACAGAACTTTCCAAGTCAAAAGGAACAATTGCGTTCACATCCTGCTGTGTGCGACATTACCACAAAGCTCTCCTCTTGGCTATTTCTGATCTTTTCCAATCTAGTGTAGTCTGGATTCCCTCTTACTAGTTGCACTTTTGGTTGTTTCCTCTTTCAAGTTAGTTTCCAGATGTTGTTGCTTACCCATGTTTTCTCTGCCACACTGCATCCTTAGCCTGAACTTCTACACCATTCCCTTCTATGTTTCCCCCCCGCTAGTCAACTCCCAATCTAAGTCAAGGTTTTCAAACCTGTTGTAAATTACATTAATTGGCAGTTCTTTCCTGCAGCTGTGTGCATTTCTTAAGACCACATACTTACAGGGCTTGGGGGTGTGTGTGTCTTTTTTACCTTCTTTGGACAAATTTTATATCGAACAAAATTGCATCTGGTTCCAACACCAGCTGAAGAGTCATGCTGGTACCTCTCAGGGGTCCTAGCAGGGTCAGGATTATAATTATTTTGTACAGTATTCAGGTGGAAGAGAGATCCACTGGAAACTTAAAAGGAAAACTAGTTTGTGCATAACATGCTTCATGCTATCATGGGTAGCTCACCCATTATATGAGTCATGAGGTTGTTGAGCATGGACAAAGAGTTTTATTAGTCCTGCAGGAAAGTTTCTCTTTTTATTTCGAATTAATTCAACCTACATAGTTTAGAAAGTAATTTCTGTTACCTTAAAATTACAGTATTAATTTCCACAGTTTCCTTTTTCATATGGCCTCATAAATTAAAAATAAAATAATGAAAATATTCAAAGAAAATATGATTAAAACCTAGAAGTCAGACCACAGCATTCTAGCAGGCCAAAATAAAACCCTGAGTCTGTCCAATATCTTTGAGTTCTAACAAAATCATTCAAGAAAAGATACTCTGTTTCTTTATATTTGCCCTACAAAATCAGTAAGAAAGTGACTGGGAAGAGAAAATGAGGGGATAACACTTTTCAGCTTAGATACTATAGTGGTGTTTTCCATTTAAAACTAGAAAAAAAGCCCTTTGTTGGAAGATTATAAAGTACCGTCAAAAGATTTTCATTTATACATATTCCTGAACAAGAAAGCTCAAAACCACTGTGGCAGAATGTCTGTAACTAGTAAGGCTGACTGTAGAAGGCATATTTACTCTGACCTCTAATTAATTTTCCCCAGTAAAACTGACTAGTCTATAATCTAGATTGCCAGTCCAAGAGACATCTGTAGTCATGCAGGGAAACTAGAATTGCCTCCACCTGCTCTTTATGTCCCACATGTTTTCCAAGAATATCTTCTCAGAGAAAAAAATCATTGCAGCTTTCTCCTGTCCTATATCCACAAACCTGAAACAGCTGAAGACAAGGAAGTAGAAGATATGGAGACACTGTCGAGCTCAAACAAATGCTCTTCCTTCAATGAGAATACTAATGGTGGTTTCCATCCTGTTACCAATTTCCATAAAGACTGTAGAAACATGGTATCCTTCAAACCTCTATCCTTCTGCCAAATCAATTTTAAATTAATTAGTGTTTTAAAAGAATATCACATTTGATAAATGGTGGCAATAGTGAAAAATGGGTGTCTCCACGCATAGAAAAATACATTTCATATACACTTTGGCTGCATTTCACATTCTGTTGGTCTTTACTATCTATTTGAAGGTAAACAGGCTGACAAGTAGCTTTCTTTCATGAACAGTGATGGCCCTTACTCCAATTCTTACAACTCTTTGAGCTGTGAGACTCTGTTGGCAACCTTTGCACAACTTTTAAGCGACAGCATACTAACCAATTTATAGCTGAATACTAAAACGCATCCAAAATAAAAAGAAGTCAATCCGAATTGTTTTCATCTGTTTTAACAAGAGATTTTATTCACATTTGCTCCAAGAATATATATTATAAAATAAGGCCAACCAATGCACTATCAAAATGAGTACATATGTCATTGATTTAAATTTTCCTCCACACTTTTTCTTTCACTTGCTGTGTTACCCGGTTTCTAAAACAAAATTCCTGAAAACAAGGAGCTTGGACAGGGTCTTCAGTTTAAATTGACAGATGCTTGAATGCAATGAAGCTCCACTGGTCTACCCCAGCAGATCTAAGAGATGTTGTGCACAAAATACTCTGCTTTAAAAAGTAATGTTGTTACAATTAAATTAACATGTAATACAGAAGTTATATGCATTTTTTAGGATTACATACAAAACCCTGACAAGCGCAATTTATCTGAGGCTTGTCATTGCCCCAACACGGCTTTACAGTGATTCACCAGCCTGCTAGCCAATCTCTAATAAATTAAGAGAGCTTCGGTTGCACCCAGTGTTCAAAAACACTTGGGTTCAATTATCATCAAATCAACTAGTAAAAAAGGTAAATATTTTTATTTTTTAAAAGAACTTGCATTATTGATTAGACTGCGTGGTTTAAATCGGCTTTGGATTTGGACAAACAAATAAGAAGCGTTTATACATAGCCAGCTGCACATCAAAAGCAATTTTGCAACACAAAAATTTTCTGGCCAGACCTGCCTTTTAGACAGTTATAGATCCCAGTGGAGGCATGGGAAGACCAGAGTTCAAATTCAGTTTACTATGGCAGTTCTCCCAGCTCTGAATCTCAGCCATGTGACTGGCAATGCTTACTGTCACCACAGGGGAGTCTTAAAAGGGAAAAGTGGTAGCTCCGACGTTCAAAGAAAAAGCAAATACTACCATACATAACTCATATAAGAGCAGAATTTTTCTCAGCAGAATTTCAACCTATTTCTTAGCATTGTGCAGGTATCTCATCGTTGCTTGAGAATGATAGCAGACATAGAATAAATATTATTACACACGAAAGTGCATTTGTCAGCTTATCTGCCTCACTGAGCATACCCTGAACAAACTAGGTACACCACGAGGAAAAGGTAAGAGATACTACAACTGCATCTGCATTAGCAAGCAGTGTGGTACAACAGAAGTGGGTCTACTGAAGTAACGAGCACGGAAGTGTCTATTGAAGTAGCAGTTATCATACTGACAGCATCAAGGACCTGACACCCCTGCGTATATATGCCTTTTGAGGGTTTCTGATTCAGAATTACTCTAGTTTGGGGTTGTGGGTGGAACACCAGCAGAGTCTGCAGCGTATTAGGTGCGCTCCTGGAGCACAAGTTTTGCTTGAAAGGAATCCAGGTTTTGTCTTCTGGGACCTCACTGTGATACAAACCAAAAATGCAGCAAGTGGAGACCACCGTGAGGTTTGTTTCAAAAGCATACGCATGATCTGAACTGTAATATACATGTACCTGAGGTAGAAAAGCATGAAAAAGTGTTCCAAGGTAAACAAACCAGCACCTGTTGCAATAATTTTCAAATCATGGATGTATATCATCACATGCAATGGGTTGAATACCTCTGTGCCTATCTTAATGCCAATGCAATATTTGGCATTTGCTTGAGTAAGTTGCACTTTAAATACTGTTTTGGTGCATTTTTCAAGTCCTTTTTTCCCAAATTCAACATTACTCAACCAGTTCTACCAATTGCTGCTCTTTTGTATTTTTTTTACATTAATTATAATTTAGGGAGACTTCTTTTTTCCGTTAGCTTCTTTCAACGAATTATTTGTACTCTATTCAGCATCATGAACTCAAACATACAGGCTACTATATCAATCTAACTTGAATATTGTTCACTGATCTGGAGTCAAATAAGAAAAGGGAGCCCTGGCATCGCAACCTACTATTGGTCAGATTTACCCCTATAACACATTTCTTATATACCTATGCACCAATAAGCAACTGTAACACAGAGGTGAACTATAGAGAATTTTAAGGGACCAGGCAAAGACATAGCGCTTCTCCATAACTGGGGAGTATCACAGATGAGGAGTGACAGTAAATCTAAATTCAGGATACTGCCATTACGCTGTGCTGGCTGTTTCTGAGATCAGCCAGTCTATACTAAATAAAGCAAGAGTGTTTAAATCTGGCCAGTGCACAATAAAAGCCAAGATGAGTATAAATGCTATTGTCATAGAAGCTTGTTGAGAAATAAAAATACAGTGTAATAATGCAAATGGAGCAGTGTGATTTGTGAGGAAAAACTATGCAATTCCCTAGTTGATTTCCATTTAAATTTTTGAGGGAGCTAAGTATACAGTTTTCTGTGCCAAAAACACACCAAATATAAGCAGATTGACAAGATACTTATTTTGTAGCAGTTTTTGGGAACAGTCACCAGTCCTGACCCGAACAACCTCTATTTAGATTCCTCGGTTTTACTCATTCATACAACTGGAAGTAATGACCTCTTCTCAGCTTTAGCACAATGGTGGTTAAGCACTTAATCCGAACCTCTGGCAAGCTAGTAAGCATAGCTAATCACAAATTGGACGAACTGGTGTATTCACAGGCTGACTCTGCAATAAGAAACATCATATACTACCTCTTCTGTCACTTTTGAAACTCTACAAACTCATAAATGCAAAATCATAAATTATAAGAGAAGATTACTGTTAATGAACAAGACCGGTGCTTCCCATCCAACAAATTATTGAGATTTTGTACAGGTCTTTTCATAGTCAAATTTCTCTAGATACTTCAAAAACAAATGGAAATAATGTTGTCATATGGCAGCCAATTTGTACAGCATATGAATAGACTTGGAAAACTCTCCCTGCAACAATCTTCAGCTTTGCAATTTTTTAATAATTCAACATCCTTCTCAACAACAATACAAATGCTATTGACACATCTCCTTGTAAAAAAACAGCTCTGTATTGTAGAGTCAGTGACATCTATGACAAACACTGCTTTGGTATTTGAAGGTGTTTTTGCTATCAAGAGAAAAAAGCGTTAAGCTGAACAGAATGTTTCAAGAGTTTCAGAGAATACAGAAATTTTTCATCTTTAGGTCACTCGTCACACCCCCAGCCAGGCCATCGCTAGCTGATGTGACAGTGGCTCCCGTAGAAGGAATTGATATTTTAACTGTAACTAGCAGATAATCAACTATATCAATAAAATTATTGCTATAGGTGCCAGTATTTGTGAAAAAGTCAGCCAAGAGTTCAAAGACTGCATGGGCATAAAAAAACCCCAGAGATTATATTTCTTCAAATGACTTTTATAATATATTTTAAATCTACACTGCTGACGGCACTACAGTTTAAGTATAAGAACATTTAAACTTGTTTCAACAAGCTAACTGCAGGACGAAAAACAATTCTGCTGAAGTATCAGTGAGCATGGTATTTGGTTAATTATCCTGCCAAAAAGCAGCATGATTAACCTAGCTAAGTGCCAAATATGGGGAACATTGTACAAACACTGCTACGTGTATTGAACCTGTTCTGTACAGTCCCCACATTACAGGACTGACAGTCTGCTATGTGCAGAGCCTAAATTCATACGCAAAACGATGGAAAAGCTGGTCTACACATGATACGTGCACAGAATAAAAATAATGAATTTTGGCAGGACATAATTGTAATTGCTGAGACAAAACTGCAGTCAGATTTCTTAAAACAATTTAAGAGACATATTTCTGACAATAACTTATAAATTAAATCATAATTAGGCTATTGCTCCCTATGCACTACTGCCGCTTATTTTTAAAACGGTTGCAAAATTTCTTTCCAAAGAGAAAAGTAATGTGCCATTTTTACCCCTCAGATCGAGAAAGTTCACAAATCCTGAAGTTCTGAAAAAATATTACAAACATTTCAAATGGTTCCTTTGCATGTTTTTCACCTAAATGGAATTTTCAACATTCCCAAATTGTAAGAGTTCAGTAGGTTCATAAGCAAAGCTACTTCAAGGGTTTCACAGCTCTGGCTATTTGAGTTCCATGCAGTACAAATTTTTATCTGTGGCGACATTGTATCTCAATGATACAGCTTCACAACTGCACTAGAAAAAGCTATAAAGATGAGGGTGTATGCCACAAGATCATAGACCTTCAAAAGAACAGGAATAGTACTCTACCACAGGTAGTCACCTACCAATCTGATGGCAAAATAAAGCATTTCTATTATTCTTAACAAATCAAAAATGTCCCGTTAAGGAAAATGCAACTGATTCCCTCCCCCACCCCATTTCATGTTAAGGTACTTTCTGTAAAGAAAACATTACTGACAGAGAAACCAAACTTTTCATTCAGAAGACATAAAAAGAAGAGTATGTCATTCTCTCGTATTTTAAATTCTGTTTTCAGTGGGGAAAATATAGCTCACCTATAGTGTACTTAATATTCTTTAAGATTAGGAAAATCCCTACTTGGAATCAGCTGTTCATAGTTCAATGGCAACAGTCAAACTGAGCCTCCATGTGAGCAAACAGGCTCACCAAGGTATTCATAAAGGAGGGAAAGATAGACTTGTTAGAACGTTAACACAGTTAAAAGGAGGAGAACATATTTTGATTCATTCCCCTGGTTGCACTACAGCCAAAGGGACCGCTGTCCTCATGGGTAGAGTGAAAAGACACCAGTTTTATAAAAGCCCAGAGGGCTAGAAGTGGATAACAACCAAAAGTGATGGCTTGAAGCCACCAGTACATTTCCTTCATTTACAAAAAGAACTTCAATATGTGCTTGAAATGCTTTGTTTTAATTTGTTAGCTGTTCTGCAAAGATCTCTTGATAATACAGAATGTTTCCACAATAAATGCTGGCCAGAACAAGTTTACTCTAGAGTTTTACTCTATCATTGAGCGTTTACAAAATAAAATAAATTTAAATAAGTAAGGTTGGCCAAATTCAAACCACAAATCAGAAAACCACCAAGTAGGACCATCCTCCCTGCCAAAGCTTAATGTGACCTAATGGGAGAGCTGTAAGAGGTTAGAGTTGGTTTTTATGTAGCTTCATGTAATATTTGGCAAACCAAAGGGGCTGGGCCAGGACTCCTGATCCTTAAACAAACATTTGATGTAATTTTTTTTTCACTTTTTCATCATAATAATACTCTGCATTCTGCCCTCCTATGACCTCAGCCCCTTTTCCCCAGGGTGGGTCGGATTTAGAACCTCCTTCTTCACTTACGAGTGCCATTTGAATCAGTCCCTTCCAGATGTGTTTCACCTCCACCCACAACAGGCCCTGCAGGTCCAGCAAAGTGCAGAGAGGGAAAGGACCGCAGGGAGAAGGAGCCGTGCCCTGGCAGCACATCAGTTGGCTTGCAACTTCTCACTGAGTTTATTATTCATAGCACTGGTGGGAGGGCAGGGGGCAGGGTGACTCACACAACATCTTGTCTAAATTGAAAACCAATACCAATCCACACCCCCGCAACCGAGAAGCAGAGCTGCGGTGGGTCACTGTGGTCAGTTTTGCTGCCAGTGGATGTCTGGACCCCAGGGACAGCAGCAGCTCTAGGCGAAGCAGGTCGCTCGCTATCATTAAAACGAGACAGAACGGCAAGTTTATCTTTTCCCTCCAGCTCCTTCAAAGAAACCATCTCCACTGCCTGTTCTCTCTGAAGGAAGCTGAAAATAGCGAGAGCCAATGTGAAGTCTCTCAAATTATCTTTCAGTCTGTATGAAACATAAGAGAACTGTATAAAAAAAAACCCCCACCACTCCAATTTAGTGCTACTCTAATAATACATAAAATTAAATAACCACCTTACAAGCACTGATCCAACTAGAAAAAGGAATGCTATTTAGCCTGAACTCCACAACATTTCAAATGCAAGTGACCAAGAAAATTATGGTCTTAATTACCGATTGAAAGAGTAATGTAGTAAGGCAGAAGTAAAGTGGTACGTACTTTCAGGTACTGCTATAGAAAAAAACAATAGTTTAACTGTATTGAATTTAACAGTAAAGCATTTGCCTAACAAAGTATAAGTTAACACACTGTTCCAATCATATTTTAAATTTAAAACTCCAGTGTTTTTGCCACCATTAGAGTACTTCACCACCTCAAGATACGTGTGTATCTTCAACAGCGATTCTATTACTTTTTTAACTTGTCCCGCTGTCCTGGCTTTCTCTCACTGTTCAACAATTCCGTATAATCTTGTCTTCAGTTTGCACCCCCGCGAAATTTTTGATGACCAAATACCTAATGCTATTGTCAGCACGGCCTACCCTGAAGAGGGATAAGGGTAAAGAGCTGTGTAAGGAGCTACACAACTCTGGCACCTGGAATAGGTGATCCCAGCTGGATGGGGAACTGGGCTGGGGATCCAGCAGCACTAGTCCAGGGCTGCCAGGGAAGCTCCTTAGTTGAGGAGCGATAGGAAGTCCCCAGGATGCTCGATGTTGTTTCAGTCACCTGGAACGAACCAAAGGCAATGGGGACAACAGGAAATGGTCCTGCCTATATGCTGCTGCAACTTCACCTCCCAAGAGTTCCTTCCTGCCTGGGATCCAACAGGGAGGAGATGCTCCACGTTTCCTGCTCAAGAGTGCCACAGTGGCCCCAAGTGGTAAACAAGGAAAAGTTCAAGCAGAAACCTGCAAGTCTTCCTGCGGCAGAGCCAAATCCTAAATTAAAGGAATGTGTGACAAAGCTGCCAAAAGTGTGACACTTGGCAGCTCTCCCAGCTGCCTTCTACTACTTCCCTTCTAGCCCCCAAAGTATCTCGGATGTGAGTAAGGGGCACCATTAAGTAGCTGCTGGCCTTTTCCCACTGCAACTGCTTGGAAGAGGACTCTTGGCTTCTTCAGGCGTCACTGGGTTAAGGTAGAGAATGTGGCTCCTGGGCCTTCTGCCCAATTCCTATTCAGATGGTGGAAAGCAGCTTAGGAGATGGCTGGCTCTTGCTGAATAGAGGAAAGCTTCTAACAAAATTAGGCTCCTTTCTTCACAAAGCTACACAGAAGAAAATAAAGCACCAGCCAAAAATCTCTGCCCTTGCTTTCTCCCAACTCCTATGTCAATTGGAGTTAACTCCCACTGAACTATATACCAGCTAAGGACAGTGATATCTCACTCCCATCACATCTGTTTCACAAATCAGCATCCACCCCAACAGACTGCCTGTGCCTTCACAACCTTCTTTCAGTACCTTCAATCTCAACACCTTGGAAGCGAGATATGCTTTTGCAGTTTTCCCTGTAGGTAGCACACTCGCTCTTCACCCATGTTACAAAAGCCATAATTAGAGAAAAATCTCTCTCACCTCACCCTTGCTTATAAACTGTTTCCATCTGGCTAAAATTAAGTTAAAATTCTTTCTTCTCAGCTTAGATTGATATTTCTAATATTTCATTTCCAGAGGGGGGAAAAAACAGCAAATTACCAAAGTGTTTCGTATTATGTTACGCTCTCCATTGAACTGAGCATCTCACTGACTCCTTTCCACGTAAGGATAATTGTGCTTTATCCACCAACATTCAAAAGTGTAAGTATATGCCATCTTTGACCTCCAAAGTAGAGAGCACTGTACAAATATGCAGGTATTCAGTCAACACACCTAGCAACAAACCAATGGAGAGTGGCTATTTGCACACACAAAAGACACCTCACAGAGGAGCAGAATAAAACTGGAAACATATCATACCTAAGTTATCAAAAGCATAAGCTAATTATTCAAAATATAATTTTAGTTGGCACAGATACATACACACAATATTTATTAAATGTTCAAAATGTGTGGGCAATGCTTTCATCTTACTGATACCATGAGGGGCACAGGCATGCGAGTATTGATCCAGCAGAAAAAAAAAAAAAAGCACCACATTACTTCATGTTAACTCTCGCAGTTCTTCAGAACATCCCATTCTGCTACTGATCTGACACTACCCTGTTGAATTTGAGACATCTGACATACAAAATAGCACACCATAACAGTAGCTCCTTAGTTTGTGATTTTTTACAGATCAAAAGATACAGCTTGGTCTAGGGATTTAGGTTCTTATCCTTACTGAGTCATTGGCTAATTGTGTGAAATCAGCAAAGTCTACTAATCCCTGCAGTAATCCCTATCAGTAAAAAACCTACCTTTTGTGACCTCTGAATGAAATGTAAGATATTGTTATTGCTGAGGCGACCTGAGGAATTTACAAATAAGTTTAAAATTGAACAAGCTTGGTTAGGGAAACAACATTTATAATTCTAAACAACAGACAGATATTTAAATAGAAGATATGGAACAGATATATTGAGACCCAAATCCATTCTTCGAGTAGCCTATTATTACAAAGACCATTCAGAAAGCTGTAGGCCAAACTAAGACCATTTGTTTGACATGACAGATACCTTTGACAATGGGACACTTCACAGATACAGTTTAAATGTGTTTCAGTATGGAATTTTTAATTGCATCTTGTCAATGTATTTTTAATAGAAGCTGTCTTAACAGGTAAACGTACAGAATCTATTTAACATAGAAGACAGTCATTTGTCTGCTGGAAAGTCCATTGAAGAGTCCAACTATGGAAAACCATACATATCCTAGAATTTTGGGTCTCCATTTGGGTCTGAATGCCAGAAACCAAAGTTTTCTATTCCCTGTCATTGCTAAAGAAGCAATCATACATAGAAGTTGTACAGAATTTTCATATTCCTCACAGATCTGTAAATGCAGCCACTTTCTACCTTCCGAAATTCAGAGACTTTGAAAAGTGAAGGCTGCTGTTTTCCAGCAGTCTCCCACTTAGTGACTCAAGTTCCTTACGACCATAACTTTGCTGAAATATTTAAGCTCTCTCGCCAACTTCTGCAGCTCAGGAGCCATTCCTTTTTGAGAGGGATTTCAAAATGGAAAATTGGCCTTCTCAAACGAGACCTGACCATTTGCCCTCCATACAGTGTTCAGATCCTGGCAGAAAGCTGCTTCACTGGAACGAGAAACTGGAAACAGGGAGTCACTTTCCTTTTGTATATATTTCTTCACTTCGTATTCTTTGAAATAGTTAAAAATTATCACCTGCTCATAAATTGAGTATATTTTTTAAGCACAGAGTTGTTTTTTTTCTTTCAGAAATTGAACTTCCCACCATTTATAAAAATTCACGAGTCTGAGGGAATGGGATACTGAGGAGTAATGCTCTAATATGAAGTGAAGACCACACCAGCCTGTACTCGGGTCTGTCACCAATAGGTGTTTAATGTTCAATGGCCTCCAACGCAAACTTACTGTATGGGTGAAAAGCAGCATATCAGCATACAGTACAGATGCTTCCCCTGAATTCAGTTTGTTTCAGAACTTTGAAAAACATCATCGTGGAGATTACTACTTACACCACAGATCACCCAGGCATGGCAACCCCAAAAGGGTAAGAAAGCACTGGTTATCGTTATGCAGCCTGCTACCGTATCACGGCACATGAAAGACAGGGACAGACAACAGTAATTTTTTTAGAAGCGTACAGAACATTCAAATCTGTGTAAACACAGGGATTTTGTAGAACAGGATCAGAGAATTAAAACTGCTACTCTACACATCCCGAACAAAAGTAGCTCAGCGACACAGTGGTACCATAATTGCATCGGGGGCCCTGTCAGAAAATTATTGAATAGCTGAAGCATTAGGTATTTTAAAATTTATTATATTTTGTGACCAAACTGGCAACTGCAGAGGGGTTGGGACTGTATTACAGTGCAATAAAAACCTCATAAAACATTTAAACAAACTCACACATCTGCAGAGAGATGGGAGGTATTATGTAATGTAAGTCATTGCTAAAGTCACCTCTCACCCGACTAGCTGCTGCAGGAGCAATGTTCAGTATAAAGTGCCTCTGCGGTTTCTCACTTTGTCTCACTCACCCCCCACCCCCAATACACACACACACACACACACACACACACTCTCTCTCTCTCTCTCTCACGCATNGTTTTTTTCAAAAAAAAAAAAAAAAGCCGGAAATAAAAAATGAACAAACCTGGACTGATTTCAGTTTCCAACAAACAAGTGTAGAGGCAAAGGAGATCCAAATCTCATTTTATCTGGCTCCCCATAGTAAGGAAGTCTTGGATACAGGTCTTTCCTTTAACTTGTATCTAACAACCTCCGGAGGATTTCACTGGATTTAATAAAGAATATTCCATGGACTAATTCTTGACCTACATCCTAGGCTGGCATTCCTATTGTGTTTGTTCTTAGAAAATTTAACAACAGCTCTACAGCATTCCTTTTGCAGATTGCCAGAAAGCTTATGTCTCAATTATATGCAAATGTAGATGATAATGTGTGAGGTAGGATCCACAATCTCACTCAAGGGACTATCTCAAAACCAGTCCAACAATCAACAATCCTCCATCCAAACCACAAAAGACAATGAGAGATGAGTGCTTGGAATGTTTTAAAAAATTATGGCCGCCAAATTGTTTGAAGGCAGTCAGGAATGTATACTGAGGACTCATTAGAGTTCCTCCCTGGCTGCTCTCTTCACTGCAGCATATTCAGATCAGGTCCCAGAAGGCCCTTGATGAAATATTAAGTTACTGAGCTGGAAAAAACAAATATCTTCAAAGTTTTGTTTCTTTCATTCTTGATTTCGTACTGACCTACTCTGAGACATGACACAACATGGGACATGGAACACTCTGCAATGCAAAACAGCATAACCACCACCTTTCCTACTATTGAAAATATGGTTATTTTGCCAGCTGGAAGCTGAGCAGAAGCTTTGTGAAACTCTGAAATCCTTTGTAGCCTGGTGGTTTATGTGAACAGATATTATCTTAGAATACTGAAAACTTCCATGCTCTTTGTTGTTAATTCACTTCTTTTCTCTCCAGCTTTTATCTTCTAACTTAAAAATCACATTTTCACTTATAAAGGTGCAGACCAACAGCACCAACAGCCCAAACTCTGTAAGCAGAAAAGCCACTCTGTAAGTGGCATTATATGCATATTCCCCCTCTCCTAGCAACATCTCGTTAGTAAGAGTATTCTAGCACAGGATAAAGAGAAGGGGATGAATGCCTGAAAAATTCTACATGTAATGGTGATTTCCAGGCTGCTAACTTGTTCCTGAAGAACAATTCAAACACAAAAATCTTCCCAACTTCAAAAACATTTTACAGAGCTGTCAAGAGGTAAAACAAGCCATACATTACAAAAGCTGCTGAAGACGTCTAAACTCTAAATAACTTACTTACCTATGTCTCTCCCAGCTACCAGATCAATTTGAATAATATATGAAAGGATACAATAAACTTACACAGTACCTCTTGTTCACCAATCTACTGTAAAATCATTTTGTGATCATGGATTGAAGGAGTTCTGTACTTTTTAGTGATCTTTTGAAAGAGACCTTGAAAGAGGAGTTCCAGCTTTATAAGCTCATGTAATGAAACCAGATTAGCTGTTCTTTGTGACTCTCCATTTTAAATCCCCACTAGTTTGTTCCTTCCAAAGTCATGAGCTCTGTGCTTCACTGAAGAGCTCTCCACTACACCATATAGTTTAATATTAGCTGACACCTGGGTGCAATAGTGTTTGAGTATGAGGGGCATTCAAAACATCTACATTTGGGAGCTCCAACTGAAGATTTTTCAATGCCTGTGATTGGTAAAGCTCAATTTCTCCTTCAGTCATTTTGAACGATCAATGTACACTTCATAATTACAGTATAAGACCCCATAAAATAAGCTCCTGATCTTACAATTTGGGGAGCTAGTTTAGCTGGACTCTGGAGGGCATCTGTTATCTGTGCTTAATCGTCTAGGCAGATTGTTGCCAGTATGGTTCCCACAAGAATTTAAAATAGTTCTGGGACTAGTCATAATTTCATCAGTTTATAAAGGCATTCAAGGAAACAGTGTGCTGGTTTGGGAGTACAAAAGCTTAGCAGTACGGTTGCCATCATGTCTTCTTTCCCAATCACCTCTTGGTATGACTGCTAATAGAGTGATTTATGTCAATATCGGTGCAAAGTGCAAAAGTTATGATTGTCTCGCAGCAGTCCAGCCGTTCCAAATTAAGCTTCTGTCCAAAATGAAGGCTATGTATACAAAACAATAGCTTTAAATTACCTTTGTTGACATTAAAATATTTGAAATGCCAGTGATGAATTAGATACTTTCTAGGGTCCACGCCATTTTTCTGTACTGAATATTTTAAATACATCATTGTTAGTCTTCTAATATACAGAACAAACCAAATCATATAGACAAATATACACACACATATATATAGTCCAGTACCCTACCTGAAAGCAGTCATGGTGAACGTTTATGGGAAAAAAAAGAAAAGAAACAGGCAAGCGTAAGTGATACTTCTCAGACACACTCTCCCACCTCTAGTCATGTGTGACTTAGAGAGTTTCTGGGCTATTCATGTCATCCTCCTCTCCTTTCCAAAGGGCCATTAAAAACAATTTGCTGCTCGTATACTACTTATAGTTCTATAGAACAACTTACAGTGATCTATTTCCTGACTGGAAATAGGAGATTTACAGTTCATTACCATATACATAAAATCAAGATCAACAGATAATACAATACAAAATTCCCCTGAATTCAATAGAGACCATGAATGTATTATGGTCCTGTAAAGGACAGAGGGTTGAATTAAATAAATACAAAATAATTATGAGAAGTGTAGTTCTAAACTTTTAACTCACAGCAACTTAATTTAAGACCTGATGTCAGCTGAGAAGTCTTGTGTTAGCTTCAGCGTGAGACTGACCAGGCTGTAAAGATTTGGGGAGCTGACGCACAACACAACTATTACACCTTAATTCTATAGTAAACAAAATTAAAAAAAAATAAAGTTATCTCAAAGAATTGCTAACATTCCTAATATACGACAGTCACAGTGTTTTCTTATTTGTGAATAAACTGGTATTTTTTATTTCATTAAAACAAAGTGAAAGTAATTAGGCATTGACTTCCACTTTCTCTTGGAAAAGCCACTTTTAAAAACTTGCAGTGCAAGCTCAGTAAGTTCTTCATATCCCACATACGTAAAATGGCATCTTTAGTAAAACCTCTGATACAACCGTTTACATATTTTTCTAATGCGAAAATAAGCTGCTTAGATGAATTTATCTGTTCATTACTGTTTCATGTTTTATCCTACTTCCTGGCTCAGGCCTGGATATTCAAGTTTAAAAATCTTTCCCACAAGTTGCCTGTTAGAGCATACTTCAAGATGTTTGCAGAATTTTTTCCTACCTGCTGGCAAGTACCACGTATGATGCAAATGCCCAGTCATTAGAGAGATGCATCAAATGCCATCAAAAAGAAACCTTAACTTAATATTTTCTCAAGAATGAAAAAGTACAAATAATTTGATGTTCAAGTATGTTCTAAAACATGATTCACATATATTTACCAACAAAAGCATGCGTTCATTTTTTAAGACAGAATATCAGTGAGTTGCATCTCAGGGCAATGCATACTCTAATGTTTCATAGCAGCACAGTATACACTGTTAACATTTGTGTATTGAAAAATGTATAAATAGCATTTGTAACACTAAAGTTAATCATAAAACACCACCAGAGCTGCCAGAAAAAAAACCTGAAATGTAATGCGACATCAAAGATAAAAAAAAATACATAGATATTCAAGGAAAATATATTTTACCTTAAAGGGTATTAATCTCCTTTAAGTGAGAGATTTTGCACCCTATCAAGATTGCAGAACTCCGAACTTCAGAGCACAGACTATGTGTAGATTTCTTTCAAACTAAATAACATAAGCTACATATATAGAATTGGTCAGCAATGTTTTTTGTTGTGCATTCAAGAGCACAGAGAGGCTATGCACAATATCGCTGTCTTACTATCAAAGCAAATGCCACTTAAAAAACTATCTTACTAATTGTAGAAATAATTCAATGTAGTTTAAAAGATATTGTATAGTATTCTTGGAGGAAATAAATCACTATTCTCAGTAATCAGTCTTGTTCCACTGATGCGCAATAAGCAGCACAACGATGTATGACTGTTGTACCTGATCTCCTTAGCTGCTGCAAATTATAGTCATTCTGTTGTAGTCAGTGAAGCCACTTCGATCAATGTAATTATACCAATGTAAACCTGGTATCAACTGTGAGAAGATCAGCCTAGCTTAATACTCCTTCAAGTAGGTATAAATTGATATTATTTAAATTAGCATACATAATATTAATATACTTCTATAGGCATGTATAAGATAGAAGTGAGGACTGGAGTTGATGACTTAAAAGGTGTCTTCAATCCTGTATCTCTAATATTACCAAACAAAAGAAGGTTGCACAACTATGATTGTCAAATGAAATTCTAAATGAATATTTAATGATGTTGGTTTGTTTGTGAGTTCGCAATAATGAAGAGCAACAGGAACAAAATGAATTATAAATTCTAATTTAAGGTCTGTCTGCTCAGTTGAGAACCAGTCAATTGGAAGGTTTCTACAAAAATCTCTGAAATTATATTTAAAATGGAGAATGCTATTCCTCCACACAGTATGGAAGGAGAAGTACTCCATGGAATAATGTATTAGTCTATTACATTTAACAGCTTGAGAAAATGCTGTAGAATATTAGATATTTCTATTAAAGGTTGCTTTTGTTTTTTTAAAATTTCTTTTTGCCTTCTTATTTCTAAGCACTGGAAACATTAGAAATTCTAGACTTAATGGCAGTATGTCAGCTTATAGTAGTTGAGGACATGCCCTCTTGAGAGAAAATGAGTTCTGGTAGCACCACCAGCTCAGTCTTGAAGTTTCAACAACTGTTCATTACTCCAGTTAATCCAGATGCCAAATTCTGACCTGTTAGAGAACAGCACTTCGCACAACTAAAGGAAGCAAATTTAGTTTTAAATGGAAAGTATGCAATCTCACTCCACCTACCATCAGTAATTGGAGCTGTTTCAGCAGCTGGTGACTGCTGTGCCTGTATGCCACACCATCTCATTTTTCACCAGCAACAAATCTTACCAGAATTTGAGAAGAGGTGATGCAGGGGCCACTCTGGCACACATGTAGGAGAACATCTATCTAGCTTTTATACCTGCATAAAGTATGCCACAGTAGCGTCCAGCAACTTATCAGCAGGCCTAATGTCTCCTGAGTATGTAAGCAAATCAACATTTAAAAATTCTCCAGCTATTTATTATTAATATTACTTCTCTATAAGATGAGAGTCTGACTAGAGATTTAGAATAATTGTGTTGAAAATGGGAATGAGAAAAGTCTACAACTACAGAAGCTCATCCAAATACCAATTATGCTTAAAACTTTATTCCTATTAAATAAACTTGTGAATGAAGAAAATGTAAGTCCATGTTCTGAATTCTTCTTTCATATCAATTAGACTAAGTAGTATCGATGTACCAAATTCTGTATGAGTGATGCAGCTAAATTCCCACTGATTCAAGCTTATAATTTCAATCAGCTGGGTCTTCTGCAGCAATAAAGTGGTTTCTTTAAAATTACTGAGATTTGTTCCATTTGTACATAAAAGAGCCCGGACAGATGATAAGTTGGTAAGTTCAAGCTTATTTAGCCCACATGGTCCAAGAAAAAAACCCTACCTCCATCGAAAACTCATATAGCAAGGGACTTAAAATACTCTTACTTGGTAATTAAACAGCTAACCTTACTCCCACTGCCCTTTAGAAGCATGAGAAATCCAGGAAAAGAGGGTGGAGTGAGCTGAAAATAAGTTGTTAGTCACTCAAGAACAGTTTACACCAATTTGAAAGAAAAATTGGAATTATTTCTAAAAAAAGGGAGTATAAGTAAAACTCACAATCTGTGCTTAATCCATTTGTGTGGGATTTCACATTGTGGAATGTACTGTTTACCTTCAGGAGAAGCAGCCATCATTACAGTAATCTCAGAAATATATGAACCCTATTAAAACACATTTTAATAGCATGGCCCGTAAATTACCACTCCAACTCACAGCACAGTTTTGTACACAGTCACGTTACGATTGGGCTTTCCTTCTTCCCTTCTAACATATCTTTCTCCTACAAATAGGGCTGTGGGTACCATCCCCAAGATCCTTGTGAAGGTGCTTCTGTGATTAGTCTTCTGCTCATTTATAGATGAGGCCTTACCTGCCACTGTAGTAACATCACCTTTCCTCAGGGTTCTAAACCAAAAAAGGGGCAGGAAAAAATCAAGTTGTTCTCCCTTTCCCAGCTTACCAGAGCTTGCAAGACAACAACATTAAGCCTGAGTCACAATCAACATAAAGATGCAACGTCACAGAGCTTTTCACAGAGAAACAGAGCTGTATCACAGAAGGTACTCACTGAAACAGCTCCCAAAACTTTGTTGTTTTGCTACCCAGTGAAAATCGCAGTCCCAAGCTGGCTATCTCAGTTCCCTTGGCAGTGTTTGGTGAGAGACAGAGAAAAGAGTCCTCAAAGGGAGCAAGTTGAGCTTGGAGCTGCATAAGACTTGTCTACAGCAAATGCCTTGGAGCATTTCCCTTTTCTCCTAGAACTAGAGTACGTTTTCACAACGCTATCAGAATTCCAGCCAGTAAATCTATGACAACAGTATTTGCGATGTGGTTTCCAGTACTGATAGCTTCAGGATGGGTGTGCAGACAGAGCCAGCCCAGAGTCTGAGACGGTGGTGTAGATATGATCTTAAACACCTAACTCTGGGCTACAGGAAGGAGCACTCCTTGAGAAGGACCCTGCCCTGGGGTTTGACGGGAGGATGGAATTTCCTCTCCTTTCATCCTCGCCCACAACCAACACGCAAAGCCAGAGTTCACTAACCTTTCAGATGTCCAGAGTGATCTGAATCCACATCACTTGCATGGCAGGTCAGAGAGGATGCAAGAATGAGGAAAGAAAAAGAAGGAAAATAGTTTATCAATTTCCTCATGTTTAACTGACCCACTTGAAGGAAACATTCATTGGGCCAGCACAGGGAAGAGAACACAATTTTTCCCCATTCTGAGAGACATGCCCAAACAACTAGACTAGAAATTTTGCCTCTGCTTTTTTTGATAAACACACACCTGTGACTCATAATAATTGCTATTTAAAATCAGATGTGGGTGATTCCATAGATATCCAGAGGAAATGAATCAGTGCAAATACAGGACCTATGATTTTTTTTTGATACAGCCAGATAACAGAGTGGGCATTCTGGAGATGAAAAAAAGTGTATTAGAAAACAGAGGATGGCTCTTGAACAGCATTTAAGCCTCTAAGTTGACTGTGATCTAGGCCAGAACTTTCACATGGATATTTGAATAACTTCAGTTCCTGGGGCTTCACAGGGCTCAGATGAGCCCAGTGAAAAATTGTTGCAGGTTTTCTAGTAGATGTATGTCTTGGAATTTTGCTCACCTAAACCACATTCCAAAAGATAGATAAATTGATCCGCTGTTGTTATACCTACTTTATATAGCATTTCTGCCAAGTTCTAAATTATCACAGAAGAGAGCGCTTTAACTAAAGTATCCGAAGGGCCATCAGAAATCTAGGAAAACAGAACATTTTTCTGGCATTCTTAGGCTCACCTCCCATGAACAATAAGCACACCAAGACAAGATCCTCTGATCAACTGAACAAAATTGCCATTAATAGAAACTCCATTTTTTCCTGTCTTTTGAGGCCAAAAGAGCATTGTCTCCTCTCCTCAAGAAAGACTATAGTAAACTACACTGGTGATAGCCTGGCCTTCAGAGTATCTAACATTAAATATGTTATTATTACTTTTATAATTAATTATATTTTTGTATTGCAGAAATTATTTTATTTTTCTCTTGGCTTCTTATTTCTCGTATGTAACTTTCTGTAAGTAATATATAGATTCATATGTGCTATGTGCATTCAACTAATGGAACAACAGGTGACTCACTCTTTTTCTATCATTAAATTAAAACTAATCAGGCATTTCATGTCAGGAAAGGAGTTGATACAGTGCAATTTACCAGCACCAATCCCTTATCTTACTCAGAGTTTCACCATATTCCCTTCCTCAACCTCATATCAGGATCAGGGAGATGGCAGGTATAAGAGAAGGCAGACTTTGTTAGCTTTCTGCCACATAGGGAATATTTTTCCCATGAAAACTCCTACTCCTCAACGTTCTTGGTATTATAAGCCTCCTCAGCAGAATGGAAAATTAGTCTTTGGTTTTGGTACAGATTGGTTCCTGCAAGTTTTGACAAGATTGTCCATAAATGTCAAAGCTAAGCACCTGTAATGTTCTGCAGATTTTACGCTCTCTGAACGTTTTGACTTCAGAAAATCTGACGCCATTCTATGACCTGTACTCATTATTTCCAGAGCAATAAAATGAACTTTCTACTCAATAGCCATCTCTGCCACATAGGGCAAGTCTTGAATGAAGGCTAGAAATTAGGTCTCTGATATGTCAATACAATATACTAAATACAGATTAATGAGATTGACTTTAGTCTTTCAGTTAAATAATTGATGCAGTTGCAACAGTCGCTTAAGACTGTTCTGGCAAATAGTGTGCATTATTTAATGTTAATTTTAGTTATACTACTGACTTTTGTGAGACTGATTCTGCTAAACATGTATGAGTAACAAAAACGCAAACTGTCATTATTTAGATTAATATGCCAAGACTAAGCAACATTAAGCATAAGCTGAAGCATTCAGTATCACACTGCCTTCTGCATGGTCCTGGCAAAGCTCTTTGGAAGACTTAGACAGAAAATAATCACACAAATCCTGAAGCTGTAATTTGTAATGAGAAGTGAAGTTCTACAGAAAAAGGAGCCTGCTTGATTTCCCCTCCCTATAATAACAAGAGGAAATGGTGTTTGTTTAGGGAAGATTAAAAAACAAAAGTATGCTGAATTTCTTTAACAGTCACAAACGTACCTCAACAGCTGTTTTACTTTCTATTATTTTATATTAAAGTATAAATAACCTGAAAAATGCTATGTTTGGAGAAAATGAATTAACCACTGTAGAAAGTGCAGTTCATCATCAAACATAACTTTTGTTACACACATCTCTTGCATCTTCTTGCATATCAGCCAGCACATCCCTTTACTATTATTTACACAGAATTCTTTGAGAATGATACAGCACAAGGATATCATATTGTCTCATCCACTCACAGAGTTATTGAAAATGTTTACATTACAGCAGTTTTTAAAAAACAAGTTTTGGTCCTAACCCTTTGAGTGGAAGTGTCCTCAAGCACACTATCACTGACAAACCCCCCTGATTTTGAAAGCTATTTTTTCAGTATTAGCAAAGTGTAGCCTAACAGTGCTTTTACTGTAGTCTTGCATGAAAGTAATCACTTTTCTGTACTTTTCCTATGACAAATTTATTTTTCCTATATGCTTTTACTGGCTGGTGCAGTTGGCATGGCTCGACTGACAATGAGCCAGAAAGATGTGAGTGTAGGGAAAACTCACAGCTCTCTCAGCTGTTGGCACAGTGGAGGGTAAGAGCATAGCAGAAGTGATGCATTCAAGCACAGCCCTGTGAGTTAGTATTACCTGCCTGCCAGCTTGTGAACACTACTGGCAGTGCACGTAAATGCAGATTATTCACACCCTTGTAAACTAAGAGAAGGTGTTGGAAACTAACTGCATAGAAAAATTTAACAAAATATTGTAAGTATTCATCAACTGTAGGAGCAAGTGAGTGCTGTTATTTGATCCCAGGATTTTAAGAGGTGAAGTACGTCAATCTGCAAACTAAAACGCATCCTGAATCATGCTTAAAACAAAACCTTTTGTTAAGGCTGTTAACAGCACATCTAATGTTTTACTACACCTTTTTACCAGAATAGAATTATAGACCTATTAGGAAACCAATCTCATGTTTTATTATCATTTGAGAGACCATCTTTGAATCATGATATTATAGTTGGGTCTTATGGAAAGCATCTTAATAATTCCATCTACCTACTCTAAAGGTGATAGAATACCAAAGGAAATACCAAAAGTTGGTGGTACTGAATAATAAATTCACATGACAACAACTCATCCTAAACCTCCAGAGTCCCAGTTCACTACTTGCTGGGCATTAGTGATTTGAAAGTATCACTACCTACGTTTTTGAGTTTTAAGACGACATTCAAAGAAATTTTGTGAGTTTTCATTTGTGCATAGGAAGTGGAAATCATAAAATATTTCCCTACTAAACCAGTTCCTCTGCTTTTTAAACAAACCCTAGTTATGCACTTGCCTTCAGAAAAGTAACTTTGAAAAACCTCAGGAGTACTGGAAACACACATTGAAGAATTATTTTAATAAATCCCATTGTTAGATGAAACAAAAAGTAGTTTTGAATCAAGGAAGTCTAGTAAGAATATACTCATAGTTTTTATGATTTAAGAAAGCCCAGCAGACGTAACAATGACACAGAGCGACATTACAGGAGATAGAGCAAACATACAAGCAAGATGACATAATTATCCAGTAGAACAAATGCCCATAAAGTTAAAGTGTCTTTCTTTTTACTTCAGTGGAGCTCAGTAAGCTATAAAATCTAAGAGAAAAAGTTTACTGTAAACAGAAGAAGATACAATTCAAGAAGAATTTATCTCAGTAAATGCTAAAGTAGACATGGACAGAAGATGCAATACATTAGATCAAAAGCACTTTCTGTCTGGAATCAGTGATGACAGAAAGCAAAATGAATGTGACACTATCTGACTAACCTAGGTTTAGTTGTAAGCAGTGCTGGCCAAAATTCTCATTTAATACAGTATATTTAAGATCCAGTAATGTATGTGGATGAAAAGGAATGGCAGGGAGGAATAAAAAGGGATCTTCTGCAAATATAGTCAAGTAGATACCAAAGCTAGAAGTGGAAAAAGCTTTAGAAACTACACTACTTGTGATATTTTTGAGAAGTGGGAAATGACAAGTAAGTTCTGTGGCAAGGAGTTTATTTTAATGGAACAGCAGTAAAAGAAATGACACAGTGGAAGCATTTTGTGTGGTCCTGTTCATATTTTCACTGGATGGACAGAGTGCTGATTCCACCATAAGCTTTTATTAACAGCCAAATCCGACAAAATGTGATTTTAAGCTAAAACATATACATACATAAATTGTTTATTATTTAAATTTCAAAACAAGCATAGCATTCAGACTAAGATCTAAGCTCTTGCCAATTTTATAGAACATAACACTACGAAGGTTATATATCAGTCTAAACATTTTCTCAGTGTACTGTGATGAGAAAACAGTTAGGGTCTGCCCCACCCCCTTCTTAAATATATTCCTCCCTCAAAAGTTTGCTTTTTGGGGCTAGCGAAATGCAGTGCTTATTTCTCAAATCACAATGTTTTTACTCTCAGTTGGCCTCACATTCTAAGCAAATTTTGCCAACAGCCAAATGTTCGAGAACTTAAAACCAATGAAGAATGTACGAATTGCAGCATCAAGTAAAACCACAAGGTCCATGTAGTTCAACAACCTGTCCCTGATAGGAGCCCCTGGGAAGTATCCACCAGGTCCTTAGATATTTTCAAGCACTTTCTAGTGCTTTGGTGAATGCTCCGAATAGCGTCCCTTCCACTTCCCTGTTTTTCCATCTTTGCTACTTTGAACCTAACACCCCTTCCTTTTATCACATTTGCTGCTCCCTGTAGTCACTTGGTTTTCTCCAAGCTTTTGTTTCCTTTATCTCTTCCTCCTTTTCCAAGCAAAAGTTCTTTTGTCTTTCTAGGGCTTGACACCACCCTATTCCTAAAAAGGAACCAGTATAGACCAATGCCAGCAAGCAAATGCTCTAGGGAAGAGTGTAGGAGGACAAGCATGTAATAGTATTTCACCCAGTACTACAGAAATCTCCAACAATTTATGGCCTATGTCTTCTGTATTTCATAATCTTCAATGGATTTTTCTCCCATGAATTTGTTTAGTCATGTTTAGAAACCATGTGAGCTTTAAATGTCTACAACCTGCCACAGTCAGGAGCTACACAGCTTAAATACAGATTTGAGAACAATACTCTCTTATTTATTTATTTTGAACTTCTCATCTGCTGACATAACTTGAAATCCTCTCATTCTTGTACTGAAAGAGACATTGGGGGGGAAATAAAATCAATTCCTACTCACTCCATGGTATTCATGATTTTAATCGGTTAATTTGACAGTGCTTGGTTTTTAGCAGACTGCTTTTTAACAGGTGTGTGAAACAAGAAATTACATTCAATGGAGAGATAATCTTGAGGTAGCACTCCTCTGTCCCAACTCACCCATCTAAATGGTAATAGGAGCTAACATGAAATAGATGGGGAAAGACTTTCTATGCCTTAATTATCTTCCCGGGTAAATTGACATCTTTTATTTTTTTCGTTGGCTGCTTTCATTTTGGATTGAGTGCTTTAGGACCACCAGAGCACAAAAAGGCTCCATATGATCAGATTTGTCTTTGTCAAGTACTTCCATGCCTTCAGCAGAGCTTTAGGGTTTAGGAGGTTCAGAGTTTAGAAACGCCCGATAGTCTTAATGTGCAGTATTAAGCCTTGTAGTTGAAGGCCAGATCGATAAAGTATGTGAGGTTTGTACTTCAGGACAATAAAGACAGTTGGAATATCTATCTAGCAGAGAGAACCTTGCACAACAGAAAATACTAGCTTTTTAACAGTTTTGAATAGATTAGGCAGGTCACAGCCATACACCAGGAACCAAGAACTATCAATTAGCTGAAAAAGGCCTGCAGTAATGAAGGTAAACCTGGGTGAAAACCCAAGTGAAAAGCTGGGAGGGGTAAGAAAGCAGAAAAAAGTTCAATAATGTCAGAGCTTGGAAAACAAGAGTGTGAATAAGCCTGGCTCACACAAGTAGTTAAGGAGAACTGAGCAGGAGGGGTGTAGTTTGCTGCTTTTATTACCAGACGGACTGCACGCTAGGGAACCAGATTCACAGCATGGTGCTACAGATGGTGGTAGGTTAAAACTGTGGAAGAGACCTAGCTCTGTGGCAGTGCTATCCTAGCACAAATCCCTGGTGTAAGCTATCAACAAGTAAAAAAAGAATCAAGATATTTCCATTCCAAAATAAATTTCTAATACAATCCCCTGACAGACTATACCTATATAGAAAGCTACTTCAACTACTCTGAGGAAGCAAATAAATTATTTTTAAAACTGACTCTATAAACCCCAAATAAAAATAGCTCCTCTACTGTACTGAAGCTTAGCCAGTTACTATAGAGAACAAATTTTAAACCAAATCGGAAGGTCCACACAAAGTGACAAAGCATATTGCCCAGAAGACAGTATTTGGTGAAATGTGAAACATTACCCAGGGTTAATTCCCCCACAAATCTCTTCTAAGTTTCTCAAACCTTAGCCAAATTGCAACTCTTTCAGCTGAAATTTCCCATACCAGCTGTCTGCCTCAGGCTGAATTTATTTTGGAAATCTCCAGCCAAAACTATTCAGCCATTTCAGAGAAATACTCTCACAATCTTTTATTTGGAAACTTTTAGCACTCTAATGCTTTACAGTAGAGTTTCTGAAATTCGATGGGAAAGGAGAAAGAATAGAAGATAGAGCTATAACCATTTCTGAAAGCCTGCCCAATTTTGGCCAAGCCTAAAAATGTGCACACTCCACAGAACGATCCTGAACATGATCTGGTGTGAAGCTATAGGGCAAAGTCAACCTTTTGCTATAATATCTGCTTCCAGGTATTGCATCCTTGGGCTGGGTTGACAATTATAACCAAAAGCAGAAAAATCTCTCCCCTGTGCTCTCAATAATCTCATCATCCTGCTATTTCAGGAGGACGGGAAGAGAGCTGATAGGCAGAATATATATCATGCAATATAGGAAGAAAGTATTAGTTGGGACTAGCTGGGAAAGGAAGGAAAATCCTCAGGATTAGGAGGGGAAATGGGAAGATCTGGGGGGAAAATTGAGGTAACAGGTATTGGGTGACTAAACAGGATACAAAATGCTGCAAGAGTTTATCAGGGAAAGGGACAGATACAGATGAGAGGTCTGGAGAAGGAGAATGGGAGCGAGGGGGTAACCAAAGGTTAGGGTGGGAAAGCACTCAGACTTGGGAGTTGAGTCTGGGCCCAGTTTGAAGACTGGGGAGGAAACAAGCACTGCAAGTGGGTGAAGCAGGGTCCAGAGATGATAACTTCTATAGCAAGAAATTTATGGCTGCCACCAGAGGCCAGAGAAATGGACTAAGTAAACGCAAGCTTTTGTCCCCGATATAAGTGAATTACATTGTTTTCAATTCAAAGATTTTTTTTTTAAGAGGCCAACTCTTTAGTAGAATAGAATAGATGATGATGCAAACCTCTGCCTTCTGCAACATCTGAGAACACTAAATACTTTAAAAAGTCTGAACCAGAGGTTTCAGAGTAAATCCTCCAAGAAACAGATAATTAGTGATCACCTACGAAAATATTCAAGTGTCTTTGTTAGAATCATTATGCGAGATGCTAAAGATGGAGTCCAACTTTCCAGAACAGCAATCTGTCTTAATCAAAAAACCATGTCCTTTCTGCAAGACTTCACCTCATTCACTCTACACTTTTCAAATTTCCATAGGACCTGGAGGTAGCAGACTCCTTTCACTATGCTATTTTAATTCATTCCTAAAACAAGGTAGGGAAAAAAGAATAAATAATTATAAAAAGACTGCATCATAATTTATGGGAACAAGAGGATTGCACAAACAATGTAGATAACCCTATTTTTTGACAACATAAACATAATTGTCATTGCAACCCTTGCAAGATATTTGTATCAATCTTTCTTCATTTACTATGCAAAACCTGACTCTCTCCTCACCTACATTGTTCCACTGGTTTAATGAGGTCGCCCTTGCTTCATGTTAACATAAGAGCACAATTAATTCTTCTGTCTGGAAGAAATGAAAACTACAGTATCTGGAGGAACGCAGTCTAAACAGATATTTGATGGGAATGATATACTCAGAAAATAGTATTTTTAGAGATCCACAGATGACATGAACACTTTGTTGGTAAATACCAAAAACAAATCATGTTTGTTTGGTTTTTTTTATTTTTAGGCACACTCAGATAACCTATCTCCTTTTAGGAGTACCACTACTTGATAACAAGCCTTCACAAAATCACCAGGGGGAAAAAAAAAAAGAAAGGAAAAAAAACAGACAGGGAAGAATCAGAAGCAAATTGCTACTGGAGGTAGAAAAGGGAGGTTAGGGAAGAAGACAGAAACTAATAGAAAAAATTATTTTTGGATTACCTATATCACTTCTTGATTGTGGGGTTTTAAAAAACCACATTGAATAAAAGTATGAAAATAGAGTAGGGTTGGGTAAGTAGGATACAGCAAGAAGATGTGGTACATGCGCTTCCACTGAGGTTTATGTATCTACATACTAGGAAGGTGTACAATACCTTGAGACTTAGTTGAGAAGCAACACAAAATAAAGACTCCTGTTTTTTCAATACATTGAAGTATAGGAAAATCAAACATAATGAAGGCATACGTAGTTCCTATTGAAAGGCTAGCTAGCTCTGCTAGAAGATTAACAATGGCCCATAAGCATTTCCACACACTAAGATTTTGGTTTAAATCTTTGCCCCTTTAAACTACCAATCACATTGGTGGTTTTCCAATGGAAAATGTACCTTCAGAAAGTGCTGTAATCCTCCACTGTCACCTGCCAAATAATAGGACATAATATCTACAACAGACAGAACAAATAAAGCATAATGTTTAAAATATTTAAGACTAATCTTAATTAAAAGTGGGAGAATAAGCTTTAATACTGAGTACAAGCTATCACAAGATCCTGGCCTAGCAGTAGGTATTATATTAAATATGACATCGGGTTTAAAGATAAAAACTTAAAAAAATCAGAAATCACACCAAACAGAATGTGAGGAATAAATTAAAGACAACTGAAGGATTAGATTGCATGGGTTTATTTGTTCCTGAGAGCAGAAATTCTCTTCAGAGATGCATGGTCCAACATTAAAGATTCTACCCTGAAACGGCAAAATGAACACCTATTTATTATCAACCAATTTTCAATGGCAGCAGGACAGCAACCTGAAGCGGTTGTATAGAAAAAAAGACAAATGTGCGAGAGCAGTAAGAGTTTATAGTTCACCTTTTACTTGCAATTTCTAATCAGTTTAAACAGAGTGAGAAACACATTTTTAAAGGAAATGCAGAAAACAAGACAATTCCTTTCATGAGGTGTTTTCTAATTAAAATGCCTAGACATTACTTTTTCATAAATTTATTGCTTTTCATGATAGTGCTTGCTTCTAGGGTGAATGAGAATCAATTTTACAGACTGCTTTCTCCTTTGCTGCTTCAGACTACAAAAACATGGTAAACATTGAAATGAAACAGCCATTAGCTGTTTTGTTTGGTCAATTCTGTAAGCTAGATTATTGTTCCCCAGGCAATATCACAGTCTTATACTCAAGAAACCTAGGTAATTCCTTTTGCTAAATATTACTTTTAGTTTAGTAGCACCTTCAGTTAGAAGGACATGAGTTTTTAATTACAAATCTCATTTTGCTTGAATTGATTAATTAGCTAAATTTATATTAGCTTTGAATTATTTTTACTCAAGTTATAAACATTATTTCTTTTGGGGGTTATTTCCCTTAATTATTAAAGAATAAATTGATGAAAACTAGAGAATTAAGTTGTTCTTACTAGCTTGGTTTCAGTAACCAAAATCAATTCAAGGAATTGATACAGTTCTGTCAGTGAGCTTTTTATCGATACGTAATATCAGGCTCTCTGTAGAGCCCAAACCCAGTGCTTTTCCTCCTCAACTTGCATTAGTTCAGCTGCCAAACTTTGGTTCAAATAAGTAGCAGTGCAAAGTTTAAGCACTACTCCTGCTAGAAACACACCTCCCCGCAGCAACAGCAAGATTACCGCATCCATGCCCACCCTCACCTGTAAGCCAAGTCACTCATCACAACCCATCGCACCAGCAGTTACTACCTTTCAGGTATGCCAATTACACAGGAGTGAATCATCCCATACACTGGAGATAAAGTCCTAACTCAATCAAGACAATCAAGAGCAAGTGATAGTTTATATAAATTGTGTTTGTAAATCAGCATGTCCTGACTGGGGAGAAGGAGGAGNGGGGAAAAAAAAAAAAAAAAAAAGACACTGTTAGCTCAGCTGCCAGATCTAAGTCATCATTGGACTTTCCTGAAGATGGGGGAAGATAACCAGTCAACAGTGTGATGATGGTAGGCAGCTTCAGTCAACACTAGAACTGAATCTATAGCCATAAACTGTCTCAAAACTTAAGTGTTGCAAAGCTCTGACGCTCTCATCTTACACAAGGTAAAAGATTTCAACAAATGACACGTTCAATGCTACATTGCATGTGTCTGGAATTTACTCCTAAAGGACTTTTGTACATTGAAAGAAGCATTTGAGACAGACATTTTCAAAACCGCTCCAGGTCGGCCTGTTTTTATCTACACAACTGGGAAGTTGCTGATCCCATTTAATTTACTTGAATTAAAGTATTAAATATTGGCTTAACTGTTCCCTACTATAATTAACAGTGGTAATTCACTTCAGTGGGATCAGAGTTCAGATATTTAATGCTTTCAGTGATCCCAAACTTACTTTCTCATTTCATATATAATTATGTCTGGATTATATCCTCTAGCAGCATCCAGTATTAGCATCATTTTCATTACTTGGGGTTTTTTTCCCCTCTTCCATTAAACTAAACCACTCTAATACTGTTCACTGGCTGCAAGAAATGTTTATTCTCTAGTGCAAATAGAGAAACTGTCACAGCTAATTGTTAGGCTGACGTAAAACAGCTTGTTGAAATGTCAGCCTGGAACTACAGCAAATATGTCACGTGAAGGATTACTTAAAATTTACTTCAATGAACCATGTTTAATGATGGTTTATACAGTTTTATAAAAGCACCTTAACACCTTTCTGATCTAAAACAGAACACTTAAGTATTCCAAACCAACAGCAGACCACCCAATACCTTTGCCTCGAAGCCTCAGCAACCCTGTCTTTGGAGGGCAGTGTACATACTCTTAATGTTATGAACATTTTAATTGCATTTAGATTATTATCTCATGCTCCAGAAAAAACCTATTGCATTTAATTAAAGAAGTAAAATAACATGGTAATTAACTATCAAATAAACAGCTATTTTTGCGTATACATGCAAAGCAATGCAAAGCATTCTTGTAATCAATCTGTGTTTAATAACCATTTATATATAATGACAAAATTTAGGAATAAGAGCCCAAAGGTTACGACTGATTAAACAAGTCAGGCTACTGAAGCATAGCATTCTACTGCATGTTATAACCATGTACTCTTCAGAGGCCCAAACTTGCATTTCCCCCATCTAGGCAAGCATGTGCTGATGTCAATCTGGGGTCACTCCAACGATCCCAAAGAATTCTGAAGCATTCTATTGAAGCTGCAGAGCTGGATGGTAAATTCAAGAAAGATAGCCACTAAAAATGATCTCCGTAATTCATTCACATACCAAAACACAGTAACAGCAACGATGACCAATTATTCTTTCAGTTAGGACTGGCATAGCAAAAAACCTCACTTTTTGTATTACTAATCCAGATCCGTCCTGAAAATAGGAGTTATAGAAAAACCCACCAGTCATCCTGAAACAAAGACACATATTTATGGTTGACCATGTCTAAAGGATTCAGGATTTCCTGAGAAGTTTACTACACTGGCTTCTGACTCTCCCTCTTTCTTTATAGGACGTAATGCAATTCAGCTGTAATTACCAGGTCCAGTCTAGTCACTGACTTACTGCAAGTGGCATTCTGCTCTGTAGCTAGCCTGACTTACTTAACAAGGTAGTGGTACAAATTGCCTGAGCACCTGTTTCACACGCAGTTCTTGACTCAAGGCAATTACAATTACTGCTGGCTATTGCTTTGTGAGAGATGCGGATTTTTCAAGCAACGGCCCACTGCCTAGAGATGCGGCTCACTTTGTATTAAGTGAAGTGATGATCCGCCTTCCCAATAACCGGTAGCTCTCCATGGTCCTTCAGTCTCTCCAATCACTTCATTTATTACACACATGTTCGTGGATTTTTGCTAATCACTACTGGCGATCTGGACATCTGTCTCTCTCTTTAGTGTATAAACAGATTTCAAGCCCAAACCACGTTTCAGTTACTTCCCTCAAACTATTATAACACAGATGAAGAAAAACAAGTCCCAAGAGTAAAGCTCACTTCAGTTCTTGATCTCTCATACTTCATTCATGTCAGATTAAGCCTTTGATTTTCGGAAAATGACCTACATGCCAACTGTTCAGTAAACACCTAGTCTGATCATCTTCATGTTGGGTTATCAATAACTTGAGCTTGAATTAGAGCTCCAAGCACCCCATGGCCTAGTAGCATGCCTATTTAGGAAGACTAGGGCAACTGCGGAACTAGGCAGCAAGTGATGCTTTAAGCAGCTCACTCATGTCTAAGTAACTGAGGGTCTGTGCAAGTGCCATCTGAAGTCTAATGTACAGAATAGCTATAAAAAAGTCAATAGACATCTGATATTCTATATTTACACTGAACAAAGCATGGAAAATGGCATGTACATAGATCTTCAAGCCAGACTGCAAGCTAGTATCAATCTCACTTCAGGTATGCCATTCAAAATGTAAGGTAGCTTATCCCTCTTTCACTAAAGAGTATGCTATGCCTTTTTGGTAAGGTAAGAGCAGGCACCAAGGCAGCAACTGAAGAGCTTCAGTTGTGCACCTATAGACACAGTGTTGGCAGAAGCATTTCCTCAAAACACAGTATACACTTTAAAGTGGAATTACATACAGAAATTGCATTACTGCAAAATTTGTCTTTAATACAGTACCATTATCTGAAAACCTGCTTCACAGTGAAGGAGAAGATAAACAAAGGAGATACGGTTTCAACTTCCAGCTCTGCCAGAGACTCCTTATACAAGTTTAAGCAAAACATAAATGTTTTGCTATTCTCCATTTTAGCAACCAGGAGCAGCAAATACCTCTTTTCTCCCTCTCCTGTCATCTGCCTTTTTTGTTTACACTGTAGTACTGAGAAGACACACAGACATGACTTAGTGAAAACACAGTTACTCTCATTCATTTCACCAGGAGTTCCTCAAGATCCTGGTCACTCCGTTACCTCCCTCTTGTTAGTGTCTACAAAGAGAATTAAGACAAGGTTTAATTTAAAGAAAGGCTTTTTCATTTATGCTAGGAATCGAATTTCTGTTCTGCAAGGCAGAAAGCCCTAGTGTGCTATCTTCCAAAAAAAGTTTTAACCCCCCTAAATTACTAGTATTTGAAGTGATGATTCAGATCACTGCCAAGTCATGACAACTTAGAACAAATACGTCTTGCATTTTGTCTCCCATTTACTTCAGTATTACCTTACTATTATACTACTGAATATTTATCAGATGTTTCTCATACAGGAGAAAAAGAGAAAGAATACCTAGAATCATCTTACATGACAAAACATATGGAAAACACAATCTGGTAATCAAGGAGAGATATTTGCTATATTATACAGCCAATCATAGCAACTCACACATAATATACCAATAGTCTATTATTATTCCTTTTTATGGTACTCTAGTTTTCCAGTGAGTCCATTTAGGATTATAAACTGCTGCCTGCTTTGACAGTGAGGGACAATGCTCCAGCTGGGGGTGGGGGTGGTATATATGGATATCCACATTACACAAGTTAAAACAAGATGATTCCTACTCTTCATTTCTTACGTACCCTTCAATTCTGCTTTTGATACTGCAATTAAACATAAAAGTTTAGGATACACTTTTATACCTTGCCTGAAGCTAGAAAACTGCTAACTTCTCAGCCATGGTGCAACTTGCAATTCTCTTTCTCTTTAATATCAGCAAGCGAAGAACACGTGAAAAATGCAAGATTTAAAAGATTCAGGTAAAGTAATCATGACATAACACTACTAGTCAGACTACAACAAAAATTTGAAAACCTAAGGCTTAAAAGGAACTGTAATTCAATATGCAAAAGGACCTAACACAATACTATGTTGAAATTAATGAGCATCATTCCATCAACTTTAACAGAAAACAAGTAAATTAAGTGTTCATCCACTTACCAGAGTGCATTTTCAAAAAAGTAAAGCAGGATTTAGAGGTAGTGTTCTGAGTCTTAACTTGGAATTTTTCTATAATTCATTGTTCAACAAAAGCGAAAGTTCATGACTTACTAGCTTTTATAAGTACCTCTGTAGTTCGCTCCATTTTTCACATTAGTCACAAGGGACTATAAAATTATCAAATATTTTAAGGTATGGCCGCAATAGACCATCACAGAACAAAGGTGGCCTCCTGGCTACCTCTCCTCTCCCTGATAGCATTACTCTCAGCATACAGCTCTAAAGAGTTTTACAATGCTTGAGAAACAAACAACTCTGAACTCCCATGATTCAGTTTCTTGGATAGTTGCTTCTAGATAAACTAGGCAATTTTGATACTGCTACAGTAATAACACAAAATCATCCACTATAATCTTAATCTCCAGCTGGAGAAGAGCACTAGTGTAAAGAAGGTACCTGTCTTTATAGACATGTCACTGATTTGAATTTAATTCTAAACTTCAGTATCTTCAGTTAGTAGTCAGCTTGCTAAAAACAATGCTAAGATTGCATGTTTCTATTTGACAAATAGCAAAGAAGTCCTCTCTGAGCATACACCATGTAAAATTTTTAAAGTTTTATAAAAGCTCTTTTTCCCATGGATCAAAATTATTTAAGATCAGTTTTCCTTGTAACCAGTACACCTTATTCTTTCATATTTGAAGAACACCAAAACACTCACACAACTACCCTAAGGTTTATGCACAGAGTTACAATTCTTAGCAAGCCCTATTTGCACATATCCAATTATTTGTTTGTCACCACTTTGAAGAAAGTCTTGTTTGCTCATCATTAAAAACAGCTGGCAACAAATTAACAACCTGTCTCTTCTTAGCATCCCCTGAAATTAACATTTGTACAACCACCTTGTAGGGCAAATAGGTCAATTGTTGACTTTATGCTTTTTAGAGATATAACTCTGTATTCATTTCTACTGACAAGCTGACAACCTGGACATACTAACGACTACAGATTCCCAGGACTTCTCTCCTTCCAAACAGCAGGCAAAGTGCGCATGTGGGGAAAAATAAAAAAAATAGTCATGAATGTAAGATAGTGTTAAAGGATGCAAAGGAAATTTCTTTTTCAGCCTGAGAAGTGAATATGGGACAAATATATCGTGCTAAAATGTTATTCCTGTTTTTACTAAAAACCTGCAAATTCACCATCAACATCAAAATGGTTTTAGTAGTCCATCAGCACTATTTATACATGAGTCTAAGAAGGTTTACTTTTGTGAATTCTCACTGCAAAGGTAAGTCATTCTGTTTTTTCTTTAGGTTTGCAATTTTGGATCTCTAGCACACATTAGCAGTTAATTGTAATTTACAGCACTTGTTGACACCCTCCAAAGAAGCATATGGCTAAGCAATATATAAGCTTCAACTAAATTAACATTACAAGAACTTCCTGTTCTCCAACTCAGCCTTTGGAAAAACCTGTATGCTCAACAATTTTGGTGCTTAATCACAGAAAAATGCTCTTTCAAGTGACAAGATTCCAGACAATTGTGTCTGAAAAAAATGAGCAAGGAAAAAAAGCAGCTAAACACAACATACGTGTAGTAACTTCCTGCGATGGTCTGGCAGACCAGTTTGTTTATCCCAATTCAAATACCAAGTACTATATTAATACACAAAGGCAGTAACTTGCTTTATTTTCAGACACAATCTTCTAGGATCTCATCACTTAAAAATCAGCAGCCTTACATGACTAAGCACCAAAAATGTTAAAAAACAAACGTATTTGCACAGATGTTAAATACCAATGCAATATATCTACAACTGTTACAAAACATCACAGAAACTGCCACTGCACTTGTTTTCCAGTAACACTGAATATCAAAGTGCAAGACACAAAACTGTAGTAATGACTTTGCATTTTTATATTGCCTTTCAGGCATGGTCATATATTATTTTGTCAGCAGCAGCTGAAGGAGTTACTAGTTGTACTCTCCTTTTTAATCTACTCCCGCCCTCATCATCATGACTCACTGTTCACTCCCACGGTCTTACCGCAGATTACTTGCTTCCACCCAATACTAAGAATACACTTATTTTAAAGGGCTGCAGAAGGACCAAGGATCTAATTGTTTCACAGATGCAGCTTAGTGAACAGCCATGGAAGCATCCGAAGAGGCTCAACCATGGAGACAGTAATTGCTGGCAATAAAGTAGAAACAAAATATTGGAACGTGCAGCTTCAGATTGGATCTGCTGTTGATAGAAGAATAAAGCCTTGTGCACCTTATGTACTAAAAGACTGTGTTAAATTTAATTAATAAGTACAGTTTCCCTCCCCAACAGTAAAGCTTAATATCATCCAGTTTAACACAGGCATCATAGGTTCTTAAAACCACTTGAACACTCGGAGTAGCAAGATAAGCAGTCAAGCTCTGCTTCAGCTTATTCAACTACACTGTCAGGAATAACAATTATGAATTTTGGAGACAAATAGCAGCACCTATTCTGCATGGACACAGGAGCCCTGAAAAAGCAATAAAAGCAGGAATAGCTCTCTAAAGATCCAAAAATGATGCCTACTGAGGCAAGGCAGAAATAAGCAGAACAAGACCACGCTGACAGGCCTGTTCCTAGTCTATTGGATAATGTTTGTCATAGAGCAAGACTACTTTGACTTCATTAGCCTAAAGATAATGGGTGCTGCTTTGAAATATGTACCTTTAACTTGGACACATTGAATTGTTTATGCAACCATGGAACTCCTACATGAACCATTCTTGCAGATGGTTCATGTAGAATGTATTCATGTCCATTTCAAGCACAGGTCTTTTGTAAACTGAGAAGAAAATAAATGCATTTATTATTGAAGTATGTAATAAATAATGTAGAGTGACATGTAAGAAAAAAAGAATATTTCAAAGTTTCTTTGAATCAAATATTTTAACTGTTACTGACCAGAGTTCAGAATTACCACAGAACTACCTTTAGTAGAATCATTAAGTAGTGAACAGTGGCTTCAAAATAAAAAGCTAGGATAGATAACTGCAATCTTACCCTCTTGGAGAAAAACAGGAAAACTGCATCCCTAATAATCTCCTTCCTTAAAAATCTATTAATAACTTATCAACAAAATAAGTAGATAAATCCAGGTGGTGTTTTTTTTTTGTTTGGGTTTTTTCTTGACACAAAAATATCAAGTAGTACATCAAAAGTACAAACTCTTCTTCAAATGAGTGAACAGGAACATACAACTCCTTGACACTATACAATAAAATCCACTGAACCAACAGATTTCGTGGAAAGCACCAGTTCAACTAGCTTCTGCTGAACAGCAATTCTGCTGTAGATACATTCTTTACATGGAAAGGTAAAGTACCATTAAAGTACTCCTGAAATAATTGAATCTGCATTTAAATAGAGAACTCGGGCTAGTCATGGACTTCTCTACAAGGTTCATTATAAGGAAATGTCTATTTTAATCACACTCCTAAAGACTGTGGAATTCAGCCAGAGGACAAAACTGTTCAGTAAACGACAGCTTACTTCATTAAGTATGTAAAGTATTTCAACATCTGAATCTTTATCCTTCCCTTGACAACCTTCCCATTTTCCTCTATTTCACCTTCTTTCCCCTCTGCAGGATGCTGTATCATTGTTTGATGAGCCTCCACTATTATTTTATTAGCCTTTCCTTGCTCACAATTAAGAAGAGTGTCAGAAGTTTTCCTTGGCTGAGATTAGTCTGGATTCACCATCAATTTTTAAGGTGCTAAGAGGAAGAATGGGTTTGATCAGTACTGAACATTTTAAAAAACTCCTGTACAACAGCATCTCTTTCTAAAATCTACTTAATATTTTTTAAAAGGTGAAATAACTAGTAATTAGGCTATGGGACATGAGCAGAAGTGCTAAATACTCCCACTTATAGCAAGTAGACTAAGCATACATTTTCCTTGCCATGTTCTTTACTTTAAAACACGTTAAAGAAACTCCCTGCTATGAGTCTGAGATTACCTTGTATTATACACTTGAGTTATCAGTAATTTAGAACATGCATTAGACCTTTAGATTCATTCCTACTGTTACTGCATGAAGCTAGAGCATTCCTAACTCTCCTCCTGTTTTGAACAGCTATCATGTTTAGATGATGTATACTCAGTATATCTATATTAACGTATATATTATACCGAGTAATTTGGAAAGGTTTGTTTTTCTTCATGTCACCGTCATCTTCATTTCATTACTGGTGACTGGAAGAGGCTCCCCAGGGAAGTGGCCATGACACCAAGCCTGTCAAGAGTTCAAGGAGCATCTGGATGACACTCTTAGATGTATGGGTTAGTTTTAGGTAGTCCTGTGAGGAGCAAGGAGTTGGACTCAATGATCCCTTCCAACTTGAGATATTCTATGATTCTATGATCTACTTTGCAGTTACGAAGAAGGCTAAATCCACGCAGACAGTCATTAAGCAGAAAAAAACTATACAGAAATGAGTAGAATGCATTAACATAAGCAATGATGGAAAAAATACTACTGATAATATCTTTAAACTATGTCTGTTCAAGAAGAATGCTCTTTTTTAAAAGAGCAGCTTTTAGGTAAAGGAATAAACAGTAATACTACAGAACAGGCTATTTCCATGCATGATCATTAGGGGAAGAAATCACCTAAAAAACTACCTGTATAGTGTCAAATCAATTATTGATCCCTGGTCACAAATACGTTCTTTTAAAGTGCCCAGGTTTTTTCCTCAGATAGTACAAGAGAACTCAAATACTGCAAGCAAAAGAAAAGAAAAATTACAGACTACAATATACTGTAGCACAAGATTATCTTTATTTCAAAATCATACAAAGTATAAACATAAAGATATAATGACACTGAAGTAAACCCTGCTCTTTAAGTATTTGAATACTTAAGCAACAATACTGCCATCAAAAAATACCTTTATTCTTTCTCATTAAGAAATTTTATCTTATGGAGCGATACATCATGAAATCAATTGTTGTACATCTAGGAAATTTACCAATAGAGCTCTCTTCCACCGGGGTGTACACTTTGATTTGTCTCATGTGAGTGTCTCTTCCATTTTGGTGATTAGCTAGAACAGCAATCTGAATCATAAATGTGCGAATAGGCTTCTTATGAGTATCTGTTAAAGGAACATGAATCCAGCCGCTTGGTTCCACTAATTCAAGTTGCTGCCAAAAACAAGACAAAAAAGCAAAACATTCAGAAACAGTTAATGTAAGTGATGACATACTAAACTTGTTTAACAGAGCAGAGTCTTGCAGATCAGATTTTAGGTACTTTTTCAAATGAATCTGAAATAGTACAGTTGAATACTCATAGCTAATTTACTGCTGGTGTAATTGGATACAAATTAGTTTGGTTGACTACAGTTGTGTTTGCTTTTACCTTTTGTAATCTACCCTTCATTTTGTGCCTTAACCTTAAAATAAAAATCAATATTAAAAAATACAGACTTGAGTATAAATTCAAGAAAGTCAAAGCAGTACTATTTGGATCTTGTTACTGAAGTACACTGCTCAAAGATGAAAGAAAATATGCATCTTAAAGCCAAATTGTTTTATCTAGGCACTCTGAACTAAAATATGCTACAACGACTTATGTAGGAAACTAAATCTACACAGTCTGGGTTTTCAGAAATTCCTTAGACTATTAGGGGGACTGGGGAGGAGAAAGAAAAAGGTGACAGAGGAAAAAATACAGGATAACTCAGGGACTTCATCTTACCTATGTGTCAAGGCAGATGCCTACACAGTTAAAAATAGCCACACACCCATTTAATCACTTTCTAAGGTCCATTTTGACTTGGCTTCTATACAACAAACCAACTGTAGTGTGATTATTTTTTCTTTTTTTAATTTTAATCCTACAGAAACCAGTGTCAAAGCAAGCAAAGAATTGCATTTCATTAACTTTAAACCACATCACTGACACATCAGCATGCTGAAATCAAGCTAGATGCTATGCAGAAGTGTGGTAACAGCTTTTGTTTAAATCTAGTTGCCCAACTTCAAAGCACAGTGCAAAACACATATGGAAGAGCACACAAGTAAGNGGGAGGAACCAAAACAAAACACCAAAACAGTTGTCCACAAGCAAGTGGATTTCACACAGCTAAGCAGCTAAGACTGCTGTTAGCAGCAGAGTTCCTGTAAGGAAGATCTATGCTTTGAGCAGCTCAAAATTCCCATCTTTCTCCTGAAAATACTGCATGACAAACATCCTGTCAAATGCCTTGCCTTTGCTGAAGCTTTCAAAACACCAGAGATCTACTCTTTCAAGAGGCAGCAAACACCCTGAGGAAATGACCCAAGAAACAAGTAAAAAAGTTTGATGACTACTTGAAGTTTACAGAGACAAAAAATCCCTCTCACCTCCACCTTAAGAAAAAAAAAAAAAAAAAAAAAAA
>RSEF01000004.1:34830928-34844182 GCA_003993805.1 Himantopus leucocephalus | reverse complement strand
AAAAAAAAAAAAGAAAGAAAAAACCCCACAACCCAAAACTCTCCACTGCTGCAGGCTCTCCAACAAATAACTTCCAAAGCATTAAATTCATGAAACCTTAGCCGCAAACCTTTTCACTCCGGGAGCTAGACACTTCCACAAGCACACATTCACTTATTTGTTGTAACCCTGGCCCTTTCAAAGAACATACAAAATCTTATTTTGCATAGGTAACAGTTGGCTTTACAAAGTGATAAAAATGATGTACTGTTGAAGCAGCGTTACAAAGGGGAAATTTATCATGGTGAGGTAATAGTTGACAGCCTGAACAGAATGGATGAGGACCCCAGAATATTTTACTCAGCTACTACTAAAGTAAAGTGGCTGTGATTTAGAAGAGAATTAAAAGGTTACTGCCAATTAAACTTGCAGTTTAATATTATTCTCACAGTTTACAAATTTTGACCTCTGATTCAAAGTGGAAAATTTAAGTTCCAGAGCTATGATATTGGGGGTTTTATGCTTGGATCAGTACGAAATGGATTAGTTAATACATTAAAAAAAGTACTGCTTTCTATAGGTTGACATCATTGCGTTTAGACAGACCCAATATAGTTCCGGTTTGCATGCTTTACTGGGAAAGAAATTGCAAAGGGTGAAATAACGACTCCATCTCTAGAACCGAGAGAGCTACCAAGGGATTGGCAAAATTGGATTATTTGTACAAAAGAAAGTTGGATGCTTCTGAAATTCAGAGAAAACCACATCTTTTGTTTTAAGAGAATTATTAGGGTTATAAAGCTAAGCACTGGAAAGTTAAGAGTTGCAAAGGTAATTTTACTAATCTAATAAGATACGAGTACGTTATTACATATGTAAACTTTTGATTACATATTTATCAATGCTTTGCTTCATCCCTGATCAACAGGAGGTGGTCATATGCTTTATTCATAGCATATTCATTTTTCAGTCCTGCTACAAATGCAACCAATTTCTTCACGAGCCTTTCTACAGAGATGGGACAAGTAATTTCTACATCTGTAAAACAGGCAACTGAGGCATTAGGTTAATTAGATTAAAGTATTCCTTTGTTCCAGAGGTCAAATTTCACATACTTTGAACCTGATTTTTACTGTCCTTAGTAATATGCAATATTTTACATGAAGTTTAGCTCCCACTGAGTTCACTTGCAGTTATAAGTATCTGCATTTCTGTGCATTGGTGAGAGTTCTCAAATCAGCCACCAGAACACACAGTATGAGCAGCCACCTAGGAACAGTTATTTGAGCACATCATGTAAAACCACCATGACTAAGCACAGATTGCATGCAATTCATCAAGCAGCATTCAATTGTCTCAGCCACAAAGCCTTTTTTTTATTCCTGAGATCTCTGCTTTGCTTACTCCACATGTTCCAAATTCTGTAACAGATGAATACACATCCCTTACTGTACAAATCCTGGACTCATCCTCAGAATAGACCCCTTTCCCCATTCCAATCAAATAGTTGCCTCTTGAACAAAACACGCGACACTTGTGATGAAGTTGGAGGCTGTACTACAATGTATTAAGTGCAAGAGGTCTGAGTTAGACGTCAATGTTTGAGAGAAGTGAGCTCTTGATTTTTGCACTCTAAATAACATTACTGTATTGTGACTTTTTTAAAATTTCTTTTTAAATTGATGCTTACATAGTTCAGTAAAATGAATAAAACCTTGAGACCCACACTGAAGCTTAAATACAACAAAACCAAACAGTTACCTGAACATCCACTAGAAAAGAAAGTAATGTTTTGCCAGTATGATACGCACATTTTCTCTGACCAAAGGAATGGTACAAACCAGACACACACACATGCTCTTAAATTCTTCTCCTCCACATCTGTCATGCTCTTTCAGATGAGCGAGACAGTTTCTTTTTGCAGAGGGCCCAGGTCCTTCACCAGGGAGAAGGAATAGGACATGGGAATAGGCAGTGGCGGTATAAGACAAAATGCTGCTCACTCTTAGTTCAATGTCAGCACCCAGCTCCAGCTGTTACAATTCCTAGCAGAAGTGGGATGAAATATGCAGCTCTACTCTGCCTGAAGCATTCCCAGTGTGAACAGAATCTAAAGGAAACTTACTGTGAAGTTTTAAGAAATTCCTATTAAGCCCATGCAAATGGCAATCTTTCAAAGCCTTGTAAACCGGTCTGGAAATTTGGGTGGATTTTTACAGGGAGGCAAAAGGCACATCCTCAACACAAAGGCTGAACTATTGCCAAATTTCAAATCCTTGCTTCAGAGCTTGGGGGCACTGGAGCATCAAAGAAGGACACCAGAATATTCTCACACAAGCAAAACAGCATACTTTTCCCTCGCCTTATTCTTGGAACAGAACTGCTTTGGCTGAAACTTTCAAAAAAAATTCAACCCAAAGCAGACATTTGGCATGGAAAAATCTGTCTGAACTGAACTTTGGCGAAAGTTATAAAGTAACTAAGAGTTAAGCCTTAAAATGGAAAGGGTCGCGCAACCTTAAGTACAGGTGGCACCAGCAGATCTACCTATAGTAAATACTATACTTTAAATCCATTTCAGTTGATTTTGCTGCCAACCCTATTCTTTAAAAGCACTACCCACTGTATATACATATGTTTCACCCCAACTCTACAGCATAAATCCAGTATGAGAACAAACCAGATTAAGTTTCCTCCTGTATTTTTTCCTCCTATGTAGGTCATTAAGAATCAGTCACAATTAACTGGTTTCCAGGAAAGTTTTAGAAATCAGCTATATTATTAATTACCTAAGTGAAATTAAAAATTGGAAGTTGCTTTCTGTTATGTATTTTACCAGAAAAGGTTAAAAAAGGGAAACAAAGGAAAGAATCAATGCAAGTTCAATATTGGTAACTCAGGACAATTCCTGTGGCTCCAGACTAATCTTACACACAATATACTAAAAGCCTAGAGGTTGGGGTTTTTTTTAAATTTGCTTCTAATGCTACAAAATTTTGTGACAATTGATAAACAAGAGCAGCATGAAAGTCAAAATAAAGGAACAAAGGGATAAAAATTGAAATGGAAAAATCACTCACCTGTCCTTTGCTGCTGTTATATACTCTTATCTATCTCTTCTCCTGCCTTCTCTCCATTGCTTTCTTATTTTTCCTGTCCTCTGCATGCTACAGCTTTACCTATGGACATATACTCCCACTCCAGTAATCCAGGTTATTTTGAAAGCCAAAGCAGAAATAATGTTCTCAATGGAAATCTCCTCCCCAGCCAATTTAATAGCCCTGTTTCTTCACTTTATTTTATAGTCCAGAGGTTCTACAGAATTCCATACATTTGCTGTGTAGCATAGCTGCTATTGAAACTAATGGGCGTTCTACCATAGAAGATGCAAACCACACAAAAACAAACAAAATAAAATAAAAAAAAAAAATCAAGGCCAAAGCAACTTGAGGCTACATTTCAGAAAGATGGTTGAATACAAGACCAGAGCTTTTAAGAGGAAGCTTGTTCCTCACTGGTATTGCTGCCCTCCTTATAGGATAGGAAATTATTTATCCAAAGAAGGCATTTTTATTGTACTTAATCCTACTTAAATTGAATATTTACCTCTTTTCCATACTCAGTGATATTCTGCTTAAACTCTGTGGTGTCTTCAAAGTGGCATATAACTCAGACTGCTGCTTCTACTAGACTTATAAACCCAATCTAAGTTGTTTGCTATATTTACAGTAGGCTAACATCCTTGAAACAATACATTATTTTTGCTTCCCTATGAAGATTTCTCTTGTGAAGATACAGAAAGGAAAAAAAACAACTGTAAGTACTTTCATATTCAGGGTCGTTATGAACACATCCCAGAATGTATGCTAGACAGGGTGCCCAGATTTCAGAGGAATAAGTTTTTCTGTACATATACAGGAAGAAAAAGCAGCCTGTTTTCATCGCCTGCAGAAAAAAGTTCTCTTCTGCACACACATTCTGACAGAAAGCTGAGAGTTACTGCTGCCATCACAGCTTGAGCATGATACAACGCGATTCTGAGATGTTGGTACCTCATCGCATTTCCCTTTAATCATCTGTACTACTAGATCCAAATGGCAACACATATTTCTAGTGGCTGCCTCTAAAACAGGCTGTGAAACCAAACAGCATTTGATTTTACTCCTACTTTTCTCATAAAATTGTTAAAGCCGCTTCTTTTTATTTTCGTGACTTAGCTACCTTTGAAATTAAAAGTAGGTGTTTACACTCTTTTTCACAAATGTAATTTTGCTTTTCTATATGCTCAGCTAGTTCTTACCACACAGTTATATAAAACCCAAAACTTTTCAAAGCAGGTGTTCTTAATAAATAATGTATTCTTCTAAGCAGAAGATTATAAAACTAATTGCCAGAGGAAATAAATGCTATTTTCAGAAATGAAGTATTTATCAATACACAGACTTTCTCCAAGTTGAGTGATTAAATAAGGGAAAGGCTTTTCCCTGCTTAGCCATTGGTTTTTTATAGCTATCCAAATATGTTTTCACAACATCTGGCAAGGAGAAAGAAGGCTGGCTAAATTTCCAAAACTCTCTTTCCATAACTGCCATGTCCTACCATATAGCTACCAGGATTCAGAATCAGTAGACCTCTGCATAATTCCAAGTATTGGAACTGTCAACACATGAAGCAGCAGAGCTTGGGCTTCAGCCATCACTTCACTTAGGAAGGAAGAGAACCAGTTAATAGCAGTGATGCACCAGTTCAAGCAGAAAAATGAAGCATGTCCAAAAGAAACTCTGCAAGTTCCAAGTGAGTCAAAGGAGGGACACCACATTAGCAGCTTAACAAGAAACACAGAAACATGCTCAAAGGACCCACTGTGAAAAGCACACTTCTTTGCTCTAACGAAGCAACGACCACCTAAGGAGATGGCTCTGTGGTCTTAATCAGTCACCTCCTTAAACAGTCAAGAAATCTAACTTCAGTCCATTAGGTAAGAGAAGTTTTCCATTCTTCCAAACAGCAGTTCCTGAAGATTCTAGAGGAGCACAGTCCATCCCTCAGGAAGATTCAACTATGGATTTGAGCAGACAGGAGACTAGTTGCAGAATAAGCTATATTAGGCAGTGAAACCTGCAAATATATATTCCTACCATATATAAGCCTTTTGTTCAAATGAGCTGGAAGAAAGAACTTTTGAGAAGGCTGGGAAGGTTAAAAAGAGAAAGGTCAAAAGGACCCTTGCAAAAAGTTTTACAGAATCTCCTTCCTCAGACTATGCTGCTTCAGATTAAAACAGTAAAAAAATAACCAACGCCCAGCTGTTAGAAAGTTGTATCCCTTTAAAATAAAGACAACTAAACACACAAGCCAAGCTAGAAAGAGTAAGTAGTTTACTGGTACAGATTACCAAAGTAAATATTTGTCACAGAATATGTATATGAGCCTAGAAGTGTAGCACAGAAGTCAACTAGACCACAGAGACCCTGAAAACATACTACAGAAGTGCTCAGTCAAGGGAAACACTATGAAAAATGACAAAATATGTTAGGCCAAATTTTCATGAATGCACTAAATTTGACTTCATTTTGCACAGACCAATTTTCAACACATCTTGCCAAGTTTCTCTCAGAATCATTCGTACCCATATAAATAGTCAAATGCATCAGGTATGCCAGTTCGGTTTATGCAGTTAAGTTGTTTGTAAGTGACAGTGTATATATGTCCAGAATCACCCATAGCTTGTCTTCATTTCACTCATTTGTGAACTGTTGAATGAAGTGGTAACAAGTCTTGCAAAAATTAAATATTCCTTAGAAAATGCTCTGTAAAGCAACACTTCTGCTTTATTATGTCAAGCAAAAGCAGTTCGCCATCATCTTGAGGATCTTTCACTGTGAACTCTGGTAAAAAGCCGACATCTAAAAACTGGAGTTACAGCCTCTGATGGGGAAAGAATCAGCTAAGACAATGTTACCCCACTATGAGGATCTCATCCTTTAAAATATGATCAGCGAAGTTTTAAATACACTTGACAAGTTGTGAAAGAGCAACGGACTGAGGTGCAAAAAGGATTCAAACCACAGAAGATTGGGGTTTTTTTAAAAAAAAAAAAACCAAAGCAACCAATACTTGGTAAATAGCATAAAACCATTAAACTGGAGGCTCGTGTAATGCTTGGAACTAAAAATATAACGCATCTACATAGGTATCACTGAAAACTTGCGAGTAGTTTTTACACGAGACATGCAACTGGATGGATGGATATCTGCAGACAGATCACTGATACAGTGCAAAAACACTATTGACAGACCTACCTAAAGTTTGATCTGAAATTTATCCAAACCATGCACCCCCTCTCTCCCTCAGTCATTGCCATCATTACCAACCTGAGCATCAGTATGAGCTTGTCATGGCTGTCCGACAGGAACCGTGATACAGAATTGCCAGTGGCCGTGCCTTTTGGGCATCGCCTCAGGGACATAAAAGTATGTTCGAAGAACTGGAATTCCTCAAAACAGTGTCATGTATAAGTCCTATAGTGCCTAGTGGTCCCCTACGTAAAAACCAAGCTTGATCCATTCTTATTTCCTTATGATTTAACACCTAAATTCCTATGGTTTCATAAAACAATGCAGGCTCAATCATAGCAGCTAAACTACAACACCTCCAAGAATCACAGTTGCTGTAAGTAAATAGCTACTCTACAAAAATGCATTGAGAGGTTCCCAGTGTGGGTAACCAGCAAGCCATATCCTCCTTGCATGGTAGGCCAAGGATTAGCATCTATGATGCTCAAACAGAGATTCTTACACTGCCTTTCCAAATTTCATGTTTGGATTACATAAGCAGCACAACACATGTTGGACAATGTCAGTGGGTTACATCACATTGCCACCTTGTAGATCACAGAAACAGGCATGTTTCTGAAGTAAGCGGATGATGTCAATTGAGCTATGATGTAACCAAAATTTCATTTAGCAGAAGTGATTCAGCAGCCAACTCGTGAAACGGTTCCGACTGGTGTCTTTTGATATTCTTTAGAATGAGGTGTCCTGATTAGAATTTCCCGATACGGTAAAACACCAAGGAAGCATTTGATTTGATTCTGCTGATAAAACAATGCAATGTCTTCCCAGATATACTTCTTTCATTCAAACAGAATTTCAGTACTACAACAGGAATAAACTTTGGAAGAATACAGCACTGAAATTTAATCCATGAAATGTTAAACAGAGAAAGTCAGGTTTTACATTATTATTGCCCTCATGGATTGTCTTTGAAGTCTTTTGAAATCAGATGAGGACCATGTAAGAGGAAAACAATTAAGTCTTAGACAGGAGGAGAGTCTCTGGTGAGTAAGTATGTACATAAGACTACTGCCAAATGGGAGAAAGTGGGGTACAATTGCAAATGCTGTGGAACACCAAGAATTTTATGACATGGACTCACAGGAAAAACATCTGTTTCAAAAGTATTACGTGATAAAGAACCCTAAGTACTGATGCCTGCAAAAGGGTCAACTGCCCATGTAAAAATCTCCTGGCAGAAGAAGTCACTTTGGTGGAAGTCCCACAGGTTGATAACGGGTGGTCTGCACACATGTGGAAGGGCCCCTGTCCGTGGTACTTAAGCAACTGCCACCCTGCCCACCACACTCGCGCTACGGCGTCTGCTCACAGTACTTGCCCATAACACTTGCACAATCAGGTACGAGAAGCCTGAGAGACAAATAAATAGCCTGCCAAATGCTCAGCCACTATGGATTTGTCAGCCAAAACTGTCTTAATCACTTTTAATTTCAGAAAATATTGTCTGTTTAACTCTGGGTGGCAGAAAAAGAGCAAGCAAAAGGAAAGAAAAAAATAGACAATCTTTGAATATTTCATCCTCTAGAATTTCTAGAATGAAGAGCTGCTTTCAGCCAAAATGTATCTGCAGAAACCATCAGGAATTTGTCACACACTGTTTGCTAGGAAAGTCTCTCCAGAAAGAAAGGAACAATGTTTTCACATTTGTTGTGCCATAGACACTTTTTTTTTTTTTTTAAATGTTCTATGAGGGACTTTGCATAGGCAGCTCATAATTCATTACAAAAATATAGGTCTTAAAATGCATACAATGTCTCAGAGAAGGCCAAAAACGTTAAATAGGTTTGGACAGTTTGCTTTTAAGTCCCGCATCTTTAAAAACCTATTTTTTTTGTTGAGTGAGGTCACTTGAACGTAGAGTTTATGCTTGACACATCGATAAATTAAATCTCATTAGAGAAGGACTGCCTGCCTGCGCATGTTTTAAGTGGCAGCCATCCTATCCACTGGAACTTAAGAAAAATACAAAAACCTTCACCTTGTCCATCCCTTTGGAAAGCAGAGTGATCGAATCAGCAAATATAGAGTGACAACGCAGTCTAGCATGGAGTTTCATATGCGCGTGTATGGAAATAAGGCCTAAAACTCCAAAGCAAACTTTCAACACACAGCAGGAAGTCATGTAAGTTTAGTTTGGTTTCAGCTAAAACAGATTCCATTTTAACAGGAACGTGTTGCTCCAGAAGAAATACTCTCTCCAACTGAAATCAGTCATAACAGTGGTGAAATTTTGGATCTCTGATTTAATGAAAAATCTTTTTCACAATTCATTTAAGGATAAGTGAAGAGTGGAGGAAGGGAAGGCAAACATATCCTAAGCTCATTAGCATTCTCCTGCTGGGACCTCTGTCTTATTAACCAGCTGTCACAATAGATAGGAATGCCATACCTTTGCAGGTGCACAGCTATTAAACTTTGGGAAGACTCCTGGTATCAGGGGAACTCCTTCAGACCTACAGGGATTTGGCTCCAATGTGAATCTCAGTTACTTCCCTTGAACTTGGCAGATAGCGTGCTGAAGCTGAAAAAGCAACAAAAAAAATTCTTGAGCTTATGCTCTAGAGTGGTGGCCTGGCTGATGGTGTCAAAAATAGGTAATGCAGCCCAAAACAAACTTTCTGCTTCAGTTTGCCTACTTCTGGTACCTAAGCTGTTTAAAGTCTAAGTTGCAGACATACTGGAACAGACTGCATCTGGACAGTCTGGTCCTAAAAATGAATGGTAGAAAAGCTATGGTTTGCTGCAAGCCTTTAAACTTTCCAAAATTCCAGCATTCTGAAAGAGGGATGAGGGATTTTTTTTATTTATCATTATTTAAAAAAAAAAAAACCAAACAGGGTTCTATCCAAATAAAATTATCAGTAGGTCAGAATACTATAGATGCAGATGGGACAAAGGAAATAGTACATTAAAAAACCCACGAAAAAATTGCTAGAAAATATATAGTCAATACTGCATATTTAGAAAGAAGTACAAATCCCACTTAGTGAAGACAAACATTCTGTACCTTTTGGGAAGCACTTCAAATCAGAAAAGCTTATCTCACTGAAACGTTTTTTCATTTTACAGACAAGTCACCAAGGAGAAGGCCCCACATACACAAGGTAACAGGTGAGTATCCTGCTAAGCAGGAGTCTGGCAGATGATGACCAACTGATACAAGTAATTTTTGGTATGCTGTGTGATGATACAGAATAGAACCAGAAGTTTCTCTAACAATTACATGTTTAAAGGATCAACTGTTGGGAAAATAGAGCACATGATGGCATAAACCTGGCAAATGTGATTCATACAACCATTTCTTTGAAAACCCTTCCAGTAAATTTTACCTGATCAGCAGACAGGGAAAAAAAACAGGGAGACTGCTTTACCAAAAAAAAAGTGTCAAACACGACAAAACAAAAACCCCTACAATTTCCCAAGTTCACTCCAACAAATGGCACTATCTGCATTCAAACTTTCTAGTCACAACGCAAAATATAAAAGTGACCTAACTATCAAAAAAACCCCACCCAGTTAAGTATGTGGACTAAGGTTTTCAGAAAAAAGGAAACACGGCACAAAGTTCTTAAAAATGACTTAAGATGACATATTACTAGCCCTTTTATTGAAATTCTTATCTTAGCCATGAATTAGAGTTCCTCCCCTCTCCCAAAAAGCCCTAAGATTTTCCAGTTCCTGTACTAAGATCTAAAAAACTTCGTCCCTCTTCAAAGCAGCATTCATCCAAAATAAGGACATCATCTTCTACAATTTCCAGGTGAGTCAGGCTGCTCTCAGGGAAGATAGCAGCACTTCAACCATCTACTGAAGAGAGGTGGGGTAAACCAGGAAGTAGGATAACAAAGTGAAAGACCAGAGAGCTATTACAAAGAGAACAGAAAACAGATTGAACAAGAGCAGTGGGACATGCTACAGCAAAGAAGTCTGAGAATACATTAAAAAAACCCCTCTAAAGTTCATCTGAATTTGCATTACAAATGGGACTGCTGACCAAAGAACAGGACAAGGTGTTAATATTGGCAGCTGCCTTTTACGAAAGGTAACAGAACACCACAGAATCATATGAGAAAGGAGAGAATAAACAGAATTTCCTGTAAGCAAAGAAACAAGTACTTTAAAAGAAAATTCTACAATAGTTACTTGTTAAGTGATGACCTTATACAAGATGACATTAAGGCAAATAGAATTAAGACATCAGAAACCAGGAGATAAAAGAGCAGAAAGGAAGACGTGCTATCAGTTTTTCCAAACCAGAACTGCTGGGTACAAGCAGAAACAATATAAATGGACTATATGGATGCACTGCACAAATTCATTGTAAATGGAAGTTGAGCAACTGAAAACAGTACTGGGAAATAACTAATCTTACAAAGGTGCAGAGGTTTGCAAAATGGATGAAAGCTGTGCTTCCGATGTCTGCAGTTCCCATTTGTTCTAACATATATAATGGAATGATATTATGTTTGAGCAAAAGTGCAAAAAAAAAATCAGCTCATAATTTACCTTCAAAATTGTTTAGCCATATCCAGGAAATATGTCTAGACATAGCTTCAGTTAAATTATACAAGGAAAGTATTTGAAAAAAATCAGATTATGCAATGAATATTGAAGATTTAAGTGTCTGAAAACTAGCCACACTGAGTTAATCCTACATCAAATCATGTTGAATAAGTTGGTGGAGATAGCCTAGTGATTACACTTCACGCCTTGCACTTTGCATCTCAGAGAATGCTGAAATGCTTCAGAAAATTAATATGGGAAATTAATAAATACAAGAAAATGTGAATATCGCAGGATTTTAAAAAATCAGTACTAGTAGTAGCAGGCAACTGCTAGCTGTCAGGCACCCTTTATAGGTTAGGGGAAGAAAGTACACCTAAAACAAAAGAAAAACATTCGCCTCACTGAAAAGGGCTCTTACTACACATTGAAGAGAACTAGATTTCTGTTCTTCTACCAGAAGACGGGCCCACAGAACTGCATGGCTCTAAAATTTTATCTGTTACACTAAAATGCACTTCCTGAGTGACTTTACTTGTTAGAAAAATACTGCCATAAATTATACCTGAGTGCTACCAAATTAAAAAAAAAAAGAAATCTTACTTATTCTTTACCAGTAAGAGGACAAGTTGTTGCTTTGTAAGACATAGAAACCACTGGGGTTGAGTGAAAGCATTTCTCCTGGTTCCACATGAATGACTTGTTTCTGAAGAAGTAGTAGAGAATGAAAGAGGGTTGCCTCTCCCTAAAATCAAGGAATTTAAAGACCATAAACCTATGCAAATAATTTCCAAATCCTGCAGAAGTATAGTATACAAACAAATAAAACATTTTTGCATCTGGATAAGGACCCTGTGGATGCAAACACTCAGTAAAGGCGAGTGGGGCAAAACCTGATAAACTGTAACATTACACAAGTTCATTATAGCATGCCAGATTTCAATAAGCAAATGCAGGAGTAATATTTCACAGGATCCAGAACAGATGTAATGCTCAACTCAAGGACTATTTACTCATTGGAAACAAATGCAAGAGACTGTTGTGAAAACTATTTGTGTAAATTTAAAATGCAATGCAATGTCTCATCTGAGAGAGAACCCAAGTTCATAAACATGTCTCACTGGACATATATTTTCATACGAATGAACTTTAAAAGAGAAGAAATAGGCGTGTATCTGTCAGAGGTTCAGCTGGGTAGCTTAATATGAGCCAGAATACACTTTCATAAATTTGCTAAGCTGGAATCAGGACTGTTGCCCAATGGAAGCATTTAATTTTACATCTACACACAATTTCTTTTTCTTTAACATACTGGTACAATTGCAGTAGGGCTTTTAACCTTTTGCTTGTGCTTTCTTACAAATCCAATTGTGTGTCCAGAAAAATGCACAGCTATGTTTCATTGTTTACTGTGGAGGTTGGACTCTGCTTCTCTCAATCTGGATGAATTCTATTTCTTGACTTTTTTTCTAGGAGGCACAGATTCCTCAAGTCACTATTCACTCAAAGAATATACAGTTCAAAAAGATATTCAGATGGGGCTATACAGTGTTGGGCTGATGACTACCTTACTGCAACAGCTTGTCTACCGTAAACAGCAGTCTGGAATAGTCTTAATGCTACATTCAACAGATGTAAGAGTATCAGCTCTTCATCATAAACTGTATGAGAATCAAAATAAAATTACATCATGTACGCTCCTGAAGAATGAGAGGGTAGTGGAAAAACCAAAACACAAGAATGACATAACTGAAAACTTGCTTACCAATAGGCCTACTAAATGCTAAATCTAGAGCTACTCTTGGATATCATCTTACTGCTTAGAGATATGAAGTCAGTAATAAGCTGAATTGGATTACAAATGTATGTGACTTACTGTATATCTTAAAGTCCATGGGTACATATGCTCCTCTGCTTGATTTAATTCTACTATGCGAGTAATCTTTATCTCTTCATGACAGACAGTATAGATAAAAAGAAGAAAGTCCAGTAATTCCACAATATAAGTTCTTATCCCAGCAGTGCTGGATTTACCCAAAGCCGATTTAAGAAAACCTCTCTGTTAAACGTGGTAACTGTAATAATCGCAACAGAGACCTGTTCAAACAGAGGGAAGCATACTTGAAAATTTTACTACATCATTTCTCCTGGTATGGAACTGCAACTCTTTTCACAACAACAGAAAACCAAAATATGATTTGATTTAACCTTACTAATTATCCTCAGTAACATGATATTGCTAAGAAGTAACAAACAAAGCTCAACATAAAAGAAACAAATTAGGATTTTCTGCACTTGCTAGTAGAAGTTATCCAAAAAGTCCTTCATACACACAGTTGAATTTGACCTCTGACAAATACGGGGGGGTGGATGGTGGTTTGTTTTTTTTATGGTTGTTTTTTTTTGTTTTTTTTTT
>RSEF01000004.1:34781046-34830828 GCA_003993805.1 Himantopus leucocephalus | reverse complement strand
TTTTTTTTAGAAAGAAGCATAATAAGCATTAGGGGCTAGACTCTCATAGTTCACTCAAAAACTGTGACTGAGAACAGTGGTCATAAAAAGCCTCAATAAAAACTGTATTTGCTAACATTCCTTCAACATGAGACGTGAAGCACTCCAGAATTCATTCTGGGAAAAAAAAAAAGGAGTGTGAGATAAACCTAGTTTAGGAATTGGATGAAGAAGGCTAGAGAGCACAGGCCCTCAGGCCAGACACACATGCTGCATTATTACTCTCATTCCACCCTCTTGTGTGTTCCTGCAGAAAATGAGAAAATCCTGGGAAAGGTTTTTCTGATTCAAATGCATGATCTCAGTTATCTTATGACAGAGTAAGACAGAGAACAGTCCTAAGATATAAATTACTTCAGATCTATAGAAATATTTCCATTCACTGCTTGTGATAAGGAAGATTCTCCCCTCCTCAGAAAACTTAGCAAAGAATATGATGTAGGCACTATCTAGCAGAGTTCTCATCAAAGCTCTCAGCAGACACACGATCCCTAATCAAAATTACATTTCAGCAATCAAAGGAGCAAGATCTAACTCTAGAAAGGACTGTCATGATGATAGCTCTGAAGCAACTGAATCTCTTGCTCAAGAACTCTGTATTTGTTCTAGATATCTACCCACTTGCCAGTTAGAATTTTCTTCTGAACCTCAAGGATTGCTTTGTCATGTGAACAGCATTCCTTTTCATAACTACTTTCTTAATGACACTAAGAATAATCTGTTTTACACTAAAGTGTTACGCTTCAGTAATAGGAGAGGAAAAAAAAAAAGGGGGCTGTAATGATAAAACCCCCTCATACACCCACATGAAATACATTTGTTCATATACTTTTACCTGAAGAAAAAGTCTGTCTTTTCATTTTTAGAGATACAGAATAATATATTCTTATTACTGTTTATGCATACCAACACTACTTGTGAATTCATGGAAATTTTTGGCTGTTTGTCTTGGTGTTGGCCTGACAAAGCATGGCACATTCAGTGCATTTTATGGATTTGTTTTGGGGTTTGTTTTTTTTTTTTTTAAATCTAAGTTAGTAGCAGCAACTGATAACTTTGCCACAAGGCAATACGTGCCTACAAATAGTTAAATCTGATTGAATTTGTACTGATGCAAATAAAGATACTTACAGCACAGAAGCCACGCATCGGCCAGAAAATAGCGAGTGGTGGACCAATTGGATCCTAATTTCTTCTACACTGTGGCCACTTCCTCCCCCCACCCCATTGCTAAACTGTTAAAGAAGAGTGGTTAAGATAGTCACAGGATGTTCCCAGCTGCTGTTACCTACAAGTTGTTTAAGTGAAACAGAAAATAAGGTGTGGTGTGCCAGTTGACCGGCACCAGTTGAGATGACAGTACAAGACTTTCTTAGTTCTTAGGTATCCTAGAAAGTCCCCATTCCTTTTATATCTTCTTTTCTTATGCTTAACCCAAATTAAATCTCAACTGCTGACTTTCTTTTTTGAAGGACTTTAATACTGTGTTAGTAGTAGCAGCCAAAGGGATCAATCTTTGATTTGACCTTTCTGCATATATTCAGCAATTCTCACTGTTTGAAATTATCTAGTACTCCCTCTAAGGATTACTTTCCATAATTAAGTCTGTGAAGACAATCAGGTAAATCAAAGCTGATTATTTATAATTCATTGACTTTATCCTCCAAATCCTGATCCACAGTTTGTGGAAAAAAAAAAAATAGCTCAAATGCCACTGCAAGAAATTTCCAACTGTCTAGCAACCTCTCCAGAAAGACAAGAGCAGGAACAAGTGAGCAAGCAACGTCTCACTATCATCTTTGACACAAAAGAACTTGGTTTTAAATCTTTCAAGGAAGATGATGGCGTTCAGTATTGGACTCCCACAATGTTCTTTTACATATGGGATCCAAAACCAGAGCAGATAACTTTGGATTTCTCAGGTCTAGGGAACGTTAAGGATGGGAAAGAGCATGGTTGTAGAATGTGGTAAGAAGGAAGAAAAAGAAAAGGAGATAGGTAAACAGCCCTCTACTTAACAATTTCCATGCAGTATGCTGGCCCCTTTACTACAGAACATCACTTCCCTTTCAAATATAGGTCTGCTGATATCAGAAAGCACTTCTCCAAGACCTCCTCCCTAGCATGCTGCTCCCTAGAGGTTAAAGAGGAGTCCCTTGCTCCAGACAGTTTCTTCAGTGGTACCTACCTTCTTACTCTGCTAAATAACTGGTAAAGTCAGGTGTCTGGATTCCTCCCAGAATATTCATCATTCCCCCCACGCTTCCCCAAAAGCCAATAAATGATACAACAGACAAAGAAAGCAAACATTTTCAGCTTTCCTTAGCTCAAACCTTGAAGGCTTATGTGACCAGAACCCTCTTCAAACATCCAAGAAAAAAAACTTAACTGACAATCCACACAGCAATTTCCCCTTTGGGACAAGCGCAATTAAAATTGTTACCAGAAGCTTCCCTTAAAATATTTACAAGCAAGGAAAACTAAAAGAGATGCACGATGTTGTTACAGCAACAACAGTTGAGGGGGCAGGAACCAAAAGAAAACCCACCAGTGAAGTCTGTCTGTAGTATTTTCTTAGACAGATAACCAAAAGCATAATTTCTATACTGGGAAGCATACACTGACATCATTTGCCACTGACAATTATACTAGCAGAAAGACTTTAGCAGAGTTTAGGCAGTCAGATAAATAGATAACTATCTTGGGTACCAAGGTAAACTATCATGCTTTACCTAGCTTGAACCTTATAATATGGTTTAGAATAATTTCCTTTTCTTTTAACTTTTATGAATCTAGCAAAGGACTAGAAACTGTAATAATTTGTCCCTGTATTAAACAGTTTGCCTACCAGGGTCTCCAACAACATGGCCAAGCACAGAGAGATTAAAAACAAATGAGAAAATAGGTGTTGCTACATGCTACAGTTTGCAAGTGAATAGTATTACACATGTTTTTGCAAAATACAGTTAAACGAAATTCTGATCAACTGAGGGGGGTAATCTGATTGAGCACATGAAGACATTCGAGATGAACGTGCACAATGAAACCAAGTCTAAGCTGTAATGCTGGGTGCACTTGTACTGTTTTAAAATGTCAACTAGGCAAAACGCTCGCATTAAAAAAGGAGGGGGGGGTCAGGGGGAGGGGGAAGGAAAGGAAGGTGTTAAAATAGTGAAGTAGGGAACCTAAGTATTTGAGCTTCTTCTGTCATGCTATTGTCTCCCCTCCACCCACCCACTTTACTCCTCACTCCCATGTTCAGTCTTCAAGCAGAATGCTTAAACGAAGGGAAGAGCATCGAGCACTTTCTTGATAGGGTTTTTACGTTGCCAAAACCAAATCTCTGCTTGCTTCTCTTACTTCTGAAGCATTAATGATTATCTGCAAGAAGCATCTAGTGAGCCTACATTGGTAAACTGTAATTAGAAATCCCTACAAACTTTGAAAAACCATTGACCAACAAATATCCCAGTGCACCCTCCAAACACAGAACCTTTATTCCAACAGGAACTTTCAGTAAAAAATGATGTGTGAACAGCAGACACTGATGTTCACACAGGCATACTGCATACAACCCAGCAGGCGATTTTTCTGTTTTTTTTGGATTATGCCCTGGAGGTGCTGGCACAATGGAATTTCAATACCATAATTGCTTATTTCTCTGTGTGCCAGCCTCTGAAATAACAGGTAAAAAGAAAAAAAAAACCCCAACAACACACACATAAACCAAACATTCTCTTTTTTAAATTACAGGAATCACAAAATAAAATGTTTTTAATTCTCTAGTTCAAACGATGTAATTTATAACCATGACACAAATAGAGAAGAAGCACAAAAGAAGGGAAAATACAGAAATAACATAACGTTCCCAAGGTTCAGTTTACAAGGACCTCACACAAAGTTTTTTTTTTTTTGCAACTCTTACTAGAAACAGTATTATTTGCTAAAAATGCAGTAGCTGCCAAAAGCTATGATCCATCTAAAGCAAACATGTTTAAGATGGAAATAGAGTGTTAATGCTGAAGAAAGACAGAATTGAGTATACAAGTTTTCTTTTAAAAGTGTTGAAGCAACTGCAGTACAGTGTTAAGTTTGTTCTTCATCTTTCTGAGCAAAAATTAATTGCATTTGCAGATAAGCACCTAAATTAGAGAGAAGTACACTAAGACAATAACAGAAGTAATCAAATTTCAAACTTTCTAATTAAACCTCTTTTTCCTGCAGAAGGTTATTGGGAATTCAACACTAGCCTTGGTTCACATGATAGAACAATGGGAAAATTTTCCGAATGGTTGAACGCTAACCCTGACAAGTGTGGAGAGCCAACTACAATACATTATATGGTAGCATAACCTGCCACCCACGTTGCTGAGAGAACAGCTTTCAAACACATGCACCGAGCTGTAAAACCGCAAAATCCCTTATTACACATTGTCCCTTACTTAAGGTGAAATACACTATCCCCTCCTTTTACAAATCTTGGTGCTTTTTTTAAACCTTCATCTCTGAAGTTTATTTAGCAGCTAACTAGACTGTTTTTCAGACTTTTTTTTCCAAATGCCATTTTTCCTGTTTTGTTTTCTAACCAAAATAAAATCATGTTTTTATAGTACATAGTGAAGCCTGCTATGTCTTTCACTGTTGCCTTTTTTTTTTTAATACTACTTCCACCTGTGACATTATCCAACTTTTTAAAAGGAAATGTCTGATACATGACTAATTCATTTGAGAAGACTTATTTCTGGGGTGAAATATTTTCCTTTTTTAATAAGAAGATACATGACTCATCACTGCTAAAGTAAAAAAATGGTTCCATCATGCTTTTGACTGGAAGACCAGATATTCTGTTATTTACTGTGATTCTTCTCCATTGTTACGCAATTTGAATATATTCAAAAAGATAAACTGCCACAGTATGTGTGGTTATAGACACTGGTATTCAAGTAAGTCAACCATTGCTGTAGAATGACAAACATACTCCACCCTCATTACAACATGCTGTGGTTACTAGCCAAACATATTTGCCTTTTCTGAAAAGGGTACATTATAATAAAAGCAGACCAGCAAAACAAATAATACAAGGGGACCTGAGATATGGTAAAAGTAATAACAATTGTTAGAAAACATAACTGAATAGGGAAAGTGAACTCCTTAACGATTTTAGGAACACCTATAACCTCATGCTACGAAAAAAGATCATTGAAAAATGCTGGTATATAAAACTTTCTTAGTTAATGATTCCCCCCTCCTACCCCCCCACTGCACATGTCTGCTGCTTGAATCATTGCATTCCAAGATAGTTAGAGGATATACACAGTTTCTTCAGGGGTTTTCAGTTGCAACTTTGCTGGCAATGGGAATTTTATTTGCAAGTGTTTCTATTCTACTGACAAGGTCAATTAGTCCAACGAACTATTGGTTGTTCTGTCTGATAGCTCAGTGTATTTATTCAAGCAAGCACTTTTATAACCCACAATTGAATGCAGACAGTTACCCTTGTAAACACGACTGTCCACAGGGATTTTCACTACATTTTGGGCATGTAAAAGAAAAACATGCTTTTCTTCCCTCAGCCTGATAGCACATAAGTTTGATTACAGCTTGAATTTCAAGGAGCAAAGCACTGGGAGGGAAGGCCCTACTGTTTTAAATATATATATGATCTATGTACCTAAATATACATATTTGGACCAATTCTTAGGAGCTAAATAACACAGACATTTGATTGATCTCTCTAGGAGCTCCAAAAATTTGGTAATGCTATCAAAGACAGACAGAACAGCATCTCTGCTCTATCTAGGCATTAACACAAAAAAAAGCTGTGGTTTAAGAGAAACAAAGAGATGCTATACATAGCACTAAGGGTTAAAGGCTACATAAAATGCTTTCACAAAAGCCAGAAGCACAGGGGCAAGGGGGGGTGGGGGAGTGGAAATCAGCTGCAGAAGTTGGTAGAGTTAAAAAAATAATTAAAAAAAACCCCAACACACACACATTAAAAAAAAGGACAATTCCACAGCTCTAGCTAGAATTTTTGTAGGTCAGCAGCACGGCCGTGCTGCTGGCAAAATGTGTGAAGAGGAAAAATGACAGACCCTAGCCTGTCACAGAACTTTTATTCACACATACATGTATTCCCTTCATACAAAAATCTTCTTGCAAAGAAGAGATTCTTCATTTTCACTAATTAGGAATGGTAAAAGGTCTAGTACACCACTCTTTCTTAATCAAGTCTTCCCTCAAGAAATCCTTCAGGGATATAAAGAAGGTAAGAAACTATCATGGAAAACCAGCAATCTTTCTTGGCTGTATTCTACCACTTTGGGTATTATACAGATACCACAAAAATGAAAAGCCTACCGAAACCATCTGAGAAGTCTGTAGTACAGGAGACAATCACAGAGATAATCAATAAGGAAATATGGATTCCATAAATCAATAAGCTTGGTGAACAACACAGAAGTATACAGTATATTAAATCTCTAATAGCTATTTCATCAATATTAAAGCACCACTGAAAACAAATAGCTTTTCTGAAAAATGTTACCAAGAAAAGTTGAGTCAGTATAACAAATTGATAAACAACTGGGAACAAGAGGTTTTAAGGACTGGAAGGGGGAATGCTTTATTTTCACAGACTCACAGATTGGTAGGGTTTGGAAAGGACCTTCGGAAATCACCTAGTCCAACCCTCCTACCAAAGCAGGTTCACCTACAGCAGGTTGGACAGGAACGCATCCAGGCAGGTTTCGAATATTCCAGAGGAGACTCCACAGCCTCTCTGGGCAGCCTGTGCCAGTGCTCTGTCACCCTCAAAGTAAAGAAGTTTTTCCTCATGTTGAGACGGAATTTCCTGTCTTCCAGTTTGTGCCCGTTGCCCCCTGTCCTTTCACTGGACACCACTGAAAAGAGTCTGGCCCCATCCTCTTGACTCCCACCGTTTAGACATTTATAAGCATTGATGAGACCCCCTCTCAGTCTTCTCCAGGTCTCTCAGCCTTTCCTTATTTTGACTTAACTGAAGAAGGAACTTTATATACAGGTGTGTATGGTGCTTTACCTTGGTTTTCTGGTGTTTTTTTAGGCAGAGGTAAATTATACCAATGCAAACCAGGCAATTCTAGACAGAACTAATTCATTTGAATAAAAATGTCAAGCATTCACAATCTGGTACCAATGGACATCACAATTACAATCTTCAATCAGTCAGGTATAAACTAGACATAACCCGATGTGGACTTTACTTTGACTTGGGATATTGGTTCAATAGCATAGATAATCTGCATAGACTACAAACAAATCAATTGACCTGCCTACAAGATCACTAATACTATTACCATTTTACAACAGTATTCTCATCCTACATACTTGAAAAGAGTATTGGAAAATATGCCCATCTAAATTTGCAGTTTTCCTACACTATTCTGTACTTTCTATAAGGCCACAATTCTATCCCTACTTGTTTTAAAAATACAAGTTAAATAAGAAGTTCAAACATTTGGCACTCTCCCTCTTACACACAGAACACTATCTGCAACGTGCTCCTGTCCACCACAGAAAGGCTGGAATTTGTTTATAGTATTGTAATTAGAATACACTAGCCTATGAAAAATTCCTCAATGACATTAGAGGATAGTTTCCCCGCATTGATAACATTTTGATTTTTTTAATCTTACATTTTAGGCCATCCATACCAGAAAGGTTTTTACAGAAGTAAAATATATAATAAACAAGCTTTTTAAGAAATCTCTTCAAATCCTCCTACTAGAACTTCATGCACAGAAAAGAGATTAAACCATGTAACCAAACACTCACTACAAAACAGGTATTACACAGCATAACATAAGTGATTAACATCAAATTGATTAGTAAGTTATCTTGCCTTTTCTCATTGGCAGTAGAGAGAAGTTCTTTCACTTTTACATGAGAAATCATACACATTTTCTAATTCCTTTTCCATGGCAGAACTTAGATCGAATAATCATGAAAAAGGTTATAATTCCAGGCAAGGCTTTCACATATACGTAAAATTTTGTGCTTCAATCTGTTCCTAGCCTCTATATACTTGAGTTCCCTTGAGGAAAGCTCTGTACTTCATCAAGTTTCTGCCTTCCATGGAGCTGTTGCCACTTTCTTTCACATGCCTTTTCCTCTGCTTCAGAAGGTAAAGTCAGACTGACAGCATTAAAAATACAGGGCCTCTTTAATGTACCCTTGCCTAATTGAGTCCCTCTGTGGCAAGAAAAGGTTCCTTCATAGATTCCTTTTTGAATACTGGGATACAAAACAAGAACAAGTATCTTTCTAACATACAACACATGCATGAGCATAAAAACAATATTTAGTTTTCCTCTTTTTTTCCCCTAAGATCCAACAGAAGAGATGTTTATTTCTCTTAAAATACCATTTCAGGGCAAGGTAAGACAAAAATGCTCAACATTTTTATGATGCATGGACCAAAGTAATCTTCCATTCTTCAGAATTCTTCTAGATCTGATGTGGATCTCTGTTTGTACACACATGCCCCTCATATGCATAAAAGCCTATTTCAATAACTCCATTTCTCATGATTGGATAGTAAGCTCCGTTCCTATGTATTACCATTCCAGGGTATAAAAAGCAGGAAAGCTGCATTCCTGTTCATAATTTCCACAGTTTGAAGCATATATTAGTTGATTTCCATAAGCATAAGAATGATGAGCAGGCCATATCATCTACAGTGATAACGGCATTGGCAGGAAACAGTGATATTATGTCATTAAATTAGCCTTTCTTTTGTAGAGGGGTTCATGTGAACATCCCAACTGCTGACTCACAAAATATCCTCTCTGCTAGAAGGTGGAAATATAGAGAACGAATTGCATCAAACAGAAATAACCCTACTTCCTAAACTTGACTCCTACCCTTGACATCAATCACAAAGCTTAATAACTAACCAATACCAGTGGATCATTCTAGTCTCTTGCTTTGCAGATTTCCAGTACTGAAGTTTTTGATGAAAGGAACAGGTACTGCCTGCATCCCGATGAACTAAATCCATACCCAGCTAGCATAACAGCAAGATAACAATCAAAACGAACAAGCTGATGTGCTGACCTCATCTGCAGAGCATCCTAGAGATAGACAAGAAACACTACAGTTTGAAATTCTATAAAACTAAAGCTTACTCAGTCTTTTCTTAGAATCAACTGTAGCTTGCAGAAAGCAGACTGAGTATTTTTAATTAACATTCTGAACCCAAGAAATAATTAGGGGTCTGAAATGCATCTTTTCTTATATGGAAGAAAGAACACAGAGGAATGGTTTCTAACCAAAGTACTTGAAGCCTAGCCATTAATCTAAATAAAGCAGTAACAACTCAGTACTCCATTGTCAGAGGAAAGCAGTTTAAAATGGACCTCAGAGATGTTTGATCAGAGACTCAGAAGCAGTACATTTTCTTGATTTGTTAGCTTGCAACAGTCCTATAACAAGTTAGCATCCCCTTGTTCCTCAGTATCTAAGTTTATTCCACATAGAGAAAACAGGTTGAGATTGGTAGCTGTTGAGTTTCAGGAAAGGTCTAGAAAAGTCCAGCCTCTTCACTACAGTCACTGGACACTGTAGGAGTAAAGAGGGACAGACTTCCTTAACTACCTCTCAGAAAAGCTCCCCGGTTTGGGCATTCCTCTGGTTGATAATTCCCTGCTCTAGTGCTGACCCTCTTAAATCAGTGAAGAAGTGGCCCTGTCCGTGGTGCTTGGTCACAATACCGTGCCACCAGGGAGACTGCTGTGCTTGCAACAGCTCTGGAGCACCTGGTTACAAAATACCAAGCAAGACCAAAAGGGCTAGAAAACAAAATAGCAATGCAACAGAAGACAACAAGAAGCTGAAACAAAGGACTCACACTGTTGCCAGCAAAGACATATTAAGATAACAGGGCCTTCACCTGAGTCTTCAAAGTGATCTTCAGAACTGACTCTTGTTGAAAAGGTTAAGTAGGCTTTTGTTCCAGGAGAAAAGCATAGAGCAACAGAGTTAAAGCAGGCCTCTTCCAAAGCAATGTTTAATACTTAGTATCATTGTTTGATGCAAAGTCTGCTATGTAGGACCTCCAGTGACAGAGTGTCTGTTTCCTACTTAAGGGCTATCCATTGCTGCCCAGCGATGGAGCATTGCATACTGATAAATGCTGTTAACCAGGGGAGTTACCCTGTTCCACCAGCATTGCTTCAGACTGAATGGCTTCCAAAAGAAGCCAAGAGCCAACACCTTGCTTACCCAGGTTACACAAAGCCATGATGCTGTCTGCAGATTTGCCCTACTGCATAAACACAGCACATTCATGGCCAGAGGCTTCTTGTCCACCCCTTCAATGGGGTATTTCTGATTATTTCCTTTTGGCCTGAACATTAATACATTCTATCTGCCATATGGATTATGACTACCCTTAAGCAATTTGAAAAGCAAAGTACACATAGCTTGCCACTTTCTCTGAACTACAAACACAACTAAATGAAAAATATGTCCTGCTCCAAATCAAAAATCATGGGAAAATCCAAAAAGTGTGCTCAAAGGACTAACTCCTACTGGAATAGGCAGGAAATTATACTTGTCTAGTTGCATCTTACCTAGTTACAGCCAAGACATGTATGCCACATTCTGTTGTTGAGTCCTCTACAGGGCACAACAGAATAGAAGACTTCATGTCTCTCAAGAGCCGTTCTGCCTTTTAAAGCAACTTTAATTTTGGGATTAAACACCAGTGGCTTCTCAGATGTAAACTACTGTGAGAAGTGAGTAACTCTTCAAAAAGCCTGACCCAAACCTTCCCAGAGTGCCTTTTATATCCAGAGATGTAGAACTGTCTAATAGAAGAGTTTACAGGTGTCTTGCTTCACTGTGTAAAGTACCTACATTATAGGCTGACAGCAGAAGCCATTGAAACTACTAGGTGAATATAACCTGTAATCCTACCTGCGTTTATCATCATAACACTTAATCTCTTTATGGCAAGATAAGCTGCTGATGACCTAAGTGTCCTGGAGAAGTACAAAGGCAACAAGCAGGTGAGCATTATTTGAAGAGACCAGAGATCTCTCACAACCAACATTTCACTCGCATCCTTTGCGGTGGGTTATTCCCGTATCATGAGAAAGTGCAATAGCTTAAATCACATACTGAAGACCCTGGATGCTGTTCCAAAAACACCTCTATAGACTATCTTCTCCATCTAGACTGTTTGCACCATTATGTGGGAGAACTCTGAGACTGGAAATGAGGAAAATATTTGCTCTCCAAGCTTGACAGCTGTGATAAAGAGGCACTTAAGTCAGAGGAGAAGGCTCACTGCACACATCTTAACTGTAGTTCCTCCAGCTGAGCAAGTGAATAATACTGCCAGATTATGACGGCTGTTCTCACCCATAGGATGGGGTACAAATGACTTGTTTCTCAGAGGAAAAAAAACTTTCATTCAGAAAATAATTTCATCTTACGTTCCAAAAAGGACATGCCTACATACTAGACCACAAACTAAAGCTGATCTTATATTAGTGATAAAACCTAGCCTAACAGTACATTGCATTGTTTTGAAAATTAGACTATTAGGAAGAAAACACATGGAGGCATCATAGGACTTTCATTAGACACTGTGAGCTGGGCAAGCATCCATGGAAAAATATAAAATGATTTAGCTGGATTTTCCACCCAGTTAATCGCTCCTGAAGCCAATGGAATCATTGTATAATTAAGCAGATTTCTCTAAAGAGCTCATAACAGTTCACACTGCTTTAATAACACGTCTATGCGTCAGAGAAGCTGAGGAAAAGAGAAAGTTTCAGGAATGAAGGAAAATTTAAGAAACATTTAAGAAAAATTAAAAAAATAAAATTTAAGAAAATTTTATTTGAGTATCAAGCCATTTAGGAAATATGAAAATTGATTGCAATATTTAACATTACAGTGGTGACAAAGTTAGTCACTAGTATTTTACAGCAAAAATATTGTATTTCATTAGTAAGCAGCTTGACCATATTTTCATCTCAGTTTTGAAGTAAAAAAAGCTTATGAGCATGTGGTATGCATAAGAATTACGGGTCTCATGCAACATATTACAGTCATATTAATGTACTATAAAAGATACTAGTAACTTGTTTCATTTAGAAGTGCCTTTTTTACATAAATACATTACATATAAAATCCTGTGTTTAGCAAGAAAAAAGCTAAAGAAATATTGCCTGAGAAACTGCAGAAGACTAATATGCTTATACATTTTATTATTTCTATAGATCTTTAATAACACAAGTACCCTCAAAAGTAAAAGTTTACCACTGTATAAGAAACTTAAGTTATTGCAGTTATACGTATAATGCTGTATTAAACATTATTATAAAAGGATAATCATTTAGTTATCATCAGACTACAAGCACAAAATCAAACTGGTAATTAAGGACAACAATGACATCTAGTGGACACTCGGAAAACAGACCCGTAGCCTAACAAGGAAAAGATCCAGCTGCTGTTACCATTATACAGTGTGCAACTCCCAAATTGCTACAATGCAATTAAGAAGATCAAAGAATTTGCACCCGATGAAAGTCAAAGTAATGCGATGATTCATTTCTTTCAAAAGAATATTTATTTTAAAAAAAATATAGTCAAGACCCTTCCATTTAAGTTCTAGGATAAAAGTATAGGTCAAGACTTGAGAGAACATCACAAATGATTGAAAGGATATAGATAGATACATAGTGCCAACATAATACAGGCAGACATGTTTACTATACTTTGTTCCCACTGTGTCTACAACCTTCTACTTGTAACTCGCTCTTGTTGGCACTTCAAAGACTAAGAAACAAAATGAAAACAATAAAAATGCCCAAAGTAAAAATTCAAACCACTATTTAGCACCCCCCTTTTCTCATCATTCTGATCCTTCTGTTATTGTAATTCCTGCCATATAAGGCAAGTAAGTTAAACCTTCCCAATATATCAGCCAGTAGCTGCTGAGCTCCAGAGAAGAGGAATCTGAAACATGAGGCTACCGTAACTCAAAATTAGCAAAGATACCCGCTGATGAGTAACTCTTACTAGTTTACAAGGTGGACAAAGACCATGGATTATTTTAAATCTGCTTTTACTATTTACTAAAAAAGCTAGCAAAACTAAGTTAAAGTAACTCAAATATGATCTCAGTTGTTCCATCAAAGAAACTTTTTTTCTGGCTAGAAGTGTCACTCTGAAAAAATACTGGGTTTGACTATTACACTTTTGTAAATAAAAACATTAACAAAACACTACAAATCTATGTCCCATTCCAAGCCTTAAGCATCAAATATCCTATCTACAGAAACAGAATTTTGCATCATATTGATACTGCATCCATTCTAAAATTTCTACATCTCAGTGACTGTCCAGTATTAAAAAAAAAAATTGCAAAAGAGTAAAGCATCACTTATGAAGACATCCAATTGTAGTTTACATTAGACGTCCAATTTAAATTGGTATCTTTCTTGCTTTATATATGATTTTGGAAAAGTTAGTGTTGCAATCCCCCTAGCTCTCACCATCAGTAGAGGCTAGACTCAGCTATTAGCAAGTATGTAACAGATTCTCACTTACATGAAGATTCTCGAACCAGCAGAATACAATGAAACCTTTGCATAACTGATGATTGGGCCTTGTGTCCCAATTTCTTTTTGCCAAGGTCTCAAAGTGAGCTTTGAATCAGATGCTACTAGTTAATAAGAGTACATGCAGCCTCCCAAAAATGAAATCCAGACTCCAAAGAGATTTATGCACCATACATCGACATAATCAAAACCTGTAGTTTTAAATTCTGATTCCTAGTGAGACTTAATAGATGAGCAACCCATTAATGAAAACTTGAATTCATGCCTTTTTTTTTAAAGTAAAAAAATGCAAGTATTTAAAAGCTAAGTCTCCCTTTTGATGTATGCAGTGCATAAGGTTTGCAGATATTTTAAGTGAGATCAAAGTTTAACCAATTCTAAACAGCCCTGTTCTGGAAAACCCCACCCTTTATTCCATTACAAGATCTATATGTCAAGTCTGTTATTACCATGTTGGTAAGGGAGCCTGATAAAAACAGAAAGCAGCCTAGTAAATTTACAAGATAAAAACTAAAAGCAAACATCAAAATAAACCCAGCTGTTTTCCCCCTGCAAGCACAATGACATATTTTACCTCCAAAACCCATTTTACTATATCAAATGTCCTAATGAGAGAGGACTATTTTGAGACAGAAAGCAAAGCATCATTGACCTACCCGGATTTCCTGGAGATTATGAAAATTATTTCCTACTCTGACAGAGATTTTGCTTGGAGTGTAACTTTCATCAGATTTGTAGTCTGCATAAATACATAATGTCTTCACTGTTGTTTTTCTCCTGCAAGACACAACAAAAACTATGTAAGGTCATAAAGAAAAATATTCAGGATGAGTTTGTGGATAGATTGTCATAACTAAGAATTTAATTGTTTTAAAAATGTAACACAAGTGTGTCTACAGATTTATAAGAGCCCTGCTGTTAAAGTAACTAGGTGCTTTCCGAAATGAAGGTACACACACAGAGTGGATTTTCACTGTTCTCCTTTGCCTGCCTTCAGAATTGTCAGTATACCAACAAAGGCAACAAAAGGCCAAGATGCCAAATAAGCTAAACATATGCTTCATCACGTAGCCGTGCTTATCAAATACAGGCTCTATTACTACACCAAAAGGTTCTCCAGAAAGCAAATTAAAAAGGTGACAAACATCACCTTCTTTAATCAAACTCTTAAAACGAGGTTAGGATTGAAAGCATCATGCACAGAACAGAATAGGAAAAGGTTTCTCAAACAATCAGTTGTTAAGTCATACAGGCCTACTTTAAGAATAGTCATCTACCCTTCAAATTACACACAAAGACAGCAAATCAGGACAAAAATGTCACCTTAGGTAGAGAAATGTGAAACTGTTACAAATAACAAACTATTTAACATTCCTTTGTATTGATTATTTAGGCATTTAGTAACCATAACATTTGAAAAATCTCATTTTTATAAATGCTAATGAACTGGCTTATTACCAGTTGGGTAAAAGGATTATGCCAGGAATCCTTGCACTTTCAAATTTCCTATCTTGGTGAACAGTAATCAATGCAAAGTTACACAAAACACCCTAACCCACTGTCCTGCTTTCAGCTGGGATAGAGTTAATTTTCTTTCTAGTGGCTGCTGAGTTTCAGATTTGGTATGAAAGGAATGTCGATAATGTATATTGTTTTAGTTGTTACCAGTCGATGTTTATATTAGTCAAGGACTTTTTTCAGCTTCCCATAGAAGCTCAGAGGGATCATAGACAGAAGAAGCTGGCCAAGGGAATATTCCATACCGTAGACATCATGCTCGGTATATAAATGGGGCTTGGCCAGGAGGACAGGCTGGGCAACCAATTCACAGGGTTGCGAGAATGACTTGTGTTGTATTCCTTTACCTTGTATATTTTTTACCCATCATCATCATCATTATTATTGTTGTTTTTATTATTATTTTCCTTTTCCATTATTGTTCTATTAAACTGTCTTTATCTCAAACACAGGAGTTTTTTCTCCTTTCCCATCCTTTTCTCCCTCTTCTCCCTACCTTTGGTAAGGGGGGAGGCAGGGAGGGGAGAGGAGAGAGAGGCTTGAGCAACCAACTGCATGGTCCTAGCTGCCGGCTGGGGTTAAACCACAACACCCATATAGAGTAACTTTTAATACCTAAATTGGATGTTCACCAAATGAGGCTGTGATCCATCTGACTGCCAGTAAGTTTCTAGATTATCATCTCGTAACTGATCCACTCCAAATCCTAAGAAAAAGAAAAGGTGATACTCTTGAATATCCCATTTCCGTGATGTAGACACCACAGACATAACTTTTCCACAGCTGTTACAGAGTAAAGTATGTATCCTAAGTTATAACATAAGGCAATATCTCTAGATATCCAAGTTGTGCCTATGCTTCTGTGACAAAACTGAAAGAGGGGAATCTGTTAATCAAAGCTCAATACGCAAGTGTATTTACATTATCTCCTATTGAAGTCTGCAGGGTTTGAAACCATTCAACATGTCTTGGAATTCCAAATGGTTAAGTAGTAATTCATACTAATTGCAAGAACAATGCTTAATGGTTAGGCTTTTCCACCTATTCTATAATTTAACTACTGAACTAAAGGAAAATCACTAGCAGAGTCCATTCATTTATTATAAAATTTTAGCCAAATATAACATTTTCTTTTCAAGTAGTCTCCTGAAATATTTTTACTTTTTCAAGTTAGTAGCTAGAACAAGCAATAGATGCCAAAAACAGTATTCGCGAAAGTTAACGCTGTCACATTTAAAGAAACAACTCCAAATCCAAATTTTTCCATTCCGTCATTTACTAATCACATCCTTTTATTGATTCCCCACACTAGCTGCAGTTTTAATTCAGCAGTTGAAGATTAATCTGCAATAAAAAAAAACTACCTTCACTCTGTTTGAAGCAACTAAACCATATGACATTTTTCTCCAAGTAAGGTACCAGGATATGAGACCAAAGGCACTCAGCCTGAGCACAAGATTGTGACATAAAGGGATTGTTGACTCTAGGATGGAGCAAGATACCAGATCAATTTCCAACAGGTATTTCTGAAATAGCAACTCAACCACCTCAAACAAAAAGAATACAGATTGTCAGATATTTTGAGCAGGTATAAGCTATCATTAACTGTACTTCAGGACAATTTACGATAGTTTCATTTTAATTGCAGGATTTTAGGGAGCTACACTATAACAGCCAAGCCCACACAAAGTTTGGACAGAACATTTAGCTTGCCCAGCTGCATGGTTTTTCTAAGTTAAAAATCGAAGATACCCAGGCAAAATGCCAAAGCATAGAAACAGTTACTCTGTGCTGGGCATGTTCCTGCTCACATGCTTTAGTTTCTTCACTGTGCAAGTTAAAAAAACAATTTAGTATAAGATCAGTAAAAGAACTGTTTTGTTAATATGAGATATTTCTTCATTGTAGGATTTCCAATATAGTTATAACTTTCATATTGCATCAAATATAGACCAGGCTAAAATTATTAGTAGTGGCTACCCACACAGCTTACACTACAGCAGTTCTACTGGTACACTCAGTACATATGTCTTCTTACCAAAACATAAAACACTGTATATTCTAAGAAGAAAAATGTACGTTCAGCTTTTTACACCATTTGTTGTGATTTTACCTGGCTTGCAGGATGATAGAGACCAAACTGCTTGTGAGCCTATTTCTCTAACAGTACCAGTCCTCTCTAACTGCTTTGGATCAGCACCAGGTGGTGTCTTGTTTGGGGTGGTCATTTCTAGTAAAAGAAAACAAGTGAGTTAGTTGATACATTTTTAGCTTGATGGGAAAATTAAAAGGTTGTGTTTGTTCACATAGACATTTCAATTATTTGGCCTCACACTTATATAGTAGTCTACAGAATATGTGGTTTATACATATAAACATATACACGTATGTATATATTTTTGCATGTCTGTAGAAGCTTTTATTTATCGATAATGTATATAAATAAAGTAAAAAATAAAATACATCTTTAAATAAGAGGTTCCACATACATGTAAATTTTGTATTCTTAAAACACACTTGGAACATTCATAAGACATATTTTACTTGTATCATTCCAATTCACACATACAGAGTTAGTTAGGGTTTCAGGATTTGGTTTTTTTTACGGTTTTGTTTGTTTTTAAGAAATTAAAACAGACCCTGTTGATTTAAAGGCTAGCAATACAACTCGATTTCCCCCACACATATACTTAAGCAGTTTTTTATATCTGCAAGTTCAGAAACCTATTCAGAAGCTAGAGCAAGCCTGTCCTCCTGGAGATACTTCTCCTTAAAAACAGGAAATGGGATTTGAAAAGAATCATACAGCCTCTAATTTGGTAGGGATTGCTTATTGCCACATTTATCCATGGTCCATTTCCTTAACTTCACCACTTCATCTGGAATCATTAACCTGTGACTTGCACTGCTCAAGTAATCACATTCACTCTCAACACCTAGACTTCTGCCATATATACTACAACATAATCATGGAGGGTTTTATATAGTATAGAGCACCCTACTACTTCCTAGAAAGTAACTTAAAAGACTTAAATAAAAAAAAATAATTCCAAAGAAACATAAGTTCCATGCAAGTAACTACATTAAAGTTTAAAATTAAACGTAAAGCACTCAAGAGTCAGGGAATTAGAGTTGACTCCTAATCCTTTGCTTACATTCATGACATCATATTATGCTCTGCTAATCTCAGAAAAAGTCTTCCAGTACCCCTCCTAGATAGCAACTGAAGTACTGAACTAGGCTGGTATACACTGGATCCAGACCTTATCCACTACAGAAGTGATACAAGGCAGAGACAAGATTTTCTATGTAAGAATAACTCTGCAGCTGAAAACTTTGTCAGACACAGGAAATCTGAATTCTGTAGTCTACATTGTTGTTCGCACCAAACACTTTCTATTGGGCCTTGACTAATTTTTTTTTTTTTATTTTGCAAACACAGACCTGAGATAGACTTCCAAGGTTTTTTTTGCTAATTTCTCATATACAAGACTGCAGTCCTGACTACCATAAAAAGATGTGAAGAAATAATTATGTGTAGCAAAATCTAAGTACTGACAACAGCAAGTGTCACTAAAGGCCACAAACAGAAAGCCTTGCTCAAACACCATCCTCTCAGAAAAGTGGGTTGAACACTACACAGCTAATCCTATAAATACCACATATATATTCATATAACTCACAGACATACTAATCCTGATGTGATTCAATTAAAAAAAACCTCATGCAACAAGATGTTTTAGAGTCCTTCCCTGTACAGAAAAGTTTTATTCAAAAAATAGCAAACTATTTAAAAAATTAAACAGGCAATCCATTTAGCCATTCCTATAACAAGACACTAGCACATAAATCTTCCTTAGTCACTGTATTAAAATACTGCATTACCTGTTTTAAGACTTTTATCAGGTATTTACAATAGGCTTATTAAAACGTAGCTGTTCTCTATTGAATTGACTACACCATAAACCTGTATATTTGTAGAATTAGAATAGAATATAGACTAGAATAGAAAATATGTAACTTCTTCTAGTTGTTACTTAACACAACTTTAAATTTATTGATAGCAACTTCAATAAAACACAATGTCACAAGTATTCCAGTCTTCTAAGAATTTAAAACAGTCTTGGAAAAAAATTACCAAACGCTTCATTCACAGCTACCTGAAAAAAACCCTTTTTCACAGAATCACAGAATGGTTTGGATTGGTGGAATTCAAAAATCATCTAGTCCAACCCCCATCCTACGCGGAAATTCAAATTATGTTTATTAAGCATTGGGGAGACTATTTTCCTGGACTTACAAATTTTAAAGCTCAAATCACCTACTAGTCCAACCTCTGCGCTACTTTGTTACTTTTGTGACAATGAACCAACTAAGAGAGTTTGAGTTGCATTCACTTTAATTCTCAGATTTATATTGAAACCAATAATGCTGTTCTTCCCACCTCTAAAAATATACATAGAAAATTCATCTTCAGAAAATAAAGCTAAATTATTCTTTTGGTACAAAACATCTCTTGAAAATCATCACCAGCAAGCCTTCACACTCCTTTATTATTTTGACTTCAAGAGAAAAATAACAAAAAACTCCAAATCTGATAGTCATATCTTCATTCCTAGAAATAGCTGTCGTCAGATTAATGAAAAACCCAACCTTAAGACATAGGGAGTACGCAAACATTCCATCAAAACCCATCAAAATAAGGTAAATCACAGAAATTGCACTGTACACTCAGATTATCTCAGTAATTTGATTACACATGCTTTTTAGAAAAATTACTAGAACCTTAAAGTATGCAGAATCCCTTAAGACAACGATGTTCAGATTTCTTACAAGCTTCAGCACACACATGGAAGTCATAAATAACTTAACACTGCCAAGATCTGTATTGCACTGATTCACAAAAGTTTGAGGCATATATTTTGGGTGTCTGAAATATATAGCAAGAAACGCCATCCAAGTTTCCTACTGTCTTAAACTGAGGTTGTTTCCTTCTATCTATCAGGCGAAGCTACTCAAGATCCAGATTTCAACTCCAAACCACTTCTAGCAAATAAGTCAGCCACAAAGTGTGCATTAGTGATGATCAGACTGAAAATCTTCCGTGTTTGAACTCATAAGTTGAACTAATCAAGTCAGGTTTTCATGACAGAACTTGTGTTTAACCAGCCTAGTACCAATGCATTCTGGATAGTTTTGCTGAAGTTTCCCAATACCCTAAGAATTTTAAAAGCAGAAAGCTGATAAAAGTACCAAGGAAAAATAATACATCAACAGGCCAGCTCACTCAAGTAACACTTTTAGACATTTTACTAGCAGAAGAACGAGTACCTCATTTTGGACAAGACACAAACATTCAACATTAAAAGCAATTTATATCACCAAATAAAATAAATTTTTAAAAACCCAAACATTTTCTTAGCCCAAGATAATGGAATGAGAATTGTTTTTCCTTTTTTTTTTTCTTTCAAGCTAAGTAAAAACAAGTAATCTGTCTAGAAGCCCTTCTCCTCAACACATGCCAAAAAATGGAAAGACACACTGCATCTATAGAAGCACTAGCTGGAACATCTCCAAATTTCCAATTCGGTTATTCCAAAAGATCATTAATAGGCTGCTATTAATATATTAATGTCTTAATGACATTATGAATGTCACACCTCCATTTTGCCACTTTCCACTATACGGCATGCACACCCTTTGATCAAGGCAAGAAGGCATCTAAGTATTTCTTCCCCCTCCTTGTGTTCTTTATCCCTCAGCATCTTCCTTAGAGAAGTTTGCTCTTTTACAGAGAACATCCACCTGAAGTAGCAGCCATTAAAGATGTTTAAACAAACATACAGTTTATAAACAGCAGGAAATGGATTCAACTTCACAATCAAAACAGGCAGGTCATTCTCAGTATACTAGTGGAAGACACTTTGCAAAGGCGCATACCTGAAAGCAAACCCTTCACCAAGCACATACATACTCTTACGCAACACACTGAAGAGGAGATAGAGAAGGATACATTGTGGTCCTTTCCTACTAAAGCTCCATAAAAATCCAAGCTCGAGGAAACATTTGCAGATTCCAAAGCAGTTTTCTGCAATTAAAATTTCTAATTCCACCATGGTAGCATGCACAGAACTGTTTAAATGCACACCTCTAAGGACCTTTGAGACTAGACTGTCCTCAACAGGTGTCTGTCCAGCCATTTACTCCTCCAACAAAAGAGATTTCACAATCTTTGTGGACAGCCAGCTTCAGTGTTTCATCAACCTGAGGGTCAAACATTTTGCTTTAACATCCAACCCAAGTATTACCTTCTAAAAACAAGCATGATTTTTTCTCTTGCTCTACAGAGAACTTGAAGAGAAGTTAATCACTAGACTTTACGTAGCACCCTTTTTATAGATGTGAGGGCACTCATCAAATTTGCTCTTAGTTTCTTCTTTTCTAGTGTGCCTACGTCTTTCAAGTTTCCCCCACAAACCAAGTTTTATAAACCTAATATTCCTGCAGAGTCTAGAGATCTACATACTATGGTTAAAAAAAACAGGCATACCATTTTAGCTAAAGCCCTTATTTAACCGAGCACTCACTTTCCTTGCCTTTATATTTAATCACACCTGTTAACATGCCAAAATAACATCTGTCTAGTTGAAAGGTCATCATATTATCAATTAATGTTTAATTTACTATGCACCACAGTGCTCAAATGTTTTTTTGGGTTACTGTTTGCTCTTCAGTAATACCCTTTCCACTAATTATGTCTTTGATTTGTCCTCCGTGTTCTCTTCTTCCCTCATTTCTTGTTAACCAAGCTAATTACACTGATTTCCAATTGGTTATCAATCTTCTCAAGATCATATTAAATTCTGACCCTGAGCTGTACAGTGCTTGCAATCCGTCCAACTTGACAACACATCTTTTTTGTGTTCACCATTACAGAAAACAGTGAAAATGCATTCAAAGCAGAACTCCCCAGGAGGATGCTTTGTGACATCCCTGTTTAAAAGTGAATTATTTACAAGTCAGATTCAAAAGCAATTTTTCAATCATCTGTACAAGACCTCACAAATATTACTTTTAGACCACATTTCAGTAGCTTGTTTTTAACATCAGCGCAGACAATGGCAGAAACCCTGTAAAACTCAAGACAAACCCCATATATTCCTTCCCCATTAGCTGCATTGGCTACTGTAAAAAAAAAAGTTTAATCCAGACTGTTCTTAACAAACCAAACTAGTCCATTTTCTGTTTGCACGTTGCTTTTAATTGTCTTCTACTTACTGACAAGTTCTCCTCCCAAACCACCTCCTCAGAACCTTTCAGGGGATCAAAGCTCAGCTAGCTTTGGTCTTTTTTAAAAATTATTATTCTGACTGCATTCCCTTCATATCATTTTATTCAGTTTTAGCAAGACTAAAACTTTTCCAGCAAAACTGAACAAAAGCTGCACTGACTACTCCAGCATTTTTTGCAGCATCCATGATTTAAAAGGCTGCTTTTCCTGTTGTTCCTAACAGGAGGGGACTTCATACCTTAGATTCCCTGACTTTCATACTTGCACTACTCATTTTACCTCACAAGCTTTTTTCCCTGCTCTCATTTTCTTTGGGTGGATCCTTGTTGGTTTAAGGCCTTTAAAGATCTCAAGATATATCCTGAAACTAGTCTCTTACTACGCTTCCTATTTTTTATTCAGATGGAAGACTAAACAGTAACATTGAACACTCAAATTATTGATGTTTAATTAATATTTAACAACAATAGTAAGTATTTGGGAGCAACCTATTTCAACAACCAGCTCACCTGTACATTTGATCCCTCAGATTACTCTCTCAATACAATTTTAAATACCTATTACTTTTACTTTGCCTTCAGTGTATTGCTTTAAGCCTATTAATGAAAATGACTTAAGTCTTTCATTGTCACAAACAAAAATATTTCACTAAAAATAAGGTAATTAGAGCAACTGCACAGGAGAATTACATTAGCTATTCCTATATATGTATCCCAAAGCAACCAAAGTAAGTACATTTTTTAAAAAATGTATATTTGTACAAGCCCAGGCTTCCAGTTACCTAGTACGGATATAAGCTGCTCTTTAAAGGACACAAGCACTTCTTTGCAAGTGCTTCTATGAGGTGAAAGCAGTCTCTAAAAAACACAGTAACCAAAGGACGAAGCCAGTGTGGCAAATCAAGCTGCTTTCACTCAGGCCTCCTCAGTAGCCCTCCCCCCCCTCCCCCAACAGCTTCTTTGTCGGACTTTTAATTACGATTCTAAGTATAACTAATTAGTTTTACAACATTGTGTTAGGGCCGTGTCCCCCAGGCCGACAACACACTTAAATACTGGAAATAAACCAGCAACACCTACTCACGAAACGCATCGCCTGTGCTTAATCACCACCCCATCCTCCCCTCTCCCAGCCGGGGCGGGGGGGGTGTGTGTGTGTGTCAATGCAAACCCACGAGTCCCTCAAGCCCCCCGGCCCGGCCCGGTACGGTACGGAGCAGCGTCCCCACCTGATCGACACCGAAGGGGCGGCAGGGCCGGCGCCGCCCGCGTCCCCTCAGCCCGCGTCCCCTCAGCGCGGGCAGGGCCCGAAGCGCGCGACAGCCCCCACCCCCCCGCGCCTCACCCGCCACAGGGAGCTGCCGGGCCGGCTCCCGCCGCGCCGCCGCCGCCGCCGCCCGGCCGGCCGCGCACGCGCACAGCCTCGCGCGCCGCGCGAGCCCCGTTTAAAAGCGAACGGCGAGGGTTGGGGAGGGGGGTGGAGCCCGCCCGCCGGTGCGCGCGTGCAGCCAGTGGGGAGAGGCGGCGCTCGGCGCGCGCTGGGGGCCCGGGGCGGGGCCTGCCACCCCCCGCCGGGGGCTCCCCTCAGTGTCGAGCCGGTGTGGGCCGTAACGGCCCGGTCCCCCCCTCGCCGAGCGCCCCGGCAAGGAGGGCGGGACACCGGACACACCTCGGCGTCACCCGCAGATGGCGTCACCAACCGTCGCGTCCCCAGCGCGCCGACTGATACCGCCTGCGCCGCACCCCTCCCCGTGGCGGGAGGCGCCGCTCTCTCTCTGAAGGGACGCGCTCTCTCTATGGTGAGCCTCCCTCCCTTCCTTCCCCTCTTCTCTATGGTGCGCGCCCAGGCCCCTCCCTGCGGGGGCGGCGGCCATCTTGGCCGGGTGGCGGCGGCGGGAGCACGTTGCGCGCCGGCCCGCGGGACAGGGGAAGGGGTTCCCCGCTGCGGCCCGGCCGGGGAGCGGGGGCGCCTCGCTCTCTGCCCCCATCTCCTGGTAAGCGGCCTCCGATGGGGTGGGGGGGATACCGGCATTCTCGCACGGGGGTGGCGGGGGTAGGGAAGGGGTCCCCCCTCCCCTTACCGGGAGCCGCCAGCGGCTTCCCGTGCTGCCGGCCCTGCCCCCGCCGCTGGGCTCGGCCGGGGCGGGGGGGGCGGCCTCGTCCCGCGACGCCGGGGCCTGCGGCTCCCCCCCGCCCCCCGCAGCATTGGGGCCCGCCGACCCCACCGCTCGTCGCCCGGGCCTCGGGGCCGGCAGCTCCCGGCCTGGCCCGGCCGGTGTGCAGCGCCGAGCCGTCCTGCGGTCGCTGTGCCCCTGGCTGAAAGGGAGCCCGGCCGCAGGCTCCATTCAATCGGGGGGTCGCTCTCGGCGTGGGCTCGGCCCGCGTGGGGTGGGAGGCTGCCCCTTCCCTTCCCATCCATCCATCCCTCCCGGGCTGGCACTGCCTCCACATGCGGTTCGTCGTCTCCGGCGTCATCTTCCAGTTGTACGTCATCTTCCAGAGCTTTGCTTTTTCTGCCAGCCGGCCTGTGCCCGGCAGCGGCAGCGGGGCGAGAGGAACACGTTTCCTTCTGCCGCTGGGCCCGGCCGAGGGAATCCCTTCGGTGTGGAGACTCCCGGCGTCGTGGTGGCCGGGGCCTGGGGCGAGGGGGGGGGAGGGGGAAGCCGGTGTTTTTCTCTTGTGGAAGCAGGGACTTAGTCTGCTGGAGGGGGAAAAAAAAAGCCATGTTTTGCCTTATTTTTGGGGAAAGCTGATATCCATGTGCGTGTCTGTGTGGCGAGGAGATCCAGACTTCTTGCAGGTTTGATAAGGTAATACGGTAAGGCTGGTTTTTGCAAGGTGTGTGTGAAAACAAAAGAAAAAATTTGGCAGGGCTTTTCTCTAGGACCATGGTAGTGTTTCCTCTCTGGAACGCACTTAGGTACTTCACCTGCAAGTTTCTGTGGCAGTTTTCAAGTTCTAACTTAAGTTTCTCGGCTATGGTTTCCTAAACAAGTGGTCGTGAAATATTTCTCTAATTTTCATGAGGTAGATTGCTAATTTATGGATTTATTCTCATGCATTTTACTTCATGTTAAAAAGAAATATTAAAGAATGAGTGATAATTAATACTGTTCAGCACCAGCTAAACACACCTACTCGTTATGCTGCGTCAGTATATTTGACCATATGCTTTTCATGTTAACATTGTATTTTCATATTAATGTCATGCCTTATGAGTAATATAATGAGTTAAATACAGTAGGGAGATTTGGAGCTTGTTTAAACTTCTTTTTGTACATTGTCTCACTTTCTAAAACAAATGTCAAATCTTTAACAATGGACTATTTCTTAATTCTTAGTAGATTTTGTTCTTTTAGCATTTACTGTTATTTCTGCTTTGACACTTACAAAAGTAGTGATCTCCCAGGAGCAGTTTGAAAATCTGTTGTCTTTCACTTAAATTTTATTTGGGTATTCTCATCCTTAGCATTCTTGTTATGGAGTGACTGTGTGTAGTCCAGTAGCAATGGATTGAGAGGTAATTCTTGAGGTTAATTATTTTCAGAGGAAAGTGCAAATGCTGCGCATCCTCACTTCTTTCCACAGCATTTACCTTTGAGGTCAGATGCAATGTAATTTAATAAAATGTTCACTGTTTTTCTGCAGAGTAGCTAAAGTATGGCTCAATTCTGAACACAGATCTTGCCTGCACATCATTTAATTGAATTGCCTCTGTTAACGTTTCAGTCTTCATTTAGGTTTTTTTTTAATGTTTCTATGTTTAAGTCTGAATAATTCAATGCAATTACAAATACTTCTTGGTCATAATTGACTTGACTTAGTAAATTCTAGTACAACTCTAATGCCTGTGAAAAATAAATATTCTCAATGCAAGTACATTACATTTGTTGTGCAGATTGTACGTTACTGTTGCCTTTTGTGACAGGTATCAAGGTCTGCTTACATGCTTTTTTTTTTTAATCTGGTGTGTCAGCCTAAAAATGCTGACTTAAAATGCTTGTGATATGTTTTGTGTCTTATTTTTAGATGTGTTTATTAAATGTCATAGTTGGACTTAATGGACAGCTTTTGGCTTCAATGAATGAGACTGTCAAGGTGTTCAGAACTTATTTCAGAACTTTTTGCTAGCAGTTGTTATTCCTTCTCTCATTCTTTCACCTGTGTTGTCAGTCCATCGTTCTGGAAAGATTTTCTGTTGTCACTCCATCATAATTCACTAATTCATAATAATGCTTCAGTAACAAATTAATATTTTCATACTTCATTTTTTGTTCTGTTCTTCTTGATTTGGAAAGGAGCAACACAGGCATGAACTTAAATGCTTCTGAATACCAGTTTCTCCAGCCCTTAAACTGCTGACTATACTAAGCAATTACTGGTATGCTGTATTGTAGCATATGTATGTTGCATATGTTGCTGACTTGTGTTCAGTGTGTTGAGAGTTCTGCTGCCTGCCCCTTAAAATCAGACGATCCAGTTCAGTATGTTAAGTTAAATGCCACTGAAGTAATTGCACATAAATATGGAACTTAAGTTCAGTCTGGTTTTGGACAGTGTTGTTTAGTTTGCTCTAAACTGTCACTTCTAAGTAGAAATTATTATTTTCTCGTGTGGACAGTTATCATCATAGACATCAGGACAGTCCTGGAAATATTGCAGCAGTGACAGAAGTCACAAATATATTTTTTTTTTTCTGAAAATGGTTTAAGACCACTGGAGACTTTTGGATAAACTGATACTTCCATCATGTAGATGGGAGCAGGGAGGCACAAGTGTATGTCTCCATGCCAGTTCATTAGTTCTATTTCCCGCCACTGAGTACTTCATAAATGCTTGATGTACTTACTTCTGTGGCCCCTTCAGAACTCTTCACCACAGATGGGCATTTTCCAATATAAGTAAGTAGAAGAAAAAAATAATATCAGGCTGTTGTATTATTTACTAACCATGGTCTGATTCAGCAATGCATAGTAGGGTAAACTTCAATCCGATTATCCCACCAAGACTGGGTGGAAAGCTTGCTGAGGTAGGTGGCAAAACCTAAATTATTTCAAGCTGTATTTGACTTGGTCTTCTAGAGCAATCCCCATTCCATTCTCCTGCTTTGGTGCTTTAACCTAAACACCAGACTGGAAAGGTGGATGCCTGAGGGGAGAGTTTGTCTGGTTTGCTCTCTGTACTGCTCAGGCAGTAACCTCGAACAGAGGTTTGGGAGGTTTGACAGGGGAGGCAAGCTCCTGAAGTACAACAGCTTTGTCTTCTAGAGCTTGCTTTTGTAACCCATAGAAATAGTTTACGTGCTAGTTAGAGCTAAGATAACTAGCAGGGAGAGCCCTGTGTGGTCTGTCTGCTCAGGTTACTCGGACACACAGGAGTTTTTGGAGAAAGGGCTGACTCAGATTAGGCACTTCCCTTGGGAAACCAGACTGTGAGTGATTCACTCACAAATACTCTATGCACTGCAAACTACAGGACTTCTGTGAAAAGCACTGGGATGTATTGCCAAAGAATGTATCTTTATTTGAAGCACTGACAAAATCTGTCTCCTAGAAAATTACCCTGACTCAAATATCCTTATAGTTCTTAAGAATAAGGCTTTCTTACATCAGAAAACAAGAAAAATGTATTAAAGTGAGAATTGCAAACCCATTATTCCATGCCTGTTGGCCTGGTCTGTGGATGTAATTGCAATGTTCAGCCCTACTTTGTCAATTTGGTCTGGCGATACAGAACTGTAAAATCAGTTTTTAATTTTTTAAAAAATATTCAGTCTTTTATTTGAAAGCATCAACTATGTTACTAGGACTTTTTGTCTTAGGAAATGTTAAAAGATTTAAGAAAAAATTTTGAAATATTAACAGTAGAAACTGCCATGATAAGGTTGGCAGCATGACTAATAATTACATTCATTTATATCTCATGAAGAATATCTTTAGACATTAATTTAAAAATACTTTGGAAATTGAAAAGAGGAATAAGATTACGACTTTTAAAAGGAACCACTTAAAATATTCATAACTATTGTAATAATGGATCTAAAGATACAATAACATCTTAATTTCTCACCTTTGCTCCCTGTTAGATGCCAGTCTCATATTTCTTTCATACTATGGTAGTATCTGTAGGATTCCTTCCAACTAAAGTTCACAGGTGGGTTTAGGGAAGAATGGAGTTTAATGTGGTAAATGCGCTGTACATCTGTTTTATTCTTGCTTCTTTCAGGAGATTGAAAGTCACAACCTTTCTTCATATAATAGCTGTATGTAGTAAATAGTCTCTAAACCACTGCAGGATACTTTAGTTTGGTGGAACAAAGATCAACTGGACATCCAACAGAAAATACTTTCTTTAATAAGAAGTGTTGTAATCCTTTTCTTGGAAGCAAGTGCACGTGTGGACTGTGTGGAAACCTGAAGTGTTTCAAGGCTCTTTCCTATTTATGTCTTTGAACTACTTATACATATTGCGTTGAATTGAAATGATTTTGAATTGGCATCATCTGTAGGGTTGCCATCACTTTATTTAGTGGTGTTGAACTGGTAATGCTTTGTACTCTTTCCTAGGTCTAAAGAAAGACCATAAATTAAAAAAAAATTCAGTTGTCTTTGTTCTTCTGGAGCCAGGAGCGGGTGGAAGGAGTTGTCTTTAGGTGTGCGTTGCGCATAGGAGGATAAAGTCATTATTATTGTGGTTTTTCTCAGTACTACGTGTGAATATGGTAAAGGAAATATAAGTACACTTTAAAATACATTCCACCTTTTTTTATCTATCAAGACTTAAAATTTAAAGTCTTTATCCTTCTTTCCCACCTGCTACAATTGTTGACATAAATTCCCAGCACAATCCGGTGCTTGTCAATGTGCATTGCAAATAGCTAAGCAAGGGAAGAGGCACTTACGTAGAGGAATAAAAGTAGTAATTTCACTTCCTCGAGTGCATTTATTTGTGATTTCAGGAATATTTAATCATCTAGTACTCGAAGACCTTTCTCTTCTAAAAATAAAGTAATTTTATAAGGAACCTTGCTTACTTTTATTGGAAAGTATTACAGTCATTGATACCATATTAGAAAATGCAGAATGTAGGTGTACTTAAATACTAATGAAACTCAAGGTAAAAGAATTAAAACATCATCACATATGCCTGTTCACATTGCCTAGATTACTTTTCTGTATGTAACTACAACTTTTCACTCTGAAAACTGTTTTAAATTTGGCAGTATTTTAATCATTTAATATAGAATGTTGGCATACAGGTTGCAGAATGAATATTATAATCAGATTCTTGGAGTAATAGTTGTTGTTACAATTTGACCTTACCAGACAATGTAGCACGAACAAGGTTACTTTACACAAGGCAGCCTGTGAAACTGAAATTTGCAGCAGTATAGATTCTTCTGTTCTTACTGCAACATACTTTTCTTGGAAACAAATACATTCTCAGATATAATCACAGTTTTATTTTACATTGGAGAAATAGTAATGGAATGGAAAGCTGATGTTAAAGATTTGTGCAGTTATTTACACATCAGTACCCTTACTACTTGTATCTGAGACTTTGCTTTGTTTGCCATCTTACTTAAAAGAGGAAAAAAACCAAATAATTTTGCTTTTTTTCATCTTTGAACTCTGCTAGTAATAACTTCAGATATGTATGTTCTTCTCTGTGCTGTCAGTAATTGTGCTTTCTTTTGGATTTCTTTTTTTCTTTAGATCTAGAAGACTCCCACTACTCCTCATAATTGGTGTTTAACCCTAAATTGTGCATTATGGCAGACAAATTAACAAGAATTGCTATTGTCAACCATGACAAGTGTAAGCCAAAGAAATGCCGTCAAGAATGCAAGAAGAGTTGTCCTGTGGTTCGAATGGGTAAGAGATGTAATTTAACAAAGTGTTTAAGCATTTGGAGAAGTTTTAAATAACTTTCTACTAGAAGGAACTACTTCTTTATAGTTGCTAGTGGTTTGCTTATCATTCATGCTTTGTTTGATAAAGCCTTTAGAAGTATGAAAGCATGAACCATTCATAGTAGTAATGCCACTTTTCAGGTCTTTGGATAATCTGAAGCTTTAGGGAACATTAGTCAGTTACATGTTCCTCTGTGGAATTTAATAGTACTGGCAAGAATTCTGATTCATCAGAAACTTTCTTGAATTAATCTTATTCTTTTTCACCAGGAAAACTTTGCATAGAAGTCACATCACAGAGCAAAATAGCATGGATCTCAGAGACACTTTGTATTGGTTGTGGTATTTGCATCAAGGTAAAAGTTCGGCTTTATTAAAAGTGATAAAATTTCCTTATTATGCTATTATATTTAGTAAAGCATACTGTAACTTCAGAAAGCAATTTTATTTCCCTGAATAATCAGACCTCGTTAACTGTCATTAGTTAGAGAAAGTGAAGTACTGTGTCAGTTTACAGAATTGGTTGGGTTGCAGGGTGTGGGTTGTAACTTTTTGTTTGTGGCTTTGGGTTCATTTGTTTGGGTTGTTTGTGGCTATAGACACCTAGCAGTAGAAAGATCTTTTTGTAAAAGAGCTAGAGAATATATGCAGTGTGCCTTATTTGTATTGTAGACTGACAGTCTAAATTGCTAACTATTTAACTTGAAAAATGTGGAATTTGGAAAGTTGACTATGTAAATGAAGTAATTTGGTAAAAGTTGTTTTAAACATATTTAAATGCACAGCTGGGTGCAGTACAGGACATAGCATTTTGTTAATAAATTGTTTGTGTGCACTAGTAATCTATAAATTTATTTCAATTACAGAAATGTCCTTTTGGAGCCTTGTCAATTGTTAACTTACCTAGCAACCTGGAGAAAGAAACAACGCATAGATATTGTGCCAATGCCTTCAAACTTCACAGGTATTTTATACTTCAAATCAGTGTAAAAGGTAGTCTAAACATAGTACACATCAAGGTGTTCTTGGTTATTACCTCAGTAGCTTCCTTTTTTGAATATTAATTACTGTTTTCTCACTAAAAAGGATTATAATGAAATTAAATTCTAGCGCTCATTTTACAGAGCTTCTGTTTAAAGAACAGACCACTCAAATCTTTCTCACAGTCTTCTATTTTTAAGGAATTGATTTAATTTTAATTACATATTAGCAAGTAAACAAAGCAGGCTGAAATAATCAGAGAGTTTGAGAACAGGTTGTAGCATTTAGTTTACCAGCAAATCTTGTTGTCTGATGGCATTAATATAATCCAATTATTGATGTTGTGTACAGGTTGCCTATCCCTCGTCCAGGTGAAGTACTGGGATTGGTTGGAACCAATGGTATTGGAAAATCAACTGCCTTGAAAATTTTAGCAGGGAAACAGAAGCCAAATCTTGGAAAATATGATGTACGTATCAGCAATAAAATGGAGTTGGCGTAGATAGCTGTGGTTATATTTTTTTCACTGAATTTTCGTATCTGTGAATGTAAGAGAATGTGCAAGGACATTGGCACTTCCCCTATTTACAGCCAGTGAGCTACTCCACACAGAAACAGTAGTAGAAGGATGTTGTTAACAAAGGCTTTTTTGCAAATTCCATGTACCTTTCAAGAAAAATAAGGATACCAATTATAATTGTAACTCACTAAAGATAAATATCAGAGGTAGGTTTCTGTCTTTAAGTCACACTTGAGGGGTATTTTTATATCAGTCTTTAAAAATGTCAACTTTTTTTCCCTGCACAATATACCTGTTCCCCATCAAGGGATTTAGGTAGCTCAAGTTTTGGAGTTTCTTCTGAGTTCAACTTTGTTTTTATCTGAACAGCTCTAGTGTCTATGAGCACTTACCGTGTATCCTTGTGATCTCTTAGGCTTTTTTGACTCTTTTGGAGATGATCTCTTATAAAACATGTTCTTATCATAAGTTGTTGTTGAAGATACTGTACACTTTAATAATGAGTTCTGAAAATCCTTAGTTTCTTCTTGTTGCTAGATACTTAGAAATTTTGATAGTATTTTTTGAGAACCAGACATAGAACAACTTGTAATCTGCTGGTCTTCGTGGCAGATGATAATCCATTTTCCTATGTATTTTCACAAAGTCAACTGTGCAGCCAGCAAGCAAAATAATTTACAGGGGTTTGTTTACCTCACACTACTCCAAAGAGTGAATATTATAAGATAGAAGGCATAAATAATAGCTATTGTGACTCTTCTTATCAGACAGTATTTCAGTTCTCACCTTAAAATCACGTGGTGACAATTGAATTCTGATGCTCACAAGAGGGACTTGTGGGAACAAGTGTGTTCAAACTTCCTTCATCAGTTTCTTTACTTGAAAGATGTTTTAATAAATTATTCATTTCACAGCTGCCACTTACAACTGCAAAGAAATAATCATTTCCCAGCTACATTTTCCATTCTCTTTCAAGTTTGGTTTGTATTATTTTGTGGACTTCTTGTTTCAGGTGGTAGTATTGCAGAAATAGCAAAACTTTTGACTTTCTGAATGTGTACTTAATTGAATTACCATGCTTCCAAAATCAGACTTTCCTGTGAAGAGACAAATCGTTATGACCACAGAAACACGTGGTATGAATTGAATCTTCCATGTTGCTTCTGCTCTAAAACTTAGGAAGCATTTCCTCTGTGTATTTGCTTGGTTTGGAAATATGGCTGTGTCGCTCTGTTTCTGTACTGTTTACCATCGAAATAATTAACCATTCAGAGATGCCGTACACGTTGGGACTTTTTCCTGCGTGATTGCTCTGAATAGTTCCTCTTTTTCTCTTTTTTTTTTTTTTTTTCATTTTTAGTATNTGTCATTTTTCCTTTGTCTTCTCCTTCTGTTTCCTTGGAAATGTTTGCTAGAAGCAGAGAAAGATGACTAAATTTTATTGCATCTTTTGTGCAAGTTGATTTTTATCAGTCCAACCCTTTTCCTTTGGATTAGCTGGATCAGCTAGTAAGTGCAGTTACACTAATCCATACTATAATTTTCATCATGAAGTAGTTTCACTTGTAGCTTCTTAACTGTCTAAGGACAGTTTTGGGTGTCCTAGGTGCAAATTTAAAATGCTTTGTCTTGAAAGGACTTTGTGACCCCTGGGAAAAAAAAAGATCTGAACTTCTGCCCTCCATTTTGCAATTTTATAATTTATTTTTTTTTTAATGGAAAATTTGCAGAGGCAAGATAACACTGTGGTAACTTGCATTTATCCAGGCTTTTTTGTTAATGTTGCAAGCATATTCTATTTGCTGTAGTGATAGTAATTTTAAAATTAGATATTTTTAATGATGTTTTTCGTATGGTGTAAGTAAAGACAAGCTTTAATTTTGTCACAGGATCCACCTGACTGGCAAGAAATTTTGACTTATTTCCGAGGATCTGAATTACAAAATTATTTTACCAAGATCCTGGAAGATGACCTGAAAGCGATCATTAAACCTCAGTACGTGGACCAGATCCCTAAAGCTGCAAAGGTGAGAAATTTCATGAGGTAATAGAAAGCTGGGAGCTTCTCCTGTAATACTTCTCTTGTGTTTAAAGATTTTATTTAGCAGCATAATTGAATAACAAAAATCCACCACTGTCTGAAATTTTTAATGTTGAAATAACGTTGTGGAGTTTTTTTTTATTATTTATTGTGTAGGGAACAGTGGGATCAATTCTGGATAGGAAGGATGAAACTAAGACACAAACTGTCGTATGTCAGCAGCTCGGTAAGTAATTTTGTAAAATCAAACTTCAGAGCATTTGAGAAATTCATATTTACTGAAAAAAAGTTACTACTAATGTGATAGTAGATTTAAATTTCATCAGTTAAAAAAAGAAAAAAGTAAAGATGCTTTAGTTTCAAGTGTAGGGCTTGCTGTAAGCATATCTGAACCAATGCAAATAATACTTTCTATTGTACTATGTACTAAAGGATACATGCAAGTTAAGAGAATCTAATGCAGTTCCTGTTTCATGGTAGCAAGCGTTTGTTTTTACATCTGGAAAAATTACAGTTAGCATCTGCTGCTCTTGCTTGTTTACAACTCTGGCAAAATCTTAGCATCCCCTTTTGAGAACCGTTGCATATAGAAAATATTGCCCAAGTACAAGAAAACTTTCTCCCCCCGCCCCACCCCCGTATATGACTAATTATAATGGGATTAATGCTGGCTTCTGAGAATAATGCAATTAATAAGAAGAACCGTTTGCATAGTCGAGCCCTAGTAATTTTTTGTAGGTGTTTTGAATGCCATTGTTATTAAAATTAGGTGTTAATTTAGGTGTTGCTAAATTAACAACAGGGTTACTTTTGGTAGATCTGAGTGATAAAGGTGAGGCTGCATTGTGCCAACAAAAGCGTGGTCTCTGAGTCCCACTTAACTTACTAGTGCAACAGCATATTCTTGAAATTTGCTGTTCATATAACTGATGAGAAAATACTGGCTTCACCCATTGGCTCTAACATTTGGGGGACTTGATTTTCCTGAAAATAAGAATTCGACAGCCAAGTCTAACAAGAAACACTTTTAAAACTGGTATAGTTTCTTTTTAGGGACAGAAATCTTTACCAAATATATGGTGGGAAACCAAATAGAAATGTAGTCTTCCTGCATGATAAGAAGCAGCGATACAAATTAACGGGCTGATGCTGCAGACAAGCTGTAACTTGCTGTGACTTACAAATAGCATTATGATGCTTCTGTATAAACCGCACGCTTATTTTACTTCTTTCTGTGTAGGATGTCTGCTGTCATTATACATGTTTCTGTAGGTAATAAAAGTATGAATTAGTGTGTTGGTTATAACATATCTTAAATTAACCACTTATTTGCAGACTTAACCCATCTGAAAGAAAGAAATGTTGAGGACCTTTCAGGAGGAGAACTTCAGAGATTTGCTTGTGCAGTTGTTTGCATTCAGAAGGCTGATATGTATGTTTGATTTACTTCTGTTACGCATTGCTTCTAATAATCTGTCTCAGAATATGGTCCTCGAATTTACATTTATTGTTAGAAATAATACTTTTGTTTGAAATACTTAAATAAAAGGATTTTTCAAAAAAATTGTTTTTACCAATTCAGCAGCTGAGATCCATATTTAGTCCATATATAATCTGTGGGGTTTTTCATACTTTAATTGATCTGATTGAAATAGCTAGAGGCCAATGTTAAATTTCACCATCACAACTTTTTAACCTGTCCCTAATCCCACATAAATGTATCCTGTTTGACAGGATACCTCACTTAGCATCTCTGAATAAGAAATGGACAGATCCTTCCCCACCTCTGGGAATTTGTGTCCGTCTTCTCCTGTCTTGCAACCAGGAAATTACTGTCTAGTCTATGCTGTTCCCTGACTCGTTGCGACCAAGAAAGCAAGATCAGAAGAGTTGTGGGGCTTTGGGTTTTTTGTTTGTTTGTTGGGTTGGGGTTTTTTTGGTTGGCTGGGTTTTTTTTTGTTTAGTTGGTTTGGTTTTCTCTTTTGGAAGATGGCCTTTTTCCAGTCTCCTGAAGTATTTTTGCACTCTTCAGTTCATGTTAAATTTAACCTGAATCAGAACTGAGTGCATGGAATTCCTGACTGATTGCTGATTTCTCATAACATTTGATAACTTGGTGAGAGCTTTTTGCAAAGTAATACTTAAAGCATTTTATAATTTCGCATGACAGTCATCAGAGCTTCAAGGCAGGTGTCAGTATATAATTCTTATTTTTTGTCACTCTTTCTCAATATAAATAATGATAATTTTTTATTTCTGTGTATTTAACAGTCAAAATGTTAGTATTAGGTTTGAATATGTAGAAAGCTTGCATTCACTAAGACTTCATTCTTTCTTTTGGGGCTAGCTTCATGTTTGATGAACCTTCTAGCTACCTAGATGTCAAGCAGCGCTTGAAGGCTGCCATTACTATTCGATCCCTAATAAACCCTGACAGGTAAATATAAGTTTAAAATGTTTTGCTAGATTGTAATAATAAGTGACTGTTTACAGAGTGAGGAGACATCCGGTCCATCTCCCTAGAAGTGCTGACTTCTCAGTATGGTACACTAATAGGTGTTTAAAATATTCAAAGTCAGTAATACTCTATTCCTTTGCATTTTGGAAACTTATTTCCTATAGTTTCTGTACTATTTCAGCATTGGGGTAAATTTTGTAATAAGGATGTGAAAATATAGCTGGTTATTTTTCACCTGAATATTGCTGATCCATTCCCTTCTCACAAACACTTTTTTTTTTCAAATGCGCTAAGTATTTTTTGCTCCAGTTAATCAATGTCCTTCCACTTCCTGTACATAAAGAAGCTGCCAGTTTACACTGAAGATGGACTTTCAACTTGCCAATCACAATGTCTGTTTGTTGGCCAGTTTAAAAAAACCTGCTTATCAGAAATTTGAGCTCTGTCTTTATTTAGTATAAAGCTAAGAAACCATATTAAATGAAAATTATGTTGATAGCTTTTGCTTATGCAAGCCTGGAGTAAGAAAGAAAGAAAGAAAAAATGTTTTGTATTGAAGTATAAAAGCATCTCTCTGGCTCTGTTTTTCAGGTACATCATTGTTGTAGAGCATGATCTAAGTGTGTTAGATTATCTCTCCGACTTTATCTGCTGCCTGTATGGTGTGCCAAGTGCTTATGGTGTTGTTACTATGCCTTTCAGCGTAAGAGAAGGTAATTCTTGCCATATTTCTCTTCTTAAACATAACCAAAAAATTCTGTGGAAGAAAAAAAGGTACAAAAATGCTAGTTGTCTATTACATGACCGTGTCTTCTTCCTGTTACAGTTCAGTAACTAAAAAAACTACTGTTTTTTTCATGCAGAGTCTCCATTTTACATGATCCTAAATTTATAGCTCGACCCAAAAGTCTTAATTATGAAATGCCCTTTGTCTCTTGCTATGGATGTAATTTTGATGCTTGCAGGTGTTTTGTAAACAGTGGAGTTACACAAAAGACCCTATAAATAGTAGAGAAAGGGCAGGAGGCAGTTTGCACAGTACAGAGGTATGTAGTGTTCGACTGAATTGACCACGCTTGTAGCACTGGGACTCGTTAAGAACTGTTTCTGTGAGAATGGGTCCAAGAGCAGTAGTTTGTTTAAACCCTACACACATTACTAATACTAGGGTTTCAGGAAGAGCTTCTATAGCCTTTCTGTAATTTTAGGAAGATTTTTCATCATTCAATTTCCATAATGTACACACTTCCAAATAGGAGGTTTTGTTGCCTCTTTTATCATGCCATTTAAAGTCCAACGTTCTTCTTATCTGATTGGAATTTACAGCCAAGAATTGAAATCCATCTTGTCTTGCTTTGTTGTAGACCTTTTTTAATGATCTTTTTTCCTCCTTTCCTAGGCATAAACATTTTCTTAGATGGCTATGTTCCAACGGAAAATCTAAGGTTCCGAGATGCATCTCTGGTATTTAAAGTGGCTGAGACAGCTAATGAAGAAGAGGTTAAAAAGATGTGTATGTACAAATATCCAGGAATGAAAAAAAAGATGGGAGAATTTGAACTATCCATAGTCGCTGGAGAATTCACTGATTCTGAAATTATGGTGATGTTAGGGGAAAATGGTAAGTGCAGTGCTTGTTGGAAACTGCTTCTACAGCCCTAAATATGCTCCTAAACCCCTCTTTCAGCATAGGAGCCAGGCTTCAAAATTACTGGTTTTGAGTCAGGTTGAACTGCTTGTTTTCTAATGAAGATGTCATGCCATGAGCTTGCGCTCTGAATAGCGGGAACTTGAAGATATCGACTGTTGCCATTGTGTTTGTCTGTTACCCCATTTTAAGAACTTAAATTGGCAGGATGATGATTGACGTGGTGAGCTTAGCCACAAGTCTAGAGGACTGTAGCTTTAGATTTCTCTTCCATTTGAAAAAGCAGGTAATAGTAGGTGCTGCTTGCTGGAAGTGAATATAGACATTCCCAAAGCAGTCTAATTTTAAAATGTATTCTTCGTTAAGTCTTTATTTTTTTGTATCAGTAACTTAATTGTTACAGGTCTAAGTTACTAAAAAGTCCGAAGTAATACGTAACTTGCATTTTATTTTAGGAACTGGCAAAACTACGTTTATCCGAATGCTTGCAGGAAGACTTACACCTGATGAAGGAGGTAGTGCTTAATACCTTAGTTGAAACCTGTTTTGAAGATAGTGGGAAGGCTCTTCTTTTCATTGTAAATTTTATCTTTTCATAGGTGAGGTCCCCGTTCTAAACGTCAGCTACAAACCACAGAAGATCAGTCCTAAATCTACAGTATGTTTAAGTCTATTTTATTATTATTTTGTTTGCTACAAAAAGCATGTTTGTAGTACACAGGTGGAATTTCTTTATGCCCAGAACAGAAAGCTCCAATTCTATTTCTTCTTGTTTTCTTGTGGTGTGGTGCATAAAACTGAGCGGCAACATTTTTCTCTTACTAGGGAAGTGTCCGTCAGCTCCTGCATGAGAAGATCAGAGATGCCTATACACACCCCCAGTTTGTAACTGATGTAATGAAGCCTCTTCAAATAGAAAACATCATTGACCAGGAGGTATGAACTGCCTGAGACAACATCCTAACTTTTCTTCTTTAAGTCTCTACCTGTACCTGAACTAAATACAGCCTTATTCCCCCCCCGCCCCATTAGGTTCAAACACTGTCTGGTGGTGAGTTGCAGCGTGTTGCATTAGCTCTTTGTCTTGGTAAACCTGCAGATGTCTACCTAATTGATGAACCTTCAGCATATTTGGACTCTGAGCAACGTCTAATGGCTGCTAGAGTCATTAAACGGTAAAGTATGCATGGTGGCAAAAAAATACCTGAAATTTTCAGTAGTTTTACAGTGAGCTTACATTCAGCACTCTTTTTTTCTTTTTTTTTTTTCCATTTCTATTTCAGTTTCATTCTCCATGCTAAAAAAACAGCTTTTGTCGTAGAACACGATTTTATCATGGCTACATACCTTGCTGATCGTGTGATTGTATTTGATGGTATCCCTTCCAAGAACACACTTGCGAACAGGTAAGAGACTTGTTTGGATTAGTAAGCAAGGTAAAAGAGGACAACGTAGAAATAAATTGTGTCTCAGCAGCATGCTTGCCTATAGAAATTTAAGCTGCACTTGAAGTTATCCAAAAGTGTCCTGAGGGTTCTGGCTTTTGTTTTGAAGCAAGGAAAAGAAAATGGTATTGGCCCACACATAGAGGCTGCCTAGACACAGAGTTAGGGCATAGTTGGAGAACGTAACCAAGCCCTCAAAAACTAGACCAGCTTCTGGCTTAAACTAGCCTTAAGCAACAGCACAGCAATTAAGTTACAATCAGCAGAGAACAAATAAGTGGTACTGATTGTGAGGAATGAAAAAAGGGCCAACTGTAAACTAAGTATGCTTACGCAAATAACTTTCAGCTATATGAAAAGAAATCAGGGTACTAAGGGTACATATATGCAAACCTTGTGAAGTGCAAGGCTTGACTGCAACATACAATGTACACTATGACTTTCACTCTTTCAAAGCTGTCCCTTTTGATGTCTACTTTTGTTCCTGTAAATAATCTCATGTGAATTACAGGGACTTTCTGAGGAGAGCCTTATTAGAAACCGGGCTTTCAGAACAGTGTGATTCCCGACTACTTAATGTGAGCCAGATGAAGTTAACACGTTGGTCTAGCAATAGGTTGACTGTTTCTACAACACAGTGCTAGCCTGGTTTTGATGGTATTCCTTCTAAGAACACACTTGTTTGACTTAAAAAATCATAATCACTTAAACATTTCTCAGCATCAGTGTATGTTATCATTTTCGTTGTATCTGGCTATAGCACTGAAAGACTAGGGTAGTAGTTATGTGGTATTGAGGGAAAGTTTAGTGGTAACTTGGCAGTGTTAGGTTAACGGTTGGACTTGATGATCTTGAAGGTCTCTTCCAACCAACATGATTTATGATTTCTTGTCTGAGACGTGATTTGACTGAAAATTTAGCCCATTCTGGTATGTCAAGCACAGCTCACGCTTGTGTTGCCGGACTTGAATGAGCTCAGGATGGAGATCAAAGCTGCCTGTAATCCGCATAGTATAGAACTTCTGAAAATTTATCTGGAATATTCTTCTCTCTTAACAGTCCACAGACTCTTTTGGCTGGAATGAATAAGTTTTTATCTCAACTTGAAATCACTTTTAGAAGAGACCCCAACAATTACAGACCAAGAATAAACAAACTCAATTCAATCAAGGTAAGAGAGAAGCACCTTTACAGTAAAGAAGCCGTGACTGTTTAATATAAAGCCAGGTCTTAAAATAAGGAACAAAATGAGGACTAACATAGTTTTGCTGTGCTGGAAAACAGCATGTGAAACAAGTAGTAAGAGTAATAAGGAAAGTAGAAAGGAGTTGAGATAAGTGTCTTGTATTTCAGCTATGTTCAAGTCTGCCAAAGACTGCTTCAGGTAACATTGACCTTTTTTCTCTTCCCAAGGATGTGGAACAAAAGAAGAGTGGAAACTACTTTTTCCTGGATGACTAAATACTGAATCTGAGCATCTTTGTAACTGGCATATAGAAAGGCATATTGGAATCTAAACACTTGTGGATGAGAAGGCTCAATCAGGTTTTAGAACACTTCATCTTTTGGAGCTTAAAATCTCTTGCTGCGTGTAACATCTGAGACGAGTAGCAGTGTCAATCCTAGTCCAAGTAAAACTGCCACTTTCTATATATTTTGGTGACACAGCCCTATTTTCAGTGTAATAATTTCAAAATAGACCACCTCAAAATTGTGCAAATGAGTCTCCAGATTCTTCAAAATTTAAGGGAGGTTTTCAATTCAATATATTCTACTCACATACCAAGTACTGACTGAACTTCCTCCTTTTAAAAATCCTTGAAGCTGTTTTCTGTATAAGAGGGAGCCTTACCAAGGAGGTCAAGCTACAGAAACAATTCCTATTTTAAAAAAGGTTGAATCTCTCTGGATGAGGGTTTCATAAATAAATCTCCTACCTTACAGCTTTTCTGTGACACAGTGCAAAAATTCTTGAATTAATAATTCAAAAGCGTGTACATGATGTTGTCAGGCACATCTTTTCTCACACACACAAGATGGGGAGTACAAACTACATACAACAATATAAAGGAAGAGATCTGCACCTTTTTTAATCATCTGTCCCTGTGCATCTTCTCAGACTTAGTTACAGGAGAATAATCAGCTAAATAAAGTCTTGAAGAAAATACTAAAATCCTTTCAATCTTCTGTAACTTAAACCTGCATAGTGAAGAAAGGTGAATGGCTGTTTCTTCCAGTTGCTTGTTCTACAGACTCGACAGTATACTATAGGAAGTAGGTTTTTGAGTAATAAAGCCATCTGTTTCACAAAGTACTGACACCTTGTCAGCAAACCCCGATGGTGTGAAGACTTTCCTAAAGGTTTGTAACAAATTGATCATCTAGATACAGCTTTGTTAAGGACTGAAGAGGTTACGGCAGCTCATCTCTCAGCACAGGGTGTACCGCTACTTAGGGATTTTCTAAAAAGCTAAATGGAGTAAGGTTTCAGTTTATATGTGTACAGCAAAGCAGACTTTGTCTCCAATAGCACCCTAGCTAAAAAGGAACTTAGAAAACCAAACCAGATGTTTCAAAGATGACAGGTAAGTGATTCCCCCTTGTGTTGTACTGATTATCTGAGAAGAAAAACAAAGCACGTTTCACTTTGCAGACAGCTAGTGAGCTTGCTTAATAAACCATCCTCTTTCTCTACAGAGTTCCCTTTAACGTAGTAGTACTGCTTTGCAACATGTCAGAGTACCACTCCATTACTCTGCTGTGTGATCAGGATCATGTCAGTTTTTAGAAGCACGTGAAAATCAAGCATCATTTAGTAGATTAAACATCCTGCAAAACCTACCATTTTCAGTGATGCACGTACAGTTCTTTCAGCAACAAAGCTGCTGTTTATAGAAAGGTAACCAGGTGTCTTCGGAAGGGAAACGGAGACAAAAGCAATCCGCCTTCAGGGTTCCTGACCAACCCCTTCCTCCATCTGTAACTGCTGGCACTCACCATCTTTCCACAGAAAGATGAAGTTTTTACAAGGTTAAGATGCAAGAAGTACTTTTGCCTAAAGTGAAAGCTTTGATCCTCACTATAGACAAAAACAAAGGTAAATAAAAAAATAGATTATTAAAATCGATTTCCATATCAAGTAAGGTACTTCATGGAGATGGAGAGCAAAGTGCCTATATGTAAGGGTGCCTGCACAAACAAGTAAGTTTCACAGACATATAAAATAAACTTTAAGCTATGTATCTTAAAAGTAAGGAATAGTATTTTCCATGCAACAGTTGTGTGTTCTGCCTCTGTTGGCATGTGAAAAATGTTATGAGAGATGAAAGAAAACATGGGTTTGTTCGTAATTTACATCTCTCCCTCTTAAGTTACAGGAGAAGGCAGTGGTTTGTCTTTTTTTTTTTTTCCCTCTTAAGCCATTATGTCTGTTAGCAAGTTGAATCTTTTATAACCTGGGCAGCATCAGGAGTTACTCTATCTAACTGCCAACACAAATCCATCTATTATTATTATGCCAGCAGAGGTACTCCATGAAGAAATAAAGGTGATGAACACAGCCTGCCACCACCACCACACATTTACATGTGGGCTACAACTGCCCTTACGCTTTACAGCCTCCCAGGAAAGATGACAAGAAGCCTCTTTTAAGTCTTTGTAAGTAGCAGAGGTAAACAGGACCACAATAGTATCATCAACTGTTAAATCCCTCAGTGCTTGCTTAGTTCGCAACCTGAAAAACTGAAGATTGCCTCTTTCAAAATCAAAACACATTTCTGAATGGAAAAGCATTTAGATTTTTAAAAAAGCAAACAAACCAACCCACACCAAAACCCCCACAGCACAGCCCCTACCGCTACCATTTTGAATAAGAACTAGAAATGAATTTTACATCCCCTTTTAGTTTGCAGCTTGCCTACATATTAACTACTTGTTTACAGTTCTGCTGCTGTCAACAAGTAGCTCTAGGAGAACAAAACCATCCATTTAATGTCATTGCAAGTTTCAGATACGTGAATATAATTTAGAAAGAAAGCGAAAAGACAAACATTTATTTTAAGTAGGGTTTTATACATGGCATGCATCTGAAAAGAAATTCTTTATCACATAACTATCACTCAAGTTTCCTGATCAAAGGTGTACAATCTCGGACATGAATGAGAGGGTACCATCACCTACACTAGTATATACAGAGATATAAAAATATACACAATGGTTAATTTTACAGAGCAACAGAAGTGAGTGAATACTGTGCACACTGCACTCTCCGAGTTTGGACAGCTGAGCGTCCAAACTGCAAAGGCAACAGGAACACTGCGGAGAAGGTTATCAGGCGGGGTCAGAAGAAACAGCATCAGGACTCTGACACAGTGTAAAAATATAAGGCAGAAGCCACTTTCTTCTGAATTGTAGGGAAGAGCAGAGCACACCGAGACTCTCCATCTTGCTTTTAAAAGTAGTTCCAGCAATGAGTTGTACATGCAAAACATAAATTTGCATCAACAGTGCAACAACAAAAGAATACTGAACAGTAGCTCGATCATACAAACTTAAAAAAAACGTAACATGTACTTTATGCATCTCTCCTCACAAAATATCTAGGATTTGTCAGTGCATTAGTGTTAAAGTGGCATTAAAAAAACTTCTGCTATTATAACAGATGCAGAATTATTTTGGAAATGCATAGCATCTACATTTTTATTGTCTTTGTAATTATTTAGTTGGCATAGGCACCATTCTAGTCACACCAGCATTAAGAATTCTTGGTGGAAACAGCCATTCTTATCTATTCACACACAGCTATTCTTGACTGCTTGTCTTGATTTTGATTTCAACAAATAAATGCTTTTTAAAATTCAAAAATATACCCTATGAATATTAAAAGAACTATATACAACATACCTAAGACACAGGGTTAGCTGGCTGCTGTATGTGTAACACACTGAAGAGAAACATTCAAGTTTGACTGATTTTTTTTTTCTTTTTTTCTTTTTCTTGAGATGAAAGGCCTTTGGGTTGGAAGCATCAAAGACAACAGTGCAGTAGGCTGAGAATTCCTTTAGCTCAGTTCAGAACTAAGGCATTGTATGATAAAATATACATTTATATTTGGTGCAATGTTACCATCGATTTTAGAAGCTAGATCACGTCAAATGCTATAATTTGTCACTCTAGTAAACATACGTCTCCATCTTCTATCACAAACTCAAACTGGGGGGGGGGAGGGAAGGGGGATTATCAAATGCTAAACCTAAATTATTTTTTCCTAATTTGACATTGAGGAAAAAATGCTAAGCCAAACAAACTCTATAATCCCAAAAAAACCCCATATGGTAGGAGTTCCCGTCCTCCCAGGCTTTACTTGCCAAAAGTTAAACTTCACTAAAAAGATTTAAGATTTTAAACTGCTACTTCAAATTACTTTTTGCATTTTAAAATTTTCAATTATCCATTCATTCTATGTTTGATGCCCCCTCTGATTATCTCCCAGTGTTGCCCTTCTCCTGTCATTCCTATACGGCCTCCCTCTGAAGTTTCGCTGATACTGGTAGCCATCATCTCTGCTTCTGCCAGGTGGTCCTTTCCAGGCTTCCTCGTTTCTTTGGAACTGGTATCCTCCCCTGCTGGAATAACCCCACTCAAGTCTAGGCCTTCTGCCTCCTCCATAAGTCTGGTTATAAAATTGCTTAGATCTACCACTTCTCAGCATATCGGAAACTTCACTCTCATCTTCAGAGCTCTCCTCCCTTGTCCTCTGTGCCCTACTTTCTGTCTGCAGGTTACCAGCACCCTTGGAATCTCTACCTTTATCGGGCTTCTCCTTACGACTGGAAACGCTGTTTTTCAGTTCATGTTTCGGTGGTTCTGCCAACAGTGGCGGAGTGTTGGGCACCGCTGTCTGCCTCTCAGTCCCCTGTATTTGTGAAGAACGATTTTGCTGCCCAGCTGTTTTTGGCTTAGCAGGAGAAGCCGAAGGACAAGTTTGCTCCAACTGAGGTGCCCTAGCTGAAGTTTCTTTCGGGGCACTGCATTCGCTGCTAGCACCAGCCACAGGGAACGGGATGGTGTTCGAGCCGCTGCCGCTGGTAGTCTTCTCAAGCTGCTCTGCACAGTTTACTATGGGAACTGGAGGGCTGCATTCTTTAGCCACATACACGTTCGCAGAGGCGCTGGCTGTTGGCTCTTTGTCCTCAGGTGACATGACAACATTAGGTCTTGCTACTGCATTTTCAATGAAACCCTGAACTGGGTACCCATACCAAAAGTGGGGAAAGAAAGGAGGTGCTATTGGAACAGCTCCTAGAAAGTGATTGTGTCCAAAGGGTGGCTGTGGGAACATGTTTTTCCCTCTCAGGGACTCCTCATAGTTTGCATGAAGAGCTTGCACCGCATTCTCCGATTCTACACAGACCTGTCCTTGACTTTCTGACACCTGAGCTGTAGGTATGATCAGAGGCAGTGATGGAGATCTACTATCAACCTGTGGAATTTGACCGTTGGATCTGAGCTCGCTCTGCACAGGAAAGTGCCTGTTTGTTCGTGCAGTTTCGTTTTCATTCTGAGCCGGCGGAGCCTCCTGGAACCAGGGGTTGTGCGGATACACAGGAAGGGACACGTTTGGGTACATTCTACAAGCAGCCAAATAGGCCTGATGCAGGGGGTACAAGTAAGAATGGGGTGCCCACATGGGACAACTGTATGCCTGCAAGACAGGGAAAAAACAAACAAAAAAAGTATTTGGTCTTTTGAATGTTCAGACAGACGTAATAGCACACAGGTCATTTACCATTTTGAAATGGTAAATTACAGAAAGTAAAGGTTAATTTTATTTACAGTGACTGCCCTCAATTCTAAAGAATCTGGAGAATACTCCAGATGACATTCTCATTTTTTGTTTTCCTTCCAAATGCAGCTGACACGGGCAACAGTTGCGACCAGTAAGAAAACTTGGTATCATAATTTCTACATAAGCAATTTAAACACATGATGCTATTAAGTCAAACTTTAGCTATGCACTTGAAGACACACATTTCAAATTCGTTTTCCAGAATCAAAATTATTAATCGGCAATTTTCCCTACTACTCACTTTTTCAAAATTCTAAGGGTTAACAATGAAAACAAAAAGAAGTCATACCACATGTTTATTTTCACTTAAAAAAAACCCCGAACCACACAATAGACTATACCGAGAGCCAAAGTTAGATCATTGCCCCAAGGACAATTTGTAAACATTGAAATCCATTTATATTCACACAACCCACAGATCAGTTTGCTTAGAAGGCCCTTCATAAAGTAGGGGGATAGGGTTCATTAGAGTATGCAGTACAACTTCCAGATACTGGCAGGAATCACACAATGGATGCGCACCATTTTCAGCAGCAACCTTTCCTGTGCTGTTAGTGAACACGAGCTGCGTTCACAAAACTGACATCACCCACCCTCCCTTTCCTCTACTTCCAGGTTAACTAACTAGCATGTAGTCCCTTATTGCCCTGAGTTAAGAGATTATAAACGCAGACTTGGCGTTTGTATTATGGTACCTAGCAACTGGCCAAAGAGCAACATTGTAGGATGTTTTTATAATACAACGTGCCAAATATACATATTTCAGGCCATACAGAACACCACGCAAGGCTGCCGGAGGCACAAGGCTGTCTACGAAAACACTGGAGTAGGTAGAGGGCAAAGCCCAAAAACCAGCACAATCTTGTCTGTGCCATCTGTAGAAACAGTCCCCGGAGGAAACCATCCCGAGAAGCCAACCCAGACCACCTCTCAAGAGGAACTAGTCGGTTCACTCTGAGCGAGCAGCTGGAAGGGTGGCTATCGGCATGGCAGGATCCGGGACCAAAGCAGTGGACAGGGTAATGCAGAAAGTAGTTCCCCGGTCTACCACACTATTTGGTCACCACCTGAGGAAGCACAACTACCAGAACACGGGATTTTGACCAGTAGATGGTGCTGTAGCACGAAAGTGACAGACTATGTCCTAAATAATACAAAGTACCAGTAAGGGGAGTCCCAAATACAGGTAAGCTTACAAAACAAACGCTGTGTAAATATATTGCAGTGACACTTGCTAATGACTACGGATTTTCCATTAAGCAGAGAGACCTGTATTGGGCACACAGTTATCAAATCTAAATTTACTTTGTAAGTTGTGCTGAACATTCCCTCTTTCCATGCACAGACACCAAAGAAAATCATTACTTCTGGCCAAAGTCATGTGGAAAAAGCCTAAGAGCTCTCAGCACCTTTTCTAAAGTAGTTTGCCTGACAGGAGGAGTAAGAAAAGGTAAAAAAGGAACATTTTTATGTGCAGAAGGGAGAAACTAAGCAAACAATCAGTCCTTAGTAAGAAATGGAAAATGTTGCACTTTTGGATGAGCCTCTTCCCCAACCACACACACAGATTTGCGCCACATACACATATCAACCACTATTATAATTACTTAGAAGGTTAAAAATAAAATACTATTATCCTTAACCTGAGCAAGAAAGGACAGACATGCAGATTACTTAAGAGAGTGTCCACAGGGAAAGACATAATAGGTATTTGTGCCACAATGGCTTTGCCCGTACACAGACATGGTCAGAGTTCTCTTTTACTATACACTGCTTCTGGAAGAATGGATCTTCAATCTCACAATGGTTTACCTGTGCACTTATAAAGCACAATTTCTGTTGGCTGTATAGCCACAGTTGGAAGCCAATAGTTCTCACTATCACTGTGGAGAGAAAATGTATTTCTGCCGGCTTGAACTGCAATGTGCGCCAGTATTGGCATCCCAGTTAACAGAAGACTAAATAAAAAAGTATTTAAAATTTAAAAATGAACTTGAAGTGTACGGCTGCAGCAACCAAACTTCTGCACTCTAAGTACTACCGAAGACAAGCAAATTTCATGGTATAACAAACATGAAAGCATAAGTAAGTTTGAAGAGTTACCTTCACGCCAAGATTGAAGAAAAATCGAAGAATATTCTTATCTAGGGAAAAACAAAAACAAAACCAGAAAGAGATCTATGAAGACCTAAAAAATATTACACTTCATCTGATCCAAAAAATTAGTCCCTGCATAAAGCTCTATTTCAGTAGAGAAACACTGGTATTAAGTTCCTGCTAGCATGTCTTTGACTGATTTGAGGGTTTTTTTTTTTCCACAGTAAGGTATCTAGAACACAACTGCAGTTTAAATTTCAGTTTTAACAGTTTGTGGAACTGAACTTCTAGTTTTTAAAGAAAACAGTTCAGTAAACAAGTACCACCATGCAGTCAGACATGACATGTTCTTTACGGGCATATTATGTATCTGTAGTATGGCAAAATGTGTTATTTTCCCAGAGCAACAAGGAAATGTTCCACAACTGCCAAGCTTTCAATTACAAGAGAAAACCTTTTACTGTAAAAGGAAGCAGTTCTCCAAAGAAAATCCTTTCCATTTGCAAAACCTGAAGTTATGGTGGGTCAAGCTAAGAACCACAAAATGATCATATCAGATTTCCAGGTGTAACCACTTAAAATAATCCCAAAGTTAGCAACACAAACTAAAGAGTTACAACTCTCTTCAATATTCTCTCCCACACCTTAAAACATGGAATGACAACAACTGGATCTTTTGACACAGACTAACAACAGGACCAAAGAAGTGACCTTTATCTACATTTTAAGAAAAGAAAACCTATTACGAAAAATGGTATAAAACCCAGACCTTCTTCCCGCTTCTCACCTTTAGGTAAGTCTTCCCCAGTATTGCACAGGGAGTAAGAGGGTGCAACAGCTCTTTCTCCCTTTTCACTAAAAGGGAATCCAGGGTATAGCGGATCCTGATAAGGATTCAGAGTCTGAGGCAAAGGCATTAAAGGCTGGTTAACTGCTTGTAGCGACACAGGAACTCCAGCAACTGGAGCAGATGTTACCTGAGCCTGTGATACAATAGAGTCAGGTCCCGTTGCTGGGGCTGGCATCAATGAAGAAGCAGGTATTTGGGGTGGAATACCTAAGGGGGAAAAAAAAAACCCCACAACATATGAACATAGCTCAACTATATACAATCACAGAAGAAAATGACAGCAGGAAAGCAAGTTCCAAAAGACAGAAGAAAAAAAAAAGAAGAAAAAAGGTATTCAGAAAGACACAGGAGGAGATTCTCGAGTCGGGTAGTTACAAACAAAAGAAGATTTGGCTAAATGCAGAGAATAGTTTTCAGAAAGAGTGAAGCAGTTAAGCTTTCCAGAAATAGCTAAAACTCTTCTCTTGTTTATTTTTAAAATTATAAATACCAGAAGGAAGGAGGAAGGGGGGGGGGGGGG
>RSEF01000004.1:34758320-34781001 GCA_003993805.1 Himantopus leucocephalus | reverse complement strand
GGGGGACGGAACCAAAACTTATATGTGAATCTCTGCAGTTCTCGTTCTGACTAGTCATTTACAGTCAGCTCTGTATCCAGGCTCAGATTAAGTGGGCTGTGCATCTTCTGTCACAGATGTGGTCAAATATGACAGGCTTATTACCATATCACGCAAACACAGTATGCCGATTTGAAAGCACTTGTTTCTTGTACAGAAACACAACAGTGGGAGAGAAAATACAGCACCTGTTCTAATGAGCAATACTGAATCTAAGCTAATTCCACCTCTCAGAAAAATCGCACAGCGCAGAAAAAGTTTTGCAGCTGGCTTTGCAGCTCAGGTCCAAATGGATCTCATTAGTTCCAGACCCAAGTTGAGTCCTTAGTGAATCCAGGAGCTTATTACATGGGACACAAAGTACAAACATATATCAAGCTTCAACATGCTGACAATGTGTTCTACCTTAAGCAGATCCTCAGAATAAGCCCCTTCAAAACTCAATGCTATACCACCCAGGAGTAAAAAGAAGAGTTGAATACACATCCCTCTTCCACCTTCAGGTAGGGAGTAAAGCAAACTATACGCATGGGCAAAGATCTACCAGAACTCTCATTGGCTTTCAGCAGTAAGAAACTACGTTTTATAAATAACTGCCTCTGGAATGTGAGGTTATATAGAACAGTGTCTCCTGGAGGTATCTTCAATTTAGCAAGACAAAGTATTTTTCAGGGTTAGTAGTTTCTGATTTACATTAGTATTTCTTCAAACCTGCTGGTCCATAGGTTGCTGGCTCACTTGGCCAAGCTGGCACAATGGCTGGTACAGAAGGCACTGCTGGAGGTAAATGCACCTCAGAAAAGACTGGTGAGGGTGTTGGAGTTACGCTTGGTAAGCATTCTGTCAGGCTCTATAAAGCAAAGAGATCACATGAAATTATTCTAAATCACCATTGTTGGTGACCCCTAATGTGTCTGACTTCCACCAAAAAAGGCTCAATGACTCAATATTGTCCTGACTACCACCATCACCACAGCAAAATATTAACTAGTAACATATCAGGCTGTATACGTAAGAGAGATGTGTGATACGTTGCATCACTGTGTGAAGAACTCTGCTCTGAGCTCTACCCAGACTGTGCTTGTACCACAGTCAGCCATCAGTGTTATAACCACCTCCACAAGCACTAAATTTAGTCTCTCCCATCCAAAAGAAAAGCCACCCTCACAAATGATTATCAATAACCTCGGAGAAACCTGAAAAGCAAAGGTAAACAATTGAAAGTGAAAAGCATGGTTATCTTAGCAGAAAGATATAAAATAACCCTGCTCTCAGAAGAGAAAGGATATACTTTCACTTTTCTATCAAGGGTTGTCCTTTACATTCTTTATGTTGGTCATAACAGACTTCAAACTGTAGACTTCAGCATTATCACCATAGAAATGACTATGTAATTAAAAGCCAGTATTATAATACATACGTGGCTGTGATGAAGCTCCCCTTTGTCTGAAGTCTCCTGACCGGAAAACTTTGAAACCAAACAAACATTTCTTACTTGCTCAGCAAGAACCGGAGAATCTGTTTTCACTTGTTCCAAAGGAGATGAAGCTTTTGGATAACTCTCATCTTGACTATTCTTCTAAAGCAAAGTTAGAAACAACACACACAGCTAGTCTAACAGTAAGATTTACTTTTCAAAGAGGCATTCAAAGATATTAAACCACACTACACACAAAGTGGGCTAAGCATCCAATCACTTTTAAACTAGTGTAACATTTTGCTTATTGAAAGGACAGCAAAGGTTAAAAGCCAACAAGAGGCCACAATCTTCACTGAACTTCAGAGATCACGGTCTGCTAGCACAGTAGCTATTAGTAAACATCAAATCTTATGTGGTCCCAGTATACTGAAAGTGCAGACTGTACTAAGCAATTACAAATCCAGATTCGTAAGTGCTCTCAATAGCACAGATCTGAGAACTCAGATTGCAGAGAAAGACTGTAAGTATGGGTTACAGGAAAGCTGACAGCAATACAAGCCTCCAACCTTAGAAGTGTTTCACGACAACCTGTAAAGCAGCAGCAGCAATCACAGCTCTAAAGGCAGCTATTGCTCTGCTAATCATGTATCAGAGAAGCAATAACATTAAAAAAAAATTTGGTCTTTTCTTTAAGATTACCTCAGATGAATTTGGTTCAAGCTTCTGACTTAAGTGGATCTGCCTGGAATTTGACTCTGTAACACCAAGACATAACCTAGTAAATGAACCATTACACCACTCATGGCTATCACAACTTAAGCCAGTTAAAGTCTGTCTTTCCAAAATTAAACCTTCAAAACAAAACCTACCTCAGCACGTATTACTTCAGAAAACTTAAACTTCAATTTTTATCAAAGATCAAAGCATCCTAAAATAAACAGTTGTTAGGGCAGTAACAGAACAGCTACTTCAACCTGGGTTTTCAAAGCTCTACAGGAGTTCCTTTACTAATGTTTTTTAACCATTTCAGCGATGCTTGAGGGAAGCAGGACAAAAATGTAGCTGTCTCTGAACATATATCATTCATCCTAAACCCCTCCTAGTGAAAAAGTAGTAAGTTTGTACTTTGCTTGAAGTGAAAATGTTTTCATCTGTATTTCCATATTCAAGTGTTAAGATAATAGAAGCTTTGTCTTGTCTACTTTTGACTGATTAAGAGACAGATCAGTTTAGAAGGCTTCAACGGTTCAAAAGATCTATGAAGTTTTCATGCTGATGCATAAAGTTTAATTTCTCAAACACTAGCAAACACTTGGTGGGGGAGACAGTGTTGAAAAATGGCATAATCTTCATATAGTAAGATCTGTACAAGTTCTTCACATGCTAGCTTATGTTCAAATCTGGTTACCACTGCTTGTCAATCAAATTCATGCACATAAGTTTAATAGTAGCTGCTAAATAGATATGTACTTTTTAAAAGCTTAGTATATGCACCATCACAACTAGACAACGATGTAAATTAAAACAATATTGATTATGAGAATTACTGCCAATTCCCCATGCACCAATAGGAATCTCTAAATACTCAGAAGGAAGTACAATTTATTCCCATAGGATTTTTAACCTAGTTTCTGAAGAGGCAATGCAATCCAGAGCATCACAAAAAAAACCAGAGAAAGCTGTACATGCCATGCACTTCAGCAAAATCTATCATGACATTGTAGTAAAGAGCTTTCTCTACATAAACATTCTTTCTGGCATTGCTGATGAAACAAGTTTTCAGATGTTTGGAGAGTGAAAAATAGGTAAAATCAGTCCTTGTGAAACCTATTCAAGAAGCCGTTACATGTTGTAAGAGGGACTAAGGAGCACAAATACCATAAATACACAACAGCAACGCCTCTGCTGTTGCCAGAGATAAGGGAACAAAAAAAAAAAGATTTAAAAAATGGAGGGAAGGAACAGCTTCTAAGAGGAGGCTAAAGAGTTTGAATTTTATTTAGTCAGGAAAAAAAAAAGTGGAAGAAGCCAAGACCAAATTTGGTGTTTAGTTACAGCAAAGCTGACAGGACAAAAAAAAATTATCAGTTGCATTTAGCAAAGTTACTAACTACCTCCTGAAAGCTTCAGCTTTCATCTATGACTGCCACGTTCCACTTTCTCACAGAAGAGGAAAAGCTTAGAGTCAATGAAGAGAAGCTAAAGAGTGTTATAACAGATCGGGGGACGGAGAGAACCCAAACAAATTTTGACCGTGTGATAGCTCTTTCTACTCTAAACAGGGTTTTTTTTTTCAATTCTTCCGTACACCATCTTCTCCCTCTTTCTGTGTGCAAATTCTTAACCATGCCACATTGAATACTTTTACCTCCTTTTCTCTTAACTGACTCCAGTAAGCACTCTTAATACTCCCCCCACTAGCACTTTCTCCCACACTCACTAGAATTTCAACAGGATCTAGTTTAGCGTAGCTCTGACAGTCTTTTCATTTCTCTCATTCCTCTTCCCATTTACTACAAAAATCCCAGCAAGGAGCCTGCTCTCTCAGCCACATTCACAAAGCACAAAAACATACTTTCTTCACCAACCACACCTTTGCTACCTTGAACATAGCTTAGTTTGGCACTATTACTTATGATAATTTTCCCCCTCGTTGCCTAAACAGATGCCCCATCTTGAATGAATTCTGAGGCTGGTAATAAAAACAAGCAAAGAGAAAAAAAAAAAAAGCCTTGATCTAAAAACATTTATTTTTACCTTTATCCTTCTGCTCTTCCACCTCTGCGGTCCACTTGCTACTTCTTCTCTCATTATTTGAGAACTTTTTCTGGTTTAAATTATCCACAGTCTGCGTAGCAGCCTGACAGACTGACTGATTCTAAAGAAGTTTACAAAAGCAGAAATATGAATTTATATAAGAAGTCCAATGATGCTTTGCCATCATCTGATATGATACTATTATGCCTTCATGACATATAATACTTATCTCTGTGATAGGCAGAAAGGGAGGGGGGATGCAGTCTTGATCAGTATCACTCAGATTTAACCACTCTTTCATTCACTGCTAAATTTTGCAAAGTGTCCCTTAAAAGCATTCATGTCATTGTTTTACATGACAAACAAAAACTGCTTCGCTCAGACAACAGCCACTTTAAAATCACAGCCTCCTTCGCAGGTGAGCAAATACAGCATACTGTTAACCACAGCTCAGAGAGAGTGAGCAACCTCTGTCCATTAGGCTTCAGTCTTGGTCTGCTCTTTGCAGTGCAAAAGAGCTGTACGTTTCTTCTCGATTACATCAATATAAGTGATTACTGCTCAAGAACTGAAAGATACAGCACAGAAAGTCACTCAGAATCACAGAATGGTTTAGGTTGTAAGGGACCTTAAAGATCATCTAGTTCCAACCCCCCTGCTATGGGCAGGGACACCTCCCACTAGACCAGGTTGCTCAAAGCCCCATCCAGCCTGGCCTTCAACACTTCCAGGGATGGGGCATCCACAACTTCTCTGGGCCACCTGTTCCACTGTCTCACCACCCTCACAGTAAAGAATTTCTTCCTGATACCTAATCTAAATCTACGCTCTTCCAGTTTAAAACCATTACCACTTGTTCTGTCACTACACTCCCTGATAAAGCATCCCTCCCCATCTTTCCTGTAGGTCCCCTTTAGGTACTGGAAGGCCGCAATAAGGTCTCCCTGGAGCCTTCTCTTCTCCAGGCTGAACAACCCCAACTCTCTCTGCCTGTCCTCATAGGAGAGGTGCTCCAGCCCTCACATCACCCTCGTGGCCGTCCTCTGGACTCGCTCAACAGGTCCATGTCCTTCTTAGGTTCTTACTTCCACAAAGCCAGTGATTTAAGGCCCATCTTTCACCCACTCATTCTTCCCAGCTTGGGTCTTGTTTCTGTTTGCCCTGGGATTTAAATCCAAAATGTGCCAGACGTCTCTGGAATAAACCTATGTAGACAGCAGCTCTTTACCCACAGGACCTGCTCGGTCCCTGGGTGTACTGAGACTCCAATCCACTTTCCTTAAAAATTGCATCAACAGAATAATCTCTCAAAATCTAAAGGCTGCATTCTTCCCTCAGACATAGACAAGTCCACTGAAGCCAGCTCAGCTCCACAACAGAAAAAGGGCAAGTCTGAGAAAGAGTTTGCTTTACTCGTGACACCAGGCAAGTTCTCACACCAGTAAGTTGTCAAGCTAACAAAACAAACAAAAAAAAGCCCTTTATAAGTAAAACAGATTTTATGTGAACCAAATCAGAAACAATCACTTAGTCACCTGATATTAATTCAAGCACCACAGTGCCATTTTACTGAGCTGTTTCTCAGCTAAATTAAACTATACTGCACAGCAAATTCTGTCTTCACCTTGAAGTTTGATCCCACCATACAAGAAAAAGACATCTGAGTAATTGTAGGGGAATACAAAGCCTTCCAAAGACAGGAGGAACATGAAGAAAGAAGCTCACAGCTTCATATACTCATGTGTCTACCATATTTACATGTCTGAAGAACTGTGTATGGTGGACATTAATTATTCCCAGGGGAAACTACTATGTATATGTCTTATACTGAATATATAAAGCATTGTAGATTCGCATATTTCTATGTAGAAAGCGAGTCTGAAGAAAATATCCTTAACTTTTGAATTGTATTGTAATGCAACAACAGCAAAGCAACAATTGCTAATTAAAGATTCATGGACAAGTATGAAAAATGCACTATTAATTGCAATGAAAAAAAAAAGCATACATTGGAAAGAGCAGGAAAAGCTTGTTCATCCCTCTGCTGGATCTCATAGAGTGAACGAGATTCTTCTATAGCCTGTTTCTCCCTGCGTTCCTCCGGAGACAGGCCAAAGTAGTTACAATCTCTGCTGCTGTGGTTCAGATCCTCGGTTCTCTCCCGGTCTGGTTTTCTGTAAAGGGAAAAAAATGAAACGAGACCACTTTGACAAAGAAATTCAGTTATCACCAGTACCAAACACAATACAAACTCATGGTTTAGACGGAAGAAATTATATACCACTGCTTATGTGATTCCACATATACCAGATCCCTTTCGGCCCACTGCAAGTTACCCATATGCATAAAATTTAAGGAAAGGAAATAATTGATTTTGTCCATGGTTTATTCAGTTCAATACAATTTTGAAAGACTTTATAATAAATGGTGATTATTAGATCATAGTTAAAAAACAAATCCCTGCATCAAGTAGGGGTCTAATCCATTTCTGTGCCAACCAAGGACTGACCACCCCCCCTCTGCTATCTATGAACATGCAAGACGGAAAGCTGGAGAAGTAGATTTCTGTAAATACAACAACAAAAGGGAGAATGCATGATGATTTTCAACATCTGAAGCATCACTACACAAAATTAACATCACTGTTTCAGCTTTCTGAATTACTTAACTAAACTTTTTAGGTTACTCACATATTTAGGTTAAAGGGGGAAGAAAAATGCCCTTGAAGTGTTGCATGTGGCAGACTCCAGACACTGCAGCCCCATTTATTTGATAAGGAGTAGAATACAGAAGAGTGACAGAATAGATCACAAAGAGAGCAGCCCTGAGGAGAAGGACTTGGGGGGGAAGGATGCTGCGTCGGGTGGTGGTATTGGCTGCTGTGAAGCTCAGTATGAGCTGGTAATGTGCACCTGCAGCCCAGAAAGCCAACCATATCCTGGCCTGTATCAAAAGCACGGCCAGCAGGTCAAGGGAGGTGATTCTGCCCCTCTACTCTGCTCTGGTGAGACCCCACCTGGAGTACTGCATCCAGCTCTGGAGCCCTCAGCACAGGAAAGACATGGACCTGTTGGAGCGGGTCCAGAGGAGGGTCACAAAGATGATCAGAGGGACGGAACACTTCTCCTGTGAGGACAGGCAGAGAGAGTTGGGGTTGTTCAGCCTGGAGACGAGAAGGCTCCAGGGAGACCTTATAGCAGCCTTCCAGTACCTAAAAGGGACCTACAGGAAAGATGGGGAGGGACGCTTTATCAGGAAGGGTAGTGACAGGATGAGGGATAATGGCTTCAAACTGGAAGAGCGTAGATTTAGATTAGGTATCAGGAAGAAATTTTTCACTCTGCGGCTGGTGAGGCACTGGAAGAGGTTGCCCAGAGAAGCTGTGGATGCCCCATCCCTGGAAGTGTTGAAGGCCAGGCTGGATGGGGCTTTGAGCAACCTGATCTAGTGGGTGGGAGGTGTCCCTGCCCATAGCAGGGGGGTTGGAACTAGATGATCTTTAAGGTCCCTTACAACCTAAACCATTCTATGATTCTAAGAGTTTGGGTTTATATCCAAGTACAGAATAGTCTTTTAGAAGAAGAGTGACAATGATGAAAACAGAAACTCTGCTGCAGCAGCACAACAAATCAAGAAAATCACTACAAACAAAAGCAGGCAAAACGCTGTTCTCGTATTCCTTCAAGTGATCAGTGAGAACATGAAGCAGTCCTCCATGACAGGTTCTGCAGAAGCTGACGGAAGATCTTAGGCATGCCCAAGGAGCACTGCAGAGAACATTACTTCAGCCCCAAACAGAAAAAAGAAAAAACCCAAACAAACAACATCCACTTTCCAAGAAGAAACTGCTGTTTTGTGTACAGTGCTTCCAGGGGAGATGCTGCCATGCAAGAAAAAAAGTGAGAGCCCATGACAGCAGCAATTTTGAAAAAGGTTTCAACAACAAAACAAACCCCAACAAACAAACAAACAAAAAAATCTTTTTCCTGTGCTTGTATGTATTCTTAAGGACTTGGAACACTTCTTAAGAATTCTGTGTTCTGTGACAACATATCTCAAAAGAGCATGTTAGAAACATCTGAAGCAGACATCTTGGCTTCAAGAAGCTCAGCTACAGTTCAAGATAAAGATGATGTTATTTGCAGTTTTACCTTACAGTTTGGGAAGGACTCCTGCCTGGAGCTTTTTGCTCGGTTGAGGTCTGATGAGTTTGGGGTCCAGAACATACAAACTGATGCTGCCTGGTTCCCATAGTATGCTGAAGTCGAGGAGGTAGTGCTGACTGGGGTTTTATTGACTTGCTCTGATTCTTTGGCCCTCTGCAATCTGCATCTGTGATAAAGATAGGAAAACAGATTTATTTTTTTTTTAAATCTTTAAGCTCTTTGGGACAAAACATCTGACAATAAAGATTCTGCCACAGAAAGACAGGTACAATCCTACCAGGCTGAGCATTCTGCCCCCATGTTGGGAAAAACTTTTTTATCTTCTTCCCTGGCACAGTGTTCCAGCCCTCCATAGGAGAGGCCTGTGGAAGAGGTTTAAGGCTCTTCAGTGAGACAGCATGCCTATAAAACAAGGAATTACGAAGGAAAAAATATTTTAGAGACCAGACTGGGGCTTGCATAAATTAGTACCACATGTTTACTAAGACTGACGGATCTTTCCATTTTTTATAAAAGTCCTTTGTTCTTTATGATTACACTCAAGCAATGTGTAGAAGAACAAGCCTTTTTTTCTTAAATAAAACTCTTTCTGATAAGCTGACGCAAACTTATCCAGTAAAGAATGATCAGTCATTTGTGAAGTGAGTATTATAATGTCTTCAGGACACACAGAAAAGGAGAATGATCAGAAAAAGCAATATACTCAACAGATAAACTTATCACAAACACTGTAATAGATACGAAGATTGAAAAATATTATATTGGTGGTTTATATCCCAGAGCAATTACTGCATTTTCAATTGAGGATGCTCTAAGGATGTCTAAGCAACTGTTGACACTATATGAAAGGAAGACATTCAGATCTATAATAGACAGTTCAAATCAGGTTAAATCTCAATTTAAAAAGGGAACAAACCGTGAGACCATCTTCAGGTCTCACAAATTTTTGTTTTGTTTGTTTTTACAGATTGTATGAGATTAATGGGCATCTTTCACCTTTCCTCATTTACTTCAACTGGAAGCGTTTCCTCTTCCTAAGCTACACTCAACTGTGGGGGGTTTTGCCCCAGTAGTTACAAAACTTACAGCAGAGCTCAAGAAGATTCTCAACCTCCTCCTCTCAAAAAAACCCCACCCCAAACAAAAAACCCCTACCCCGCCAAAAAAACCACACACCCCCCCACACCCCACAGAAAAATTAAAAAAAAAAAAACAAAAAAAACAGCCAACCAACACCACACAGAAAAAACCTGCAGCCCCCACCAACTTTAAACACTTAGTTTGTCCAAAGGTATGGCAAAGATGATGCTGACCTAAGTAGCAACAAGGGACTCTTCGTATGAAAACGGACAGAGCTACTCAACAAACAGAAGCTAGGTGCTTTGACGAGCCTTTTAATCTGAAAAGCTTGTCAGAAATCTAGCGTTTAATTAAGCACAACAAGCAACACAATTAGGATGGTGTCAATCTGTTTAGGATTGAATCTTGTGCAAAAATAAAAAATAAATACTTCTAATACTAATGTATTAGTTACTGTTCCACTTGGCAAGTAACATCCAAACCACCTAGCACTAAAGAAAAAATCTGAAGTGACAATTAATGCAGAACCCCTTTTGAACCCCCTTTTTTTTTTTTATTTAATATGTTGTTTTCTTAACAATTTTGTAGTAGTGCTGCTTCAAGTAAAGAAGTAGAGTCAGGGGCTGAAATTAACTCTGAACTAATGTAATGCTGCCATTACCAAGGTTCAGTTTGGCACTCTTTTGCAAAAGAGATTAAGCACTTACTTTGCTCCAAGCTCTTCTACAAATACAACAACTGGCCCATTATCTGAACAAACTTCTTGAATATGGGCATTATAAAATTTCCCATTGTGGTCTAAGCGCACCTATAAGAAAAACATGCATTAGCTTCAAAGACAATAACGAGAGGACGTAACTCATAATGTCAGCAATGCTAAAAAGAGAACTTCTCCTCTGGACAACAGAAGACCCGAGAAATAAACACCATGTGATTCAATAAATGTATCAAAAGCAAATCTTCAATCCATATTTTTTTTAATAGTATTTCTATTTCTTTTTGAAGAAAAAAAAAACAACACAGAACCCAGAAAGCTTGCTGAGTAACACTACTTAATGAAACATGGCTTTCAAAACTACATGAGGAAGTTAAAAGTGATCAACACATCAAGGCTTTTCAGCTTTACTGAAAACACTTTCTCTTAGAATAAAACCCCAAGCTTTTCCTTGTTAAAATCCACGTAAAGAAAGGAAAAAACTTGTAACTAACTTCCGTGAAATTTAGTTTAATTAAGAACATAATGAACATCAATTATTTCTGAAGCTATTCTTCAGAAAGTTTTGTAGAACCAAAAAAAGTTGTTCAGACATGATCATAGTGTTACTTGTCTGACTGACATTCTGTGTTCTTAAAATTTTTGTTAAATATAAGACGAATTTAATAACATTCTGCTACAACATTTGTCTTTCCAGTTGTATGACTTTGGTCAACTCCACTTTTCACTATTTACTTCATCTTCCCTTCCCATGTTTTTATCCCATATATCCACTGTCTTGCCATGTACATATAAAATTTGACAGAGTTTGTAAGTTACCAGTTTTTTCTACTAATGACGTCTTCACCCTTTAGAAGATACTACACAAGACAGCCTTAGGGTCTTAAATATAAATTTTAAGCCTGTGCTATTAAGCAATAAATAATCAACTCCATATTAGGGTTTTTTGTTTGGTTTGTGGGGGGTTTGGGGAGTTTGTGGTTTGGGGGAGATTTTTGTGCTTTTTTTTTTAAAAAAAAAAAGTTTAGAGATGTGTTTTTCCTGCAGTTTTTTCACTATGCTTAATTCCATTACAAATAAAAAAAGTACAAACTGAAAGAGCCCCATGCTGCACGATAAACATAATTGACTATTTTCAAATTAATATTAATAACTTTAACAGATGGTCAAATATCCTAGAAAGAAACATATTTAGCCAAGTACCACCAGTTTCATTAACACACCTAAGGAGATGAATCTAAAATCTAAGTACTCTAGAATTTAATGGCAAATCTTATTTCTTCTTAAGCAGCAACATGTACTGCAAATTTTAACAGAATTTAAAGAGGAATTGTGCAACACAGTTTGAAAACTTCAAGAGGAAGAATCGCCCAAAATTGCAGGATCTGCAGGAACTAAAGCAAGCTGTATTCCATTACTCGAAAGTAATGAGATTAGTACAAAGCCGATTTACAAATAGTAATCATTATCTTCAGAGTTGAAGATAAATACATGAGACTATGACGTTGGTTTTGGTCTCTCCAAAGAAAAGCTTAAATGACAGAACACACTAAAGTGTCGCTCTTCATCCTGCAACTGTATGCGCGCAAACACTTTATCATGCAGTGGTATGATAAAGCAAGCGCAGCCATGAGCAAAAGATGCAGTGAAGATAACTGTTAGTTTTATAAAACAGACCTACCCCACACTTCCGCACATCAGAATAACTAGCTAGCTTACAGAGCCCACCACGAGAAGAACAGAGGTTACCCTGAACCAAGTAAACTGCCCTAAACACGCCTACTTCTCACACAGAGGCCAGCACTCTACAACACCATGGAGCCAAGATGGCACAAACTTATTTGCATACTTAACATTAAGGTCCACAGTCATCTTATTTAATATACTCTTGAAGTTAACTTTTGTGACTTTTTAATGCAGTAAAATTGCTCTGATCAGATGTTCTATTACATGTCTTTTCTAAATGTGTGCTTTAAGTCATGAACACTGCCACCAATCAAAGAGCAAATGCACAGTTGAAGACATAAGCAAAGAGTATTTAGAAAGTAGTGATTATATATAAAAATAGTTAGCAAAGAGGGAAAATTGGCATCTTGATTAAAACAAAACATTAACATCTCTATAAACTATAACTCAATACTACTTACTTTACATTTATCTCCCACTGAGTATTGCATGCCAGCAGCAATGGAAAAATCTTGTTTTTGCTGATCTGTAAATACATTAGCAGTAATATACTGTTAGTTTAAATGCACTAAAAGAGTTACTTTCTCGATGCAGTAAAAATGCAAAGCAGAAGTTCAGGCCCTAAATCTGGACACCGACCCACGTGAGGAATACCGCTTCCTAAAGCCAAACTACCATTTGCACTACTGTTGTTCAAGAGGGCTTCACTTTATACATCAGCTTCCAAAAGCTGGAACTTTAAGTATTCGGTTACTTACCCCATTTGGATTGGAGCCAAACATCATATTCAACATTTCTGTAAACTGATGGATTGAGTGATTTAAGAACTTTCTTAGGTAAGACCAGCAAGGTAGGATTCCCATTGCTCTTAAGGTGCTGTATGAAAGAGAACAAAGTGCTAAATGGTCAACTACATAAAGATGTACAGTTTTCCATTTTTCAATCAGAGTGCTCAAGCTTTAAACTGAAATATAAAGAAGCTGAAAATACATAAGGCATAAAGAGCTTTGAAAAAAATAATTCAATGGTGTTCTTTTAACCATACCAGAACAAAACTAAGAACTAAGCAGCATTAAAAAGGACACTATCCACCTTTTGGTACAACGAAAGCAAACATTACTTTTCAAAGAAATAAGTAGCTTTTAAGATATTACATGTTAGGAAAACTAGAAAGTCAAGATTCTTACATGAACAAAAACCACTGAGAAATATAGCAGATTACAAGTTATTCGGAAGAAAATAAATCTTAACATATAAATACCTTGTTGCCAGAAAGAGACTTCAGTCCATTCATATCACTAACTGTTGTAGCTTTACTTCTGCAAAAAGACAGAAGTGAGCTGTGGTAATACAGTATTAATAATGTCTGGAAGTCAGGCAAGAAACATCTTGGAAGAGGATAAAAATAATGAAACTACCACTCTCTACATATTTTTCCACAATAAGCATACCACAGAACATCTCCATCTCTTAAAATGAGAAAGCTAAGTCTAAACCAAGAACTACATTTCCGTATCAGATAAAGCTAAAAATAAGATTTTCATTTCTAAGTACAAGTTTTAGGAAGTCTAACTTATGTGTACTAACTTAGCCATCACTTAAGAAAAAACAGAAGGCGGGGAAGGGGGCAGGCAAAGGAAACAAAAGATTCCTCTAACATTTTTGCAACAACACAAAGAAAACATAGCAAAAGCAGACATTAAAAAAAAAAAAAAAACCNNNNTAAAAAAAAAAAAAAAACCACAAAACTCAAATCCACTCCATCAGCTAACTGGCATCAGGCACTCTAATTTACTCTTATTCTCTACACCTGACATCACTGGAAAATTACTTTCCACAGAGAAAAAAAACAAGTATTTTTCCCTACAGCAGTTGTAGGCAACTGTCAGAATTAACTTCTCCCAAAACCAAAATAAATTATTACATTTAATAACAACATAACTGAAAAGTTCACATTTCTAAAACGAAAAAGATCTGGAAAACTAAGTAATGAAACAAGATGAAGTCAACTTTAAGACAAGCAAAATATTCAAGACTTCATAAACACAGCAAATTTTGTAAGCTGGGTTAACTAGGTCGAGTCACACACACTAACTCTTGCGTCGTAAGACATATGGTTTAAATCAAAAACATTGATTTTGATAGTCTCAAGTGAATATATGACCTTGATTTACAAAGGTGCTATGGAGGTTAGAAGTATATTTTCTTATGAATCCCAAAGATACAGGGTAATGCCACTGCATACAAAGGCCAGGAAAGCTCCAAGAACAGAAAGGAATAGAGAAGGTTTCCACTCTCTGACATTTAACTACAATAATTGTTCCCCGAGGCAGGAAAACTTTGTATTTTAATTGGAAATGTTCCCTAGGTTGTTGGGTTTTTTTCCAAACAAGAAAGGAAGCTAATCCCTTTCCCAGAACTTGGTTTTCTTTCTGTGGTGATTTCCACCATCTTGCTTTCTGTTGTTTTCAGCTGGGGGGGGGGTGGAAATCAGCTCCCAATGTCTCAAAGAATTTCTTCTGCCACACAGACTACAGCAGAGCCCTCAGAGAGGACTTCAGTGATGTTCAGTGGAAGAGGGAACGTGATGCACTAATACAGCATAATCTCCATGGCTTCAATGGAAATTCACACAAGCTAGGGTTTTAAGAACAACATTAAACAGAAGAAAAACTGACAATATGTAAATGCAAAAACGGCATTGTGAAAGATTTACTGTGCAAAAGCAACCAGTAGGTCAAAATCTCAAAGCTAGCTAGAGCATCCAGGTCCAGCAAAAGGAATACAAACCCACAAATATAACTACTTCATAAAGACCAAGGAACAAAATGGAGCAAGCTACATCTGTATTTCTCCATTAGCTACATCTCAAGCAGGCATTTCAGCCCCCAGATGTGGAAGCGACACAACTTGGATTAGATTCCTGTAACTCTACTCAGTTGCAAGAGTGAGCCAAGTAATTCTCATGGAGTTTACCATGCCAGGCTGGCACACTGACAGTTCTCCCAGGGGATTCTGCTATTTTAAAGGAAGAGGGACATGTTGCAATGGCAATATGCCATTATGTAAGAAGACCCAAAGCTAGACTGCAGGAAAAACAGAGGAACCAGTACCCTGTCCTTAGGGTGAAGATTACACACTTCATTCTTTCATAGTTGTAACCTTACCTCTTTGTGTTTCTTTTAGTAACTTGTAAAGGTTTTGAACCCTAACTGTTAGATTCTACTGCCCACCAGAAATTCAGAAAACTCATTTAACATGTATTGCTCACAGGCATCTTACTTTAACTTTTAAATCCCATTTACCTGTAGTTGTCATCTTCTGAATCTGAAGCAGATACTTCACTGCTACCATTACTTTCCTCTGTCACACCAACAGCACTGAGTTCTGCTACGATTTTCTTTACATCTGTATCAAATACTTTCTCATACAGCAACTCATACAGCAGAGCTGGGGAAGAGGAGGAGAAAGTGGAACAGCAAAATCAATTACAAGGTAAATGAGATCTTACACCACCAGTACAGATGCATTTCAAATTACTTCAATCAAAGCAAGCAAGCATTTTGATGTGTTTAATGAAACAGTGAAGGCATTATAAGCAGAACCAGCTGCGGCTACTATGGCTTAATGGGCATCCGTGGAACTACTAGAAATCGGGTCTCTCAACAAGCAAATTTGGCCTTAGCCTTGTAACTCTGCACATAGGCAGAGTTTTCAGGAAGAATTGGAATCCTTGTAGGGATTGTCACAGTGACCCATCAAACCCAATTAGGGCCTTTGGGCATTTCTGCAATCTAGTAAAGAAAACAATAATCCGTGAAGACAGTTATTTTTTGCACGTGCAACCCCTATAATTTCTGTGACAAGTTACACATGCAAGGATAATTTTAACATAAACAATTATTTTGCTAACATAGTCTGAAATACAAAATTAAAACCAGAATGCTGACCAAAGACAATGCAACAGATTATAAATTAGTACACCAACATTTTCTGTTTACATTAGACCACCCACATTGAAAGGGGCAGATTAGTCTTCTCCTCTTGGTATATAATCTGCTTTGTCAAAAATCAGGACACAAGAAGTATTCATGCTCTCCCAAATCCATACACTCATTGACAATTCAAATAGAAAACTAAGCTACTGAAGAATGACTATAATGAACTTTCATACAGAGCCTTTTCCTGAAACCTAACGGTGATCACTAAGATTTTTGGTAAAAATACATGCTTTTAACTAACAAACATAATACTTACACTGGCACAGAGCAGCCTTTTCTGAATACTCTATGGGATAAACAATATCATAGTGGTTTCCATTTGAGAAGCACAGCAATACCTATTAAAAAAACCCACACAGGTATTTTAGGTTTTGCATCTCACTTGATTTTTCATATGAGCCCTACCTTTTAAATTCAATTTAATGGACCAATGTGCTTTGTTATCCCTCAGGATCTCAAAATATCAATAAAACAATCAAAATATTTAGTGGATGTCCTTTAAACCAAAAATAATGTGACCAAAAGTCAAAAAGAATTTAAGACAGAGGTAGCTGTGTGTTAGCACTTGTAAATTGATTTTTACAGAATTTTAGATTACTAGGAAGATAAACCACACCCCAAATACAGACCATATATTTGAAAAGCAGTGCTACCTGTATTAACAGAACAGCTGCCTTAAATACGTACAAAAGAAATTGTTAAAATTGAATGCTCAGAACATTTCATTGTGTTGAATAATAAAAATCACATGAAAGTACTTGCTGTTTATAAAGCAGTCTTAATTCAGCCTTTCACAATAGCCATAAATTTTTATTTTTTTTTTACCTTATCAGAAAAGCCATTTTCAGTTACATGTGAAGGAGAAGCATTTGGTTCCCGGTATATTATGAAATCTTTCCTGAGGGAAAAAAAAAAGTAGCAGTTAAGAATTCATTTAAAAATTGGACTACTCAAAGTCAAGTTCAAGGAACATACATAACCACAGAAAACACCTAGTGGAAAAGAATACTTAAGAAGATGAGTACAACTATCACTGGTCAAAAAAAGGCTTGCTTTTATGAAAGAACGTACTAGAATACGATGTGCTGGAACAACATGCATAGAGCCAATGACAAGTAAAACAAATTTCCAGACACCACTTTCTGAAGCTGTGTCTAGAAGGATGATGGCTCCCCAGTCCTGGAGAAATTCATTACACTTTGCCATTTGGAAACCCACCAGGGCAAATAGGAGGTTGGTTTTATGAACAGAGACAGGAAACAGTGATAAGTTTCCAAAAGGTGAGCAATGGTTTAGGCTAAAGCTGTACTAGCAGACTGACTACACGCGTGGAAGAACCCTTTTGGGCACGGAGGCCAGCTAATAGAACTCATGTCTGTGCTCAGAAACTTGCCTCCCAAACCAAGTTCTCATATGCTCAGAAGGGTCCACCCAACGTTTCTGCTTCCAAATGGTGGCCCAGCTGCCACAGCGTGCTAAGGAGCATGCCAAAAGCTCAACAGACAATCAGTTGGCATTGCCTGAGGATCAGATATCGTAACCAAGCCTGCAGCACCTCTGAAAATCATGCCCTCCACATGTCTCAGTTTTCTCATGTGTAGCAAGAACAATCTTTTCCCGCATTTTAAGATGGGTAATACACTGCAGAAAAGACATTCAGAAGGCTCACTTTCCCTTTCTCTTTGGATAAGGACTCCAGCAAGTGTGGAGTCTAATACTACATTGTGTTTGTTCAACTCAAACTGCTGGATTTAAAGTAGAAAAGAAATGCCTACGTTGTCTCTTCAACCAACAGAACGGAAACAAACTTTTTGGGAAGCTCGGACTGAACCAGCAGACAATGTGCCACTGCAGCGTTGGCAGATACTCATCATCAAGCACATCAGTCTAGTATAGTTTTTCAAAACAGGTTTAGAACGTTTTTTATCACTGCAAACTAAGTTTGGGTACCTCATTACCTTTATGAGGATTGAAAATACCATAAATTAAGAGCTGAGCTACTACAGTTAAGCAAATTTAGAATTTACATTCCACACTTACAATTTTTTTTTTAGCTTGTTAGATTAAGCAGCATAAAAAGTTGAACTGGATATAAAGTGACAAATACAGGAAAATCCACAACTGATACTCACATGGCATGCTATTTCATTTTTTATTTTCTAAAAACTGAAAGAGTATCTATCTTTGCTACTTGTTTTTCTGCTATAATCATTCTCTGTCATGATCTTAAATTTAATTATTTTCTCTCTTTTATCCATAAGCCTCCCTTTGAATTATTTGCTCGGCAACCTATCACTTCTTTCAACTTCTTTCTTGGCTCACACAAGCAAAAGTTTTATTAGTCTTGCAAAATGATTAAGTATATTCACAGGTGCAGGTTTTGGATTTAAAATAAAAAAAAAAAAAAAAANAGACCACAAAACTTTCTACAACTACTCAGAAAAAGCAACTCTGACAGGAAAAGAATTTCATAGCTCAGAGCCCTACCCATTTTAGGGAGGTAATGGAAATTTACTAGATAACCAAATTATACTTGTGACAGATCTGAGGAGTGAAAGTGAAAACAAACCTATTCTTAATGCGTTTCTATCCTATGCTTGAGAAGTCTGAAACTCTCTCACTTCTCGACTTGGCACAGAACAGGAAATTCATACTTCTGCTTTCCTTCCAGCATCCAGAAAGGGAAGCAACTCTTTCCCCCTACCACCATCACCATTCCTACTTTCCCAGAGCTTCTAAATTGCCTTTTTAATAGAAGCCAGTCTTCCCAAAACAAGTATGGCAGTATGGTGTGTGCAACTTTGCGGTGAAATATAGTTGCAACTATGCCACAGGCCCCCTCATGCTTCCAATGGAAATTAAAAAAAAAATACTATTATCAACTAGGATTTGTTTCTGTATTCATTTATTGGCTATGGTCCTGGATACCAATGTATCAGGACTTCAAAATAAACCACTTCTATTTCACGAGAATACATTTCTCATGGCTAGAAATACAACAAACAGAAAATCATGACCATCCAGTTCCAATATGATCAAGCACGCAATCTTGCTGACTTAAATTGAGTTGCATCCCTCTACACCCTGGCTCAACCTAACCATCAGACCTTCTCACTAAGTCTCGAGCCAAACCTTACTCGGTCCCTCTTCCACCCATGCAGCACGTGCAAGTCTAAACTGTCACATTAACCACATAAAATGCAAAGGTAGAATTTCATGTAATTTCTCGCACTTAGCACTCATCTAAGTACCTTAAAGTAATATTTAATTAGTTTGTTTCTTTCCTCTTATCAACTGTCTCATCAAGAGTCAAAGTACAAAGGAAGTAATTAATTTACAGTAAGCATTTTGAAATACTGAATTTTTCAACTGGTTTACAACTAGCAGAAAGAGAAGATGCTGTACATTGCTCATTCTCCTGCACAGTAATTAGAAAGCTGTTATAAATATTCAGCTTATTTTTTCATACTACTGTGGAAAAAATATTAATATATAGGATTACATTTAATAAAAACACATCATCAAAACTGTTCATCACCAAGAAGAGTGTTTGTATGCACAAATACCTGAACATTTCTTAAGCATAGCTCAAGCTATGGCCCTTGACAAACTTGCACTATTTCATCTATACTGATACATCGGAAAAAGGAAAATTTATACAGAAAAGAGAATAAGCTACAGCAGTACACCAGTCAGTCTTATACCAGTACATACAACTTCATACCAGGGAAGGTGTGAGAACAGCTTTCTAGCATACAGCCTACAATACTCGTATCACTAAGCTACATCAGAGCATTTGTACAGATGTAGTAAGGAACTGGGTACAGCCCACAGCTTAGCAAGAGGGTTAATATTAAAGCCTTGGTGACAAATAGGACAAAATAAAAGCAATTTTAACAGAAAATTTAAGATATGAAAATTAATAAAATGCAAACTGTATAACTCTACCCACAATTAGTTGCACAGGCAAGATGCATGACATTATTGCAAACCTGTATTCAAATCCCAGATTAAGTGTCATTTTCAAAGCCCACTTCTCTATTTTTATTTAATACCTTGACAGCTGCAATTTTCCAAGCATATTTGTAATGTTCTGGAGAACTACAGTATAACGTGCAATTCCATCTCTGCTATTCCAATCGATTAACTAACAAAACAACTGAACCGATTTCAATAAAAAAAAAATTAAACGTTTTCTTACTTGTACATAAGGGAAAGGGCACTTATTTCTACTTGTCCAACCCATTCCTGTATTGGAAAAAAAAAAAAGGGAGAAAAGTTCAAACACACATTTATTATACTTCCTCATGTATCAATCAAGAAATCGTTGTCCACAAAAAAAAAAAAAAATCGCCACCGAGTCTGGAGTTCAGCCAAGACATTTTGATTGTATTTGAAGGCTTTTTGAGATAACAATAACTATTCCAGTAAGGTTAAGGGGTACAAGCTTGAGGGATTTTTTCTCAAAGTGGAAACTGACCTCTATGAAAACTGAGAGAACTAAAAACAATCATATAAATGCAGATCTATCATTAAGGAGTATGATTTTGAAAGGTGATGTAGTGCTTTTATTTTTTCTTTTGTTAAATGACCAGCGGTCCAGCTTTTCAGAAGTAATTTTTGAAAAAAGCGAATGCCAGATTCACTGAGTGCTTTTAAAAATGTTACTCTCTACCTTCAAAACTGTCTGGTTTTGTGGGCCTTTAGCTACAGGTGAACTGGAAAAAGAACCTTGAGGCTTAACTCTCATACCTAAAACACAGATAACTTCCATACAAATATCTTGACACGGCCTTGCAAAGTGCTCCAACGCAAAGTAGAACAGACCACTTCCAAGCAGCCAAAATAAACTTGTGATAGTTACTCGCATTTCTCATGCGAGCAGCTGTATATTGACACCTGAAGAAAGACCAAAAATCTGCCCTTTGAAGCTGTTAAACAGTGAAATGTCAATAACACCATAACGCAGCCTCAAATCATAGAAAAGTAAAAGTTGTTTCTTCCATTACTAGCCTAACTACTGTACTGTGCTCCAGTATAATGTGACTACTTTCTCTCTTTAAAAAAACCAAAACCACAACTTTTAAGAAATTCTTACTAAATTAAAAATGACTGAAATTAAGTTTGGGGCAGGAATTCTTAGCAGTTAGATTTTTAAAAACCATTTTTTAAATTCTCATCACAATTTTCAAATATAAAATAATATTAATTTCTCTGATCATGTAAAAAAGCTACTGTGTGTTTTTTCAAAAATATTTTTTTAAACATTAGTAGACATGTATGAAAAAGACACTTTCTATACACACAGTGCAGTGCTGTAAACCATTCACATTGGCGTAGTTCAGTGCTGAATAAGTTCTACTGGAAAACAGCATGGTTTACCACTTAGCATAGCATGTAACCCCAGGATTTGACTAACAAAGCTTTGCCATTAAAAATCCTGGAATAAACAGAGCAAGACAGAAGCAGAATAGGCTGACACCCACTTTTTTCCTCCTTCCACTATTCATTTTGGAAACTGAAATAAAGAATGATCTGGTTAGCCATTCTAACTAGGGATGCTGTAGGCATGGCAGGGGAAAAAAAAAAAGAAACAATCATGCTTCGATTTCTAGGAAGGGAAAATTTAATAAAATGTATGTACAAGCACTTAAGAAAAATTAACAGATTTTGCAATGTTGTACTAGATAGTCTTCTTCCCCCCTCCAGCTTACACAAATTGTTCACTCCCTAATAAAAATACTAAAATTAAATTAGGGGGAAAAAAATAATAATTTTGTTTCAAATTAGTATCTTCGTAAGAGCCTGTGGCTACTGTTCATAATATCCCTTACATAAGTAACTGTGTTTTTATCACCTAAACTTTTAGACCTTTATTCAAGGCTGTCTTCAAGAAAAAGCTAGCCACGCTATGTTTCTTGGCATCTGCAGAGGCTAGAAACGTTTGGATACAATTTTGAGGAATAACAGGTTTAAATCAAGACACAAAGTAATTAGCCAAACCATTTTACAATAGAAAGTACACACATAAAAGTATATATTCATATCATTCAAAGACCTCTTAAGCTCAGTCAACACACTTGAGAAAAAAAACCAAAACCAATTACCCATCAACTTCAACAAAAGTAATGCTTTCTATTATAAATCAAGTTTAACATACCTGTGGATTTTCCAAACATTTTAAATACTCTTCAAATGGCCCCTCTATGAACTGTATTGAAAACAAAAAAATTTTAAAAAAAAGTAATAATTAGTTATTTTTATTAGCATAGCATAAGGAATCCCCAGTCTATGACCAACTGTACCAATGGGAATGTACCATTGAAGATCTAAGACTATCCTGACCTCAAAGAGCTTACAATCTAACTAATATATATATGTCAAAATTAAATGACCTAAAGATAATGCACAGAGGAAGAAAGGAAGGGCACCAGAAACTTCTCATAGAAAACTAGAGAGTTAAATAAAGAGAATGAATATAAGACAGCAGCAATCTAAGGTAACACTTCAAGAAAGGATGAGGACGAAAATGAAGATAGTGGTTACACACAGTCACGTGAAACTTTGGTTATAGCATTATCAATGGAACGAAAGAGACAGAAATCCAAGCTGAAATGGTTACAATAGACAGAAGAGGAACTTCAATGAGTACCACCAGTACCCATCAATGGAGCGTAACTACTAAGAAGGCAGATTAGTAAAAGTTGAACTAAGAGATTAGGGAAAGAGGCATTTGTTGTTCATGGTGTTTGTTGTTCTTGTCATTTGCTTTTGTTGTTTTTTGGGTTGTTTTGGTTTGTTTTTTTTTTTTTTTTTT
>RSEF01000004.1:34650017-34758292 GCA_003993805.1 Himantopus leucocephalus | reverse complement strand
TCTTAAGAGAGCTAAGTTAACAATGCTATATTCCAGATGGAAAAAACAAATTCCAGTAAGAGATAGGGGGAACTAAAGGAGATCAGCAAAGCTCAAGTGAGATACCTGAGAGAGTAGGAACACTAAGAAACGAGAACAGATATGAAACACCTCAAAGTTGTACATGAAACACTTATTCTGAAAACTGACAAGAAACTTTAAAAAAAAGAGACTTTTCAGAAGGGCAGCAAAGATGCATAGAGAAGAGGTTGTACCACTTGGACCAAGTCAGAGGAAAAAGAACAGTGAGATTAGGAGTTTGGAGGACAGAGACGAACATAGTAAAACCAGCTGGGGTTGACAAACACATTTAGACTCAAGAAGTGTCGTGGTATTTCCAAGAACTACACAATGCAACAATAAAACAGAAGCAGAGAAGCAGATACTGGAGTGAGTGGGGTAATTCTGGAAAGAAAGGGATTAAAAAGTCAGGGGTGGGGAGGAATGCCGGAGAAGGTAGAAAGATCTAAGAGTTGCTAAGTCCTCAGATGGACTGGAAACAAACAAACAGTCCTGGAAAATGGAAATAGTCAAGTCAGAGCTTCATTCTCCCAGAGAGATTCACTGTATTTTATGTCATTCATTTTTGACAACTTCCACATTAACAGTGATCAGTGACATTTGAGCCTAGGGCACTTCATCAGAAATTACAGCAAATACACACACTCTTATTTCTGCTTTCCTTCTCTTCCCTATGCCAACGTGCATCTAAAGCAGCCTTTTTATTTTGGGTCCGGGTAAATTTAGAAGAGAAAAAGAGAGCTCAGTAATAATCCTCTACTAATAAACGCTTACATATACTCCTGTTTTGGATACCTGGAAATTAGTTAAATGGTATACACACTAGAACACATACAAACAAACAGGAATGCCATTATTTATTATTGTTCTTTTAAAAGGAAGAAAAAAGGGATTTTATAATATTAACACCAATGACATTTGCCAAATATATATCAATATCAAAATATTTTATGTCCACAGTTGATGAAGGAGAACTTTGTTCCAGATGTTTAGAAAAAAAAACACAGTGGCAATGCATAATAAATTGTACACCCTAAAACAAATTTGACTAATCTCATCAGTCAAATCCCTCATACATTGTAAAAGCAATTAAATAGCACAATAAGAACATTTTATGACCTTCATTAAAATAGGCATTATACTAAAATAGAATCCAGATTTTGGTAGCTCCACTACAGACTATTAATGTTTAAGAAGTTTGTTTTGTTTTTTAATGAGCATTAAAAACTCTCCCCACTCTTCCCACCCCACATCCCTCCAGCCCAAGGAGCATACAGGCCTTTCTCCAGGCTTATGAAAACGAGTTACTACCACACATGTGCCAATTAATTTAAAAGTGTACTTTACAAAGCATTAACTAGTATACAGCTGTGATGAACACTGTCACAAACAGCAGAATATACCTTAGAAAAGTGGAAGGAATAAAGTAACATTTTTTTAAATGCTCACAAAGAAAACCAGAATACTTACTGCTTCAAATTTCTCCCTATTTTTCCGAAGATAGTCTACACAAGCCATCCTAACATCAATATGCCGAGACTGAGAGTGTAACACCTAGAAAGGGAGAAAGAGAAGAAAGTGACACTGGTTCTTAGGAGTTTTGATGACAGGTCGTACATAATTAATGACTTGTCTAAATACAGGCTTGCAAATACTCTAGTTTTATTTTTAAGAATATTTAAAATGCATATTCAGTCAGCAACAACATCCTTATGCAGGTGAAACCTCAATCACTTAATCAAAAATTAAGTAACTGCAGAATTCACAGATTTACTAAATTCAGACGTTCAATTTTATGAGGACTTACTAAACGAAAGGAGTAGCATTTGTCGTCATTCTTTAACCAACTCCTTCGTAAAGGACTTCAATTAATTGAAGTAGTAAGTTACTGCAGGAGTGCATGATGAAATCAAGTACCAACATGCACTCATTCAAATGAAATCAAACCAAATCTAAGGGAGCGAAGGATTACCTTCTCTTGACTTTAAGAAGTGTAAGTCTGTTGCCCAAATACTGATTTGGAAGCCAGGAATTCAGATCCCAATACGACACCTGCATTCTACCTCCTGTTCAAATCTCTACTGGAAAAATATTACTTTCATCATAGGTTTAGAGTTACCTCTAACGTGACTTTGTCTCATCCTCACTACAATGTAGGGAAGTTCCAGTCAATTTAAATTGCAGCTTCTCTTGCAATCCTTACACACTACCCTCAATTTAAACACTTCCAAATTCAGATCAGTTCAGTTTTTCTGCATGAAGAGTACAGAGATTAGGCCAAATTTGCAGATAAACACCTACCAACTCTGCATTAAAGACCTTCCCTTTACTAAAATAAGAATGAGATGTTTAAAATTTAATTAACAGTTGGAAAAAAGTTCTACATACACCAGAGTATGGGAGAAACCTTCTACATGTATTAACTAAAAACATCAGAATATCAGTGTATTGATTATTCCCTTGAAATAAATTAAAAAAAAAAAAAACACACTCACTTCAGATCAACAGTGTTTGCTTGCCTGAACTTATAAATTCAGCGGGGAAAGTTTTTTGGTTTTTTATTTTTTTTTTATTTTTTTTTAAAGTGAACTGTGTATAATTAGCACAGGAATCTGGGCTTCCACAATCAGAAGCACCAGAGCTCCCACTGCTGTTTGTTTGTATTTAAGACAAGATGACGCTGTCACTTTTTTCCTTTAACAGTAACACTGAAATGGGGGAGGGGAACTCAACAGGAAGAACTGAAAACAAATTACTCACTTTCTCTGATTTTATAGTAAACTAATTAACAAAACTAAGAACAAGGCTTGTCAGCCGTTTCCACTAAATTCCGTTTCCTAAATAGTCTCATACAATTGTACCCAAATGTTGAAATCAAATGAAAAAGCTCTGAGAAGGCAGTGGAAGGTCAAAATGGGTTAACAATTTCTTGATGACAGAAGAAGTCTGTACACACAGCACTTCTCCCCTCCCCTTCCAAGACAGAATTTATTTTTTTTTTCCCCGGCACACGACTGTGCAACCTTAACCTATTACTTGTCTGCATTTTAACACTAATTATCACCCACTAATGAGATCCACTTCCCATGCTTTCATGCGAAGCAGCTCCGTTTACGTAAGCAGTTACCTGCTCGGCGACAGCCCTGAAAAGACAAGATCCATCCTTGGCAACTCTCTTTCTGTACAAGCCCTGAGATCGCAAGTAGCAGTCCATAGAAGCGTCCCCCGGGGCGTCCATGCCGCTGCCTCGATGACTCTGCTCCCCGCCGTCGGGTTTGCACGCCGCCTCCATGTTTACCGCTTCACGCCGTGGAGACTCGCTGCACCTCTCCTAGCCCCACATGGCAAGGTAAACCCACCGAGCAGCTCTAGGGCCGGGCGCAGGGAAGAGCAGCAGGTGGGGGAGCAGAGCGCTGCCCCCCCCCGGCACTCGAGGTAGCAGCGGCAGTGGGAAGAGCAGCCGCTCTCACGTTATCAACTTGCATGTGGGAACCGCGGGGAGAAACTGCAAAGTTTTACTCCGCAGTTCGGACTTCCAGCTCCGGGGGGAAAAAAAAAAAAAACAAAACACACACAACACGTGGCTTCTAGGTTTTCTGTTGAGGGCCGGGCGGCAGCTGCTGGACACGGCTGCGGCGGGGTCCCGACCCCGCTCTTCTCCCTCGGGGCGGCGGTTCCCGGCGGCTGCCGCAGCCCGAGCGCGCTGCCGGCCTGCCAGGCGGAAAACAAAAGAGAAAGGACATGTGCTACCGCCGCCGGGGAGAGGAGGGATTAAAAAAAAAAAAAAAAAAGNAAAAAAAGCGTAACCTGGCGTTTATTTTCACTTTCAGCCCGGGCGCTTCTGGGAGCGGTAGTCCCGGAGGGGGAAGAAGCGGCAGCCGGGACCGGGCCGCCCCCGGCGGGAGGCAGCCCCGGCGGTCGGGGCTCGGCTGTTCGCCCTGCACCCAGCCGGGCTCACTCCAGTCCCGAACAGCGGTTTAGTTTTGTAACTAACACCGGGAGGGCCGACACCCAATCCATAGATATGTGGGGTTTGCGGGTTTGGTTTGGGTTTTGTTTGGTTTGGGTCGTGGCGTGTGTGTCCCCCCGTGTCCCCCCCCCCAACACATTAGACTGTATTTTTGAAATACATCCACGTGCAGGGAAGATGATGGAAATAAAACTGGGATAGTAAAAGGAGGCTTAATTAAAAAGGGACAAAAAAAAAAAAAACAGAGCCGTTCAATACTTTTAACAGACTACTTTTTTTGTGTACCACTTTTAGTGGGAAGAAGCAGCAAACACCGTTATTATAATTGCGTGACTAAATTTTGCTTGGCATTGTAAACAGGCTTTAAAAGATTTGTGTGCACAAAATGTGACAAGAAAGGAAGCTTTCCAAACTTGTAAAGCTTTTTTTCACTGTGGTTCTGTGACTTACCTAGGAGAAAGAGCTACAAAGCTCTCGGTAGCACTAGCAATAAATAAAATGCTACCAGTTACTTCTTAGCTTAAATGAACAAATTTAGATGCAAGAGAGGTGAAGACAGAAGGAATGAAAACCCTGATTTTTACTTTCAGCCAACAGTAATAAGACCAGGGAGGGCAGTGACTTGAGCTGAGATTTGTGTATAATAACAACAACTGATTGAATAAGCAGGAGTTACAAGCCAGGCTGAGTCTACTGCTGCTCTGCACAAGCAGCATCAACCCCGCTTTTCCTAACAGAAGCCCAGGTTTGCCAGAAAGGAGTTGGTCTACTGGAAACAAAAGCAAATTCCTGGGGATCTCTGTAAACAAGGAGAACAGAAACTGAGAGCAGTGAAAGTAAAGCCCTAACAGCATCTGAACCTCCAAGACACAGAGCTGGTTAGGCAGCATGAGGATGTTTAAAGCAAGGAGCGTGAGGTAAAAATACTAGCTAGGGGCTGCAGGGAAAGCTCAAACTTCTCACCAGAAGATGGGAAAGGTCATCCAACAAGACTGAACTATAAACAGTTGCTGCCACTGACTAAGCTACGTTATTTGCTGAAGAAACTCAGCCTAGCAGAGTCCTGCACGTGAGAGGTGCTTCTTCTATGGATAAAACTAATTTTGGCAAGATGCTTTTGAGGACTACTGTCCAGTTGCAGGGTTTCTTAGGAATATTCCATTTTTCCTCATCCTATTTGTCACACTTAGAGGCAGAACTATCCTCTAAGTTCACAAATCTTCCCTCATACTTGAGCCTTTTGGCATCGTGATTCTAAAGGCTGGTTAAGGGAAGCTCAAATGCCTTTTGTCACATCTGTTAGACTCAAGAATGCCTGTACGCATGAGGTCATCCAGTATGTGACAGAATGTAAATGTAGTTCTGATAAGTGAACACAGTAAGAAAATTAAAGAATTAGAGTCACATAGCTGTCAGTTTCCTAAAAGCCCGCTGTTTTCGCAACTGACTCCTGAAGTCAACCAGACAATGGTGACCCACAGATATTTTTTTTTCCCCCAGTACTGCTATACAAGAAGCAATCTATTTCTAAAAAGGTAGAGTTCTCGCTGAAGAAATCCAGGCTGCAGATGCACAGTTTTTAAGGCATAAAGAGAAATGCATCCGCTGAAAGACATCTGAAATACCTCAACGTTAAAATAAACACTCCATCAAGATAAGAACGGCCAAATTATAACTCATGAGTTATTACAGACGTTGTCATTGGCAAGTAGCTTTATTAGCACTTTCAACCAGCGCTTCTACCACAAGCAGCAGCTCCAGCCACCAGTCCCTCCTCTGCACCAACCTCTATTGCCCACACAAGCGCTTCTGCTGCCCATGCACAGAATCGGCTCAGGAAGCTGACTCAAGCTGAAAAANCCAAAACGAAACAAAAAAAAAACCAAACCACCAAACCCCAAACCAAACCCCACAACTCCATTTTTTTTTAACCAAGATTAGCTTTGTGATTCAGTTCACGGCCTGCCTGGGCCAACACCTGGGCCAGCAACGGGGAGGGGGGTGTGTGGGGGAGGTGTGCGCAGCCTTTACTCATCCAACTGCAGCCTCGCAGAGAGGAGGCCAGTTTTCGCCCAGCTTCACGCCCGCTCTTTCCCGCTTCGGCCAGCGCCGGTTCACCAGAAGCCGCCTCCGCCTGGGCCACTCGGCACAGGCCGGGGACCGGCACCCGGGCAGGGGGCGGCCCCTCGGCCTGCAGCCCGGCGGCCTACCGGAGCAGGAGCAGACCCACCAGGGCCTCAGCCTGCTCGGCTGGGCCCTCCCCGCGCCGGTAAACGACCCGCCGCCGAGGCTGTGGGGCCGGACTCCCCGCCCGGAGGGCCCGCGGCGCGGCGGGGCCCGCACCCTTCCCCCCACCCGCTGATCGGCACTCACCGGCGGAGGGGCGGGCGGCGGCCCCCTCCTTCTCCTCCTCTCCTCCCACCGGGCAACGGCTGCAGTGGCGGCGGCAACGGCGCCGCCCCCTCCTCGCCTCGCCGGCGCAGGCACTTCAATCTCCCGCGGCGGCCGCCCTGCTCGCGTCGCTCCCCGATGATGCGGCCGCTGCCAGCCCCGTCCCGGTCTCGCCCTCCCGCCTCGTCGCCTCTCATCACTCTTGGCCGCACGCGCGAGGGCGGGGGGGAAGCGCGCGCCCGCAGCGCTCCCCCCCTCCGCCCGCTGTTGGTTTGGCCCAGCGGCGACACCTGTGCGGGCTGCTGCGGCTCGTACCATTTGCCGCAGAGGGGAGGAAGAGAGGCGGCCGGGGAGAAGGCCCAGGTGCTTGGAGGAGGGAGCGGCGTTTAGCGCAGGGCTGTTCCTCTAGGCTTCATCTCTGGGCGGCTTTAAGGAGCTGGATAGCGGTGAGGCGAGCGGCATTCTCCTCATGTCCCCACCCGCGGGGGGGGGGGGGGNGTGGTACAGCCCGGGGAACGTCTCCCCCCTACCCAGCGGGGCCCAGTGGTCGGGTCCGCCGCCGCGAAGGGCGGGAGGGGGGGTGCCCGCCCGCCTCACAGCCGCCGCTTCATGGCGCCGCTGCCTCAGGCGGCTTAGCCTGGTGGTAAGCCCCACTCCCCCCGGCTGTGGGATGCAACAAGAAACGTTTTTAAGAGTTTTTCTGACAGGTAATTTTTTTTTAATGAGTTAACGGCCCGTTGTGGGGCCTCGCTGCCAGAAGGAAAAATTGTTAAAACTGTGCCTTCGGGGTGGGTGTGTGTGTGTGGAGTTACAGTAGTAGTACATAGAAGTGCTGTAACAGGCATGAAGAAATCCATGAAATGTTTGTAAATCAATAGTGGGAAGGTTGTGAGAAGAGTGAGCAAGTGTGTAGCAAATTCGATTATTATTTTTTTTTTCTCCCTAAATAAAGTGCTTATTCAGGTGAGGAACTCATCACTCAAACACACGACCGAGCCAAAGTATTTAGGGGGAATTAATTAAATATATACTTCAACCTAGCTAGCATAAATATTAATAGCGGTGATAAAGCCTGATGCTTAAGAGGACACAGTAAAAAAAAAATGCAAGCGTGGTCTGGTTCTAAAAAAATATTTTTAGGGTGCCTGTTTGCTTAGTAGTCCTCTATGAGATTTTTGCCTTTGTCTGAAATGACCATTTTTGGTTGAAATAGAATGTGAGGTTATATAAACCTCACATTATATATTTATATATATATAAAGCCTAACAGGCTTACCTGGTAAGGTGCAATTCAGGGAGCCTTTTCCGTGCATGTTAAATAGAAGTTAGCATGTGAACAGTACCTTTGAAGACAGTAGGCTAACGACCGATCCAGTGTAAGTCATTTATCCCTATCTGGTCTTAGGTTTCCAAAGTTACAGTACAGTACACGTTTGAGCTGGTAGTGCCTCTGTGTGCCTGCGGTTGTGCCGGACAGCAAAGCGCGTTGAGAAAACTGACCCAGCTGACAGCCGAGCATTCCCCTGCAGTATTTTTCAGTGAGATCAGGTCTTCAAACCATTTTGTTGTGCGCTTGCTGCACAAACACTGGCACAAGAGATGGAGAAGGTGGGAAAGAGAAAATAGATGAAAAAGAGGTGACAGATTTTGACTCTAGTGTAGTGCCAGGCCAGATCCTCGTAAAACTTCAACCTGAGAGACCAAGCATGTTAAGAGTTGTCCCAAACCTCTTGTATGAAATCTAAACAGCCTGTTCAAAGTTTTCATTTAATCCTTCCACGGTAAAATGTGTTCCCCATCAGATGTGTGCATTCTGACAAGTCATCATTACTTGGAGTTTTTTGCGAATGTTTACAATGTTTTATCTAGGTTGTGTTCATACTGACATGTACAAAACAGTTATGCCCCTCATGCTGAAGCTTTAAAAAATACATATACAAAATAACAGTAAGACATTCTGTTACCTGTTGAAAGGAAAAAATACACTTTTGTTGACATCAGAGGTAGCATAAATAGTTCAGTCCAACACTTAATTGAGTTGGTAGGAAGATTTCTATTGCCATTAGCGGGTGATGGATCAGGCTTAAATATAGAAGGATAAGAGTATCTTCAACATAAACCATTTTATTTATGGGTCTCTGTGTGTAGACAAACTTGCTTTTAATTCTGCTGAGGAGGAAGGCCTGGATGCATGTCCATCTTGCAGAACAGCAGTGCAGTCATAGCAGAATGTAGTAATGGTTGCATTACTCCTGCAGACTATAGCTGACTGCATCTTTGTGCTCCATGCACAAGTCAAAGATCATAAACTCCCAGTATTATATACCTTCATTACATCTCAGGGAACTACAGAAATGCAGTCTCCTTGAGTTTGAAATTATTATTTTTCAAAAATGTAGTAATCTCATAATATTTTGCCTTCTGGAGAGTTTTGGTCAAGGCTAGAACCCCAGCTCGGTATTTTCATTGCTTTCCTTCCATACGGTTTTAATACTACATCAAATTCAAGGTCCTTAACACTCAGGTGGGCAATACCTAAAAAATGATGGGCTGATGGCACAGTCAGCAGCTTAATATCTCAGCACAATAAAGCAAGCAACAGAAGGATTGGTTTGAGTTTGTGGAATGAATACCTGTGAGAGTGACTAATTAACACTGTCCTACATAGAATCAAAAAGACAGGATAAAAGGGCTGCATGTGACGTGATGGTCACATTTCCTAATTCTCTACCAGAAGTATGTTTGATGCTGCTGTAGGAGGTGCATTCTGAGATTCTGGCCAGAATATCCCATTGTAGTCTCTGATTTGGGGAAGAAAATTTTCCTTGGTTGGATTTTTTTAGGCAAATGGTTACCATTCAGTACAACAGAAATGATAAAAAGCACATTGTGGTAAAAGTTGTTCCTTCTACCCTCAAGGAACACTTCTTCATAAAATGTCTTGAAGATGTTGGTCTGAAGTCATAGGTTTGTGTAGTCAAGAAATATTGAGAGGTGAGTCAAGAAAAGTAATTTAAAAGGTTTTGGAAGTCATGAATACTTGTGTTCTAAGCATAGCTCATCTTGGCGCAGCAGAAATACAGAATCCTGGTTACCCACAGTTTTGTGTCTTCTCTCTTTACATCACCTATACCCCCATCCTGCCACAACAATAGAAAGATCTTCCTGCCGTTGTTCCTTATTTCTGGATGCCACGCACAATGCTCTGGCACATTAGACTTTTAGCTGCCTGACATACCCTGTAATACATTTATCTTCCCTCTGTGCTCCCACAGTGCTAGCCGAACAAAAGGTAGCAGGTGTCATGCCTGATTCTGAAATAAGCTGTGTTTTTGTGCTGTGGGGTTTGGCATGTGTTCATTATGCAGCCAGGAGGCCAAACGGGACGGGTAACTTTGGTGTTCAACAGCGACAGTAATTTGGGTCTTTCTCCTTGATTAGGATGTTGATTTTCATGATACTTACAGAATCTTATCGTCGCAGAGACTTCTGTTCCTCCGTCATATTTGTTCATAATTTGCAGATTGATTCCAAACGTGTATGAGGGAGAAGAAACCAACAGATAAGCAAGCAGACAGTGTAAACCATCCTTTTTTCCCTTTTTTCTTTTTTTTTTTATTTTTCTTTTTTGCAAACTAGGGTAAAAGTGGTAGTCTTAATGTTAAAGATAAATGAAGGGTTTGTCTTTATGAGTTCATAATGCCTTTCACAGCCAGGTTTTGACTCCAAAGTGGGAAGATGTAACTCTATCTGTCAACCTCCAGTTAATTCAAAGCCAAATTTGTTACCTGAGGTATTGGGTGATCAGAAGACAACGGAAGACCACAGGGAGAAGTTTGTGAGGTAGTTGGTGCACATGTAGAGAAACATTACATGCATTAATATAGGATTCTAGTGTAGCTATGGAGTTAGATGAAGGGTCTGGAGCGCTCTCTGATACTGAAATATGCTCTGAGGCCAAGACAACTGATATGAAGGAAGATGGCAGAGCCATATCCATTTAGAAGAATGTTTGTAGTTGTATAGAGATAAAACATGAGTAATTGAGTTCAAATTGGTGTAGGATATTACTGTAAGTAATGTGAACAGTTACACTGTACCCAAAAAGTGTACTCTTTCCCCAGTCTCTTTGTACAAACATAGACTTGTATTGGGTTTTGTCTGGCAAGGTTTTGGTTGCAGGGAAGCTACAGGGGTGGCTTCTGTGACAAGCTGCTAGAAGCTCCCCCTGTGTCTGACAGAGCCAATGCCAGACGGCTCCAAGACAGACCCACCACTGGCCAAGGCTCAGTCAATCAGTGATGGTGGTAGCGCCTCTGGGATAACATATTTAAGAATGGGGAGAAGTTGCTGCGCAACAGCAGCCAGGAGAGAGGAGTGAGAATATGTGAGAGAAACAACTCTGCAGACACCAAGGTCAGTGAAGAAGGAGGGGGAGGAGGTGCTCCAGGCGCTGGAGCAGGGATTCCCCTGCAGCCTATGGTGAAGATCATGGTGTGGCAGTTTGTCCCTCTGCAGCCCATGGAGGCTACTGTGGAGCCATCCACCTGCAGCCCATGGAGGACCCCACACCAGAGCAGCTGGATGCCCAAAGGAGGCTGTCACCCCGTGGGAAGCCCGCACTGGAGCAAGCTCCTGGCAGGACCTGTGGACCCGTGGACAGAGGTGAGCCCACGTACAAGCAGGTTTGCTGGCAGGACTTGTGACCCTGCAGGGGACCCATGCTGGAGCAGTCTGTTCCTGAAGGACTGCACCCCATGGAAAGGACCCACTCTGGAGCAGTTCGTGAAGAACTGCAGCCCATGGGAAGGACTCATGTTGGAGAAGTTCGTGGAGGACAGTCTCCCATGGGTGGGACCCCACGCTGGAGCAGGGGAAGAATGTGAATAGTCTTCCCCATGAGGAGGAAGGAGTGGCAGAGACAACGTGTGGTGAACTGACCGGAACACCCATTCCCTGTCCCCCTGCACCACTGGGGGAGGAGGTAGAGAAAATTGAGAGTAAAGTTAAGCCTGGGAAGAAGGGAGGGGTTGGGGGAAAGTGTTTTAAGATTTAGTTTTTATTTTCTCATTATCATACTCTGATTTTGATTGGTAATAAATAAAACTCATTTCTCCAAGCCGAGTCTGTTTTGTCTGTGATGGTGATTGCTGAGTGATCTCCCCATCCTTACCTCAACCCACAAGCCTTTTGTTACAGTCTTTCACCCTCTGTCCGTCTGAGGAGGGGGAGTGATAGAGCGGCTTTGGTGGGCACCTGGTGTCCAGCCAGGGTCAACCCACCACAAGACTCTTACAGAGGAAGAGTACCATCTTTTCCCCAGGCTTGTTCCAGCTTCTTCCTCTTGTGCCTAGACTGTCCTTCATGAAAAGTAATTTACTGTTGTTTTCACCAAATTTGTTTCACCTGGATCAGGGAACTGATGCAGCTGACTGCTTGGCTGCAAGTACATTGATGTCAGTAAAAGGTGGACCCATGATATGGGTTAGGAAGTAGAGAGACACAGAAGTAAATGTGTGACTGCAGCTAGAAAAAGTGAGGCGTCTGGCAGCAGTATTTTGTTTCAAAAGCAGAAAAAATTATTTTCTGTAACTCAGAATGAGTAAACAGTAGCATATATTAGAGGAGTGGTTTAAATCAGCCGTCATGAAAATGAATCAAATCAGTGAACAGGAAACTTTGATTTAAATGATTGCTTTTAATCTTTAATTACTGCTGTATTTTTTCTTAAAGACTGATTTTTCACTGATTGGTAACCATTAAAATGTGCTGATTATAGTCTTTATGCATAATGTAGCATTTCTTTTTGCTAACAAAGAGGGCATGCCAAATCTACATACATCTGAGATGTTTCAGACTTTAACATAACATTTATATGGATTCTTAATTTTTACATGCATTTTACTATTTTAGAAGATGAGGACTGTTTCATTTCTTTTTTACTAGATAATTACTATGCTTTTACTTGTGATTCATATCAAATTCCTAGTGGATAAATATGGGAGTTGAAAGAAAAACATGCAAAAAAAACTCCTTATAGTTGCTTTTAGTTAAATAATATTACTATCATGTATTTGAACCTTCTTCTTAAGATTATCTAAGTATCTTTTGCGCTGAAGAAGGTTTTATTAAAAAATGGAAGTATACTTGTAGGAAGAGATTTTAATTGGTTTGATCACTCATTCTTTCAAGTGTGTAGAACTAGTAGAGATCATCCTGTCCTTTCCATCTGTATTTTATTTATGGATGGAAATAATGAAAAAAAAAAGTCAGCTGGGATAATTCATTTAAGTGAGCTAGCTGAATAAACAGAAATGAAGAAAATACTGCCACTTGCTTGCAGAAAAAGATGCTTGTCAAAAACTGGTTTAATACTTCAGCAAACTGAGATTAATCGTTCAGCAGCTTGACTTTCCTTATAGCTTGAAAAGAAAGTCCATACTGCTTAATAATGCTACGTTTTTAGTATTTGTTTGTTGAAGCAAACATATTTAAAATTAAGTTTTAAATTAACCGACCTGGTTGATTTTATTATTATTTTATTTTAGAGACCCGGAAAAGTTACCAAGAAAGAACCATTTTTTAGCCTTACATGAAACTCGAGCAGAAAGTCAGGATCTTCTAGAAATCAGGTACTTTTCTGCATGTTAAAGAAGGCTGTACATGATTGGAGGAGCCCATCTTTTAGAAAAGTTAGGAAAAATAATCATTCAAATGTATAAATCTCTAATATTGCTGCAGAATATTCATTCTTTGACTTCTGATGTGTTTTGAAATGAGCAGAAGTAAATACCACTATCAACTTTGCTTAAAGTAAGTGCAAGTGCAATGAAATAATATAAGTAAAATTAGGATAAATCATGTTACTAATAAAGCTCTAGGGATAAATAAAAAAAATCATATACAAAGAGGTGGACTTTGTACGAGACAATCTTGCTGAGTAATAAGGACTTTTTTTTTTTCTTTGCCATTCCAGCTAAAGCCTTCTAGTGCCTATCCTGTTCTCAGCAACAGAATAAGTGAAAATCTGTAGCAGTTAGATGCAGTGGATTTCCTTACGGTTATAAGGCTAGTGGCCTTATGTTGTAGTTCAGCTAATTAGCCTTTAGATGGCATTAGCTCCTTGAACATCTTAGGGTTTAATTTTTCTAACGTGTTCAAGCGTGGGACGAGAGAACACAGCAATAACTTCTGAACTGGTATTTTTTTAGGGGAACACAGTCAGTACACTCAATGCATGCTGCCCCCCCCCAAAAAAAAAAAAAAAAANNNGCCCCCCCCCAAAAAAAAAAAAAAGGAAAGAAAACCATGAAAAGAGATTTTTGACTGAAAACATGAAGGGTGCAGCCCAGCTCCAGGGCTCAGGGCTGAGAAATGTCCAATTCTGAGCTAGGTCTGTCCCCAGGCATTGTACTGCAACAACCCTGAGGTTTAAATAAAGCAGCAGGGGATTGTCAGGTTGTTTTCCTATCTGTTCTGCCTCTGCCAGCTGTATACGGGCACAGAAATGCACTGTTTTGTGGGCTTGGTGCCATGAGGGGCTCTTTGTATGCTGAAGTGATACATTTGTGGCTCCCTGTGCGGTGGCTAGGTCTAGTTCCATTGCTGAAGTGACAGTATTGCAGTATGTAGCTGTGATTCAGATTACGAAAAGAAGTATAACCAATATAGCACACTGCTTTGCTGAAAATACCATTGTGTTCCTCAGTTTTGTGAACCACTGCAAGTAACTTTGAAACTATAGATTTTCCACATACTGTGTTGCATTTCCGTAGGATACAGGGCTTCTGCATGTTTTTAAGTACAAAATTCATGTGCATTCTCTGTAAGAGGGAATTAACTCAGACGATAATGACACACAGAGGCATTTAAACTGTGTATGCCTCTACTGCAGAATGTTTTCAATGATATGCCAAACTAACTGAATGATACATTAACTGAAAAGGAAAAGAATTGAATAAGGCTGCCATAGTTAGCAATGTGCTGTTCCTTCTTAACTGCAGACCTTTTCAGCCTTTTTTCATCTCAGTCTCAAAGCACTGAACTTCTTTAACAAGTGCTCCTAGATCCATTTTGCAGATGAGGAAACTGGAACATCAAAATTTGACAATATGCACATGATCGTCCAGGAAGCGTTTGACACATCTGGAAATGGAACCTGGGTGGGTTCCTGATCTCTATTCTTGTGCCTTAACTGCCAGATTAATTTTCCATTTGCTGTACATCTTTATATGGTAATAGTGTTGCTGTTTTCCATGAGATAGTCTGAGCTGGTATCCAGATTAGAACAATAGCTGTGACAACTGTTTTCTCTTTGATGGAGTACCATAAAAATGCACAGTGCTTTAAAGTAAGCACATGTGTCAACAAAGAATGCAAAGTACTGAATGCTGCCAATGCCTGTTTCCTTGACTTAAAAGTCTCTCCTTTTCTGTGCGTTAAGTTTAGACTCCTCAGGATGCTACTCCATGGATTTCCACTGTTTTTTCTAAAGTCAGTGAGGTTGTACCTATATAAGTGAAGTCGGAATTTTGCCTTCTAGTTTCAAAGTGAGCGTTTAATAATCAAGTAGACATCAGAGTGTACTTCGTGCTAGCTTTTAGTTCAGTGATATACAACATTGCATTTGAGGAGGCTTTCACTGCAGCTGCACCTCAGTTTGACTCAGTAAAGTTGCTAAAGGAATGTCTTGTTCTCATGCCATATTTGTCTTGCTCTTTTTTGTAATTTATTTACTTTGGAGAACTGAACCAGCATTAAGTATCTGTTTCTTAATGAGGTGGGGTGGTGTTTTTTTTTTTGGGGGGGGGGGGGGGGGGGGGGGNATCCAGCGTTACAGATGGTTTCACTGAAGAACTTAACAGTTGAGTGATTAGCCCAAGGTAATTCAGTGAATGGTTCAGCCTTCCTGAAAATGTTAAACTCTTCTGGCTCCTTGTCTTTTAAACTAGTCTAGCCGCTAAATCATATTGGCTCCCAAATGAAATGAAACTTTGAGAACTGGAAGTCACTTTTCATACTGTCTAATTGCCCATCTTATGTGGGAAAATGTCTGTAAAAATCCTGCCTGGGAATCCTACCAAATTTTTTTTTAATAATGTTAAACAAAGTTTTTTGCATCAAATAGTTTATTATCTGTTGACATTCTTTCACAGGGAGTATACATACATAAAGCTGAGCATGTGTTTTACTGGAACAAAGCAAGAGTGCGCAGCACCTGTGAGGTGAGGTTGTATGTGATCGGCCCAGCAGAAAATAGATGCATTTTAAGAAAAAGACATCAGTTTCGGCTATAGCCAGTATAAAAAGAAAGGGAAAAAATTATCTCAGAAAAGCATCTTTTCTTGTATAGTGATTTTAAAAAGACAAGTATTTCCAGTTACTCAAAATTTTTCTTTCCAAGTATTATTCCAAGGGTTTCTCCTCTGTACCCTTTTCCCTTTCCCATTCTTTTTGTTCCAGCCTGGATAGTATTATGATGACCATGATGATTTGAGGCAGTAAGTGAAGAAAGGTTTGTGAGGAGAATCTGTTATTAGACTGATAATAGTGGTAAAAATGGCCATACTTTAAAGCACAGGTGTGTTCTGCGGAAAGGTTTGTTTGTCCAGGACCTTATCTGTATTTGTTACTGTGTCATCTGGTTTAATAATAAAAAAAACCCTTTGGCTTTTATTTTCCATTTGCCTGTCCAATTTCCCTGTCCATCCCTGTTTCAATTGTGAAAACAAAGGGAGTCAAAATATGGAGAAAGTTGAATAGAAAAGGAATGTTAAAAGGTGTTTTTTACTTATTCACAGGGGGTTTTGTTTGCTTTTGGGAGAGGGAGATGGCTTTTAATAGCAAAATATTACTTTAAAACAAATCAGTAAATGCTACTGTATAAATAAATTATGCACATAAATTAATGTAAGACACACATTATTTTAAAGTTTAACTTGCATCTTTCTATCTTTTAAAAATACAGTTTTATTTTGCATATCAACTTTATAAACAAAATATGTGCATCTTTCAGTTCTGTGGCTTACAATGTAATATTACCTACTGTTGTAAAGGTATTTTACCCACATTAAATACCAATTTCATATTTCTTTTAACATTCTTAAAATACAAACTATTTTAATGTACATACCTCTCCAAATAAAAATCTTTCCTGGTTTGCTAATAAGGTGAAGCTAAAGATATATACACCTAGGTGAAGAGTAACCAGAACCAAATTCTAAAAGTTAAAAATACTTCCAGTCTGGGAGAAATCAGTGTTTGAATACTAAGGTTCTACACATCTTCAGAAGTGGATTGATGTAGCTGTTGCATAATCAGCTATTCCAGGACAACAGCTCCTGCTTGGATAGGCTCTGCGAGAACAAAAAATGGGTTTATTCCAAAATAATCTTTTTACAAAGTAGAATTACTCTTCAGTGATTGGATTATTGTACGCTGAAATAAAATACTTATCTGAGAAGAGTTGGTTCAACCAAATAACCACTTTGTAACAAATATTTTGATTAGTTTCTCTGGGATAGCTAGGGTAAGATGTTGGGCATCCTGAGATTTTCAAACAAGGGGAAATTAAGTAAGTTTTGACTGAGACAAGTTCCTAGCTCATTGTATCACTCCTAACTCGTCAAAGACATATAGTATGAAATTTCATAAGAACAATATTTGGGAGATCTTTCTCTAAAAAAAAAATATTATTTTTCAGGTGGAGATTGCTTGGTTTCTTGTTGTTTAAGTAACATTCACATTCAGTTCTCTTCAACATTGTCATACTTACTCTGGCAACAAACTCAGCTGATGTGTTTGGCTGACATTGTTTGCCTCTGCTCTGAGTTTAGGCCACTGGAATTCTTAACATTTCCAAAGGGGTTTCCATTGGTTATTAAGGATTCAGAGCTCTTCCTGCTGTGATAGCAGACCATCGTCTCATCCAGATATTAGTCTAATGATCAGGCAGCGGAGTGGTGACTGAGTGAGATAGATAGCATCTTCTCCTGCTAGATTAATCACATAATTGTCTGTCAAATTACTCAACTATCCTCAATCGGCAGTAGAATTGAGACTGTCTCCATTCTTGCCAAAAAGTATTCCCCTATCTTTGGCTATATTTTAAGCTTTTCCAACTTGTGCAGGCTATCTCTGCCTATTATTTTTCTGACATCATACATTTTGCTGTCAGTAATCCAGCAACACACAAATAATTTGTTTTTTATGTCTGTAATTTATGCTCCAGAGTTGAGTAAATTGCTGCACTTCAGACCCAATCCAAAGTCTAATGAAGTCATTGGAAACATTCCAGTTGACTTCACTAGGCTTTACATCAGGCCCATAAGTAGTACTTGCCTGCCACTGAGTCAGAACTTATAAAAGACAAACAAAAAAGAACATTTTTTACCATTCTTAGCCAGTCGCAGTAAGGAAAAATAGCAAACAGGAATCAGAATACGGTTTAAACTATAACTAGATCAGCTGCTAGTCCTAAATAGAGCTGCATTCAAAGACACAGTTTGACAATGAAAAAACTACTTAAGCATCACTGCATTAAAGGATTTGAGAAGAGGATTCCTTTCTTTATTTCTGATTTTTTTCTTATATTTTAATTGGCTAATTAGTGGATTCTACATCGTGCAAATATTAATAAAGCTCCTGTGATTGCTAAATGTTACTTTTATTTTCAAAGTCTCATTTCTACATTTATAGGGAGCAAAGTGCTGCAGCTAACACCAAATATGTGAATAGCTTGATGAAAAAAAGAAATTAAAAAGAGAAGAAAAATAAACAGTGTTTATTTTCTCTTCTACAGAACCCAGGTAGCACTGTGAGAAAAGGAGACTCTCCTCCTAGTAATGCTAACAATTGTGTAAACTGTTAAACTTTTATTGAAGGAACTGAACTTGAAATGTTTAAAAGAAAAAACCACAGCACTATGACTTCTCCCCAGGGGTGCAGCAGCCTTTGTAAGGTAAACAAGCTGTAGCACTGAGCTATGGGTACAGGTGGCTAATTAGTGCTCATCGCTATCTTTAATCCCAGGGGAAGGGAGAAAACCTTTTAAATCCCTCTATCAAAAATGGAGGTAGTCAAGCTGCAAAGGAAGTCATGACAAGCTGACTGTGTAGAAGCTGTGTGAACAGTTAATTCAATTAGATCTTTAATGCAAATATATTTGGTATGCCGTTGCATTTGCATATCCCTCAGCTAGGGCTTAAGTCGACATTTTTAGTACCTCTATTGAGATTAAATTTTTGAAATTTATTTAACTTCAGCATCTAGAAGACAACAGATTAAAGTACCATTCATTTACTAAATGAAGAAGAAGATTAACTGAGTTTTAGGGTGCCAGAGAAGAAACTGGCAAAATCTGAAGAATCTGGCAGAATCTGCCAGAATCTGAAGGTCTGGATTTTCACAATTCTAAACAGGTCATAGAAGATCAGATTCACAGATTTAATTAGCTATCTAATTTCTTTTTGGCTGTAATGTTATTAAGGATCTTGTTCCTAGTTTTGCAAGTCTTGGTTCTATGGATGTTTCTCTCAACAGCATGTCCTCAGAAAAAAAGAGGAGGGGAGGAGGAGTGCTTTTAAAGTTGGATCAGCTCTCTGATCTGGTTTATTATTCAGCTCCACAGACAATCGCATTAGAACAAACAGGGTGTCAGCACAGGCGTGGAAATGATCAGTGATGAGGAAAGGGGGCTGGAAGCACTTAGCTAGCTTTGTCAGTGTGAGAAGTGTCCTTGGAACGAGAAAGCCTCATTTCCTCAGGCCTCATCTACACTACAAAGTTTTCTAAGAAAAGTTGTCTTGTGTGTTCCCACAAAAGCTTGTAAGCTGGCAAAACATAACCCTTCCTTTGAAAGAAACTGTCTTCCCATACCACACCAGCCCTCAGCCACCAACCACACTGCTAATCACTTAACAGCGCTGGCACCTAGAAGCTTCTGCCCCGACCCATAACAAACTTCTTTTACCCAGTAAAATTTCATATAGGAATAGACATGCTGCCCTGGCAAAGGCACCCAGGTGGGCATGTGCTCTGGTGACACAGCAAGGTCGGCAGATATGAGCCAGTACAAGTGCTAGCAACAAGGTCTTCTGCTGTGGAAGAATAATGTCTTTGCTTACCACACTTGGGAGGTGATGGGACTGGTACTTGCATGTCTCGTGGAGGTCTTTGAGAGGTGATAGTGAAGCCTTCTGGTACTGGGCTTCGAATGAGCTCTTTGGTTATGTGGGTAATACCTATTATGAAAACTAGCCATAATCAGTTTATTGAAGACTGTTAAGTTACAGGCTTCATCTTGAAGTCTGTTGATTAAACTAGCACTATTACTATGAAGAAGGATTGAATTTATAAACTATGTGGTTTTTTTCATGTCACAAAAAGTATTGTTTTGTTTTAAAATTGTTAGGGATAGTTTTACAGTTGTAAGATCTTGTAATGCTTGATATTTCTCTTATAGGCCCACCTGTAATCAGGAGATTAAAATACCACTACTCCAAAGAAAAAAATGTCTTTCTAGGTCTTTTAGGGGGGGAAGAAAATTTTGCAGCTGTGAACCCCCAAAACTTTGACCAACAGACAAGAAACCTGAAAATTAACAAAAAAAAAATCATGGAAACACTGATTAAAGGGGAAAACAATAACGTTTTAGTAAAATAGATGTCAGTTGTTTAATTAGAGCAGGAGGCAAAGAGGGAAAAATAATTTTATCAGCCTCTGTAGTAGTAACATCATTTCATACTCCCTGTTGTAAGGAAATGAAGATTTTGGTATTTTCAGACCTTCAACTTCTCCACTATATTTTTGTTCTGTTTTTCTATGGAAGTGAGTCCTTTGCATTCAGACTGTTACTGCCAGTCCACTGTAATAATCTTTAAAGCTATTGGTCAGCCAAACTTAATGGAGAAGTAGGGGTGTCAAAGGCATTAGGAGACTCAAATACACTGGCTCCCAAATACATGGTGGGAGAAAGCTGTTCCAACCCATCATCTTTTGCCTACCAGAAGCTGTAGTCAGTTGCTTAATCAGTGTGGGTACCAGTGAGGCAAACTGCTTGCAATAACTCCACACCAGCCATAGCACATATTGCCGCTTGCTAATCCAAAACAGACAGAACACCTAGAAGAGGACTGGGGAATAGGGAGACGGAAAGAAAAGAGCACCAAAAAAAAAAAAAAAGGAAAAAAGGGCCAAGTAATGTTAGTTAAAGTGGGATGTCAGCTTGGAGTAAACCAGACTGTCTTTATTGCGCTGCTTACCATATTGGCTTGATCCCTGCAAACCATTTTCTGGGACCACTAGTCTGCAAGCGTATCTACATCCATGAAATGTGGGCTCTCAGAGCATTGCCATGCTTTAGATCAGGGAAATCTTACGTTTAAAGACAACTTATTAATTGTCGTCCTCACACAGGGTTCTACAAAAATATCCGAATTTAAAAAGGAGAAAACATTTTCTGTTCCATTCACATCTGGGAATGATGAGAATGAAAGGAGAAAGGAATTTTATATCTATGAGTAGGTTTCCACAATTGCATTTAATTGTAGTTGGGAGACTTGTCTATTGCTGTTGTAGCATTTACACTGCATGGTGACTGATACTGCACTGCTTGGTAACTGTTCAGGCAGGAAAAACAATGTAATACAAAAGTAGAAACATATGTAGTAAACCAGCTTGGTGCACACAACAGCAGGAAATCCTTGTGAATGCAACAAGTGCACGAGGTAGATACCATAGCAAAAGAAGCCAAACACCAGGATAAATATTTTGTGATTATTTCCTTACACAAAATACTTGGATCAGTTGCACTCTCCTGTGGTTAAGCCAACAACATGTTTCTTTTCTATTAATACTGACAGTGGCCAAGTAGTTATGCAAAGAGGTGTACACTAGTGAAAGCAGCAGAACTGAATGAAAAGTCTGTTCCTGTTCCCCACTTCAATATTCAATCAAATACATTAAATGGAGCAAATGGGTTTATTTTAAAAACTTTATTGTATTAACTGTCTGAAGAATGTTTGCAACTCAAATAGGACTACTGTTAAAATTTTGAAACTGGTATTTTTTTGCTAAATCAGTTCTAAAAATGCTATGTAAGATTTGCACATAAGCATTGCAAGTCCTCACAACATCCTTATTTAGTGGAAACTTGAAAAACTAGGCCGTGATATACAAACACATATGTGTGTACTAATATAGTCTAGGCGAAGGCTTTTACAAACTGTTGATAATAATTCTCATTCTGATGGCAGGTGCTGAGAACATTGTGGAACGGCTGTCTGATTTGGAAAAATAAGACCAAAGTATGCATAATTTCAAAATTATGAATGCATAGTCTCAAAATTAAGAGGGCTTCTGCTGTTGGTTTACATTATTCCCTCCTTTATGCAGTCGTATCAGTAAACACACTTTGTCATGATAAATTCCATCCTAATCACAATGAATATGGTTTTCTCCTCATCCTTGAATATAGGGATATAAACCATTATTACCAAAAGCACAGAAAAAGCCAAGAAATCTTTTCATATTTCTTCATTGACTCCATCTTCATCGAAACATGTTATTGCTGTAATCTGAACATAAATTTCCCTGAGTTTGTATCTTCTGGTAATTTTCTTTTGAGTTTAAAATTACGACCTCTTTTACACTAATTAGATTGATCCTGTCTTTCAGCCAAAAGCTTTCATTCTGTGATTATATAGATTCAAAATATCTTTGCCTCAAAACCTTTAACTAAAAGTTAAAAATAGCTAGTGTTGATAGATGTGGGATGTAATACTATGGAATATCTATTTTATATGAAGGAAACAGAGACACTGAACAAGTAATTCAACACTGCAGCATTAGCTCTTCTTTGTTATCAAATGAAATTTTAAAAGTACATATACTTTCAAATACCACTTTTATCTGGGCTCTGCAAAATTTGAAAATAATGTAACTTAAAACTGAGAAATGTTTTCTCTGTCAGCTGCAGTGAGAATAATGTACAGGAAAAGGTGATGTAATGATCATATCACTTACATTATTCTCTCCCTAATGAATAATCTTCCACACTAAGGATGAGCTCACTTACTATTATTGGAGTCACATCTGTAGGCCACAGTACCTTGCCGAATGTACTAGAGTTTTGATGCTGTATAATCTGCCTGTAGCTAACACTTTTCATTAGAATTGCAAAGCCATTATATGTACTACATATGGAGTAAATTTTCCTCATGTGGAATCTGACAGAAAAAAAGAAACAAAGCATTTATTTGCAGCAGTTGTACTTGGGATTCACACCCTTCCTAAGCACAGCTCTATCTTTCTTTGAAAACCAGTCCCAGACTATTATTAGTTTGGAACGTCTAAAACATGTGATGAATGTTTTCTGTTCTCATTTCAGCCAGAGCTCACATGATTGATACAGTAGTCTAAGTTTAATTTCAAACTAAGGATAGAAAATCCTCTCTATTCCTATTTGTAGCTTCAGTGCAGACAGTCGGTGTGCTCAATTGTGAAACTGTGTAACTTATGTAATGTGCTTTCTGTAAATGATGAATCATATTCTTATTTAAACCTGGTAAAATGAGTAAGGCTGGGAGTCAATTTGGAATTCAAGAAATAACGTAATTAGAGCCACTGAGTAATGTAATTCAGTATTATAAATGTCTTGAATACACAAGCTTTTATTAATATTAATGAAGCAGGAATGGACAGAGAATAATATAGTATGTGTAGAAAGTCTAAAAGAAGGACTCTCTCCCTTAGAATAGGCACATTCCCTTATGCTGTTCACTTTTCATGCATCTAATCCAATAATGGTACTGGGCTGGAAAGAATACTGGGAACATTTTAGGCTCTGATTCAGGAAAGGGTTAAGCATATGCTTAAAATTATGTGTGTTTCTATGTGTTTTGCTGAGTGCAATACTAGGAGCTGAACGTAGCAGACCAGATTCCCTTTTTGTGGTGGTAGTGTGTATTTGTGGCAGCGGTGATTCAGTGGCTAACTGTATGCTTCTCATTTAAGTAGGAGTAAAGTTTTCTAGCTTCGGTGTTTTGTCTCCATATTTATAAAACTGCTTTGAGAAATCAATTTTCATAAAAATTTTTGAACTAAAAAGATGTCAAGGATTGCAAAGGAAAGTTAAAAATCATTCCTCTTCCAAATATGGTCCTAAACCTGTAATTTTCCCCCTTAGCTAAACAACTTGTCATTGCAAATCCAAAACTAGACGCGTGTATATACCCCCATGTACACAGACATACCCTTATATAAGCAGTAGTTACACAGTTTCAGATTCAAGCACTTTTCATATTTTACAGATCATTGGGAAAAAAATTATTTCCCTCTCATTCATCAGTCTTCATGCACGTTAAGGGAAGCTCCATGATTTCCATTCTCTTACACTTTTCCCACCTTTTTCTGTTTCTGCTTCTCATGGCCACATATGTTAAAGTTGGGTGGGACAGGCTGTGAAGTTGGGGGCTCTGCTGCCCAGGCCTTATACACATCAGCCACCTACTCCATCTCTGCTTCATCTCAGCTGTACTTTACATTTCCTTAGCTCGCCAGTAAGTTAACCTGCAGGCGTTTCCTGGATTCCTGCAGAATTCTTGCCCTTGAATTTAGTTATTTTCTGATTAGTAGACAGTTCTTTGTTGCTTTCTCCTGTGAAGCTACTTTTTTCCTTGTTCAGAATACCGTGATTTTTAAAACAAATAAATTCATAAAAACAAGCAAAAGCAAACAGGTTAGCATGCGAATGATGCAGATTGATCTTTTGAACATATTAGGTAAAATCTCCATGCATCCTGCCTTCCAGAGTAAGAATGCTCAGTTGTACATGTGGGATAATTGGTAAGTTTACCTCCCTGGGTAGTATTAACCCACTCAGGCTCCCCCACATTGATACTCTGATGCCTCTGTTCTTACAAAAATTGAGCTAGCTCCTAGTCCCCCTTTGGCTACTTCATAGTGTTCTGCCTCTTAGTGTCCCATAGCAGAATTAGTCAATGCTGTCTGTATGTATGAAGATGAAGTGGGTGAGTTGCTGGGGTGATCTGTGGTCCAGTTCTTTTCAGGTGAATCTAGTTGTAAGTTAGAGCAGCTTGTCAAATTTGTGCTGAGGTCTGCACCAGCCTCAGGACTTGCCCAGCTGGGCTTTGCTAACAGAAAAGACCCCACTTTAGATAGAGCCCAAGAGGTACCATACCTCCTTGAAGACTGTATGTCACCTATCGCTATGGTTAACTGTAGAAGTTAATATCACCAACAACTGGCATTAATGGAAGCTCATCAAGTAGAGATCTTCACTTGCTTACTAAAATTTGAACTGGACTCATTGCAGTGCAATGATATGTTGTCTTCCTGTCTTACTTTTTTCTTTCTTCTTTCTTCTCTCTTCTTTCTTACGCACATCTTTCTTCCATCACTGTAAGAAAACCTTTTAAACTTTAGGTTTTGGGATATGGATGTTTCTTCTAGCTTTACTAAATGGGGCCTAGAGTGCTTGCCTTGACACATTTCATGAACGTTTTTTATGTTCTGTTTCTATCATCTCTCTCCTAGCTGTTTACCACACCCTTTCCTTTGAGAGACATCAAGATTGTTCCCCTGCCCCATTTCAAGACCTGAATAATTCTACAAAATTAATGCATGATGTCACCTATGGGTAGAGATAAGCCATTATGTCCCTCATATTAATCACTGAATTATTCAGCTCACTCTCAACCTTCATACAAATGTATCACATCTGATAAAATTTCTGTCAGTTGGTATTTTTAGTGGATAAACATCAGCCAGCAAAATAAGCATTTCCATTCCATATTATGAGATAGAAAGTAGGAAAATATGTTTGATTCCTCATATTAATTTCAGTTGTCCAAGTACTTTTTCCCAGAGTTTGTGTCTAGTCTTTGCCTGGGTAGCCATCTTTCTGTAAATCCTGGAACAGATCACTTTTGTTCTGTGCAGTGCAACACCAAGTGAAAGCATCAGCCCCCAAACTGATAAGCCAGTGACTTGTCCTCTCTCTCGGGTTGCAAAATATTCAGAAGTATACATTTTTTAAAATACTTCTTCAGTGAACGTTAGATTTTTATAATCACAGCAATGGGCACACAGTACAGTAAAACAAGAGTACAGATGATTACCGTTTGCACAAAGTGAATGGAAGTTTGTTTCCCCATAGTGCAGCAAGTAAGGAAAACACATAAAACCTCTTTGTCAAAAAGAGATGATGTTTCCGCATAAATGCACAGCTTTTACTTTTACAAAAAGCACTTGTTTTGTCGATTTTCTTATGTAGCGTCACTTAAAAAAATCAGGCACAGGAAGAGTTAATTGAATGGAAAATAGAAATAAAACTTTTCTGTGAAGAAAAGGATGAGAGGTAATGGGTTAAAGTTAAGCCAGGCGAGGTTTAGGTTGGATATTAGGAAACATTTTTTCACTGAAAGGGTTATTCAACATTGGAATAGGCTGCCCAGGGAGGTGGTGGATTCGCCATCCCTGGAGGTGTTTAAAAAAAGGGTAGACGTGGTACTTGGGGATATGGTTTAGGTGTGGTTTTGTCAGGTTAGGTTAATGGTTGGACTACAGGATCTGAAAGGTCCCTTCCAACCTTAACAATTCTATGATTCTATGATTCTATGATAAAACAGTGAAGGATTAGAAGACTTTCAGAGACACTGATCAGGCTGTCTTTTTACTCTTCACTCCTGCTTCAGGATTTGCTATCATGCTTCATATCTCAAATTAGAATTATAGTCTACAACAATCCTTGAAAGAGATTTTTTTTTCTCCTTGATTTGAAGATTTTTGAGTCAATGCTTCCTAAAGTGGTGAATACCTCGCAAGAACCATGTGATGAGAACGTGCCTCCTTGATAGGAGTATGTGACATCAAAGTATCTGACGTACAACCTGGAGTAATTTTTCTGTTTAGAAGATTGCTTACTGCCAGTCTTCCTCTTATGGCATATAATAAAGGGCAGTCCAGATAAGAAGTGAAATCAGTGGAAGTCTGGTATTGCTGAAAAAGAAGATAAGTTTTTTCAAGCATAAAGATTATGGGTTTATTTTTTTTTCCAGTAAGGATCCAGAAGATTGAATTAGTTTCTGAAGTAAATCTAAATAGTTTAGTTTGAAAATCAGATTGAAAACCTCAACCTCTTGCATGATTTCAGTGCTTTGTTGTTTCATTTGGGTTTGACATACCACAAGAGTCAGACACTTTTGTGTTCATGTTTCAGTGCAGATGATACTCAGGATAAATCAGTACCTACACATGAAATGTCTTCACAGTTCATGTTAAAAGGTAGCTACGTCTGGGTTTAATCATGGTTACTGGTTATCAGTGCAGAGCAAATCTCTGGGGACAACTACAAGAGAAGTGAGGTTCAGCTCAATGGAATACAGTTATCCAGATCAGTATTTCTCTATTCATCTTTCATTTAATCATATGTACTGGACTCAAGTTCTGTATCTTGTTCAAGGAATGGCACTTCCAGGAGCACAAAACTTGTGAGTTCATCATTTGTTCAGTAAAAAGAATACTGCCACTCACTAGATAATCAACCGTATGAGAGCTTCATTTTTAAAGCTCTTATTCTTGTCACCATGTCATTGCGTCAAAATTAAAGTTTTCATTTAACAGGTTAGTTTCTTCCTAATGGTTGCTAATAAAGGCATGAAAACATGACCCAGATGTGCTTCCTTCTATGATGTCTGCTTTCAAGATAAACCAAAACTGCTACAAGATAAACCCAGTACCAGTATTCTGGGAGTCATGTCTCTTAACTAATCCAGCAATACTTTGTGCATAAGGGGGGTGAGAATTTTACAACGAGCTCAGCCTGCAAAGTATGCTGATACATACTTCAGCATTTTCAATAGACAGTAAAAAATTCTGAATTATTAACTAGTGCTGTTTCCTCTTGCTTTCTAAGCGGGTCTGTGGTGTCCTATCTCTGCCACTCAAAATGGGAGTAATTCCACACTGGCACGCAAAACCATGAAAGCCTTGTGTCCTGATGTGCCCAAGACTTTTGACAAGTTGAGTCCAATTGTGCAGCCACAATTACCTAGTGCTACAAGATGTATCCTTTCCTAGTGTGGACCAGTTGTATCCTGCTTTACATACATGAAATCCTCTGAGCTGTAACACAAGGAATATAGCGTCCAGCTGAATCATGCAATGATATTCACCATAAGAAAATTAAAACTCAACAGTGAGAGAGAGACAATTTTCTCAGCAATCTCTCTAAGGCACCTAAGAATTATTGCAAATCATACAATCTTCTTTTCTCTGTACAAAATAGACTTCTTGACCTGACTTCACTAATACGAATATACAAAAAGATACATATAAGGAGCAAAATAGCAAATAGATAATGACATATTTAACAAAAACAAAACAACCTACTGCATACAGTTCTACAAGGTAAAAAATTATCACATTTTTCATTTCAAAATATTTTTTAAATTGTGCAATAATACACAAGTAAATTTGATTTCTAAATGAAGTAGCTTATTAGAACAGCTGGTTTTACACACAAAACCTTGGTTTTACACACAAAACCTGAGTGAATATTATCTTCAAGTTCTACTTTTTTCAAGTGCTTTGAGATACATTGTCTCTGATAGATGACTAATACATGAATTGCAGAGAGTAAGCTTTATAGATTTTATTTAGCCTAATGTATAAATTTATGTCTGAGTTTTAAGTTCACTACAGGTAAAATCCATTTGCCAGCTCTGAGAACAAATTTTTCAAGTATTAAAAAATTAGCTGTAATTTCAGCTGTATGATACACAGTTAAACCTGATACACCAACTACTGTTAAATTTTGCTACATTACAGATACACAGTCTGGTGTGCTTTTGTATTTATATTATATATTCTCATTAATGGAAACTTAAATATTTAGATTTCAGTCATCTTTGTCATTTCATGTTCCCTTTGTTGTAACTCCTGACCGCTGACTGAGAAGGGATTTTTGAAGCCTTCCCCAGCCTTGCCTGGTAGGACAGCACTAAAATCCATGCAGCTAGTGAAAATGTTCTTCTCTCTCTAGCTGCAGAAGCTAATTCTCTAATGCCAGAGAATTAATAAATCACATAAAATGGACAGTTAAGGAACTCCTGGACAATTTAGGAAGCACTGTCAGCCTTTCCTTCTGCCTATGGGTTCCCTACTGATGTCTACACTGAGTGCCCTACCTCAAGACTCTTAGCAGATGTGATCAGCTGGGTTTCACATTTGGGGTGGTGGTGACACAGAGAGTTCATTCATTCCACTGCAGAGTGCATGGGCAACTCTAACCCCCCAGGTGGAATCTCCAGGCAGCTCAGAGCCCCATCTGGTAGCCATTTGGATGATGTGAACCCAACTACTGTTTGAAACGACTTCCTTCTTCTTTCACTGTGCCCCATTGTTGTGATGAGACATCATGACAGATGTCAAGCCCAAAGCTTATTTCATATTGTAGCATTAGCCACAAACAGTTTTATGAACTTCTTCCAGCCTTCTCAAAAGCTTGAAGGATCCTTCACTGTGGAAGCCGTCAATTTTCATCAAAAGTTTAGATAAATGCATACATGGATAGGTTTAAGCATCTGCAAGATAATTTATTTCAAAAACATCTAGGAAAGCATCTGGCTAATTATTTACCACTTTGGTTAACATCATTGAATGTAGCTGGCAGTGAAAGGCATCTAAATTATAGTTCTATCCTGGTGTTTGATGGATTATACCAGAATGTGAACAGAAGAAATATTTCCATCACTGAGCGGTAGTATCTTTCAGCTTTCATTTTAGAAGTCGATACTGTATTATAGAATACAATAAATGGGAGGAACCCAGGATTTTCTAGGTACTTGTCTTACTGGCGCTTCCTGTAAGGTATGTTACGGTATGTAGTATTTAAGCTTACTCATGTAATGCCAACTTCCCCCAAATTTTAATCAATTTGTCAATCAGAGTGCTGTAGAAATAGATCTGAAAACAGGAAAGAGTTAGATATAATCAGAAGAGAAATGAGTCATATTTGCTGGCCTAAGGTCTAGACTGACCTAGTGCATGCCATTGTACACCCAAGGACCTTAATTTGCTGGTCAATTGTAAAATGCACCTCTTGGTACATCTGGAGTCTTCCAGCTGTGTGCACAAAAGTATTAGATCAGCCTAAGTTGGTTGTGAAAACAAAGGGTAAGATTTTTAATTAAAATTTTAACTAAAGGTTAACTAGAGTGACTTGGATAAAAAATAAGACTTTGTAAATACAGAGAAAATTACAGTAGTCCTATGTAAAGCTTGAGAAACCAATGCCTCCTTTAAAAAGGTGAACTGGGGACCAGAAATTAGGGTTTACCAATTCAGAATTTATCTACTTGATATCTTGCATCTAAACACAAAAATCTTCAGAGCTATAGGTCCATTATGGGACCCACAGGTAATAGCAGTCTCCCTACAGACAAAGAAAGCCTTAGTCTACCTGCATAAATGCCAAGAAAAAGTCCTGAAACGTGTAACTTGAAATCATAGCTGTCGGCACCAAGTTTCTTCAGGAAAACACCTGACTTTAATTCATTCCCTGAATACAAGCTTCACAAGTATGCTTTTCACTGTGTGGCAGATCTTGAGCTAGAAGTAGCCTGTTATCGGATACAGTTTAGGTATATTTCAATGCAGTAGAAATCCACTAAAGGATGGACAGGGTTTACATAAAAAATAATGTAAAAGCTCTTAGGATGATATTCCTATGTAGTCAACTCCTACCTCAATTTTGATGTCAAATTTCATTAATTCAACCCTATTCTAATCCTAAACTGTATACACCTTCCTGTGGTGCCTCAGTAGAGTATATATCCTATATGAAGCACTCTTGCATATTTAAAAGCCTAAGAGCCAGGGATTAGAACCGGTTGGCTCTTATGCCTTTAAATATGCAAGAGTGTTTCAGAGCACTCTGCTGAACAGCTGTAAAACTTCAAGTACAACTTAACCCTGTTACACTTCACCACTGCTGGAACACTTAATAATAGGCCACCAGAATCTTCAAGTGTGGTGCCAGCCTCATTTACACTAACCTAAGCTCAGGGGCAGTGCCAAAAGGGGAGACCCTACTCTGCTGCAGGGTATGTGTTTCCACAGTCTCTCTCCGGCTTGACACTGGCATTTGAGCAGCCAGGAAATATGCCAGATGACCAAACTGATCTGGCTAAAAACTATGTCACCAGAAGAAAGTAATCCATTCCAGAAAAGTGGGGTGGGGTAGAACTCTTTCTTTAAAAATTTAGATCATTTTAGCACAGTAATGATCCCCTAGGCTGGACCTTCTACTCTTAGTGGATAATCACATCCGTCCTGCTTTTTAAGCAGAAGATCTACATATTGAACAAGTGTGCTCTCTAATTATTGCAGGAATGGAAGGGCAACTACAGTGCAGAACATACTATACAATAACTATTTTTAAGCTAGTCATGTTCCGGAAATTTGCATGATGACGAGGATTCTCATGCAAAAGAGGATTTAAGATTTTAATTCATATGGCCAAAGCTAATGAACTTTTTGCTCTGGCCACTGAAGTATCCTAACTGTATGGCACAATGAGTAGTGGCATGTAAGTAGATTCTTATTTTGAGAATGTTGTTGCAACATAAATTTGTTTTATAGAAAAGGTACTGCCTAGAGAGCTTTTTAACTGTAAATAAAAACACATTATTCAGGGGCCTATAAAAGCATAATTCACAGGACAAATATTTCATTTGAACTAATGCAAAAAATAATCTGCTATATTAGGTCATAAATGAAAATGAATATGTAGAGTCTCTTGTCTGCGACTATTCCCATCATGAGAATATGAGATACTTTGGCAGAGGCTTATGCAAAGAATAATCTTTCCTCAAAAAAGCTCAGGATAGCGATAGTGGGAATCTCACAAGCCAACAGGGGGAATAGACTCATCAGTATTTGTGTGGGCACGCACAAAGTCTGTCTGCGCTAAGCTTGGCTGAAGCTGCTGCTATGAGTCACTCACAAATTTAAACAAAAAGCGTTGTGGAAGATTAAACAGAGACTGAATAAGGAGTTCGCAGCCTTCACCATGTGTATTTAAGATCCTGTTCATTTTACTACAGATTCACAAAGTGAATAAAACAAGGGAGCATTTAACAACCGTTGAAGACAAGTGTCTTCAGTGTTCCAGGTTTTTCCTCATTCTCCCTTCTACTCCCTGCAGCAATTTGAAGGCATCTAAAATAATTTGTTTAAAATGTACTTTAAAGAAGTGTTTTCTCATCAGAAACTCTCCACATTTCAGCGCAGCTAGCTGAACCATGTTGGTGTAGTAGAGATCAACATTTAAGATGAATTGTTTTGAATGTTTATTGACAAATATTTTGAAAATGTAAGTCTTGTCATATTTCTTTCTGTGTAAAGAAAGCAAAGAATTTTTAGAAGGGATTTCTTCACATTTGTAGATGGAAAGACAAAATAAGATGGGGCATTCTGTTAGCTTTATATAAAACAAACAGGTAGAAAGCAATAACAAGTGATACAATAGCTGTGTTATTCTCTTACTCTGCCAGTAAGTACTGGTAGTTTCCTAAGGGTGTAGAAACAAAGGGATTGATTCTTTACCATAGCTGTTCTGGTTTTGTAGATCTCTGATGTTCAAGGCCTGAATATTCATTTTGCAGAAACAGAGGCTTTCTAGATGTCTTTAAAAAATAAATATAGTTTAAGATACTATGAAAAGGATCCTATCTTTTTTGCCTTTTAGGTGACTATCTAGTTAAGTTTGTACTGACACTGTAGATACGTTTGTCAGCTGCCCCTCTGGAAGTAACGAATGCAAGAGATTGTTCCATTATCTTGTAAATTAAATTACATACTAGTTAGCTGAGATGTGACACTGCCAGTGTACTGCAGCACGTAATTCAATCTGGTTTCATTTTTCTCATCTTTGTGTGCCACTCGTAAAATCCAGATGTATGGCCGAGCTCTTCAAACACATTTTCAGCAGCAACATGAGCTGAGCAAGAGCCTCTCATTCCTTGACAGACTCCTCAGGCAGCTGTGTGGGTGGCTTTAGAGTTTCTTTGTGGTCTTTCATGTGGTTGAGTTGCTGATGGGCTGTTTTGTCTGCTTTGCCCTCCTGGGTATCAGTACCCTTTGATTTTGAGGAATTTACACATCTTTATCCATCTGAGAATACAGTTCTGTGTAAAACTCTTCTGAATTATGCAAAATGTACTTCTTCATAAGAAAAATGTGTCTTCCAAATCCATGACCTGGATTACAGTTGGATTGCATAAAACCTTAAAATGTGACATTGAACATTTAATTTCAGTTATTTATTTATCTGTTTATAATAAAGGGCATCCTTAAAAAGCACAACCTGATTATAGTTTATGGAATATCAATAGAGAATCAAAAAATAGAAGTTAACTCTTTTCTGCAAAATTTCTCAAGCTAGATTTTGTGACTACTGCATCCAAATAAATCATATGTATAAGACACGGTTGTGTAGAAGCAATGGCACTGAATTCTGATTTTAAACATACTCAAGAATATTTTAAAAAACTGGCAAAATTTTAAGAGTCCTCTTGCTTTTCCTTCTGTGTGATTGGCTGCATCTCCTGTCTGTGCTTCCGAGAGGTTAGGGGCACTGCTCATTTCTACCTGGTTGCAAAATGATACCATATGTAATCACATTAGCTCTTGTATTTGCGTTAAAAAACCACTACATTATTTCCCTACGCATAAGAGATAACACTGAGTTAAACTGCGTAGTTAATATGTTAATGAAGATTAAAACAATAGTTAAGATTAGTCCTAGGCTCCTGAAAATCTTTACTTTGAACTGCTAACATATGACAATTGTTGGATGTGAAATCTTTGTTTGTTACCACCTTGTAGCCTGTTACCACTTGTTACCGAGCTGTGGACACTGGTTTTTTCCCATAGGGTGACTGTTTGTGAAAGAGAAGCTTTATCACAGTAGGGTTCCTGACATAACAATATTTACCGTATAGCAAGAACAAATAAGTGCTCATGGCATCTGCAGATAAATACAGAGAATGTGAAGAGTGATGACAGGAGGAGAATATGATATTTATGATAGTTCAGCTAATTAGTATGATTAAATTAGAGACAGATGGGATAAACTGCAGCATACAGGCTAGTAATTTTTTTGACTCTGAGTTATTTTAGTTCAAATGATCTTCTAAGGGAAATGGAAGAAGCCTCTAGACTGAACAAAGCACACTGCTGTAGAAAGTAGGATGACTTAATAAATCTTTTTACCACTGTCTAACTTCTAGGCTACATTGTTCTAAGTCTTTATGATCTAGGGATACAGGGAGCTCCCTGGCAATACAAATGGTAGCATTGAGCTTTAGAATATGTTTATTTCTCCCTGATAGACTTGCTCTTATCTACCAGCAAAACTTTATTTTGGAGGTCTGTTGAAATTATGATCCCACAAAGTGGTTTATATTCTAAGTATAATTTTTTTACATACTGTTTAAAAAGAGGCAAACTCACCATGAATTAAAAAGTCCTAAAGAACTGAATTTGTAGATGTGCATTTAACACAGCTCCGTCATAATAATGACACTCTCAGAGCTAGTTCTGTCCAGCCATTAACTGTATAAACTTGGATTTGTTGAAAGCATTGGAGCAAAAAGGTGGGTTGTAAGGCTGCTTTGATATGCCAGTGGAACCAAGGCTTATACCTCTCCATCTTACACCATTAAAAGGTTTCTCTCGTCAAGGTGAGTACAGGTGAGAGCTAGCTAGAGATAAGTCTGAAGTAATGCTGGTCCACTGGAAGCAGCCAAAGGTAAGGTGGGAATTATACCTGTTTCTTTTCTGGGCAGCATATAGCTGCCACTTGTGTTCTCCGTCTGAATAGTTTGAGATCCTCAATGGCAATAAAGCAACGGCACTCATTTCCAAAAAGGCTTATGTTCTGTCTGTATCTTCTCAGAAAATAGGAATCAGTGTGGGCCTGTATATCTTTAACATTATCTGCTCATGGATAGATTATTGGAATATACAATACAGGAGCTTATTCCATGTATCGACACAGCAATGAAGAGCTGGTGCGGAAATTACTTGCTCTCTGTTTGGTTAGGCTACTTAAGCCTTTAACTTGTGTCTGAATTAAAGCTACAACAATCATTGAGTGCTGTTTCTCCTCTGGCTCTCAGCAAGTGGACAAACAGAGAGGGGAAACAAAATGAATGCTAGTTCTGCCTTCTGACCAAATCTATCAACCAAATCTATTGAGTAAGAACTGTTGAGCTGAGCATGGTCATTTTAATTTGTTGCTTGGTAGGCGTGGTCTCTTTTCCTTTCATAGAACAATGATGAGAACAGGGAGGGAAATTGGGGTCCAGAACTCATATCTGAGTAAAAGCACCTCTCAGTGCTTCCTCTGATAAATAAATCAGTTTCTACTCTGACCATCCACCTTGTTAAAGGGAGGTGTCTTGAGCCACTTACTAGCCCTAAAATAGGCAAGGTGTGGATCAGAGTGGCAGATGCATCAGCTGCTCCATCAGAAAATGAAAGGAAACTAGTAGAAATTTTGTATTGTAGTAGTTCTGTCTGTATTGATGATAGCTTCACCATCTAACAGACAGACTGTAAGGAGAACACTGTTTTTCAGTAATGTGCAATTGGATTTGGATCTGTCAAATTGTAGCTATATGAGATGTTCAGACACACCGTCTGAGTCTGCATTTTTCAATTTATTTGGTGCTTTTGCAGGCAGATGTTGTAAATTATCTATAAAAATATTAAAGGCAGGCAAAAATCCCTTCTGGTAGTTTCGAGTGTGATGTGGAATCCACACAGATTTGCTCACACAGACACTGAAACTGATATGACTCAGCAAAGATCCTGAAGTGACTTGAAATGATTTTCTGCTGCCATTTGCCCCCTTCTTGGCATGCAGCATCAGCCACACATCTTACTAGCTTCCCAGAAATCTGTGAAGTGTTGAGCTCTGATGCTCTCCCTCAGCCACAAAGAGACATGAATACTTTAACCATTGGTCTCCTTTAGCACAGCCAAATAAATATACTTTAGTGAATGTAACAGGAAACTTGTCAGTATAAAGTTGCAGCACCATGGCAGTTACAGTTTAGAAGCAAGATTCCTATGATGTTTATAATGTAATTTAAAGGTAGCCAAAATTTTGCTCCCTCTTTTAAGTAAACTTGACTAATTTACCTGGTAATTCACCAGTGAGTTATCAAGTGTTGCATGTTGAATACATCAAAGATTGTTTCCAGTTATGGTAAAACATGCACACTATTTTAATCAATATTGAAAGTAGTTATTGAGAGGATTTTAGCTGTGTCTGCTGACAGATAAACGTACATGAATTATGTACACAGATACACTTTTACTGCTCCGTCAACATTCTCTTCTGTAAGCAGAGATACAGGTAGTACCAAGTAGCCGTACAGTAAGCAGGTTTTTGCTCCTATTATCCTGAATTACTTGTGTATATAAGTCTAGGAAGCGCAGTCCAAATGATGGTCTTCTATTCAGCAGCTAAATCAGTGTGGCCATATCGTTAAGCAGTTGAGTTTGAGCACTGTGATGAAGTAACACAAATATGCTTCCAGCCTTATACCTTACAGCACATTAAGTGTGATAGCTGGTGATAATCTGGTTCGAACAATCGAATTCCCCTCCCCTGTGTCCTCACAGTAAATTGCTGACAGACTTTCCTGGTGGTCTCTTTAAAGTAGAAGAGATGCAAGTATTTTTAAAATATCTATTCTTAAGGGAAAATAGAGTCTGGAAAACAGGGACTCCATGAGCATAAAGCTACTATTTGAAAGCACTTTGACTCACCATCTGTGTCAGTCCCAGAAGTGTCAGAAGAGGCGGACTGCTATGTGTAAGCAGTTTACCTCATCAGAAACCAAATGCTAGTGGCTATTTATTTGCCTTACTTTCAGAGCAATGACCAGGACACGAGTCTCAGTGCTTTTTATGGTTGTGGGTGGAACGACAGAGCTGCTGCTGTGAGTGAAGCCTAGTAAGTATTTCTGAAATTCTCTCTTATCTCTAGAAAGTCTCTCTTAAAGTTTAAGAAAGTCAACATGAACACAAGGTAATTTAACCTTTTTTTCTAGCATCCTCTGATCACGGACTATGTTAGGATAGAGATGTAACTGGAGTCTAGGAGAGTGCTAAGTGCTTTCGTCTTTATAATTGAGGCCTACTGATTAGGAGAAAGGAAATAGTGGTAGTGCTATTTACTTAATGTGGCACCATCAAGGATATCAGTCAAATCTTTTTCTTCAAAATTTGCTTGTTTCCTAATGTATTTATGACACTCCTTCCAGATTTCCTTAACAAAATGGACAATTTCCTTGCTTTCCCATTCTTCAAGTGTGATAATTATTGAGATTTGAACATGGCTAGAGAGGAAGTTTGTTCATGTACTTAGAGCAGATTATCCTTTGAGAAAATGACAATATTTGAGCTAATTGGCAAGTATATCATTGTTGCTTGTAACACACCTGGCTAATGGACAGACTGTAAACTATAATAGTGTGGGCTACTACATTCCTTATTGTATGCTGCTACTCTTATAAATGACTGTAAAAATACATCTTTAAGGAATTCCATAATAAAAGTAACTACCCTTCTTGACTAACAGGAAGAAATCAAAAGCTTACTTTAGTGACTGAGGCAAATGACTGGAATTCATAACACAAGGAGCACTTCTGTTAAGCCGGCATTTGCTGTATATATGTGTGACTCAGAAGAGATGCATACATAAATTTCTGAACACTGTTTCTTTTAATTCATATCAAACATTCTGTTACATACTAAGGCATGCCTATTTAGCCATGAAGGCCTAGCTTAGCATTTACAACACCTAGAAAGCAGGTAGTTAGCCCATCAGAATGGCTCAGAATACCTGTGTTAGGTACCCAGACCCTGGGTAGTGTCAGTGGCGAACAAGAGCTATTTCTGGAACTAATCGAGTTGCTTTGGTGACAGTATGAGCATAACCTGTGCTTTGGTTATGGGGTGGGGAGCATTTGCCCAGCCCCTGCTTAATGCCACTGTTGCTGTATCAAGTCCTAAAAAGAACACAAACCCCACACATTTTGGTTAGCAACACCATCTTTTCCATACGGACTTCCACATTTAACTATGTGAGGCAGCTGCTATTGCCATTACAAGCTGTAAACATCTCCTCCTATAAATTCTTGCTAAACCCCCAATGAAGGCTGTGTTTGTTAAACATCTAATTTTGCATCCCAAAGGCTGCTGTTGTCATGTAGTCCTAGAATTGAAATGCGCCCTTTTTCTAACTAGATTTTTTCTGTCTCTTTTTTTTTTTATTAGTCTGCATCTCTTAGATACTGATTTTTCCACTGAGCTTCTTTACCTTGCAAACATAATGTCAGCAATTACAATGACTTTTTAGGTGTATCATAGATACAGGTGTATGTTACGTATGGTTCTAAAACTTACTTTGTCAGCCTAGGTACTACAATGGTTTGTGGTTTTTTTCTTCTGCATAGAGTAATATTTCTTTCTTCAGCTTATCTGCTGTATATATGCCATGTCCATAAGTTCTCAGTTTTCTTTAGAGCACCTTTTCCAGTGCTCTGCATGTCAAGAGATATAGGGAGAAGTGGAGGCTGATGAGTTGTACAAGAAGCAATAACATTTCTTTCTAGCTCTTCTTTAGTGGCGTCTAACTCTATCCAGATAATCTATGAACAACAAAACTTGTAAAAATACCAACACTGGTAGTCTCATTTTTGAGATTTAGAGCCAGTACTCAGCCTAGGATGGCTCAAAGCAATAGTACCCACCAGTTATCAGTATCCTTTATTAATGTTATTTTTTACATAATTGCTTAACAACAACAATATGCTTGCCATAAAATAAAGATCTGAAGTGTTTATTACATTAAAAAAAAAACCACGCCAAGGATATCACTATATTGACAAGTCTGGAAACAAGCAACATACAGAGGACTGTTTCATATTATGGTGATTTTCTTTATAACCAAAATAGCTAGGAATTTTCTTAAAACAGTGTCTAAGTTATGTAGAGACTGAAATACCACAAGACTGCAAGAGAGATTTTAGTATAATATATTATTAGCAGTTGTTATTATATTTCTGTGGTGGCATGAAACTGAAAACAAAGTCTAGTGGCTTTTTTAATTGGTTGGAAACAGAAGTGCCAAGGTATTAACAGGACTGTCTCTTCTTATCCTGCAAACAGGCCATTGCAAAGAATGTTTATCAGTATGAAAATGGCTACCTATGTATGTATATATGAGTTCTGCATGACAGAGCTAAATGACTTGACAGCTATTTTTATCTCTCGATGTGCGTTTCTGATGCTACAGCTCACTTTCAATAAATACACAAATTAGGTTTGGATTATCTGCAATTTATTCATTTCAGTGAAAGGTAAGCTGCAGACAGGATTTGCATCCATGAAGATTGTATGAACTGTTTGTTTCTCTCCATTTTTAAACAAACTCCGTTGTTATCAAAGATGCTGATTCAGAAAACAATATGAATCTGAGTATAAAGTTAAACATTTTAAATCTCATTAGCTCCAGTAAATCTCATACAGGCTTTTTAAATGATTTGCTGAATAGGAGGCAGAGTTCTCAGCTACATTAGGATTAATACGCTTTTCACTCTTAGCCTTTCTAAGCGGTTAATCCTGTGCAAAATCCACCTTCACTCTTCTGATAGCTCTCCCTCTTTTTTTTTCAGCTTGTTTATAGGAGCTTGTCGAGATATTTTTTTAAATTCATTTGTGCATCTAAAAATATTGGGATGCCTGCTTGGCTATCACAGGTTTAACGTTGCTGCTGAGGTTTGGGTATGTGTCATGGGTAATGGAAAAAATATAACCATTCTACAGTGTTTTAAACATAAGGCTTAGTACCTTTGAATATGTACCCAACTACAGAGGAGTTTATACCTAGCTGTTGCATTTGCATCTACTACTACTTTTTCTGTTTATCTCATTTTTTCAAAACCGGTTAAGACAAATACATGTACACATTTATGAAAGAGATGAAACTTGTTTGTTAGTCACAGAAATTCAGGTGTGAATACAGCTGTGGCCTCTGAGAAGAACATAAATATAGAACAACATGAACATACAAGTTGTTTATGACATATTTTTCTGTTTGTTTTGTCTCTTCACTCTTGACTCAATCATGTGGCTTTTGAAACTTGTTGCCTACATGGTGTTACAAGTTATAAAGAATAAACCCCATAGGGGGTCTAGCATGTTCATTTTCATGAAAAAACAGTAACACTGGAAAATTTTGTTACGTCCCAACTAAAACTGAGAACTGTAGTAGTAACAAGCTCTTTAACAATATTTTCATTGATACTGATAGGATTCAAGGCTAACACGCAACAGTGGCTTAGCGAACTTCTTTAGATGTTTCTGTACTTGGACTTTGTACAGACACAGATGGCTCCTTTTTAACTGTTGATAACAGTTTAGATCAGCCTCCCTATTTGCAGATTCACAAAACATTTCTTACGGCTGTGCAGCTATCTGGCTAACAAACTTTCATTTGCTGTTTTTTCTTCCTTATCTTTCTGTGACCCCCTGGAAGCAGTCCAGAGATGACTTGAATTCCACAAGTTCCTGAAACTCTGTGGCTCACCGGCTGAAAATTGTTCTAGGCTCTAGGCCTATTTACAGAACTGCTTTAAAAAATTGTCAGAAAGACTAAGTTATCTTGAAACTCCTTACTGTTTCATACATGCATAGACACAATCACTTTTGTATTCAGTATAAAATATTAACTGAAGTTCATCAAAGTTCAGTTAATTCTTTAACTAGTTAAAATATGAAGAGGAAAATCTATTAATATTTTCCAGTTTATTTTCTCTTGGGTTTAATCTGCATTTAAAACTCATAGGTTTTAAGAATGGGTTTTACATTTTTAAATAAGCTGAAAAAATTAAAACACTTCATACTGCTCTAGCTACAGACTTGAGCTTTTGTGTTGAGATTTGAGAGCTTTAAACCACGATCTTCCCAGAGATTTTGAAGTGACCCAGACAACAATAAAACTGCACATGGCTCTGAAAATCACGCTCTGTGCTTGCCCGCCTAGTGTTGTTGGCCAGAATAGCTATTCAGGGTAATTGTGCATCTGTGTACTGTCTTCCAAAATAAATCAATGATTTTGTGGAATAAAAATGTCACAGTGGGAAGTCATTCCAGGCTTACACCATCAAAACCATTCCAGAATAGCTGCACAATTCACTTTTCCCATGCAGTCCTGCAGTGGTGTCCATGCTTTGTCCATGTTTTGTTGACTTGCCTGATTAAAAGCTTCTACTTGCTCGTATAAACTAGATTTTAAAAAGAAGAGAGGTATTAAAGGAAACTCCCAATTGCTTTATGCTAACAACAAATATTAGTTCAAAGGCTAGGTCATTTAAAAACAGTGACATTCTGAAAAGGTGCTTCTCTGTTAATCTCCGCCATTACATACAATGACACTACTTTTTTTCCTAGCATGTATCAATTATGTTTCTCAGGCTGCAAAAGGTGACCTTGCACAAACTACACTGGCAATGTGATTTGAGCAAAAGTCTTTGCTTAAAGCTAAAAATATTATTTCACATTATAAAAAACCTAGGTATTTCCATGGTATATAATTTCAGTATATGAATTATGTTTTTTTAAAGTGTTAACAGAAAAACAGGAGGATATTCCAATATAGAAGCTGTGGAAAGCAACAGGTATGGCTTATGACACAAATTCTGGACAGCGATGCTAAAATCAGAGGCTGTTGAAGACCTAGGAAGTAATTTAAAATGTAGATAGAACACCTGAACATAGGAACTACTCATATGAAGACACAGTAATGCATGTAGCCTGACTTCCATTTTGGAGCAACAGTGGCCAGTCACAAATGCTTAGGATAAAGACAATAGGAACAAGCAGACAGTGATATCTGCCTGTTAATCCTCTGAGCTAGTCTGCCATCATGTTCAAAACAAGCTGGAAATTCAGATGACCCTTGCAGCAGTGTACTAGAGGACTCTAAATAGTTCACCAATGTTGCCCCATTCAGATGATAAGTCAGGGTATGATGTGCCAGTACAAACAGAGTCATCGCATACTGGATTTGGAAATTAATTCAGAAAGCTGGTGTGCCAAGGCCAAAGGGAACCAAGTAAGATAAACCTGACTATTCAAGGTCAAAACCCAGGAAAATAATGACTATGTTATTCAGGCCAAGTGCTGGAATGAGATGGGCTGGTCTGGGGATGTATTTAGTTGAATGCTGGAATTAGTTTTCCTGTCGGTTTGCATCTTGTTGTTGTTTGACATAGTGCCCAAGAATGTGCAAGGTTTGTGACTGAGGTTTGTTTTTTCTCATAGCTGAGGCAAAGTCTCAGGACATTATCCACACAGGAGGACCCTGTGCATTCCAAGTTGTTTAATAATTTTGTGCTTCAGCCTTTCCCTGATACGTACCTGATAGGCATACATACAGAGATATTTTCAGGGTCTTTGTCCTTTGTGCATTCCATTTCTGCAAAAAACTTAGTAGGAGTGTAATTGCCTTGAGACCTCTATGCTTTCTCAAATCTAGCTGCAGTTGCCCCATGGATGCAAAAGGTATTCAGGTTGGGAGAAAGATATGCCCAGCTACACTGTGATCATAATGATTTTGTTTCCACTAGGACAAAAAATAAAGAGAAATTTTATTAGTAATTCTTAAGAAGTTCAGGAACTTCTCATCTTTCTGAAACTCTTAATGATAAAGAAAAAATCTCTTATGTATTCATGCAACATGCCTATCCTTACCTTCTCTGTAATGGGCCATGTAGCAACATAATCACACCTGACATGGGGACAGCGGTTCAGCCTAAACCCAGAAGTCCATCATTGTGGTAAAAACAAAAAAGCTCTCATTCTCAGACTGTGCTTTTAACTTAGTAACCACATACATTATTGTTGAAGTGGGAGGTATAAAAATTCTAGCAAGTAGCTGCTCACCTGGAGTATGCTCAACCCGTATGCATCAAATTGATTCCTCTGTTGGACTCAAATCATAAGAGTCACCTAGACAATGGATCTACAGTTAACAAAGAGGGTATGTACACGCTCTGAGTGGTATATAGGGGTCCTGGTGGTGCCTTTCCAGAAGGCAAGGTGTCACCATCAGTGGCACGTCTACTGTATTTAAGAGAAATGGCTACTTAGCATGATCCTAAACTCTAATTTGGGAAAGAAAAAATACAGTCTGGAACACATCTCTAGAAAGTTGTCGATCCTAGTCTTCTGTTAGCCATATAGGTATCTTTTTCATAAATTATTGATTAGATTATATTTGTCTGCAATCTGGATGTGCTGCTGTGGAAGCTCTTTTGGTCTGACAGCAAAATCATTATAACCATTATCACAGTTACTACCTTTGCTAGTAGTCAGAGTAGGAAGATAAAGTATCAGCTGGAAGTAGAGGCCGCTATTTTGTAGCTTCCCAAAGCCTGTCGCTGCCTGTCCTCTCCAATTTGTGAGGCCTGGAAGATGAAAGAGATTTTAGAATCGTAGAATCATAGAATGGTTCCAGTCTTTCTCCTTACAAAGAGCCTTGAAAATATGGCATGATTAAAAAATAATCACTGAGGTGGAAGATTGGTCATAGATTTTTCTGAGAGTTAACAGCTTACTTGTGGTTCTCTGTCAGAAACTTAGTTCTGGAAAGAAAAATGTAGCTGTTTGGCACAGAATTGCAGGTAAGGCAATCTGTGACACCATCAACCAGAGCATGAGGCTATGGCAAGCTCCCTAAAAGGCAGCAGGAGGGAGCATTTCAGTGACAGAGGATGCAGTTTGGCCAGGTGGAGCAGACAGCACTGATAGTAACTGCCTGGCTGACCTAATAACATAGGCCAAACATTCAAAGGACCTACAATTGCATTATGTATGGTATTACGGTATTACTGATTACAAGATTTTCTTGTTCCAAACAGCATTACAGGATCGGAAAGCTGGATTTTCTCCTGCTATCGAAAAAGAATTAAGGTTTCAGAACCTGTTTTATGCAGCAGTGTTAGCAAGTTTTGTAGGCATTACACCTTTGGAAGATTTAGAATGAAAATGAAAAGTGCTTCTTTCTGGCAATAGGGAAAATACTTTCGATACTGAGCTTTTATTCTGAAACCAGGTATAAACTGATACACTAAGGACAGGTCATAGTTTGTGCTGTGCAGGCTCCTTTTTACAGACAGATGTCTTTCTTCTGTGTCTGTAAAACTCTCCCCTGTGTCTATTCTGACCAACCCCACATTGCTGCTCGTGCCACTACAGGCTGCTCCACAGCTAAAACTCAGCTGTAGTTTTTCTTCTGAGCTGGCATATCTGCAGCTGCTAAATGTATATTGACCGGCTATCCAGCTCTGTGGGTCCCTCATGCCGTCAGTCTCCTTGCTGTCACTGTATCTTTGCTTGCCTGACTGCTTCTACAAAAGGTATTTTGTATTTTACATTATTTTATATATTATGGTGGTATTTTATATATTGTGGTGGCAGCTAATTGTTTGGAATTTGATACCCAAACACTGAGATGCCAAAATAAAATGGTCATGTTTGAAAATTTAGGCTCTCCATCTTAATCCCATGACAATATCCTGGAATCAGTGTAATGCTGAAAGGTTACTGAAAGCCCTAGACCTTTGTTACTGGCCATACTTTGTTGTCTCTTGGATTTCTTTTAAAGTGCTCTTCATCTTTTTCTGCCAGTCACTCCTGAAGTATTTTTCCCATTAGCAAGGCAACCGTATGTGTACTCCTGCCTGTCTTACGAGCGAAGATACACAAATGTACATGGAGCTAATGCCACTCCACTAGGGACTGCCTGACACGGCTCAGAAGCAACAGGATGAGCTGAGTGATACTGCCAATGTTAAATCAAAACTACATGTAAGAGGCAGCACTGAAGACGTTTGGGGCCTGTTTCAAAACAGTCGTGGTCAAATGGCAGCGAAAGGGTATTGCAGAGAAATTAGCTTTCACATCTAAAGCAACAGCCGTAGCCAGATACCAGTACATGCTGTGGAACTGGAAGTACTGAAGGTAGAGGAACGCATTTATGTTGTGGACAATATCAACTATAAATCTTAATTGTCTGTGGCGTTTAATAATCTAGAACTCAGCTGAATATGTAGGCAGTTTCTCTTCACCTTTGACTGCTGTTAGCTCAGGCCCTGGCTTGTTTGGAGAATTGTCATTTGAAAATATTATGTATGCCAGCAATTACGCCAAACTGTTCTGTCAGTAGAGTGGATCAAGTAGTCAAAATGATGCACCGTTTACAAAGTGCTTAGTTTCTCATTTGCTTACTACAGCATATGAATAAACATCAAGCCGTGGTCTACACTGAAGAAAAACTTTCCCACAAATTCTTAACACTTCTAACCTATATTTGTGAAAGAGATTTAAAAATTGTTGGTGCTGTGTAGTTTCAGCTCTGGGGACACATTGCACTTGCAAAGTTTTTATCGGGTTATGAGGCCCTTCTTCACTCTATTTGTTTCCAGTTCAGGATACTAATGTCTCTCAGGCTTTGCTAACAACAAGGTTCCCTTTCAACAGCACTGTGGGAAAAACACAACTACATTTGAATATTGTCTGTATGACAGCTTCCTCAGGCTTTACAGCTGACAGCTATACTGATTAAGAGTTACAGGTTCAAAAAATCTCACAGTAGGCAAGGCCCTGCTGACTTTAATAGAAGTTACTCACATGATGACTACAAAATCAACGGTTGTTTTTCCCATATAAAGACTTGTTTAAGAAAACAGGTCTTCAGGAAGACTTGTTTAAACACAAAACAAGTATTGGATTTTTTTTAAGAAGAAGCCGCTCAGTACACACTAATACAAAGTCAGAATAATTCATTCAAGGATTATTTTTTTTTTTGTCACCAGAACATTAGGTAAATTAGCAAAACAAAAGCATTCATAGCTCAGGGTCCTTTCTGCCTGTTGTAGCTTTTAAACAAACTCAATTCTGAGTTTTCCCTTTGCACCTTTTCCCTAGACTGATTAGCCGATGTTTGTTGTCTGTAGTTTTGTAATTTCCACTTCTTGGAAGATATGTAAATTAAGGAAACTTTATTATCTTGGAGCTTTGTATTTCCCTGAAAAAAGCAAAAGGTTTACTGTTAAGGTTATGTGTGAAAAGTCACCTTCTCATATGTAAAGAGCTCCGCTTTCTGTCTTTGTTTTGATGTGGGTGTGGATTAAGCGTTTAACAAAAAGTGTTGGTAAAGTTCACACTACTTAATGCTTTTGTGAAGACTTGCTTAAATACAAACTTTCTAAAATAAAATATAATTCAAGTCTTTTCAATAAGCAAACATATTTTAATTCCTTCTTTAGCTCATTGATACTCACCTGGGAGCCTTTGCTCAGTTTAAATACTGTCTACATCAAAAAGGAGTCCCGTCTTTTATATTTGAAAGCTTGGGTGTTCTTCCCATCTCTAACACTTGTTCTAATAAAAGACATTACCTCTTCCTACAAACCTTGCTTTATTATATTGTAAAGCATAGCAGAAATAGAAGAAATTCAAGAGGTTATTACGGAGAGATTTCTCAATGATAGACCAAAAAGATCAGAACTTTTTTAGAGAGGGAGCCAAATACTTGACAGAGGTATAACAAATCAAAAAAAAAAGCAGAAATAAAATAAATTGAACGCACCTGATCACCTCTGGCACTCTCAGAATGTCAGAGCAAAGGTTTTGCAACTAAACTGAAGAGCAAAAATACAAATGCATGCTTTTCATTGGGGAAAAAAAGATCTTTCCCCCCCCCCCCCCCCCCCCNCCCCCCCCCCCCCCTTCTATGTCTTTACTTAAAATGTCCTATCCTTATTTGCCTCTTAGCTTCTGGTCTCTGTTGCAAGAACAGATGAATTTTAATATTCATCTTTTTGCAAAGAATTTTCAAGCTTCTACAAAGATGTAAAATTTAATTTTATCACTCAATATAGTCTTCGAACTGAGTGCTGATTTTTCTTTGAGCTACTCCCTAACATTTGCACAGGGCCTATGAGAAAGAGCAGCTCACATTGTTCAACAGTGATCACTTTAGAACCTGGTTAGGAAGCAGCATGGAGATGCCATCACCAACCCCATCTGCTGAGAGGAGGTTTGCTGTGGGATTTAATATGAATATTCGGTTCTAACACGTGGCTGCCTCTCTAGGGAATGGCATATCAGACCACACATCACAGAGTGAAAAGAGACAGCAATTCAAGACTCCTCTTGGGTACTAGCAGTCCTACCCATATTTTCAGATACATACTTCTCGCCTTGTGCTCTGTTATTTTTTTTTTTATGTTGACTGTGGGTTTTGTACTAGGTCATGAGTGGCAGAAGTAAAGAAGCAATTGGTTTGCACTTTCAGAAAGCAGTGAAGTAGCCAAAAAATAAAAGCCTTTTGCATCTAATTGCCCTGGAGTTACATCTAGCAACAGCATTGCAAATGCAAGTCTACATAGATACTTCAGGGGAAACTACTGTCAACTGTACTGATGCCTGACAGGTTCTTTGCTCTGATCTGTTTTCATTGCACCAGTTTATAGCCTGGTGACCAGATTAAGGTTTGTGTTCTTCCGGTACAAATGTGTTCTGTTGCATTTTAAATGCTGTTTGTCTTAATTTTATCTTCATTCAATACAGCAGTATACAGCATTTTCTTTGAAATATGAAGGATTAAGAGTTTTACCAGGAACCTTCTGTGATTTGAAAACTCCCCGGAGAAAGGGAGTTTCCATTTTTTTCTCCCATTTCTTTTGCAGTCAGATTAAAGTCACTTCCTACATCTGCACGGTTGTATCATTCATACATAACGTACATAGGTAGGTCATCATGATTTGTAATTAGGGCATGGTTTTTGAGACCCAGAAAGGTCTTATTTTCCAACACCAGTTCTGCCACTGATTTAATGAGAAATTGTGGGCAAATCATTTGGTCTTTCAACTTCAGTTGCCGCATTTATAAGCAGGAATAATATCTGATGATGTTGTGCATAAATTGATTAATTTAGGAAGGCAGACACAATTATCTTTATGTTAAAAAATGGTTAAAGTTTGTCTGATAGCTATTACAGGCAAAAATCATGACAGACTATGAACTTTTTAGAATATCAATGGGCTCAGACTTGGGAATACCTTCTGAACTATAACAGCAAGGGGTCACGAATTTTGCTGTGTATTTTTTTCTCTTTAATAGGAGGGAGAGCCAAGCTTGTCTTACACTTTTGACATCAATGTGACTGATGTCTTGTAGGATGGTACTGGTGACTTGCAGAATGAGAGTAACAAAATGTTGCCCTATGAGGATGACTTTCTGCAGGGTGCAAAGAAATTTTGTCATTTCTAGCAGTGCTAGGTGAAATATATTGCACATAGGGCTGGAAAAATAGGGTCATATACTATTCATTTTGACTTACAAAGATTTTTTCAAGTTACTATCCATTATTTTTAACAAGGATTATATCCATAGTTCTTTGCATTAAAATAGATTTGTAGGGAAAATGGCAATAGTCTGTTCAGGTTTTTGATGTTCACTAGGATAAACCTATCTGCCTAATTGCATAGCACAGCATCCAAACTGTAGAATTGTTTAAAAAAAATCAAAACAAACAACAAACTTCTCATTGCAACTAAATTATCCTGTGGCATTTAAAATGTATCTTTGTAGAGCCTAGTAAAGCAAACACTTCAACCCTTTAGTAGTTATCATGAGTGATTAACTGTTAACAGTGTTCTCAGGAAAAGCGTGACATTTTGTTAATGTTCTACAATAACATATAAATATAACCAAGGGAGAAGTTTGTTGTTAGCATCACAAAGATAGGTGACACAGAACTGAGGTAGATTGTAATGTGAGAGAAAAGGAAGGAAGATTAATTACATTTCCTGACATTCAGCTTTACAGTCTCAAATCTTGCGGTAGCATCTCTCCTCCAAACTGTGAAGAAATACAGGGGTCTGTCACCCTTAAATTTAGTGAATTTGTACCAAAGATGTGTTCAGTGGATAGCATTTTATGTTAAAATGAAGGAGTATTTCTCTTGAGTTTTCAGAAGCAATTGCCTTTTCCAGGTGACTTCCCATTTGACTTACCCAACACAGAATTATTATTTTGCTAGCTTAGTGAAAACTCTGTAGTAACTGAAAATAATATCCCCATTTTGGTTTTCTGATACTGACTGTGGCCTTTTTAAGAGGATATTCCTCTGCCAAGAAGAGGAAAAGGATTATGACAAAGTGATACAAATCTCATAGACAGCTTTTAAGTGCCAGGCCACTGTCTCGCTAAGGACAACACTGCATATTCCCAGCAGGACGCTGATCTTATGTGTATTTCAGTCTTGCACTTCTGTTGGGTGAGGGTATCCCCTCCCCAGGGAGGTCTGCCTAATATTTGAAGAAGGTTTAAAGAGGGAGAGAAAACAATATGCCTATCCTGGGAGAGGAGAAGAGAGAAATGGTAAAAGAGGGAAAGGCAGCTGACTGGAGAGAGTATGACGGGAGAGAGCAGTAGATGAAATTGGCATGTAACCTGGCTGATGGAAAAAGCCTTTGCTTTCAAGTGGCTGGAGTCAGAGAAAATGGTGACAAACATCAAATATTATGTTAAAATGGTAAACACAAAGCTCTGATGTTACTCTGCCCATGATGCTAGCAGGTGATCACATTGGACAGGGTGGGAGGGAGTGGGTCCGCCAACAAGGATGTAGGAAGGCCACACATATTCTGTCCAGCCTTTTTCCCTCCTCATTTTCTCTCTCATTCTCCAGCGCCCTAACCCCACCCAAAAATTTCCTTCTTTCTGGCAGTTTTGCGAAGAGTGTGACATTTTTACCAGCCCTCTCGGAATGGCTGGAAAGGAGATGAATAGGAAGAAGGGTTGCAGCTGCGGCTGAGCTGCCTGCTGTGCATGCAGCAGTGCTAATGGAATGGGAAGAAAGTGCCTCCTCCACCTCTGTGCTCTTCCCTCTCCTGGCCCAGGGTAAGCCACGCTGCTGCGGTGGTGCTGGAGGCCCGGCGGTCCTTCTTTTTCTGCCAGAGCCCAGGCTCACCGGTTTGGGCATGGCAGCTGTGGAACAGAGCTATGAAGGGCAAGGCTGTAGGGCAAGAGGCGGTTGTCTCAGGAGGTGCCTTTGCAAGCAGAAGATGCAGGTATTAGGGAAATGAGGGAAAGGCCCTGGAGGCAATGCTTTGATGAGGCTCTGAGGAGTGCGGAGAACCAGCTAGAGGTGCAAGGGGCCCCTGCTGTAACACGGGTGGTAGGATTTGAAGAGCTTTGCCTGGATGGAGCCTGCACATACTTTGCTATATACTTTTACATGCAAAGACTTGGGGCAGAAGCTGTGAACTGTTTCACTCGGAAAACTGGGACACCCGGGTTGGGGCAGGCAAGAAAGTGGAGGTACGAGTAAACAGGAACAGAACAAAGAAAGATGAGAAAAGCACTGAAAATGTGAACCATATTTTTAAAGAAAAAACAGGAATTAGAAGACTTCCCAAAGCTGAACTGTATGTTATCTAAAGTTTGTATCAGCCTTGAACTCTTTTTCTCTTGCTTTCAGCAACAGGTGAAGACTGTTTTGGGAAGCAAGGCTGGAGGTAAAGAAACCACTGGTCAGTAGCTAGCTTAACTGAAAAAGTGAAACAGCTCTCTGACTAGGTAGGGATGGAAGAAGCAATTTTCTGTGTCTTCGTTTCCCCAGAAATGATGTTTGGTCATCTTAAAGTACTTTGACATAAAACCTTTTATGCAAGCAATGCACCACTGTGACCTGCTGTCAAACGATAGTGATGACTTTGTCTTGATTGCAAGGCTGTCTTTTTGTAATACAAAGTAGTTAGGAAATACACCCCCATTCTTGTGAGGCAGCTCAGTGAACAAATGCAGCTTTTTGGAATACCTTACAAAACCTGCATTTGTGTTATTTAAAATAAATCAGATGTTCCACCTGCCTCAGTGGGCTACTACGGTGTGGGAGCAACAGTCAGTGGCAGGAGCAGAGGAATACTTTATGCCAATGTTTCTGTGAAATCCATATAGTTCTGTGAATCTGTATCGTTTAGGATCCTAAACTAGTCCTCCATAGTGGCTAGATTAGAATATCTGCAAGTTCCTCAAAATCTTTCCTTCTTACTGACATCATTTTCTTTTGAATTTGCAAATTGCTTTTCCCACCATCACTGATCTCTTGCTAATACCATCTTTCTCATTGACTGTTCCTGAGAATGCAAAAGCATGATTCAGCGAATTATCACCTGTTTATTGGTAAAATCAGTCTATGAGCCTGTGGAGTTTCTCAGTCTTTAGATGTGCTTGTCTAGACTTGGATAAAAGATGGATTTTTGAGAACATGTTAGCTAGCTTCAACCTAATTATCTAATCCCATGAACATGCTAATGAAGTTTGCCTTGTCAGTATCAGAAATTTAGATGATGTTAGAGTTCATTCACCAACAAGTAATTAAATAGCCACTGTATTATTGCACTAAAGGCAAAACTGGACTAGTTTGGGGCAGATGATATAAAGGAAAGGGGGAAATCTTTAATCTTAATGGGGTCTGTGTAGTAGGAAGATAATTACTGAACACTAACTCCCCACTTCCATCACTTTCAGCCATGTGTTCTGCCCCTATCTTTGAATCATTTCTGATACATGTTGTACGCTCTTACGCTCTTTGTTGTGTCTTACGCACTTGCCTAGTAAAAGACTAGACACCTCCTTTTTTTCCTGGATCACTTTTCTTCTAGATTAGCGATTTGAACTGGCTCAGGAAACGGGTCTGGCAAGCTCTGAGGACAGCAGCAGGTAAACAGAGTAATCACACTGCTGGGGGAAGAGCAGGGAGACTAGGTGAGCTGCAGTGGTGAGCTGTGAGCTGCTGGATCCTCTGACCCCATCTTGTGTAACTTCATTTCCACAAAGGTATTGAACTTTTTTGGATGGTTTGACAAAGCAAAGTTGTTCTGACAGCAGCGGAGTCCAGAGATGAGTTGACCACTCTCTTTTAAGTCCCACTCACAAAATGAGGCCTATTCACATGGGTCATGAAAAGGCAGTAGGTTGTGTTGCTACTTCACTTACCTGGGCATCTAGGTTTGGCTTGAATATGTTCTGAGTTCCACTGAACTTCTTTCTTGGGAGGCACAGAAATCAGGGTATCTATCTCCCAAACACCATTTAACTGTGGCACCAAAATGAGACGTTGCTCACAGTTAATTGAGCAGATCTGTGACTTTATCTCCTCCCTACTGCTGAAATAGTTAACGGTGTTGACATGTAAATTATCCTTACTGTTTGATTAATAAAGAGCAGAAATGGTCTCTCTCAAACAAGTACAGTCCACCCAAGGAACCATTACACAAATACCCCAGGACTTGCTCCCAGCTACTTGGTTGGTTAATTATATGCCCCACCTCTTGCTTATCGGACTAGGAACCCTATTTCATCATCAGGAAAACTATCACAGATGCAACAAAGCCACCAGCGTTTATAAGATAACTCCAATCCCTTCACCTAACATGCACTATCAAAACACTGTTAGCCAACTCATCATCAGAGTACACTGACTGTCATACTTGCTGTGTACAGGTCAGTGCTATGCAGAACCTGCCACTGTGCAGATTTCACCAGGGGTTTAATATTTGGACATAGCAGAATTACCGTCACCTCAGCTCACGTACTTTCCAGTTGTACTTGTCAGCCCAGCAACCCCGGCAATCAAAAATGACAACAGTAATGGGAAAAAACCTCTGACACTATTTGCAGCTTCTGTATTCGTCCCAGTCAGATGAACAACTACCTGCCTTTGGGCTCCTGCGGTACCTCTGGAGCCAGTTTAACTGGTTCAGATATGGCACGGTCTGCTCTGCCAAAGCCAATAATGCCTGGGGCACCCAGGACAGCCTGTTGTGCCAGTTGGTAGTGCAGAGGGTGCTTCACTCTTGCTCAGTAGCTTTTCTTTTCCATGCTGGATGATCTTCTTAAGAAGGTCACTACAGATTCAGATGCCATTGATTGTTTTGTGACTGTTTGGGTGAGTTCTGGGACTGTTTTAAACCTTGGCTTGTTTAAAAATACAAAATGCCTGCATAAATAACAAGGTGGTAGAGAATTTCTGTTTCTTAGAGCTATCTGCTATTGTAGACTTTAACATAGAAATCAAATTGCCTGTTTTCTGGCACAATGCAGGAAGAAGCTCAAGGATGGGAATACGTCACTGGGGTAGTGAAAGGAACAGTGGGGATCTCTAAGCAAAATGCCTACAAATATCTGCTTAACCATGGCCCCAGTCGTATCAGCGTATCACACTGTCTGTGTACCTTTGCTGTGAACCAGAGAAGGAAATTAAGTGCCTTTAGTTCTTTTTCTTTCCCAGACTACGTTACAGCTTGATAGGTCCTTTATTCCCATTCCCAGCACAGCTGTGCACACTGACGCAAGGAAGACGGAGCAAGTGAAACATGGGCAGGTATAAACAGTGTGTGTGCAGGGGGAAATTACCGTCTTTGGCTATACAACAAGCCAGTATTACTGCTGAAACTACAGCCTGAGGCACTACCTCCCCAAAAAAGTAAAAGGAGGCAGCTGGAATATTTTTATTGTGTCTGAGTTTGGTTATCCACTTTGCAGTGTGGCACAAAGTGGCAAAGCTGAAGGGACAGGATGCAGCAGCATGAGATCAGGACTAACTGAAGGGGGATGCTGGGAGTTCCTGCAGCCAGAAGCGTCTGCACAGGGAACCACAGCCTTGGACTTCTGGTGAGCTAGTGAAGTAATTTATGTGAAGAGTTGGACAATAACTCAACACAAATGAAGTTGTAGGTGTAATGGTGTTTTGAATCAAAACAAACTAGTTCAAAATTTAAATCAATAACAAGTGCTTAAAGCTATTTTTCAGGAGAGAACCACTACTGGCATAATGGTCCACATTTTTGAAATGCAGAGGAGTGGAGCTCTCTGAAGGCCATTTGTTGGGCTTCCTGTGAAATTATATGTGGCTCCTGAGATAGGGCTTTAATGCAAAATGTATATCAGCATATTCTTAACTGTAGGTATGTGAATTGCTCATTGAAGTCTTGCTTACCTACATGGCTGAAATGAGACATAGGATGTTGTTTCACAACACTTTTAGCTGACATAAGCCAGCACTGCTGCCCAAAACAGTGCAAGGGTGAAGTTAGAAGATCCAGTTGAGCCAAACTAACAGGTCGTTGCTGCTGAAAGGGGGTGGTTCTTCTGTCCACCCCCTCAACCTGCCTCCCTGCTGCTGGCCATGCACCCCTTATGCTTCTTTTGCCCTGGCTCTGCTCTTCCTCTGATCCTTCAGTGAGCCGTTCCAGCTCCCATGCAGTTAAAACACAACAACAGTTGTCCCATGGTTTAATGAGCTGAGCTGGCTCACTGCAAGGTTGCTTGGGCTTTAGGGCAGCACAAAGGAGAAGGACCGGGCTCCATAGCTGCAGGCAGGTGTAGAGGAGAGGGGAAGGAGGGTGTGGAGGATGTTGTTGGCAGCAGCAAGCTATTAAATTGGCTCGGCTACATCTTCTAGCTGCACCCAGAGCTAACCCTGCTGGAATCCCACCTGGCTCTTATTTTTTGCTTCCCCACCACCTCCTTCCTTGTGCCAGCACCAGTATTTGCACAGCCAGCTGATGAACTGCGCCAGGCGTCAAAGCCAAACCAACAAAACCATTGTTTAGCTTTAACTGAGATCAGCTTTACAGATGAGTGGCAAGGAGCAGGAAGGAGTGGAGTATGGGAGTGGAGGGAAAGACTGGCGTGTTTTTTTTTCAGCGGCAGTGACTGCTTAAGGTGTTAGTGAAAGTACATCCCTGGAGGTCTGATACTGTGGTTGAGCCCTAGAAAATGAGACATACCAAGTTTCAAGAGCATATTTGCATGAAGCTCTAAGGGGAAAGGTAATGGATTTCTCTGTTTCACATTTTGTTCGCTGACTTCTTCCAAAGGGTAACTTGACCCAGTTATCCATCTCAGACAATCCCAGATTTCTCCTCCTATTAAAATCACCCTGTGATTTAGTAAGGAGTGTGTAAATGAATCACCTTGTCAAACAAGTGGAAAAAAATACACTGGTTTTCGCTTTTTGAAATACATCTGACTTGTTTGGTTGCTAGATATTTGTTTTAAAACATAACAACTGTTATTACTGCTGAGACAAACACAATACGATGCCAAAAACTAAAGTGGATTCACTGTCAATTTTGCATTTTTAAGTTCCAGTTACCCAGGCTGTCTGTTTTCAGTTCCAAATCATCACAAAACAACCAGATTTAACTTCTCAAGAAATGCTGGATTTACTTGAAAGAACTTAGTAGATATTAAGAGGTTCTTGGATGTATTTTAGTGTTGGCTGTAATGGCTGAAGTTTAAAAGCTTGAATTTTAGATTACACAAGACTAAGGATCGTAGAGGAAAAAATGGAAAAGCTGGACTGGTGATGTGAATGTAGGCCACGCATCAGCTGCAGAGCTGAGTACACAAACACGCTTTCTCTTAAAAATAGCCCTGATAAGCTACCCCACAAAGAGTTGTCATGACATGACTGAGGAGGCAGCAGAGGGTAGGAATGAGGTGGTGGGGTTGGAGGAGGAATGGGATAACAGCTGGGCCCCTGAAAGAAATGTCTGTATGGCTGTAACCTGTGGGGATGTCCCAGTGGGCTGCAGTCAGAAACAGAGAATAAGCGGTGACACGGAGGGTGTGAGCAGAAGCAGTGATCACTAAGCCTGCCACCAAACACTGTGTTCAGGGAAACCTCACGCCAGCCATGGCCTTGTTTACAAGTATTTAGGATAACTACTTTTCTATTTATGGTTGGAGAAAACCCTCACTTTGCCACATTACAACCTCTTTACTGCAATTCAGTGAAAAGTTCACCATAAAAATGAGACCAACTACAGTAGCCTTTTTCTGGTTATGTGTTTTGTTGGTTTATTTCCTCTGAACTGGAAATTTTTTTATGTTTTATGCACATTTATAAAGCTCTTTGTTATTTATTTTATGCCAATGCTTAGGTGACTGTTATTGGCCAGATATAGACTATTTTATGTGCAGCTATTATTTTTCTGTCATACCTATCCTTGGGTGTGAAAATAAATTGAGCTTCTGCTGCCGTTCCTGCAGGACACTGAAATTTGCTATCTCTATACATGTATACAAGAGCAGCTTCATTGTTCATGGGGGAAAAAAGAAGGGTCAAGAAAAAGGATGAAGAAAATTAATTTTAAAATGTAAATTCCCTTTAGATTTGTAATTTTTTCTCTGCAGTAATCATGCTTCAGTGTTCTCTTGCTCTAAGTAATCTGTTCCATTAATTGAATGTGTGTGCTTTCAAATTAACCCTTGGAATCACAGAGTAATTTAAAGATGTATTTTATGAGTCTTGGAGCTATAGGTATCACCAAATGAGATGTAACAAATTATTATAAGTCAATCAAAACTTGGGCCAAGTAAGCCCAAATCCAAAGTATTAATTCCATGAGCAGACCTCATCCTTAACATCAGCTTAAGCCAGGTTGGCCATGTACACAGAGTTCTAGCGTGCATAAAATGCTTTTAGAAACAGACTATCTTTGGGCAAGTTCCACTGTCTTAAAGGAGCAAGAAGAGAACTTTTTCACAAAAGAGAGAAATACCGAGAGGTAGGCTCATATTACCACATTACTAATGACAATGATGAAAATACTACTGCATGGTATTAGAGCTGTTTAGAAAGCATATCCTCAGTCAAAGCGGCTTGCTGGTTTCCTTCAACAAACTGTTAGATTCCTTCAGACTCCGCCCACTCTAGAGAGTTTACCTGTGCCATACCGTCTGCTGCCAAGCACTTCCACTCCCTGTCCTCTGTGGAACTGAGGACACCAACTTCATACAGTAGCCTTTTTGTACATTGAAAAGCTTATTTTTGGCAGGCTATGCCCGTAGAGTAATGCTGAGCACTGCTTGCCAAGTAAGGTGCCAGGATGCTGTGGTGTACAAGTTGCTATTTGTACCAGCTCCTGATTGTTTCATTGCCCTGTAGAGTGGTCTGATCCTGATTGAAGTTTTTAATGTTCTCAGCAGCAGTGTGCTTGCCTGTCTGTGTTTTCCAGTGCCCTTAGACTGTCCATTCAGATGTTACAGTGTGGGCCAGGCAAATTCCTCCTGAGCTTTTGCCAGGATCACTCTGAACCTGAATGTTTGACACATGACTGACACCACCATTGCTTCTGAGTGGTGGCCGTCTAGCTTATCAGACAGCATCCAAAGCAGTGGCTCTTTTTTTAGTCATCTAAACCAAGACGGCTGCTGCAGCCCTTCTTTTGCACTAGTGCTGACATTTGTCTGAGCTGTTCCGTTATGCTAATCCAGCAGAAAATAAATTCAATAGAAAATAGTTTTCCGCCATGTAAGGATATCTCTATTACTTTTCACATCTGTCACCACTGCTTTTGTTTAGCTTGTGTCTACAATCCCCTTCTCTATTCTTCTTCCTGTATGAACACGTTATTTTCTTGCTGTAAGGTATAAGTTGTATTGGTGGCTCTCCAGAGAGAATCACACAGAATTTCTTCACCTTGCCTAATGACTATAAATTAAAGTTGACTTTTTTTGTTTATGTCTGCGCATGCATACATGTTTGTTTGATTTTGGTTATGTATTTCTGGCTTTGTGTCCTTAAAATCTCTTAGTACATTAAAATTGAGTCAATTTGCACTGCCCATTTGAAATTTCACCTTTATTTTAACCTAAACTGTAGTTTGATACTATAAAGATACAAAGGAATGCAATTTTTTTATAAATTAAAACTTCAACTGTTCAAAATGAGGGCAAAAGCTATTGCATTTTGATTTCGTTGAGTTATTTTATACAAGCTCAGAACATAATTTAAGAACAACTCCCATATTTTGTAAGCATGGGGCAATAACATACGAATATCCCACTGACACCTGAAGATTTAGAACTGTATTATTCAAGACTCTTATACTTTAGGGATTTTAGTACTTTGTGTCATGCATGCTGCTGAAGTAAAGGCATGTTACACCTATGCAATTTCATCACCTTGTCATTTAGACTGGACCGTAACATAACCTGAGATGATGCAGGCAGGGGAAATACAACATACCACTCATTTCACTAATTCACATGCTGCATGCTGAAAAATGTCGTTACTCCTGTTGAATAACCCTGTCATGCCCATTTCTATTAAGGCTTCACAGTTCAGTCTTTGGAAGTTGCTAGTAATGTTGAAAATTATGAAGAATGAGCTAAACTGTGAGAGTCTCTGTGACCTCTCACAATCTGTTCCCACTGTTGCTTTCACTCACACATGGTGTTGTAAGGCAATTAATATAAATTGAGTTTATTCATGTTGCTCATCCCAGAAGTATGAAGTTTCATGCATGTATGCCAAACTTATTGTCTCATATACTGTAGTTCTGTTTACCCATGTTTGGAAGTTTCAGAGAGCTCATGAGAGGAATATAGATATAGTTTTTCCATTGCACAATAGAACGGGCACAATGTTAGACCAATATTATACCTGTCACAAAGATAATATTATACCTGTGTCCCATTGTAATATCTTTGTTAGTTTAAAGACCCCAAGTCCCTCAGGGAGTGTCACAAATCCATGTAATGTCCCTTTGTGCTAGATTTTTGTATTTCTATCTCTGATTTAGTAGACAGATGTGAAAAAGCATATGAAGCCAGATAACTCCCTAGTAACTACACAGCTGCAGATGTTGAAAAGAGCAAGTTATTCTGGCTAAGGTCAGTATTAATTTATGCTCAAAACTTTCCTTCCAGACATGCCATTTTTGATGGTATAATATATCTTACTGTTATTTTGGGCTGATCCCTCCCACACTGATCAAACTGCTTCCCCATCTGTGGCCTCTTCTAGCATAAAGTTGTAAAGCATTCAGATCCTAGTATTTGCTTTTCCTGGGCAAGAGTAGTTTTAATTCACAGACAAAAGCAACAGGAGGTTAAAAAAGTCTCAAGACAGCAGAATTTCAAGGCTTTATGATATCTTGCATCTATGAGAGTTTGCAAAAACAGTTTCTTCTCTACCTCCATCTTGTTATTTCTGCTCAGAAGGGCAATGCAACCGACAGAAAAAAGTTCTAGTTTGCTTTTGTCACTGGCCAAATTCTGAATGTTCATGGGTTTTTTTCCCCTCCCTTTGATCTGTCTAAAACTCTTACCAAATTCCCACTTTGCTATGACCCCAGGTTTTGTAGAACCACAAGCTGAACTCTGTACAATATAAACAGATAGTACAAAATGAAGTCCTGCTTTCTAGTCAATTGTCATTAACTAGTGGTCATTCATGGCAGGGTAACGTGGTTGCCTAATGCTTTAAAATTTGAGGTGGGTTGGGTAACCCATGCAGTTTTAAAAGCTATTTTTAAACTATAAACTGACCTCATTTAGCCTAGACAACTGCCTTTCCCTTAAAGGAGAACATTAGCTTTTATTTTTTTTAAGTATACTTTAAAAGATTGTAAGTTAGCTAAGGTCATTCAGAAGTCTTAAAGCCTCTTTTGGCATCCCTCTGAGTTTAGTAGGAGTCTTTCCACTTTTTTCAAACACCAGTGGATGTTGAAAAAGAACAAGCAGCTGGCGTTCAATGGGGAGGCTTCAAACATGGCACAGTACATTGCAGGCATATGCCTTTTTGCTATCAACCAGCCAACAAAGTCCTAGAGCTGCCCTAACTTGGCACTTCTAGCAGTTCTTACTAGTTTCAGCTCAGCACCACGCTAATGAAGCTGAAGGGCTTCAGGTCAGTGTAGAGCATGAGTAGGAGCAAATTGTCATCTGCACAAAATACGCTGTTGAGATGTAACTACAAAAGATTGCCCTACATACACATTGTCCAATGCCAAATGAATCTATTGCATTAGGACTGTATCCCAGCAAATGATCTTATTGACTCTAGGAGTAGAGCAAGGGGAATTCGTGTGGAAAGGATTAATTCAGGATTGGAAAAGAATTGCAAAAGAAATGCCATAACCTATTGAAGCAGCCTAAGAATGGTACCAACACTACAGTTCTCCTTGGTATTATTCCATAGAAATGAATTATGCCTTGAGAAAAACACTTGTCTGTGTAACATATGTCCTAACTCTTCTCTCACGTGGTACAGAAATACCAGGTTCCTCACTGGAGAATCTCAGTATTGGCCCATGATCATGACTTCAGTGATAGGACAAGGGGTAATGGTTTTAAACTAAAAGAGGCTAGATTCAGACAAGATATAAGGAAGAAATTTTTTGTGGTGAGTGTGGTGAAACACTGGAAGAGGTTGCCCAGAGGAGTGGTAGATGCCCCATCCCTGGAAACATTCAAGGTCAGTTTGGACGGGGCTCTGAGCAATCTGGTCAAGTTGAAGATGTTCCTGCTTATTGCAGGGGGGTTGGACTAGATGACCTTTAAAGATCCCTTCTAACCCAAGCCATTCTGACCTTTAAAGATCCCTTCTAACCCAAGCTTCTATGATTCTATGACTTGTGTCACAACACACAGTATTGTGGTGTTCATGCCTGGTTTTGGAAATAGCTATTTTATTTCTGCTACTTACCAATTTTGCCTGCAGGTGTTCCTCCATATACACAAAGGTTCAGTGTTTGCATATACGGCAGCTTAAGAGGATTTTTTTCTCCTTGTAGCCACTTGCACTGGAAATTAAGAAAAAGTCATAGGAAAAATGTTTGGTCTCAGGAAAAAAAAAAGAAAAAAAACAGCTTGCTTTTTCCAAAATTCAGATCTAGGGGAAAAATATGAGTAGACTGTTATCTTTTACAATTCAGGGAGTGTGGTTATTTTGGTTTGGGTCATCAATACACAAAACCAAAGTATTTACTTTTTTTGAAATGAAAAATTTCACCTCTTAAGAAACCTCTAAGTTATCTTTAAAAAAGATAGCATAGCTCTAAAATTGAGATATCCAGCAATTCTAAAGGATCTGATCTCTATACAAGTCACCGGAACAATTCCCATTGATTCCCAGTGAATTAGAGTCAGATCTTAAGAAACACCAACTTTAGTTAGCTTAACTTTTAAATATTCCCTTGACAGAAAGCTGACATATGGTGTTGAGCAAATAGTAAATAAAAGTTGCTAAAGTAAAAATGGCTTGAATGATAATTGTGCTTTTCATCTCCCAGGCTTCTAGACCAGGGACCTGGCCAAAGCATGCCATGGTTCCCTCTCAGCTAATGTGCCTGTGTTTCTCTCCCTGTAGCGAAAGACAAAGCGGGAGCCTGATGAATGCACGTGTATGAGACTGTAACATAGCTGGGATGCACATCCAGGAGTTTGGGAGTATTCTGGGCGCTCAAGTTAAGATGTAGTTACTGTGATCTTCAGACACAATAAACTGGCAAGTTAACCGAGTGGGTTTAGTATGGTCATAGCCTTTTGCATTCTTTGGACTTTGTTGTTTAAACTAGTATTTTTGCTACTAGATACACTTTTAAGACACTCCTTAGGTCCTCCTCAGTTTTATTAGTGTGTCTCTGCTGCTTATGCAGGTTGTATTCTATTCTTAGAGGTGTTACTTTGTCAATATACACTGCCCCTTAAAATCACTCTTATTTATTGCCTACAGCATACATGTAATACCCATCTCTAGTAATTTGCAGATGATCTCTCGGAAATGCTGCCAAAATTCCAGGAAGGTTTCAGGATGGTCCCCCTTACTTGTCAGACAGAGTGTTTAATAACGAACCCATTTCATAAATGCTTGCCACGTTTTTTCAGCTGTGCACCTGCTTTGGAAAGAAATCCTGAAGTAGAGCCTGATGTTGCTTTCACAAGATAGAGGATACTAACCCCAGGCGCAGTATCCCACTAGGCAAGCAGAGAGTCAGCAACAGAAATTCCAGTTACCGTGTTTTGTAGATGCCAGATCTTAAGCTCCAGCTCTCTAGCACTAAACTGCAGTGTGCCATGGATCTCATGCCAGAATTAAGGTTGCCCGTTCATAGTATAGACATGTCTTTCATGTTTGAAATTATGTCTTAAGGAAGCACCAGAGATAAGACGGATACTGGCAAAGGGAGAGAGGAGAAGGGAATTTCTACATTTATTAGTCATGTTATTGAAGAAAGAGGAAAGATTTTATCATGTCTGTCTTGCTGAAAGCAAGGCTCTGGGTTCACAAAATCTGCTGGTAGCAGTGCATGACTGAGTCTGCTTTCATACGTGTTAATGCTAGAAGGCCAACATCACTTTCCTTACAATAAAGAGGAAGAAAGTTCTGTCATCGAGGTGTTTGCTGCGTGTTTGCCTCTGTATGCACAACCAATAGGTGAAAATTAAGCTGGCATTTGTTCTAACCGTTAGTAAAATGTGAGCGGGGGGAACACAGCGCTAATCTAAACGGGGACAGGAGGAAAGCTATGCTATGCAGACTCCACTGGCCCTGCCTGATGAAGGGGCTGAAGTCCTCCTAGCTACACGCTGCTTGGTAAACGCGCATCTGGTGGTTGAAGTACTTATGGTGAATGAAATAAAGACTAATGATGTGAAGAGAACTACAGCTTTACTACTTATGGCAAGCCCTTTAATGAAAAAAATTTTTTTTTATTTACTAGTTAATGGATTTTGTTGTTTTACTGGTAAGAGGAGCATGGTCCCTTTAAAAGCCTTGGCCTCCTTTTCTAAATGTTGTTGCTGAGCTGTGCCCCACCCCTGCATAAGCAACACCTGCATACCTGCAGGGTGCTTTCTTCTTGAGAGCTTGTGTACCTCGATAGTATATGTTGGTGGACTGGTCTACGTTCGTTATGTTTAGCTATTCATTTTATTAATGTAAGGACATTGATCTAATATTTGCCAGATCCCCAGTGGTGTAATAACTTACAGTGCTTCTAATACCCTCTTTGCGGCATCTGTGTTCTTGGTAGCCATGGTGCTGATGAGTTTTAAAAGGAAAAAAAGACACATCCCTTCCTCTAAAGACACACCCAAATGGCAAATCCTAGCAAGAAGAATACAAACCGATTGCGGATAGCTTAGTACTGTGGGAGCTGCGTGCAACAGTCTTCTCAGCAAACTGATAGCGTTTCAGAGCGGTTTCTCAGTGTTGACTGACTGCTTATGACATATGTTAAGCTGAACTGGGGATCTGTGCAATTGCTCTGGATACAGAAATGTGTAACATGTCCAAGAATACTCAGAGTACAGATCCTATAGGGTCTGAGAAAGCCTGATGGGTTTTAAGGAGCAAGGCATTTGGGAGTGATATAATATTCAAGGCTTCCAGAAATCTTTCTTCACCAAGCTGTATATATATGTGTATCTCTCTAAGAAGAAATAGTTAACTTGCAGAAAAAAAATGCAGAGGATAATGTTCTTTGCCTCTTGACATGCATGCTGCTGAAGTTCTACTAGGGACCAGACTGCTGCTCTCAGGAGCAATGGGTTTACTAATAGGCTTAAGGCTACTTTCAGCCATTTCTGTTTCTCACCAGTCATGTTGAATGGGCGTGAGCGGAGCATTACTGCTGCAGTCTGATGGTTATCTGCTTCTGGTAAGCTCCACCAGAGTAGAACGGGCATACCCCAACAGGTATTTCGGGTGCTCCGTCACACTCAACACACAGGCAGTGTATTGATACATTAAGGTCACATTTTCCTTGTTCAGTGGAGGAATAGGGAACTCAAACTATTGCATTTTCAGGTTTTTACACATTTAAAATGTAAATGGGGTAAATAAGACACTCCTTTGAAAAAATTAATAAGATCTTCATTCTGCGGGAAGGAGGGAGAGAGAGAACAAAATGTTAGGAGTGAGACCATGGAGGTAAATACGCAGAGGAGAAAAATAATCATTGCTGAAAGAGGCAGAGGAGAAACAAATGTGGGGCTTACTGGGTTAGGACAGCAGGAGGCAGGGAGAAGGTTGGCAGAGAAAAAATGAAGGCATGTGCGTGCTCACCAGAAGGAGCTACACAAATATCAGCTGGGGAGGAGCTGCGCTTCTCATGCGTTACAGGATCAAAGAGCAAGTGCAGTATTTCGGCATATGTTTGTATAGTGTGTAACACAATACAATTCCAGTCCTGATTACTATTAAAAGATAGTGTAGACACAATCAAAAATCATCACATACCGGCCCCAGTAGGAAAGACAAGGCAAGGGCTTGGCAAACCACTGGCTGACCCAGTCTGTCACTCCTTATTTTGTCCCCAGTTATTCATCCTAGAGCTAATTAGTGGCACATTGTAGAACTGAGGTCATTAAGACTTAGACCTCTTTGCATCTTCTCCAGCTAATTTTAAAACCAACTAGAGTGTTTTGGTATGGTTCCTTTTTCTAGACAATGTCACTGTATTCAAACCCCCCTTGTCCTTTATTTTGGCACTTGCACATTGCCACTGCCATTAGCAGGGCTTTCCCTCAACGCAGCACGATGGGTGGAGATTTCCCAGTGTAGACACACTGCTGTTCTTTTTTCCGGACTATAGTCCTTGCCTGGAGTAGGTGGGAGCAGTACGCAGATTCTGCCCCACATGCTTCGCATCAAAAGGACCCCACTTATGTGTAGATTGAGAACTGAGCTGCACTAGAGAAAATTTCCAGGATGACAGACAGCTCTGGAAAATCAAATGAGCTTTAAAGAGAAACACGCAGCATTTAGCTGGCTCTGCACTGATAACAAGCATTTACAAGCACTAGATCATGACAACTGCACCATGCAGGGATAATTGTCTGTTATAAATGGCACTGTAGTAAGGAGGAGACCAGTGATCTGTCTTTAACATGATTATACACCACAAATCAATGATAAGGCAGGCATTGCTTCTCTGATTCACTTTCGTCAAAGATGAATGATCATAAGGCAAAGAAAAACAAAAACCAAAACAAAGCAAATAATATGTGGATGCTTTTCAGCCTAAAAAAAATCTAGAAATTAATTCTTTTTTAGACTGATTGATACATCTGAGCAATACAATCATAGAGAGAACGCGAGGTTTATACGTTCATTTTAGCCTTAGTGTTCACTCTGCAGCATCCTGCACCACGCAGCATGCAGGAGGTGTTATACTGTGAGGGAGATAGGAGAGCAGAGTCCTGACCACTTGCAATTACCAGAATCCTAATGAGCACATTCCTCTTGAGCCAGTGGTGTCATTTCAGTGTCCTGGCTAAATTTCAGTTTGATTAGTTACATTCTGACTACTTAATATCCCAAGAAGCATAGTTGTCATTGTCTTTAATTATTTGGAGATAAAAATGTGCATGTTTTTTTTGAGCATGATAGTTGCACATAAAATTCTACGTGCATACTGTGTATTGAGGAGCTTAAAATCAACGTAAGGATGAAGCAACATTAGAACAGCATCTGGGGAAATGAGTTGAGGTAAAGGTTGGTAAGTGGGAGTGTGAATGGATGGGAAATGTGAATGTAAAGGAAAAGGAATGTATCTGTAAAGCGATAGATTATATAATTTGCTTTATTTTGCATATGTCTTGCTAGGAAGTTCTCATGATGTTTGCAGTCTTAAAGGAATTTAAATGTCTTGTTTTTGGAGCCCTAGTATTGTAAAGCTTTAAAATGGGGTTTTTTCAGAGAGAGGGCCTAGCAGGTTGTACCAGTATCATAGAAACCAAACAAGCTCCCTTTCTCCATTTATTTTGCCCCTGAAAATGCCATGTCCACAAGCAAAGACAAGAATGATTTATTTAATTTATCACAAGGCATGACTGTAATTTTATTTCTCATCTGAAAAATGAGAAATACGGTTCCAGCAGTACAGTGCCCCTTTTACACGACAGACCAGGGACCTGCTTTGGGTACCTCGGGCATCTGGGAATCTAGCCGAAAACCGGGACATTGCCTTAGCAGTTTTGTCAGCTGAATCCTAAATCCGAATCCTAAACTGTTTCTTACAGTATCTGTGTTTTCCCTAGAGTGTATCTCAGCTGAACACTGACCAAGCTTGACCTATTTTGTTCAAGATTTGATGAGATCACAGTGCAAGCCTGTCTAACTGCAGGCCATAAATTGTTGTAATCCTCCATCTGGTCGCTCTCTGACAAGTGTATGCTTTGCTTAAGCAGGGTGATATAGTCTATCAGGGCTGTCTTCTAGCTGCTGAAGGCCTTAGGCACATGAGCAGGGTGGGGTAGCTGTAGGGTTCCCCAGCCCTACAGGGTTCACGTACTGTGTCACTGGACTTTGCAGAAGCTGGACCAACTGTGTATTGGCTGTAAGGCCACTTTCAGATCACAGGTTTTCAGCTAGAGTAAGGCAGCATTCCTATCTTGTGCTATTTGCAGTTTTCTGGGGGCCTTCCGTGGTGATGTCCATACTGAATGTTTGATCCTTGTCTATATAGATGATACTTTTAGACGTCCAAATAAAATGCTTTACACTGAAAACTGCTTTATACCTAATTGTCTGAAGAGGCAAGTGAGTGCCTGAATTTTGCTTTTTTTTTTCTCCCCCATTTTAAAGAGTCATTGACTGTGGTATGTAGAAAAACATTTTCCTGAGTGTTGGGAAGCCATATAGTCCTTTCCCTTCTCTATGACACCTCCAACAACAGCAGAATCTCTGGATAAGCGTAGCATGTTTTGGTCCTTTAAACTGTATTATTAGTGGACTGAGGTCATCACTTGTAATTCCAGTTGCCCAGTACTTCCTACATTGAGACTATATTGATTTTATGTGTTTAGAACTTCATCAAACATTAATTGTCCTCAGTGTGTGCTTCAGGCAGAATATGTGTAGAAAATGTCAGCAAAACAGTTCAAGTATTTCTGAAAACACAGAATCACAGAATGGTCAGGGTTGGAAGGGACCTCTGGAGATCATCTAGGTCCAACCCCCCTGCCAGAGCAGGGCCACCTACAGCAGGTAATAAAAAACAGGGTAAAGAATAACAAATCCATTTGCCAGGGCTGAAAACGTTAGAGAACTTTTTATTTTGCGAGGCTCCAGTGTTCCGTCCGCTCAAGATGAGAGATGAAATTTGGCAGGGACAGGAAAGATCAATTCTGTGTCAAGAGATGAGCTATAAGCTGTAAGCCAGTCTCAGTTTTGCAACTAAATATTGCAAAAACAGTTTTCATAATGGCTAGCTGCAGCATGAACCCGGGGAGAAAACAAAATGACTCTCCATTATTTGACCACTATTTGTTCTGTTCACTGAATGAGCCAGGGGTCTTTAGGAATGAACATATATGAGCATGCAATTAAAGACAGGTACCAGGACGCACCCAAACCGAATACTTAACTAAGATTATACCAGCAACACTAATTTTGAGCAGTTGCAACTTTTAACTGTTTAACTTCTTTTTTTTTTTTCAATTTTTTACTTATAGCGATGTGATTTGTGCAATAGTATATGAAGTGGAGAGGGGGTTGCTTTTAAAGTTGCTCAAACTTGTCAAAAAATTGGCTATTTTTGGTCACGCAAGAAAATAGCAGAGTTTAGAATTGGCCTCAATGCTCTTGTCATGTGGGCAACCTTTTCCGGCACTTTGTGTGACTGCCAGGATGTTTGAAACCTACAAGGTCATTTCCTCCTGAAAGTGCAAATGGAAACTAATAAATACATGTACATTTATTGTCAGGGCTGTCTGTTATTGAGAACTCACTAAGAACCCATTGTGGGATTACTAATTAAATACTGATTTATTTACTCTCCAGACTTCAGTTTCTTCCACACCTTAAGCAAAGAGCAAAGGAAAACTCTGGAATTGGAGAATACAGGAAAGAAAAAAAACACGGGAATGCCAGCATACCCAGTGCCCAGGTATCGGCTTCTTTAAGCCAGCTGAACACAATTCTGCCTTTTGAAGAGTCAGTAATTTTTGGCGGGATCCTTGCGATTCTTTGGCCTCTGTTAGTTCATGAACAGCAGAAGGGCAACAGGTTTTTTGCTTTTTACCGTATAATGCAGGGTACAACAGCTGCCTTTTCTAATATGCCATGGTCACACCAGCTCACTGAATTCCTCAGTGCTATCACTCTTTCTCCTAGTCTTCTGTTACTGACCAGTGAGCCCTGCTCCTCTGCTTAGTGTAGTTCTTCTACAACCATGTTTGCAGCTGTGCTCAAAATGGAAGTATTTTTCCTTGGTTAAAAAAAAAGCTTGCTAAGTCTACCACAGTTTCATAACCACTTTAAACTGGCTGAAGCCAACAACACTATCAAAAAGATAAGTTTCACCCTTTCTCCCACCTCAGTCCTGCACCTGCACAAGATCAGCATACGGATTTGGACAAGCACACAATGAACCAGACCAGGGAACTGATCCAAATTAAAAATGAGCTTGGCCTCTGAAACATTTGTTTTCCCCAGCCAGATCAATTCTCTAGGCCTGTTCAGTTTGCAGCTGCATCAACAACTGTTCCAGCACAAAGGGGATGGGTGGGTGACGTGGGGTTAGGGATGAGCAGCCGTTGTGGAGGAGAAAGGGTGGGACTGTTTTACTACTGACTTATGCAGCCAAGAGTGACACTGAACTCGGGCAACGTGACTTAGGCTTGCACCAGTTCAGAGAAATTGAAAAGAGGTTTCCAAATTACTCAAGAACCACTTATAAGGGAAATAAAAGTAAGATTTGGTGCCTTTTTCTTTTATGTTTTTAATCATTACATAAAATTGGCTGAGTATTTTGTCACAAAATACCACCAAAACATGGAAGTAAGGGGATGCATTTTGATGCAATAGGTGTGACTTTGTTAGTCTTCCAATGGTATAATATATTTGTTTACTCTTCGGGTATAAAGAAGGAGATAGAGTGCTGTATCCAGACAGTTACCGCGGTTTGCCCAGCCTTCATCCATCACCACAGTCCAGTCCTACCCCAAGGCCTCTTTAGCCCGTGGAGGCTACTGCAGCTGCCCGACGGTGGCACTCCCTAGCCCTGCATAGCAAGCTGTGACACACAGCCACTTGCATGGCACCAGTCATCAGTGCACTGGTTGTACAGCCATTGCAACCGAGTGACCAAGTAGTAAGAGCTGAGGATTGCCAAACCACCTTTGATTTCTTTTCTCATAGAGTTATTAGCGTTAATTTTGTATCTGCCACCTGTCTGCATAAATTTTAATATATCATTCTCTGGTGGTTTTTGCAACAAGATGTAACTGGGACAAAGACTGTAAGAACTTGAAAACAGTGATTAAAATGGGAGATAAGATTAATCTTAGCGGTGTCTTCTAAGAAACCAGTAATAGAGGTAGGTTATTCCAGTTATGTAAATCTTTTTAAGTTGAGTGACTGAAGAGAAATTTAATTTTAAAAGAACCAATAAGATAAAGGACATGGAGTCCATTATCTCTTACTGAGGTGATAGCCAGGAGAAAGTGAAACTACCTTCAAAAGTGTCTACGTGGACACAGGCAAGATCCAAAGGGAGAATCTAATTCTCTAGAAAGTACAATACTGGTGCAGTACAGTAGGTAGGAGTACTGTGCTTCGTGGCAGCATGTGATTAGCCCTCAGAACAGAGTGTAGCCTCCGTTCTTTACCAGCAATGTAATATTGCTGGAGCAAAGTCCTTACGTCAGAGTCTGCAGAGAAAACAACCAATAAAGGAGATAAAGGAATGCCCTGCTTAGTACTTTGTTTCGGCCCAAACCTTTTAGATTCATAACTTTTAATAAGGATCTTGGCAGCTTTAGCTGGGTACATTAATCTTAGGAAAGTAATGAATTTTGGTCTGAATCTCATCATCTCAAGGGTGGAAAAGATGAACAACTCCTCAATCTGATCAAAGACCTTTCTGCTATCTGCAGATAGATTTACGGCAGAAGCCTTATTTAATGTAACAGAGGGGAAAACATGTAATAACCTTCTAAAGTTATCAGTTCCACATTTATTCTGTAGCAATCCCACTTAATCATGGTGGGCCAGTTCAGGAAGAACTTCTAAGAGTGAAATGGGTTCTTTGTTCTTTTGCGTTGAGAGTGAGTCAGGAAACTAAGGCAGGTCCCAAGCAGACATTTGACTCTACAGAGACAAACTCATGAAGGGTTCATTCTAGAAAATGGCCGGACACACCACAGCAGGAGTATAGAGAGCCCTCATGTCACGATTTCTGTCTTCATGGCCTTTCACAACTTAGTCCCTCTTTCTTTGTGTGTAACCTACACAGTGCCAGCTCAAAGCTTCTCTTCAGTGAGGGAAAATTGAATCTTGGCACTCAAGGATGAGGTCAGATCAACTTCTGGCATACACCAGCTCACTTTGGCTTCCACTGGGGGATGCAGAAATCACTTCTGTGAGGATAGCACCGGAGCAGTTCCCCCAAACACCAGCCTCCTTAAACAGCTCAAGGTACCACAACCCCGATAATTCTGCATCCCCATTAAAGTGCTGGTGGTGATGGGTGCCTGTGCCCAGCCCCGCTCAGTCAGCCTCGGGCAGGTGCTTGGGGCTGCTGGGGCTGCTGCACTTCTGCTGCTGGGGAGCAGGGGAGCTGGAAGGGAGAGATATGGAGGGGAAGGAGAGCAGTCCCGACAGCCCTTTACCCCAGCTGCCCGCAGCTGCCAGCAGAGCGCTCGGCAGCACAGGTGGGCAGTAAAGAGGGCGGCCAGGAGGGCTACTGGGCCCTCTTTAACGGGGACGGAGTGTTGGGTGAGCAGCTCTGCTGCTGCTGTCGTTTTGCCGCTCCATTCAGTCTGCCTCTGGAGGCCACAGTTCGGTCAGCCCATGCCGCTATACCACTTCTGCTGTGGTGCAGGACTGACGTATTCGAACTAGCTCAAACCCAAGTGCCTTTCCGGACAGTGGAAATCAGCTATGAACTCTGTGCTACTGTGGCTAGACAGGTCCTTGTATCCAGATGGGTTTGGAAAACCATACGCAGCTCTGCAGTTACGATGACCTCCTAAAAATACTCCTTACCTTCTCCCACATGCTGTCTTCTGCCCGAGGCATCTTTCCCAAACAGACTCGTGTAGTTGCTAAACAGCCTGCATATCCTATTTTAATAATGCTGAGGTGGGAGGCTTGTTTAATACCTCACCTATTCAGAGAAGAAGCAGACAAGCCAGGAAGGATAGGGGTTGATAAATTTTACCAACCAGCCCAGGAAAGAAGGAAATAATGAAATCAGGTATCCTTAGAAAGCTATTATTCTTCTTGACAGAACTGCCTCTTCTCTCTGAAAATACTGTTGGTATTTTCCCACGCTAGGGCAACACTGTAATGGCTAGAAAGAAATTACTCCAGTGATTTTAATGTAAATAGCAAGTTATGTGTTTGATACATTTTAACTATCCGTGAAACTCTACTTTCTGGCAGAAAGCTGGTGCATGTAAAGGTGAAGCAAAGTTACTGAGTCTCCAGAAGGCACTCGCTATCCCTGGAACCTCCTGAATAAACCAGATGAAGCCTGGCTGAAGTTAACAAGAAATACTAAATCATAATCTGCATATAAAATCTGATTTTAGAGGAAGATTGAAAGCTAATAGTAGTAGTAAGAGTATTAGTAGTATTTCCTAAGTATTTGTTACCTAATAGTATAAAATACGCAGCGTAATGAATGTCTTTTAGCACTCTGCCTTCTGATAAGCTGTTTCTGAGACACATTTTAAAGGTGATTAGGCAGGTGCTTGGTGAGATGTTAAAAAGTGTCTATGAGATTAAAGTTTCCTTTGAGAATCTTATTAGAAGTTTATCTGCGTAAGTGCCCCCACTGCATTAAAATTCAGGTTCACAGGTCTTATGACTGATGGTGTCATCAGGTTGTACAGCTAATCTGATGAAAAGTCAGGCTGTTTACAGAAGGGATGGTTCTTCTCTTTCTTCCTTGCCCCAGCCTCACAGCCTGTTTTCCTTGCTCCAGTCTGAACGATCATGTAGTTACAGAGTAAAAAGGGGGGGGGGGGGGAANTGTCACCTTTTGAGATAGCATGGTTACTCAGTGCAATGCAGAGGAGAAATACTGTTGTAGGAGTAGCATCAAGCAAGATAACCAGGTGTACGTGCCCCTCTGCTCTTCTTTTTTTCAGTTTCCTCATTTTATTCAGAAAAGCTAGGGAGATGCTAATGATGTTGAATTAGGGGATCCTAAAAAGTAGCCCATGGAGTTAGAACTGGTGAATGTACAAGACTGCTGATACTACTCACACACAGAGGAATGGGTTTGGACAGTTAGCTGTGAGTTGAACAGCCTAAAGTGGGCGGCAGACTTGAAGTTTTGACTCGGCTGTGTACCAGAACAGCCCGGCCAGGGAAGCCTCCTGGCAGATTTGACCATGGCACGCTGTTTCTGCTTGCCTTCTGGTCTTCTCACACAACTGATCTGTCCGAAGCCAGTTCTAACCAGCTCTCTCCAGAGCAACTGCTCTGGTTATTAAACATCAGCAAAAGGCCGTACTAGGCTGCTTTATAGCCCTTTTTAGGTAAAGGAGCATATTAATGTGATCCTCCCCAAGCCTCAATGTAAGTAGAAAATAATTTAATTCTCTCATGCCAAAGCGAACCAGCCAGTCAACCCTAACAACAGCAAAAGCAGTAAAAACGTAGTTCTAACAAGACACCTGACAAACTGCAGTGCTTCCCTAATTATCTTCTTGTCATATCTGTTTAGTGTGAATTGTGCACTGAATAGATACTCGAGCAACGAGGATCCAGCGGATGGAGCTTGCCATCCGCCCCAGTCCTGCCAAGTCAGCCTGCTGAGTAGAACAAGGCAGAGCAGAGCAGAGCTCAAGCACACATAAGGCCTTTTCCATGTATTTCTCTGTGTGAGACTGGATCACCGGGACTGCCAAGCTCCTGGGGCAGATACTACTGCTGCATCCACTATGCTTGACCCAGGACTGCCCTGATTTGAGCACTACCACAGTACAAAAAACAGTAGCAGTCTCATGTTTCTTCTGTACCTTGCTTGCAATTATCTTCATTACACTGACAAAATGTGAAAACGTTTTAGTCTGTCTTGATATAAACCTTTACCAGCTATATCTGCAGCCCAGTGCTGCGCTGTATCTGTGCGTGATTGCACGTAAAAAGATAAGTTTACTTGCTAACTGTAATTGCGTACAGTACAACCATGAAACACAAGTTAAAGCTGATTACCAAAGTTCACTCATCTTGAGTCATTTAAGGTTCAAAACTTAGGCAGTAAAATACTAATTTTATTCTAGGCTTCCCCCCATCCATATTATGGCATCATTCTGTTCCTCACTACGCTTCTGTTGTAGCATGCCACCTAACAACGTCGCACAACTTACCTGTTTGCAATTTATGTATTATTTACATGACAAAGAAATGGATGAATTTTAGATTCTGAAGTTAGAAAGAAGTGCCGATAACCTCACAGCCCTAAAACTGGGTATTTTTTACTGCTGCTGTCATGCTCCTTCTGTGACCTTGGGCAAGCCAGTCCAGTTCTGTACGGCTTCAGACTCATAATGCAGCTGGGAAGGCGGGTGGGCAAGTCCAGCGGTACTGTTCATCTCAGGGCCTTCACTTCTCTGGGCCTCGGTTTTGCTGGCCTGTAAAATGAGGTTAATACCATACCTAGAACTTCATGTACACGTGAAAATTTACTGGCATAAGTGTAGAGATGTAATTATGGCAGTATAGGCGTATCGTAATATTTTGCCATGTAGAAACATCTTGCACTTGTTACTTCATATCTCCTTCCAGGAACGGTGACTGGGTAAAAGCCAAAGTGCGTGTTAAAGAATCAGTTTCAGTTCAGTCCTACTTGCGCTGCGCTCATCTGCGTACTGTAAAGATTCCTGTAAATATAGTAGGCAGGGGAGACGTACCGTTCCTCAAGTGGGCTGCAGACTTTCATGGAGATCCACTTTCGAGCAGACGCTTGCAGATTCGAATCGAGTTCAAATTCATTTCAAGAGGGCCGTAGGGGTGAGACTTCATTACTACATACCTGATTGCACAAGAAGCCTCATGCACTTTAATAGGTTTACTTGCATAAATGAGGAGTAACTGGAACGGTACCTATGGCCAGGATGAGGTCCGCATGCACAGCACCTGGGGATACAGACTGGTCTGTTATTACTTCAGCATTAAGCCGAGACCGTCAGGCAGTGAATCACCTGTAAGCGAGAGGCAGGATGAAATCCAGTTCAATCAGAGTGTTACAGGAATTAACTTTTAATTGCAATTCTCGCAGTATTTGCAGCTTTCCTTAAATCCCCGGCCTCCGGAGCATCCCAGCCCCGCTCCAGCGGCTACACAACCCCCTTTTAAACCTCCCCCAGCCCCGAGGGCCGCCGACCAAACGTGGCCGAGCCTGAGCCCTTGCGGCTAACACACCGGGACGGGGGGGGGGGGGGGGNATGAGGAAGGCATAAAGCCCCCCCGAGCGCTTGGCCGCGCTCCCGCCCCCCCCCGCCCCGGGGCGGCGGCTCGCCGGCGGCGGTCGCAGCGCTCCTAGCGGGGCCGGCGGGGCGGCCCCATCCCGGGCGCGGCGGGGGCGGTAATTTGGAGAGGATCCCTTGCCGGGCCGGTGCGTGCGTGCGTGTGTCGGTGAGCGGCGCTGGCAGCGAGCGGGGCGAGCGGCGGCTGGGCGGCCCCGACCGCCTGACGCCAGCCAGACCAGATCAATCCAGGCGCGGAGGCCAGCGCGGGCGCGGGGCTGCCCGCCGGCGGCGCGGAGCTCCCCCCCCCACCGCCTGCCCCGCCACCCCCCACCCCTTTTCCCCCTTCCACCCCCTCACCGCCCGCCCGGCAGCCGGTAACAACTTCGCGTCCCTTCGCCTCTCCCCGCTGTCCTCCTCCTTCCCCCCCCCCCCCCCCCCCCCCCCCCCCCCCCCCCCNACCCCGGCTTGCCCCCCACCCACGGGTGGTCGCCGGCCCCGGGGCAGGGTGCGGGGGCCCCGCGCCGGGCCGGGCCGTGGGGAGCGTCTCCTCCGCGCCGCGAAGGGAGCGGCGGCTCTGCTCTCCTCCTCTCCTCCCCGGCATGATGGCGTCCCTCCGGCAGCCCGGGGGAGACCCGGGGCCGTTTCCCCGCCGGCCGCTGCCGTCTCGAAGTTTGTGGGTAGGTGCCGCGTCGGGCCCGGCGGGAGGGAGCACCCTTGGCCGCCGGGAAGCCGCCCCTGCCGGGGCCGCGGGGCTGCGCCGCCGCCGCCCGTCCCCCTCCGTCCCCGTCCCCATTGTGCGCCCCGCGGGGGGACGCGGCGGAGCCCCGGACGGACGGGGCAAGTGCCGCCTTTGTTTTTGCGGGGGAGAAGCCTCTCGCCCCCTACCTCGGCCGGTCCCTCTCCCTCTCCGTTTAATGTGGCGGGGTTTTTTTCCCCCCTCTTCCTTTCTTTCCGCAGCCCCCTTCCCCTCCTTTTCCTTTTTCTTCCCTTTTTAACGACAAATCTCTGCTTAGAGGTCAAGGAAAGTTCACTTAATTCTTTTTTTTTTTCCTGTCCTCCCTATTAGAAGGTTTGGATGCATGAGATTTTCCCCTCTTCAACGTAGTTTCTTCATATACGTGGGCTCTACAGGCAAATAATCTTATCCTGAATATAGATCTTTAAAGCTTATTAAAATGTACTGGTGTGGAAATATTCAGTCATGCATTCGAAAGGATCTGGGCCAAATCCTGACTTTTTTTTTTTTTTTATAAACTGAAGTCAGTGAGAGTTCTGATTGCGGAAGGGTTGCTGTGCTTGGTCTTTTGTTAGTAGATCGATCTGAAGAAGATCTGTGGTGTGACCTTACAGTTGGCTTTTCTGGTATCTGAATAATTAGAGCTTATTCTGAAAAATAATCCTTATTTTGGTGTATCTTAGGAAAAAATGGTACTAACTGTATGTAAAAGAGGTAGCAGTTTTATTTGGGGAAGGAATACTGTTAGATCCAGGTGGGGAGGAGTGAAAGTAGATGGTTCAGATACAAGCAAATGGAAAAGATCATTGCGTGAAACATGTCAGTGTTTAATGGATGTCAGTGTTTAAAGATTGTGGCATCCTGAAACTAACATGCTTAGGAAAAAGCTGTATTTCAGACATAGCTGGTAGTTCAAATCTCTTCTGCGTGCAGAGGAGAAGTCAAAAAGAGAAAACTTTGTTTATTTGTTTTCCCCTGAATAGTTATTTGTATTTTCAAGCAGCATTCAAGAATAAGACTAAAAACTGAAGGTAACCCAGCCCACAGAGACCGCTTTTCTTTGCTGGCATGTGTATCTGTAATTCTGCTAGTCTTCATGTGGCTAACTGTCAGCACCTTGTCCTGTCAAACAATAGGAGCAAATCATGTGAGGGAACCTGAGGTATTAACATTGACTTAATTTTTTCTTTTACTTGTCAGTAATTACTCTGCTGAATTATGGGAGATGAGTTTGTTAGTTGCAACTGATTAATACTCATGTTATTTTTCCATTGAACTGGAGAGCAGTGCTGTGAAGCTTTTTAGAGGTTCTCATTGTATTTTAGTGCAAGTTTTGCGTGCTCGCTTTTTCACCGGAAGAGCATCAGTATGAAAATGAAAGATATCTAGCCCTTTTTGAAGGTCTTGTTCTGGTCTTAGGGATGAAATCTTGCACTTTCCTTCAGACTGTAAGTAGGAGCTTGAGAGAAATTTTCCTTGATTTGGGTGATCCAGAAGCCTTCCACAGCTACCAGAGAGGATCGGTTCAAGGCATGATCAGGTTACCCTAAGGGTAGGGATTTGTCCTTGCTTTGGTATTGACCCCATCAACCATTGGGTATGTAATCAAATATATTTTTTCCTACTCTGTCTTGTTCAATGTGCCTTGTTGTGTATCCTTGAAGATGTGATGATCCAATACATTTGAGAAAAGTGACTGAATAAACAGATGGAGATCTTTCTGTTTCTGTATAAATATTAACTATCAAATCAAATGTTTGAAAGCTGATGAGTTTAGTGTTTGCTTTTCCTCTGTAGTTTGATCACAAAGTAAAGAGTTGAACATAAAGAAAAGCAATACAAAGGTTAATAAAAGTGCTACTTTTGTTTCTGAATGCCAGGAAATTATTCAGATTAAATCATGAGTTTCTTTGCTTGGTATAAAGATTTAAATTTAAGAAATGAAGGGGTCGTGACTTTTTTTTTTAAAACAAAGCATGAATGCACTGCATATTACATATAGCCACTGTTCTGCTCCGTGAAGCCCAACTTGTGTGTGTAAAATAAAAGCTCATTTGAGTAGTCTTACAAGCCTAATGGAGGCATCATCTCAGCTTTATAAATAATGTAAGTTGTGTATAATGTGGAGTCCCCAGAGACTGCAGAGAAAGCATCATTACCAGCCTTTTCAACCTGCTGGAGATCTTAAATTGATTTACAGCACTGAACTGGTGCAAAATGATACATCAGGATGACACAGGGTCAACCTGTAAAAGTCTGTGATGTGAGCCCGTTAGTTCAGTCATCATAATTAAACCATATTATGAGGGCAGCGAAGCAAGTGTCTGTGACATGTCCCATTGTGCTTCAGATATGGGTGGTTTAAGAATCAAATAAAGAGAGCACCGTGTTTATTATTTAAGTTATGCAAAGAGTAGTTGAAATTAAAGCTTGTGGCCCTGTGAAGAGCAAATGTTGAACCAATTTAAGTTGACTCTTAACCTCTTTCTTGCAGTCATTAGCAACTGAAACAGATGAAGGTATGTGCAGCTTGGGGGTGGGGGGGAAGTGGTTGTGAGTGAATCTGTCTGAATTTTATGTATCCTTTCTCAAGCCTCAAAATCGGCTAGGCTCTACCTGCAGACTATGCTATCAGATATCAAAGGGACAAATAAGCAAACAAGCTAATTGGGCTTTTTTTTTTTTCTGAGTGTTTTTATCCTACTAAAGTTTGTAACTGTTGAAATGTTCCTGCAGATCGGAGTTCCTGTATAAGACAGAGCATCTTAGTCATATCTTGAACTATATGACCAAACTTATTTTGGAACACACACTGTAATTTTGAATATGGGTTGGCATAGGTCGCTACTTTTCTTAGTGAAGGCAACTGCGGCTTCAGATTCATGTTTCTGCTCTAAGTAGCTTAGAAAGTAGCATGCCACAGATTTATTAGATGCTAAACGTCTTGGGTCTTGCTGCTTCTGCTGATAAAATCACTATGAAGTGTTTCGGGAAAATCCTGCTAAAACTCCTTTTTCTTCTTTCTGCTATTCAGTGTGCTGCTTGGTGATTTGAGGGTTTTGCATGCATTAGTGGTTAAACCCACTCTTCGTACCTGAATTGGTGTGAACTCTGCACTGCATCTCCTGAGCTTCTCCCAGCCAAGAAAGACACAGCTCTTATTTTTAATCACAAATGTAACTAAAAAAAATAATTTTGAGGGATACAAGAGAAGCAGAGAAAATGAATGGTCAGTAGTGGTAAAAGAGCCATTAGTCTTCAGGTTCCGTTGCATCCCAACAGGATGTGCTTTAGCTAAGGTGCTCTCAGAGTGGCAGATAAAAGAATTAAAGTTCACTTTTGGGTGCAGTGTCTTACAAAATGTGCATATGGAGCTCTCTTCTGCTGTGTCGATGCAGATGAGTAAATGAGACTATGTTATTGAAGAGAGCACCATAAAATCTGTGAAAATGAAAATCAGATTTCACAAATTCCTTTATGGTTAATGAAGAGATTCTAGTATTTTTTTAATTTCATTTTATTTTTTAATTTCTGCTTTATGTTTTGATGACAAACTTGCCCAGTTGTGCTTTCAGAGTGGGGAGAGGTCTGTTCTGCCCATAAAAACTTCACTTGTTTCCCTCTAGTAGCTGCCGACTAGTATTCTTCCACTGGCCTTTCTTCTGTGTATAGCAGTGTCTGAAAAAATTGAATGCATGAAAGTCTTAATGAAGATGATATGGAGTTCCTAGAAGTTTACCTTTGTAGTTTACTGAACAGAAAATTCAAGTTTAAAACATAAACACCAAATTGGCAAGTGTGGCTTGAAATACTGGTGACTTAAAGGCTCATCTACACAGGCATCTTGCACTTCTCCAGTTATTTTCCCTGAGCTACAATGGTGTAACTTTAGAACAGTACAGAGGATTTTTATGTTAGAACAGTGCATTTTGCTTGGGATGGGAAAGAAGTTATTTTGAGTCGATACTTTTTAATTGATGGAGTTGTATCCCTGCAGGCTGTTGTATAACTAGTTCCATTAAGAACGTTGCTATTCTTCAAGATTGAAAACAACCAGAGAAAAAAGCTAGATTGGGCCTTTTGTGCAGGGCTTTGCAGAGGGTGGATTGAGGGGTGAGGAGGAGGACACTCTTGGCTGCTAATGGCTGCCACAAAGATCCCTATCCTCCTCCTCGGACAAATGGTAATTTGCATTACAGAAGCTTTTCGGGTTTGTGTGTATTTGAGTGGGGGGGCGTCATTGTTTTTTAACAGGATAGAGAAGCCAAACATCTCATAAAGTAAACAGGCTAATTTTAAGGAGCGTAAAGCATTTTCCAGAACGAACCCAGATCGTACAGCATCTCTCCCTGCTTCAGCTTTATGCCTGCCTGTGTTGGCTTTGGATGTGCCTCGTAGTTGAATAGGAACAAAGATCGACCATGCTACTTCTAAATAGACTGTGGGAGGTCAACTATTCACTGCACGTAAGGCTAAACTCTGCTGAGTTGTGTAGATGGGTCCCTTTTTTTTTTTTATATTTTGGGGAAGGAGGGAGGATGTGTATCAGGTACTGTGGTACTGGGATTGCTGTGGTGGAAGTGTTGCGCAGCTGTGTGACCACAGTGCTGCCCCCTGATAGCCCTACAGTGTGTGATGCAGCTGCTGGGTTGAGCTGTCATTAAATTACGAAGGGTTTTCTACGAGTATGAAAGGTTTTCTACAAGTACGGATTCCTTTACTCAGTTGTACTCTTCTTGCGAGTGCTGTGTCTTGGGAGACTGCGTAAAAGCTGAGGTTAGATCAAGAGTCAAAGCTTTTTTCTGTTTGTTTGTTTGGTTTTTTTCTCTCTCTAGACTTGTCAATGCAGGACAGCTGACCAGTACACCTATTCTGGACACTTGCACAACTCAGTCATTCTAACCTAGCTCTGGACTATATGTCACTTTTATTTCAGTATGTGGTATCCACTTGGGAGAGTGATATCAGCATAGATGTCACCAGTCTGTCTCATTTTATGTTTCCCCCACCCTTTCGCTAGCATGCACAGGCAAAGTCTGGAGTACATGGAGGAAAACAAATTATTTTTAAACGTGCCTTTATATAAGTCATTATATTTAGGCACTGTTCAAAGCAGTATCATCCAAAGGCAACCATTACGTTGACTTTGCATGTAAGCAAATCATTAATGTGGTTTACCAGTGATTTCTGAAGCATTATTTCACATTTCTGTGCTTATAAAGGGAACGTTCTTCCCAACATGGCAGTAGATGAGACTGTCTGAGTAAGTCAGCATAGACAGTCTGAATTATAGCACTTAATGGTATTCAGAAGTATTTAACTTGCAAGTTTTTGTCATTAAAATCATTAAAATGCCCATCCACATCAGAGTGATCTATGGACTATCAATCCAATATTGGGTAACTTGGAAATAAGATACCCGTTAAAAAATTTTTACAATGCTGAAGTAATTATAGACAGAATCGCGAGAGTTTTCACTGTCTCCTTGCTTCTGTCCCCAGCATGGGTGTAAGAATCAGGTCTGCCCTCCACGTTCGACTGATGGACCTTCTTTCAGTACTGGGAACTATCGTTACAGGGGAAGCTGAACGTGTATCCCCATAATACAGATTTTGTGCGTGAGTAGAAGTTGGATTTCAGGATTTACAGCATTACAGAGTTTCTTCTACAGAGGTTGCAAGACTGATGTACATGTTAAAAAACTTGTCTAGGTAGATGGCAGCAAAAAAACACGTGTGCACACAGAACTAACACTTTACACTTATGTAGCAGGTCAAAAAGTTTTTTTGAGTTCAGAGAATCCTTTATATTCAGATTGCTTGGGGCATGCGGTGACCACAGTTGATCATACTTCTGCTTGCTTTTCTTCCTCACTTGGTACAATATTGGGAATTAGTGTCTCATTCTTCTGTGTTTACACGAAAGACTTAATTTACTGACAATATTTTTCTTATAAATCGTTTCAGGCCTCTGACTTCAAGCATTTTAAGGCATTGACAATAATAGCAGCATTCTGTCTGGCGTAGTGTGAGGAAACCCGGGCGTGAGACTCTTAAAGATATCTTATTCTTATGCAGGTATATATGTAGGGTTACTAGCACTCGATAGGTAAGCTGTATGTGCATGTGCACATATGAATGCCTAAATTAATTTAACTTTCAACAGCAGTGAATGTTATTTGGATCAGATAAAGGTAGACTAAACCTATATATAGTTGAGAAGAGCCTGTAAATTTATCAATGTATGCGTATGTAATAACTATTTATATATAAATACTTAAATGCTTAAAAGCATAAAATCAGTTTTGGTTAAAGATGAAGTAAATAACTGGAGAATCATGTTGCAACAAATTGTGGCTTTCACTTACATGTGTTTCTGAGGGTGAAAGGAGGAGGAAACATCTGCTGCTTGGTCAGATGCTGTTAATGAGTTGCTTTATTCTACCAATATATTTCACCTTTGTATCTGTTAGGTTTCATTTGAATATTGACCTGGGAAGAATTAATGCAATGTCCTTGCTGTCTTGCATTTCTCTTACTCGTAAGTACTTTCATTCAGCTGACATGTTGAGGGACAAAATATGTGCCTTGTAACTAGCTGTATTTCCTGAAGCAGTGGGAAGAGGGCTCTCAAATTTTCTTCAAGACAAATTTGGAAGTGTGTGTGCAAGAAAGTGCGGAAGGTGGTGTGGAATTTAATTCTCTGTGGTGTCTGTGCAAATTGTAAAGCTGAAGAATAGCAAAAGCGTATGTATTGGGGGTTTTGTTGTTTTTTTAACTCTTTGTCCTTCTTTTCTTTCTAGCCCTCCCAAGATGTTACAAAATAAACTCTGCTAGTGTTTTGGTAGGACAAAAATATTGGCAGAACGCATTTGCTCACTGTTGGCCAGTTGCCTTTTTTACAAGGGTTCCTGTGCTGTGTTGTATGAAACAAGAAAGTTACTTTCAAGTTAGGCCAGTAGCACCTGCTTGGGAGTGTAGATTCTGCTGACAGGTCCTGAAAAGTTACTAAAACTGCCTCATCAATAAAACACAGTTCTATTTGATGAAAAGTCTTTCTCTTGAAATCTAAATGCTCTGTTGTGAAATTTGACATATTTTTACCGCTGTTGTGGTTTCCTGACTGAAACCTACTTTGGGGAAGGCGGTTTTGGTTTGGTTTTATTTTAACCTAGTGAAGACTTTCTCTCTTCAGGTTGGTACAACTACAAGTTGTCTGATGATGGTTATTTTTTTTTCTGTTGACCTTACTCCATGTATATTAAAAGAAGTCAATCCATCTTGCCTTTGCAGATAGGCTGGGAGACAAGCAGTACGTGAACGTGACAAGGGTTAGTCAGTGTTGCTTAAGGTATCCAGTGCTATAGTGATGAGCATGTCATGGGAACCTCTGTACATGAGAATTTTTCAATAGCTTGCAAGCAGTGAAAAAAGGTGGAAAAGTGACTTCTTACTAGGGCTGTATGTGAAGCAAGGTGACAGTGGTGAGGACAAATGATTTGCATTTTAATGGAATGGAGCTATACGTGAAGCCAAACTTAAAGGGTGCAAGCAGTGAAGAAAGGATGAGCGGGGCAACCCAGAAGACTTCTGGATGCTTTGAAAATATTCTAAAAGTTATGCAGAATGCGGAGAGGGGTTATTTCTCATGATGTTTATCTCTGCTTTGCCGTCTGCTCTTGTTGGTTTGTATTTGAAATTCTTAAAAGAAGTACAGTAAGGTCACAGGCCATTTTAAGTAGGACTTGGTGAAGTGGTCAGAATCAGGGAAGCAAAGTGATCTGATTGATATTTTCATCATAATTCACGAGAGTCTGTTCTATATAGAATTCTGGACAAATAATCTATCCTCTATTGAAATGTATGATTTTTCTTTAATATCACTAAATCCATTGAGTTTGACTTCCTGGTGAAAGTGCCATATTACTTTAAAAAGCAGTTCTCTCATAACTCTGCCTATGCAAGGCAAATAGAGCTTGGTCCCTACCTCTATCTGCTAGCACTTGGTGTGATTCTATTTTGTGCCGAGGCAGGCAGAGTTCTATGCAGTTTTCCTGAACCAATTGGTTTTTTCTGATGTGGACCAAATTCTTGTTTTCAAATGATTAGCAGGTGGTTGCTTTGCAACCTTCACAGAATCCCAGGATGGTTGAGATTGGAAGGAACCTCTGGAGGTCATCTGGTCCAACCCCCTGCTCACACAGGGCCACCTAGGTTGCCCAGGACCGTGTCCAGATGGCTTATTTTTTTCCAGTTGGCTTATTTTTTTCCAGTTGTATGGCAACAGCATTATTGTTTTGTCACAACAGCCATGAAAGTAGATCTGAAATTTACCTAGACCTTGTCATAGACCTGACAACGTGTACATGATGGCTTCAGGGATTGTTAAATGCATAATGTGATTACACTGGTTTAATTTCAAATGTGTAGTCTTTCAGGAATCTCAGATACATCTAAAGTGTGTGCTTCCCTGCACAGGGAGGGAAGAGAGAGATGAGGGAGAGAGAGACTAAACTCGTGGCTTTACTGAGGGCTCACCATGAATCTCCAGTGTTCAGGACCAGAGTTTCATCTCCCTTCACACAGCCTCTTGGTCTTTCCTCGTTGTCAGATGCTTCTGCCTTTTTATTACTGAGGAGATAGATAGGCAGATAAAACAGATATTGTTTATGTCTTTGTCCCTGTTCTGCTAATTACCTGGTGAATGCAGTGATGAACTATACTATTTTGAAAAATGTGCATTTTGACCTTGCTGAATGTCTCGGAAAACCTGGCTTACATATAGGTTGCCATCTTGGCTATTACAGTTTCCTGTCTTGCATTTTTGCCCACTGCTGGCTTTACAGTCTGGCATACTTAATAACAGGCCCTTTATTATTCATGTTAGCTAGTGTCAGTGCTAAGTGCTTCCACTTGGATGTAGTAGCCGAAGGAAAAGTCTTTGTCTTTATTAACTTAAAAACTTAAGATAATGTAATTATAGATTTTGTAATGTGTTGTATTAGATTTCATCTGGAAAATATAAATACTCTCAACTTAAAACTCTGTAGTGCGTGGTATTTTTGGACAGATGGATATGAAATCACGCTTCTTTTTCTTCTGAAGTTTGCTGTCTAGTTACCTAGAGCAGAAGACAGTGGTAGCAGAGGGGGGGTTGAAGTGCTTGCTAGAGTGTTTGGTTTTTCAGAACCAGCTAGGGCAGAGCTCATTGCTCTGGGGATGAGACATGGTTTTGCAAATTGACTGAAGTACTCATGTCTGAGTGTGAGCTTATCTTTGTTCTGGATATCATTTAAAATTAGGGGGGTGTAAGCTCCACAAGATGGAGAGAACTCGTAACAGTTTGGCTCTTCTCAACCCCAGCCACAGATTTTGTGGCCTATGCTGGCTGGGTGACTTTGATGCTCATTCTGCTCTAAGCTGATCCAGCTGTTCTGCGGAACATTATTTTTGTTGTTGTTTTTGCCAGGCTAGGAAGGTGAATTGGCTGACAGACTGTAAGCAAGGAGGACATTATGTTGGAGTGCCAAAGCTGGCACAAGGGAGTAAAGGGAAACCTTTTCTCTTTGGGTGGGAGCAAGCTGTTAAGAGCAGCTCATCTGCTTGTGGACCTGTGACCTTGCTGGCCCAAGGCAGCTGTTGGAGGTAGCCAGTTATAAACGAGTACTATAGTACTCCCAGATGAAGACTTCCTTAATATGCTTGCCAAGGAAAGGTCTAATTTACAGGTTTTTTTCCCAGATCCTTATGTTGGTGATTAGCATGGTGAGGTTAGACTGCCAACAGTTACGTCAGTCACAAAGCCCCAGTGTAGTTATATCGGCAGTAAAATGACAATGATTAATGATACAGCGTATTTTATGGGGGGTGAAGGAGGATGGACGGGGAGGAACACTTAAGCTTTTCTGGTCAAGTGCTTTTTTGCTGGTATGAACTGCAAGCTATATTAGAAATGTTTTTCTGGTTTAATGCAACCGTATGAGCAGAGCACATCTAGCGCGCGTTCTGTGTGAGATAGGACAAATGTTTTTCCTCATGGGGGAAAAGAATGTCCTCCAAGTTTGACTTCTTAGTAGTAGAAACTTTAATTTACTCTTTAGAGGATTAAATAACTTGAAACAGCTGGCAGACCAGGTACTGTTAGCAGCATTATCAAGAAACTAGAGAAAAGCTAAATATTAAATCCATTAAAAACCCTTCTGTAAAAGCAGGCTGGCGTTACCAGAAACGACTGCCAGTGAAGACAGTTAGGGCACCTGAAGATGATACATGCTGTAAGCCAAGTCACTGCTTGTAGCTCTCCTGGGGTCTGCACCACTGTAAGTAATTCTGAGATTTTTGGCTTTCAATCCACTTTTCTCAAAAGAAATTTAGAAAGCACTTGTTTTAATGGTATATGGTAAATGTGTTTAAAACCCCTTACTTTTCCTTGTTACTGCTAGCTATTTAACATCTTCAAGCATTGTGTCTTTGTCATATATTTCTTAACTTCAAGGAATTAGACTATCTACAAATTTAAAATACAAGCTTTAGGTATTTTCCCTAGTGGCAGTGGTGGAGCGAGGTTCTTGCTGAATTCCCTTGTAACCTTCTGCTATGCCAAGGAACTATTCAGACCCTTGGGAACCCAACTGTAATATTTTTTTTCCTCTGGCTTGGCTGCAGGCTTCTTTGAAATTTTTTTCTGTGCAGAAAACGTCACCTAACATAACTGGCATAAATGCTCCAGGGCTATTTACTACCATTTACTGGATAACTGTTCCCTTTGCCCTTGTCCCTGCTAACTTATCAGCTATCATTCTTGCTCATGGTCAGACCCGATGCATCTCCTGTGGTTTGTGAACTGGGAGCAGTTGACAACTGGGAGCACTGCTTTGGCTGCCACATGCTGCTTTGGCTGACGTCTTCTATTTCTGAATATAGGCAGGCTTCCATCACACCTTTGCCTAGCTTCTTGCGTCCCCTGACTTGGGACAGAAGGGCTCTCGATCTCCCAGGCCAGCCAGCAGTCAGGGTCGTTTGAGCCTAAAGGCTTGTCTCGGGAACTGGGGAGTACCAGTTTCAGCCCTGGAATTAAAGGCATCTAGATTGGCATCTTAAAGACGAGGAGCCTGAAATCTTTGTGTCCTCTTTTTGTGCACTAGCTTTCAGCCTAGAAGTAAGTAGTCTTGGAAGGCTGCAAGTCCTGGAACTTCATCCTTGTGGTATCGCTTCACAATGTATTCAGGTCTTGGAGTCCTTCTGTTCTCTACTAGAACAGCTATGACTGTTTATTCAGTAGCAGGCAGCAGTGGAAAATTTGGGAAGCATTATGGCTGTTTTAGCTAGCCTGCTGTTGACCCTGCAGAGCATGTGGTATTCAGGAAATACTGTCTTTTGGTGTCTCAGCTGTAAGGTTACAGTACTGCAACTTTGCAAAACCTGAATTTTGAAACTTTAAATTGGTCTTGGAAAATTATGGTGGAGTGAATAAGTTGCCTTAATTTCATATGCAAAATCATATAGGGTCTGCTAATATAAAAAGCTCACAGATAAGGACAGGGTACTGAGTAATTCTTTTCGTGGCTTGATTCTTCTTCCAGAATCATAAAAAGCTTACAGATAACAAGGGGATCAGATAGATAGATTACAGCTATTTTCTTGTGTTGTAAAACTTCCGTATTCCCGGTAAGCAATGTAGGAGGATATCTCCCACTTCCTTTCAAGCTATGTGGTTGCCAAGTGCTGTATGAATTATCAGTTCCTATCTGTGGGTTGAAGCCTTTGTACAAAACCCTCCAAAGCCTTGATCTCAGGAATATGAGAAAACACTTTGACATGAGATTCTGCAGATGTTCTGGCGCAGGGCTGTGACTGCTGCTTTTGCCTCATCCTGCAATATTTTCCATATCTCCCTGAATCCTCACATACAGGGGTGCCCTCATTTCGTGCTTTTAGAAGGTGGAAATTGTGTCTGCAACTTCTGGGTCTGTGCTCAGGCATTCTCTGTCAGCAGTAGTTAGGAGGCACTTTTGTTGGCTGTGATGAGTGTGGTGGCACCAGCATGTGCTCTGGTCTCAGCCCTGGTGCCTTTGCCCTCTGGCCCGTTGCTGCAGTGGTCATCGGTTCTTGCTCAGGGCAAGCTGCCTCTGGCTGAGCGACTTACTGCCCTCTTCCTCCAGGGTGTGGAGGTGTTCCTTGGTGTAATGGCATGTGCTCTCACAGAGCTGTCTTGGTGCTGTCCTGCCAGCAAATATTTTGTGCCAATGGTCACTCCTCTGGCTTTCTTTGTCAAATACTCCCCTCTCAATCAGTAGCCTTCAAGAGTTTTGTTCTCGACCTGTTAGCTGGAGAAGCTAAGGCTTGACATGTCTCCCGAGCAGCAGCCCAACGCCCTCCGTGACAGTACTCCTTCTGCAGACAAGGTTTTACAGGCTTAGGTATGGCAGGAAAAAATGGCACTGGTATCTCATTCAGTTGCAGTCAGACTTTGGATTAAAACGCTCCTGAGAACGGAGCTTTTAGAATTCATTGGTGAACTGACTGTCATCTGGAAGGTTGTTGGCCTCCAACCACAATAATGTGTGATACCTGTTTCAAGTGTGACTGCCAGTTCAGGGGAAAGCTAGTGCTCCTAACGCCTGGTCTTCAGTTGAACCAAGAATTATTCCTTTGGTTCTGTAGAATAATTGGCAGGATGAAAACATCTGTAAAAGAAAGAGACCATGTAAATGCCTTCGTAGTTGTATGTCAATAGCCTTATTCTTCCACAAGTGTAGTTTTTAATATTGGTGAAATTGTACCCTGTTCTGGGATTACATTGGGGTGTAGTTGAAGGCAGTTCAAGTTTCTAGTGTAGGCAAGCTCAGACTTGTACCTCACCTGCCAGTAAAGTCTTTGATCAATCTACATCTGTGCTTGCTGGTGTATTTTAAACACAAACCCAAAGTTTCCTTGACCTGGTCTCAGGAGGATGCCTATAAATTCGTATTTCCCTGTAAATCGTAATCTTTAGAGAGTCTCATTTTCTTGTGTGTAAGATGAAGGGGCATCTCTAAATATTGTGATCTTGGCTCCTTCCATTTGTAAAGGACCTGGTGAGTTCAGGTGGCTTGATGGAGACCAAGATACTGCCGGGGAGTATCTGCTGCAATGTCGTAGTGCAGCTGCTGTCTGCTCACTGTCCCGGGGACCAGGAGCAGCCTGGGTTTTGTGTCATCTGAAGTCCAGTCCCGGTTTTCAGAAGGCTGCTAATGGCATGCCGTAATTAAACAATGTTTCATTGGGCGGTGGAAATCTGGCAAATCTTGATGTTTGTTTCTGGGTTGTATAAACTTGGCTCGGAACGTTGTATCATCTTTAAACACTTTCTCTGTCCAGAATGGTAGTTGTGAATTGCAGGACACTTCATGAAATTTAGCATAGATCTTTTGCTCTGCCCCTTGACATTTTAAAGACATGATGAAGATACAGCGTTTTAAAGGCAAAAACCACCTCCTTAGTTTTTGCAAATAAAACAAAAAAGAGGAAAGCTAGAGGAATCCTTTTTTAAAAGTAAAGCTTGAATCCCATGAAATGCATTGAAATGTCTTCGATATTGGCAAACTGAAGAGGCTGTTCATTTCAAGTGTATAAATGGTGGAAAGGGGACTAATTGGTGAAAAGATTTAGTTATTTATTTAACAATGTTCCTTTTTTGGTTTAATTTTCATCAATTTATTCTGCTTGACCTAATAACACTTTTATTAGTGAATAAGTATTTTTTCCTTCTCAGTTTTTGTTGTCTTTTGCTTTGGTGAAACATTCCACTTTAAAGCTGGGGAACTTGAGCTGTAATTTAACATCTTTACTTAATCTCTGATAAATGAGGTCTGGGTCACAGTCTTTAGAAGTGGTTTAATGCAGCTGATGTAACTATATTGGTGCATGCTCTTTGTAAAATGAATCATTTGTAGGAGCAGTGACTCACATAAGCTGAGCATAACTGGAGTGCATTTGGTGGGGTTCCCTCCTTAAAAATTCCCTGTTGTAGCACTACTCCGGCTGGGGCTGACGAACCCCTTTCTAAATCCATGCAGTCTGTGCTAGGCTGTGCTGTGCTGTTCTGTGAAGACAAAACTCATCCTGTGTTTTATGAGCTTTACTCAAAAATTTTGATGGCTGAGTGGTGATGTGCATTTTTCTTCTTGTTTTTAAAGGTTTTCCTTTATGCTGCAAATGTATATTTTAACTACTTTAAAAAAAAAATCCCTGAAAGTGACATGTCAGTAAATTTTCCTCATCTCACCTGTGAAGGAAGTTCCTCCCGCCCTGTGCTGATGAATTGGAGGGAAATGCTTTTTTAAGCTGATAAAAAGAAATAAAATTCCATGCCCTTCCCAAAGGAGGAATTCAACAATTGGACAAGTGGCGTGGGACCATGTGTTGGTTTGTAAAAGGATATAGTTTGTAAAGATGTTTCCTTTGATGCCTGTGATGAATATGGATGTGTTTCCGTTGGAGAGGGTTTTGATTAAATTATGCAATTAGAGCTGACCAGACAGATCTAAATATAGGAAGAGGTTTCAGTTATCCTGCCTTTGTGTGTATTAACACACCCACACAGATGTGTGTTTGTTATTGTTGTAAACAACACCTGTTTTCTAAAGACAGTTCAAAAAGTCAGGAAAGGGAATGGTCTGTGTGGAAAAAGGGAGTTATACAGGAGTTTTATGATGAAAGGGAAAAAAAATCCCTGTTTTTCCCAGCTTTTTGACCTTTTAGAGGAGGACTTCCAACCTATTTTAATAGCTGGACTAGTCATGGCATCTTTTTGGATATCCCATGTTCACAAAGCCACAACCTGCGCTCCAAACTGGTCTATAGGTTGTTCTGCGTTTTTCAGGACTTGGCCTGTGTCATCTAACGATGCTGCCTGAGCTCCTTGCCTGCTCCTGTACTCCTGAGCGCTCCTAGTGCCTGGTGGGTCAACGTGTAAAGTTTAAATACCTCACAGCACAAGTGAAGTGGATAAACCTGCCCCAAAGATGCACAATGAAATACCCACTGTGATGATGGCTGGTAATTCATTCTGTCTCTTGACATCTGTTTGTTTGGATAACTTTTTCTTTTGAGTGTTTTGTCTTAATTTGAGGGTTTCTTTAAGAGGCGTTCAGCTTGGAGAGAGTGTGAAAAACAAAGAGTTTTCCCTCCTTCATAGCATTTAGAAAAAAAACGCCTCACGAACACCATTCTGGCAAGTTTTATGGTTCACGTTCATCTTATAGGTTATTTTAGTGAAGTTCATAGTTTTGTAATCCCATTTGTGCCAGTTTTGACTGAATCATCAAATTACAGTTCCTTCCTGACTTCAGTTAAAATATTAAGTTGCAGTTTTAGAGATAATCTTTGATAACGCATCTGATTCAGTCTGCTTGCCGACCCCAGAAGGGATTTGTCCACACCTTGGTGTACGTTTTGATGTGTCCTACTTGTGCTAGCCCCAGTGTGCAGCAGGCTTATCCAGCTTCCTGACCAGGTAACTTGCCAAAATTGGTGTTAGTTTTTCCCTATTGTCTTGGCAAGTCAAACCAGCGTGGTGAGGAGACCGGCAGGCATTAAAAGACGAGCTGGCAGTTTGTGACTTTGTGGAGTCTCACGTGTATCTGAAGGCAGGAATGAGTAAAATTCAGCAGTGCAAGCTAGAAATTTACCAGTGTTTCTCAACTCTGGTGAAAACTGCACAGTTTGAGCATCTGGTGATCATTTAAGGGGCTGTATGTGTTAGTGTTTCTTATAAACGAGGAGAAGCTGGGTTTTAATGAAGGTATAGATAAGACTTGCGAGATGCGGTGTTCAAATTTGTTTTCAGGACTACAGTTTTTAATATGTCAAAACAGTTGCAAAGGCACTGGGAAGAAGTGTTCTTAATCAGAAAAAGTGCAGATTTAGTTGTTGATGCATCTCTGGTAAAACTGGGAAAGCACCTTTGCTGTCTTCTTTTCTAAGAATTATGTATTTGCTTACAAAGACTTCTATGCCATTTTTGTTGGATTGTAACACAGGATTCAGTTTTTAATGTATACGGAAACCGGCTATTTTCTCTGGAGAAGCAACAGTGAAGTTACCGTAACTCTTTCAGATCTAGTAACTTCATTTTGAGAAAGCAAAGTACACATCCAGAAAACATGTAAGAATTTGCTATTGTTTTAATCTTGTAATCATGATAATCAAGACTTCAAGGGCAAGGATCAGTGCCTTGTCTGCCAGAAGCTGAGTGGGTAGGTGAGTGGAGGAAAAGCTGCAGTTCATTGTAAAAACTGGCTGGACACTGTGTAGCTGGTTTGAACTGTGGTAAGCATTGGGAAGGAGCTGGCAGATATTGATAGTATAAGGTTATTTCTTCATGCTCTGGAGTAACTGAGCAGGTGTGTGTGTGGGGGTGTTGTTTGGGTCACTGTTGCCTTCCTCCCATCCATCGGTAAGGCATACATTGGCCTTACTGTCTCATTTTGAGCAAGTGGTGAATCTGCTCTTTGGTGCTCAGGGCACACTCAGAACTCACGATTTGATTTGGCTTATCAAGTAAGTTAGAAGTTGTGCAAGTCCTTCTAAAGGCAAATATTACTACCTTGTTGAGAACAGCTAGATAATTCTTAAAAGAAACTGTACGGGCTGCTGTTATGGTTAGCTAGGGTGCAGTCAGCACCTGCTCTTTACGTGACACTCTTGCTCTCTTACCATCTGCTGAACTGAACGGTGCAGGTAGGTATCTAAAAGGATTTTCTCTGTGGGCTGAACAATGATATATGGGAGGTTGGAAGGGCAATCCCTCAGCCAAATAGACTGAGCAATGGTCCTAGAGGAGATTCCACAGACCGGGTGTTTTGTTCTGTCTCTCAGGATCCAAGACAGAGGCTACTTTGCAGAACAGGCTGGAAGTATCCTTCTTGCTCTTGCTGGGTGTAAGTAACAGAGTCTAATGCAGTGTCGGGGGAAAAAAGCTACCTATTCCTCTTAAGTATGTTAAAGTATTTTCATCACCAGCGTGCTCCTCTTTCCTTGAACAATAGCATACATATCAGAAATTAACACAGGATTGCATATTTAAGTGTTTTCTTGAATTCTTTCTGCCAAGCCAACAAGACATAAAAGAGTTAATTTTTTTTTTTTAATTTCTTCCTGTCCTTTTCAGAAATACAAGGGAAGCCAAGTCAGGTTCTGTATAAGCTCTCTAATGAGTTCTACAGCATTTGAAATGAAACTTGCTTTCTTTTTGCACGTGTATTGTAATGTCACTGAGGCTTCTACCAGGTTTCCGTGCATTTTTCCAAGATGAGCAAGATCTGATCTTCTACCATAAGAAAGTGCAAAGAAAGAACTCTTTGATTAAAAACAGAGTAATTCAGCAGAAGACTCTGGACTTCTTGTTTTACAAGTCACATTGCTTGAAGAAAGAAATTGAAACTTTTTGCTGCTTGCCCCAAGAATAGGGAGCCAGAGGAAGTTAGTGCACAATCTGTTGTAACACATTCTAGCATTACAGCTGCTTAGACTGCATGCTTTTTAGTAATACACGGAAATAGTTCTTGCAGGAGTAAAGTGACAGCTCCCTGGCTACTGTGCCAAAATCTGATCTTTTTTCTTTTCTTTAAAAAGGTCTAAATATTGTACTGAGTACATGACTTGCTGAAAAGATGTGTCTTTGAGTAATTTACTTTTTAGTCAATTACTAAATATTTTTAAATAAGCAAATGAAAATATCTCTGCTTGTTATTTCTTTATATTGCCAATAAATACTGGATGCTGGGAGGAGGTATGTTGAATAAAATAAGATAAATTTAATTTTAAAAATTTAGTTAAAGACTAGACAGTTTTCTCCATTAACAATTATGTAGATTCTCTTCACTGTGGTACCTGCCCGATTTTATTTCTAACTGTGCCAAGCATGCATTAAAAATATTTAATAGGAACCTTTTTGCCTGCATCACTGGGCCTGTATTATTACAAATAATGAAATTAGTCGAAGAGTTAGAGCTGCTTCTTGTTTGCCTGAAACTTGACTAGGAGTTGTTTCACTTCCCCCGCCGGGGAGAGGATCATCTAATTGTTCTAACCCTTTCTCCACCCACCAAAAACAGTCATTTATGCAAAGTGAGACAGTTTCCTATGGGATCTCCTGTGGGAATTTGAAGACAGTCTCATTGAATATTTTACTGTCTGCTTAGCGTTGCTGACAGAGTAACTATCTCTTCTTTGAGGGCTAGGAAGATAGAACTTCACTCTTAGGCATTTTGCCTAAATACGTTTAAGTACAAAGCTGGCTAAACAGCTATATATATAATACTCACTTTTTTTTTTATAGGTTTCTTGCAAGCTGCATGCAAGTTTGTATGTTAGTCCAAAGATTACACAAAAGACAGCAGCAGTGAAGGAAGACAAATAAAGCAGCATTGGGATTTAGAAGTAGTTCGTTGATTCCGTCCATCAGCAGACAGAATGCATAATTAAAAGTGCATGGGTTTTGATGTGTAAAAAGTGGCTGATAAGTAGGTAACAACTCAATTGCCTTTAAACTGATTCCAGGCTGCCTTTTGGAGAGTGTCCTGTTGCTTGGCCTAGGTTTCCGTTTTGCCCTTACCTCCTGAATAAACGAATAAACATACCCTTCAAGGGCTGGTGGTCACTCAGCTATTGGAAATACTAACTCCTGCTTTCCCAGAAGGGCACATGTATTTGGGGAAAAAAGACGCACACTGTGTCATCTGCTGACTCGTGGTTTAATCTTTATTTTGCACTTCCAGCTGATAAGACCACTTTGTGCAAAAGTAATACAGGAAATGATGCACTGCAAAAACCAAGAGTGGCAGAAAGGGAAACGGAATGTACTGGCAAGGGCTCAGCGCTGCGGACGCACTTTCTGCTTCTTGGAAGCAAAAAACTCCACCTACGCTGCCTTTTTTTTTTTTTTTTAGCTTAATAGTGGTGTTGGAGCTTAGTGTGAGTAGTATACAGCAGCCTGTGGGTTTTCTCCCCCTTTTTTTTTATCTTATGGCTTGTTCAGAGCTTGGAGTGTGCTTAGACTGTTCAGGAAGGTAGGACTTCAGCAGGAGTCCCTGGGCTGGAGGCTGGTGGCCAGCTAGGTCCTAGTGGGCTGCCTGACTTCCAAGCAGCCTTGTAGATAACAAGTACTGTACCTAATGATACTCTGCCCGCTCACAACTTATCTTGCCACAGTTGTTGCTACAGAGATGCCAGCTGTTAAGATAATAACTTTGATTGTGGTGGTGAAATATGTTTTGGAGTGTATGATTGTGGGAGTGGGATGTGTGTTTGTTGCAGGATTTGATCCAAAAACTTTGGAAAAATTTTTTGCTATGGTCTGACTGCTTGGGGCTGCGTTTGAGTATCATCTCAGTCTTTGCAGAGCTTGTGTACTAGCTCATGTTAGGGTTGTATTTTCAGGCGCTGATATAAACATATAGTCTGAATAGGGACTTTTTTTTTTGTCATCTTCACAGCAAGTAGGTTGGCCACTTACTTTTGAAGTAGCTTGGTGGAAATTGATCAGGCCTAGGTAGAACCATGTCTGCACTCATTATCAATGTTCAAAGAAGTTTGGATTGAGATTTTGACTTTGTACTTCCTGTTTTGTTAGAACTTCAACTCAAGTCTATTAAATATTTTTGTTTAGTTTGAATGGATGTGAAGTAGAAAGTTTGACTTGATTACTTGGTGATATACCCCTGGAACTTTTAATTTTTGTATGTGGAACTTGTATCTTTTATTTGAAAGATACAGAAGAAAGATCCTTAGAATATTGACTGAGATACAGACTATATATCAGTTGAGAATAACTCTGTTACAAACACATTTGAAGCACAAGTACTGGGGTTCTGGTAATATGGTTCTTAAATTAGCACAACATTTTAATAGAGCACTTTACAGTGTGTACAAAGATAAAGTATACCTGAGGTACAGTCAGTGACAGTAATGGAGTTTCAGTTCACTTAACAGCGTAGCACATGCTCAGGTAACAAAATAAATGCTTAAATTTGCCCCAGGCTCATGCAAATCTTCCATTGCATTGACATTATTATTTCAAATACAATTCTTAGCGTAAAAAGAATGGAAAGTACCAGTATGAAGTGCAGTTAGACATGGTCTGTGTCTTAGTCCATAAACATTATTCACATAAATATAGTTTATGCATTCAGCCTAATCAGACTGAACCTTTGCAATTGGATAATTGTTTTAGTGACAAATTAATTTGAATCAAGTGGATGTTTTTCACCTTAAAGTACTTCAAATATAGTGGTACACCGTGAAACTATTACAATGCATGATGGTCAAGAGGGTAAGCGTGGCATAACATTTACAATGTTAAGATCTGCAATCTTTTCTTAGTATAACTATGAAATTCTGTCCGATGCGGGTGTGCTGATGCCTTCTATTCTGTGTGCGTGTAGGTTGCTGGTTGCTTGGGTTTCTTTTTGTCTTTCTGATGGCAAGAAAAACATTCATATCCTTTTCCCCTTTCCCCTTCCTCTGCAACCTGTTGGTATCCAGTCCAGGATACGTTTCCTGTCTGTCTTTCATGCTCTGTTTGAAAATCAGTAGTTTAGTGCTCTTTGTCTCATTTTCCCCTCCCTGCCAGTGCAGGGTCTCTCCTACTTCCCCTGGCAGAGCCTTTTGCCTGCTTCCAGCCCAGGCAAGTAAGAAACTTGCTGCTTGCAGGAGGGGCTTCTTCAGACGTGGAGTTCCTCCCCCTCTTCATCCATCGCTTCATCCCTGTTCTGTGTCTCTCAACTCGAGGACCACTGTGCCATCTAAAATCCTCTTATCAGGACTTCTTCCTCCTTCCCACTCCATGTGTCCTTGAGTACATCAGGCAGGCGTTGCAACGGGAAGGGTCAGGATGTAATCAGTGAAGTAAGTTCATGATATCTTTCCCTCACAGTCTGCTTATGAGCTGTGAGGGCTTTTTGGTGAAGGGGGGAGATGGCGTTTTCTTTCTCGTGTGAGATGAGTGAGAACAAGGATCTTTCTAGTTTCCTTTCTTCTTTTTTGGTTTGTTCCTCAAAGTAAGGCAGAGGTGAAGCTGGGCTGTTTTTGTTTCAGATCGTGGTATGCACAAGTCTGGTGCAGTGATTTTTTTTCGAGCTGCATCACTGGCAGTTTGGAGAGGGCTGGGTAGCACAAGGCTGTTGGGGCATATTGCTTCCAGCTGCTCTCTAAAATGAAATAAATAAATAAAAAGTGCTAGTGATCTTGCACTGGTTCCTTGGAACGTTTTGCTGGTTAAAGCTGCAACAGCTGATAGGCAGAGGGGAGTGCCGTTCACACTTAACGGTGAAAGATGAAATCTGAGGGACTGTTTTAGGCTAGATTTAATGTGAACTACATTTCTAATATGGGACCCTTGCCCTTTTGTGGAGTATGTGTGGGAATACAGCCATGTCTTCTTGTGTTTTGGCTTTTTCTATCGAGCTTCTCACAGTACTAACTGAGGCCATGCTTGGGCACCGAACAGAAGTATTGTTTGAAGCTGGCAAATGCAGTTGCTGTCCCCCTTGCTGTGTGGCACAAAAATCACTGAGGCCACACAGCAAATTGGATGAGGGAACCGAGCTGATGGGGAATTGTCCCACCACCTACCTCTGCCCCTTGCCCTTTCTTCCTGCTAACTGCCCTTCCCCAGCTTCTTTAGGTTTTGTTTATGCTTTGTCACTATTTTCCAGAGTGATCTTCTCATTTATTCAGGGCTGTTTTGGGGAGAGGGGTACACAGGGTTCAGCAGCAGGCCCTGCTGCTTAAAAGTCTTCATCTGGAGGCTATCAACACTTTCTTGGGTTTTTTGTTGTTGGTTGGTTTTTGGTCACACAACCCTTGCAGGCTGGGGGAGATGTTTTTAACTGCTGTATGTTAATTTAAAAGGTAAAATCCTTTTTTTCTCTCTCTGATATTCTTCTGCAGGTTCTCGGTCGGAAGGGTTTAGAATAATGAGAAGGTCGTGTCCGTCAAGGGGGAATGTCAGTGCTGCCTTCCTGGGACTGGAGGACTGAAAAGGAGAAAGGACCAGAATTACTGGAGACAGGCTGCTTTTGACTACTGACACAATCTGCTGTATCCTGTTGGTGGTGGAAAAACAGGACAGTCTCTCCGGCTTGCTTCTGTGGTATTGCCACAGTGGTGTCACCATGAATGTGACAAGTTTATTCTCCTTCACCAGCCCAGCAGTGAAGAGGCTGTTGGGGTGGAAGCAAGGGGATGAAGAAGAAAAATGGGCAGAGAAAGCTGTTGATGCATTAGTGAAAAAACTGAAGAAGAAAAAAGGTGCTATGGAGGAGCTGGAAAAAGCATTAAGCTGTCCTGGTCAGCCCAGTAACTGTGTCACAATTCCTCGTTCCTTGGACGGCAGGCTTCAGGTTTCGCACCGGAAAGGGCTACCGCATGTAATTTACTGTAGAGTGTGGCGCTGGCCGGACCTGCAGAGCCATCATGAACTGAAACCACTGGAATGCTGCGAGTTTCCCTTTGGTTCGAAACAGAAGGAGGTTTGCATCAATCCCTACCACTACAAGCGGGTAGAGAGTCCTGGTAGGTTCTCCCTTGTTTGTACCTTTACACCTTATCTGAACAATGCAAAGTATGGCAATTAATCATGTGACTCATCAGCTTAAATAAGCAAAAGCGGCTGTTTGCTCATGTCAGATTCTTCCTCTGCAATTTATCTGGATGTAAGCATTAATTAGCAGTTCTCCCTTTCACATGGCGAATGCTTCACTTATGTAAACATTTTATCACTATACACATAGTCTTAGTATGTGTCTCAAGCTGCTGGGCCTGGTATCACCTGGTTTTGTTGCTGACCACTATCTCTCAATTAATTTATTTTTTACTGAATTGTGCCGATCGGTGAATCTGTATGAACCATGGCAAGCTAACTTAAAGGATTATTGCAGTGTGTGCATGAAAACCATTCTGACATACTGTGGTAGTGGTATTCTTGTTCTTATTGTTATTTAGAAATGTCACTTCTATCAGTTTTGTTTCTTCATCCCTCAGAAGACAACATTGTCTTTAGATTCTCCCACAATTTTGGCCTTCTGAAGAGACTGATTTTAGGCAGAAGAATATAATCCCCTCAATTTAAAGCTTTGATAGCAATGTTTGGTTGTATGTGAAGTTCTACTGTCAGCTGTTCTGTAAGCGCTGTTTGCTTACCTGTTACCCACTTCCCCGCTTCTCTTTTAAGGTGTAACCCATTCTGTCTTCTCTTCAAAGGCCAAAACTCTTTTTGATAAATCTGTGCTTGATTTTTACTTATGCAAGTTTATTACCAGGGAATCCTTCCAGAATTACTGTGAAATGTGCTTGGACGTATCTACACTAATTTTCAGCTACTTGTGAGGTTGTATAGGAACGTGTGCAGAAATGTGCTGCAGGTGTGGGTGGACTTCCTTGGTTTAAATTTGGGAAGTCCATCTGTGTTAGGCATATCATAAACTGTGAAGCTGTCTCTGCAGAGTGGCATGGACAGCTTAAGAACTACGGTGGAAATAACGTGGTTGTAAGATTGTTTTTCTGTGGATGGAAATTGCATTTGTCTTGGGTCTGCAACACAGAGTGCATATCTGAATGTTAAATATTTCCCTTTGGTGTGTTAGTATTAACTTGGAAATCATGTGAATGGCAGAAGTAATACCCATGTACGTATTTATGCAGCAGAAGCTTGAACAAAGGAACTTTGCACTGGAAAAACAGTTCTTAAAAAAAGTTTAAAATTTTTAAAAAAGTGTTAAAATTCTTAACAATTCCATGCGAAGTAGAAGTGGGATAGTAAAATAGTCGTGTCCTTGTACTGCTAGCTGTCTACATACGTCTGTGCTAGTTGCTTACCTTCGGTATTACGAAATACTTAAGATTCCTGAAAGACATCTATTTCTGTCAGATTGAGCAACAGTTGGACTCTTACTGTTACTGTAATGTCAAATGACATGTTCTAACTCATTTTGCTCTAATCTTGGAAACGATTTCTGAGTTTGAGAACGTTCTTTGGACCATTTATACCATACTTAAAAATAGGTATTTGTAAATGTCCTGTCACTTCAATGAGATAGGCAAGACAAAAATAGACTAAAACTTTCAAAAGCTGTCTGACTAAACTGTACATCTTAGCTGAGTGCTGCTAAGCAGTTTACGTGATTGGAAAGCTGGGGTTTGGGTGCTAAGTCATCTTAGGAATTTTGTGTTCGTGAAATGGTGCAAAAAGTTATTAACTGTAAGCCTGAATTCTAGATTGCTCTTTAATTGTTTTCGGATGAGATAAAAATCTCTACATTCATGTAGCTTCAGAATTTTTGCTGGAAAAAAATCCAAAACAGTAACTTAAGTAGAAATAAAATGCTTCCCTTTTTTTCTAGAGAGTATGCTTCTTCGGGAAAAACTAGATATTCTTGGTCAATTGCCTAATAGGCAACTGGGCAGTTTTCTTGTAAACATTAGGGTTGTAGTCAGTTTGACACAGCTGACAGAAAGTATTCAGTCTTTCACAAGCTGTGTGCTGCTCTAACCCTTTAAAATATTCTGGAGGTACCTGCTGACCTTCTGCTGTGGTGCTCTGGTAAATGAGGATCTGGAGGTACAATGTTATATGCGTGCTGAAGTTACAGCTTGAACTTTTAACAGCTTGCCAAGGTGTGAGAGTGGGGTTCAAGTCCACTGTGGTTTTACTGAGGTCTCTGGCTAGGTGTGTAAAGGAGGAGGGTTTTACATTTAACCAGCCGCAGATCTGCCATTGTTTTGAGGGGTATTGCATGGAGATGAGTGGGAAAACGAGGCTTTTGGAAACAGGTGGTAGCTGAACTCCTGTTTGGCTTGGAGAGCTGTGCTTAGTAACTTCGGACTTTTTTTTTTTCTCTCTCTTCCTTGTTCTTGCTATCCTCCAAGTGTTGTCTTTATCTTCATTTCCTGACAGTCACTCCCAAATTCTGCTAACCATTTTTTCCCATTTTTGCCAGGACATTAAAACACCATTATTGCTGCATAAGTGCTTATGCTTTGAGATTAATGGGTAGTGGGAATTCACATATGAGTCACTGTTTCCAACCGTCTATGGACTTGAGCAGATATCAAGGTTTGTGTTTCCAAGGCAATCATTGCAGCCAGGAGGGTTAGAAATGTACTTTCTCTTGACAAAACAAAATTGGAAGCTCGGATTGTGTACGATGTGCATTTTGTGTGCAAGGTACGTTGTGAAATTCTGGCTCTGCTTGACAGGGTGTTCTGTATTCAACTGCTTTGTGCAGATCCAGTTACTGGAGGGCTGAAGCATACAGTGCGTGTGATGGCATCTATACATTCACTCTTCTGCTGGTTGTTGTGTGATTTCTTTCAGTGTTGTGTAAGTTTTGAGGAATGGATTAGTGGTAAATCCTCACATATGTAAAATCAGGTAATGCTCTCTGTTGGGAAATTAGTGCTATGGATGCATCTCAGTTTTCACGGTGCCAGAGGGATACATGGATTTTCTACCTTGATACCTGATTCCATCCTTGCTGTTTAGCTTGAGAAGATAAGCTTGGAAAACATGAGAATTGGCAGGCTGTGGTGCGTCTGCCAGCTAGAAAGCTGCACCTGAATCCAAACGAGGTTTTTCCTGTTAGCCAGGCTAGATAGGAACCAGTTGTAAACAGTTGAGAGGAGGCAGAAGACTAACAGCAGTCTCAAACAGGGAGCATCCCAGGTGTCCCTGAGCACAGGCTGTGCCGCTGCCCCTGCGCAAGGAAGGGAATGTGGCATCTGGCAGGCATGTGGGTGTGACGTGGTGGTACCACATTTGTGCCTAACCTGACCTAGAAGCTCTGCACAGGCACAGGTGCCCATCTGATCCTGCGGCAAGTTGATCAAGAAAACTGAACAGACAGAAAACTACTTCTTGGCATGGTTAGCTTGGCAAGCTCGGTGCCCTGATTGTGGAGTCAGTTGAGGGCAAGGCAGTGTTGGGGCAGGGGGTGGAGGCGAGGAAGGGTGGCATCCCTGTGATGGTGGGACACTCAGGTCAGCCTGGTATCAGCAAGCTGCCCCACAGGTGATGGAGACGCGATCCGTGGCAGGGTGTGCAAACAGCTCCTGCTCGCTGTGTTGTGCCAGCACAGCTGTTTGCGTGGCCTCCTGATGAACCAGATCACAGTCATTTTTTCCCTCCCCTGCTGTGCTATCTTCCAGGCTGATCAGAGCAGCGCTGGGGCTCACAGCATGGCTGCGGGAACATCTGTACCAACACAGCCCTGCAGATGACATGTGGGGAAGGAGTGGAGGTGATGGGGAAATGAGAACGTAGAGGCTGTTTTGTTGCTGAGAATGGCAATACAACCTTGTACTTAACTGCCAGGAAACAGTATCTCAAGGTGTGTTACTGTAGCTCACTGCTGCTGTTTCGTACATCTGTTATGTGCAGAATTATTTCTGGTGCAGGGTAGTTAGTGGCTGTCAAATTTCTTCCTTGGCAAGGCAAAGCAAAGCTTTTAATTAAGAAGGGCAGCATATGAATTTGATGCCTTTTGAAAAATGGCACTCAGCTGAACTGGTATGCTCACTTGGCTGAATCTACTTTTTCTCCTCAGTTTTATTTTTTGGTTTAGAGATATCTGGAAATCGGGCTTATACCTGGTTTGGGAATATGATCAAGACTTGAGAAACAATTAGGTGTAGGTCATACGTAAAGGCTGTGAGGAAAAAGTGAACAAGGATGTTCCTCATCTCGCTTTGAAAATGCCACAAATGACCTCTCAGGTTTTGCTGGAGAGTGTGCAAAATGACATCTGGAAGTCCCTCCTGAGATACTTCCTTCCCTTCTTTTATTTCTTTGGTTTCTGTGGAGATACAGCCTCTGTCGCTTGCTTCTGTCCTCAGTTGTGTCAATCGGATCAGGTGAAAGATGTCATCCAGAATTTAGGGGGGGGAAAAGTTATTTTTTTAAGCCTGGGTCCTGTTTGCTGTAACAGCAAAACAAAAGAAATGGGATGACGTCCACACAATGGATTGACACAGCTATTAAAAAAATAGTCATAAATCACAGCACTAGTGTGGCTTTAGGGGAGGAGGTTTAGTTCTTTTGCCTTAGTTAAAGGGAAGGAAGGAAGATGAAGAAACTGAGTATTTCATTTTCTTAAAGTACTAGTGAACACTAGCTCTTGGTTCCATCTGATGCAGAATTCTGTTAGTTTGCCTCCAGTAAGTGTCCTTGCTCAACAGCCTGCTAGGTTAAAGAGGACTTTGGTTTATCTTGTGTTACAAAGGAGGCAAAAGAGGAATTAACTTCTCTGTTATGCTTCATGTGTGGAAGTGATTGAAGGTGCAGAGTGTTCCTGTAAATAGCTACCCCCTGGCCTGCAACTGAATGCTGTCTCTTGAGAGTGTCCAGGACCTGCTGATACCTCCTCAGGCGTCAGGCTTGGGAGAAACCCACATTTCATTGATCTGGGTGAGCTTAAACCTGCCTTGGGTAATGCAGTTGTTAATGTTTCGATATTCATTTCTGGAGGTGCCTACCGATGCTCTGCTGTGCTTGAAGCATGCAATGCCAGGGGGTACTAAAACCGGTCAGTCCAGAAGCAGCTGATCTGTCCTCTGAAATATTCTAGTTGCATGGATCAGCCCATTAGCACAGCCACTCGGAGGCATAAAATAACTAGACTGGTTCAGGATTTTGCGATTACCAATAAAGCATAGATGAAAAAGGCTGGATGATTTTCCTCTGTTAAGCTTCCCATCTTTGGAGAGCTGGCTGCAGTCTGCCCTACATCAAGGGGCTTTATCAAGTGGATGGTGCCCATGTTCTGTCCAAATGGGGGAATGAGCAGTGGTTGCTTTTTCATGACGTGGACAAATACACTGTAAGAACAGTTGAATTTTCAATTCTGCCTAAAGGTCATGATGTTCCTTTCCATTATAACCATGAATTCAAAGTGGATGTCTGCTTCAGCAAGCTTGTTTTTGGCAAGAAACTTTTTACCTAAATGTACAGCTGGTTTTTGCCACAAGAACAGGCCAGGTCCCCAGGCTCGGAGGAGAGCGGTAGGTGTGTCCTGCTGTTTTTGCTCCCGGCGTGGACTCCTTGCTTATGAATTTAACCTGATTGTTTTCATATTTGTCTTTGATCTCCTCTGCTGTATGCTCTAGGTGAGCCTCCATAAGGCTGCACACCTACTGCAGGCAACAGGGGTGCAGAAAGAAACTCGAAATGGTGGAAGTCCTGGATAAGGCAGGTTTAGACTTACGTGGTCCTGGAAGTGAATGCTCCTTGAATGCTCCCCTATACAGCACAGCAGCTCTGGTCTTCAGTGAAAGAAAAATAAAGGGTATTTAAAGGAGTTTTTTAATGCCATTCGAAATTGCACAGATGGTTCGTGGTGTGTATTGGTCTGGTCATGCTTGTGAGCTCGCTCTCTAAGTACTTTACAGAAAAATGAAATGGGTCAGTTAGTCGTCCCTGTCTCATCTCCCTGTACTCGACTGGCCTAGGATCACTACGTATAAAATTAATATTCCCAAAGTGTTTCTGGACAGGGTAAATTGAGTAGTGGATCTTTAAAAACCCATCACAGTGTATTCTCCCCGCGCTTCAAACCTGATGCAGCCTATTGCGGCGATCGCCTGTCGGATCGCTAATGCTGCTTTTGGTGAGTGGCAGGGTTCAAACATAGCTTCTGGGACTGTCAAACTAGCAGGTGCCGTGAGTCTGTCCAGATCAAATTTGGAGCCAGGAGAGAAAAGTTGGGAGTTTGAAGGATTTCTGCACCTCTACAGGCTGGGGGCGAGGGAGCAGAGTGTGTCATCGCTGAGTTTTGCTGTATCGCTGTGTAATGCTGCTGTTGGGTGTAACTTTAAAAATAGCATGCTACAACAGGTGGGCACAATTATAGGATGGTTCCCCAAAATAGCAAGCAACTGTCAGTTTGCTTGGCAAGTAGTATAAAACTTTCTTCATTTCCGTTTTGCAGAATTCCATTCTAAAATTCCCCACCAGAACCGACCTGGGCAAGAGGAATTGAAATAGGGAGGCAGAAAGGAGGGAATGGTCTAACAGCAGGGTTTTCCTTGTCTAACCTCACCATGTGTCAAAAAAATGAGCTGCAATAAAGGGATGTAAGTTGTCAAGAAGGATATGTTGGTGTGCTTTTTTTTTTTTCCCCCTTTCTTTAAAATTGGCCAGATTCAGATGTTTCTTCTGACTTAAAAGACCAGGCTTCCAAGTTTTAACCTACTCAGTAGGATTTTGTACAGGTAATTTGAACTCTGGTCTGTGTAAATGTCTGAGTTAATATACACTATCACACTGTAACTTCCTTTTGTATCAGGACTGCTTCTCCCCACAAATCCGCTTACAAGAACTCCTTTGCTAATGTGCATACAATTAGTACTAAATTCTGAAATTGGCCTTGACAAATGTCAGTTTAATCAAAATGTTAGCTTATCAGAGCATCCGCAAATAAAATCTAATGTTAGCTGAATATTGTAGTGCAGGAAATGTACTAATATCACTTGCCAAATGCATTTAGACCAGATGTCTGATGTAAAAGTAGAGCCAGTAAAGCAAGTCTTCAGTTGTAACTATGTAAAATGACAAATCAAGCTGTGGGGTCTACTGAAACTGAAAAATAAAATTAAGAGTTGAGAAAACAAGACAGCTCTCGGCTTTAGAGAGTCTGGCATGTTTGTCCATCTGTCATCCAAAACAGGCTGCTGAATAGCCATTATCAAGCCTTTTCACTTGCAATTACTAGAACATAGGTTTGGAGCAAAAGTCTAAAAGGCTGGCATTTCTGCTTTTGAAAAAACAGTAAAGCGAAGCTGTGCTACCACAGCCAGTAGCACAGCCTTGTTAAGCCAGGTGGTACTGGAACAACATAAAATAGCTCCTCAGAGATTGCTTTTGCCACAACACTATTATTTTTTTTATTTTTTTTTTTTAACCAAGAGTAAACTCTATCCGAAGCGTAGACCTGTGTCTTTGTATGTGAGAACTTGTCCTCTGGTCAAAGAATACTCAATTTTGCCAGGTCTTGTTTTAGGCAACATGGGGAAACCTAATGACATTAAAACTTTTCTTTCTACTTGGTGTTTTATTGTTTACAAGCAAGATCTTGGCAAGACCTTTCAGTCAGCATGCTTCAGTGACTCTTTAATGCTACAGACAGCAAACAAAACTAAGCACGTTCAGCTGAGCATGCGTTTGTACCTGCTCTGTTCCCACCATGGGACTGGACTGCTCACCGGGATGCCACAGCCAACTTCAGCTGCTGTGGTCTCAAAGGCAGGAAATTAAGTGAGGAGTCTTTAGGGAGGTTGAAATTTGTTAGTTTAACACTGCTGCTATGTTTTGGTTTTTCTTGTTTTGATTTTTTTTTTCCTCTCTTAACTCTTTGTTTTTCTTAGAACTTTGTCTTTGCAGGATTTTCCATCTAGAGCGTGGAGTACAAGCCGCAAAGTTCCTCCCCCCACCATGTTTTCTTACCCATTTCCAGGTAGCACAAACTGGTGTGTAAGGATATCCCTCCTTCCCAACCTGCACTTCTATTTTTCTAGTAAAACATAAGTGGCTTTGCATAAATTCATATGAAAATACAGCTATGTGATGCTTGGAAATTAAAGTGCACTGTCTAATGATAGCACCCTCAGGTCTTCATTAGGGCTGAGGGCCCTGTTGTGGTATAAGCCTGTACAAACGCTTCTACAGAACATACATTGAGCAAGTTGTCATGGTTTTTAAGAGCAGAAAGTGCAGTAGCAATTGCTCATCTTTTTCTTTATTTTTATTATTTTATAAAGCTCACAGAAGGAGTAGAATCTACTTTGGCAAGGAAAGATGATCAAAGTCTGCTTTCTTATATGTGGCCCCTTGTTGTGTTTCATTACTTGGTCTTTCAATTTCCAGACATGGAAAGAGAGAGACCCACCCAAATCTTCATGTAACATGCAAGGGGCTGGCGGGGGGGGGGGAAGAGTCCTTGAAGGGAACTAGCCGTCATCTGGGCTTGTGTAAAATAACTGAAATCCATCTGGACAGAAAATAATGTTACTTTGAAAGTACAGCAGGTCCTTTGGCTTGGATTGGGGTTGTTATTAGGGTTGTTTTGGTTTTGGTTTTTTTAATTGAGAAACCTTAAAAATAAGTAGTTATATTCATAAATTGGAGATTTTCTATGTTTGCGAAAATCATAATTTCCAGAATGTGAAAATAGAACAAAAAAGAAACCCAAGAAAATCTTTGCTCTAGGACAGCACACCTGTTAGTGTTCTGAAGAACAGGATGACATGGTGGAGATACAAAGAGTAGAGATCAGTAGCTTTCTTCAAAGGCCACTGCTACATTTTCATAAAAGCATTTCTTTCTTGGTGTGGTTAGTTAGAACATTTATCTGAACAGCCAGGTTGTCTTTGGTCTATCGTCTATATTTTTGGCATTCTTGGCTCTTAGATGAAATAGCCCTGTGGGTGAAGTTGCCCTGTAGCCGTAATTTCTTTAATACAGCTCCACTTGTTTGGTGCGGGCATTCTCTGGGTATTATTTGCATGGTAAAAACAAGCTACCCAATTCCCAGGCTGTCTTGACAGATACAGGATCTCTTCTTTGCTACGGTTTCATAAACGTACCCAGCCTGGCTTCCATGTGGTTTATCTTCCTCTTCAACCATTACTAGTAGTATTACTGGTAGCAGTCATGTAGTAACTCTCAATCTCCAGCTCCACATCGACACAAAAATCTTGGAGCAAAATTTAGCTACGGTATAGCTCATAAAACCTTTTAATCTGGTGTTTGAGAAAGTACAGAAATCAGTCTGACTTGTGGTTCTACTCCATTAACTGCCGTTAACCATTTTAATGAGGTTGAATTTGCAAATCTGTTACAGTAGCTTTTTAAGACAACAGTGTATTTAATAGTATGTTTCCTTTAAATACATGCATCCCTACTGAATAGAAATAGTTTTTAAAAACTCTTTATTTTTTTGTATCTGTGTTCTCTTCCGCTGAAGAAGGGGAAGAGGAAGGGAGAAACTCTGTCTGCAAACTGTTGGAGCAGCATCCTGCAGAGATCTGCACAGCAAAGATGTGCGCTGCTTCATTATTTTATTGCAACAGGTGTGCTGGCTTAGCACAGAGTAATTCTCTCATGCTTTCTCCCCCCCTTCAATTATACCTCTTCCTGGAGCTGGCAGCTGCAACCGAGATCAGCCCCCTCCCCTGCTGTACTGAGCCTCAGTAGTTTGTTATTCCATATGGTTGAGGTCTGCAACCTGACCAGAAGCCTTACACAGGGGCGAGGGGAGCAAGAAGAATATGCATCCCCCTTTACGTTTTGAACTCCTGGCATCCTTCCATGCTTGCGAAGGGCCGGGTCCCTGCTCATGTCTTCACTCCTGAGTGAACAGCATTCAGGTTAACTCCTCTGACTCCAGTGGGAGCAGCTAGCCTGCAAAAAAGCCTGTGAGCTAAAGAGGCATCAGGTTATGGCAGTGAGTGACTGTCTTGGAGTTGGACTAATTGGAGCGCTGTAGTCTCTGTCCCACCTGACATGGCCTTTCAGGACTTTTCCTCATTTAAGGTTGTAGATATGCAAGGAGGATATGAATTAGGGGCCGCACTCAAAGTAAATTCTGCAATGATATTTTTGAGATTATTTATGCTATATCAATATCGGTTGTATTATTTTTCTCCCTTGCCCCTTTTCCATGTGTATTTTGAAGAAGTTGGCATTTAATCATTCAAGGTTGAAACAGTTGGACAGAAAGTGTAGGTTTGCGTGAGGGAGAGCTGGGAAGAGGAAACTTGTTCTTATTTCATGTCCTTCTGAACTTCGCCAGTGGTTCTGCCCAACAGGAGAAAACATGCATATATACCTTGGGAAAATCTGGGACTGCTTTATTTTAATTACAGAAAACATACAGAAAATATCCTGTTCTCCTGCTATTTTAAAATGCTATAAATCATGTGGCTTCCTGTGATGTCATGTGTGTCATTGTTTAATGTGAGGTAGGGGATGGGAAAGGTAGGTGATGTACTTTCTGCACAAATTAACTTCAGAAAAGTTGATGGTTTGACCTTCATCCATAGGAAAGGAAGAGATAGCAAAGCTGTGTTTTTAGTGGTCAGAAAAGTAAGGAATAATCATAAGGACAGGAAAGGGAAAATAGTTTTTAACACATGATCTCATTGTTCCTCTTTTCACTGTTAATTTATTAGCCCAGCAAATGTTGGCTATGACAAATAATGCTTGACCTCACTGCAAAAGGACTGCTAGGTTTAACAGAACAAGATTAATTCTCAGAGATCCTAATATTCAGAGAGATTGGGTTTGACTTTTTCCGTGTTGTGAATGAGGGGATTTGTGATGTCCACCTGAATGTTGTGTAACTTTTTTGTTTGTTTGTTTTTTGTTTTTAATGGCTTTATCCAGTGACACGTGAGAATGGTTGCATTGGAGGCAAAGGACAGTCTGCACAGCCAAGGGAGATGCAGCTTCTCCTGGGGTGTTCTGGCATTGAGAACCTCCATAGAACGGCAGATAGATGTGTTTTGTTTCAGAAAATGCCATAATTAGGAACTTTGTATATTCCTCATGGAATCATAGAATAGTTTGGGTTGGAAGAGATCTTTAAAAGTCATCTAGTCTAACCTGCAATAAGCAGGGACATCTTCAACTAGGATCAGGTTGCTCAGAACCCTGTCCAACCTGACCTTGAATGTT
>RSEF01000004.1:34610248-34649917 GCA_003993805.1 Himantopus leucocephalus | reverse complement strand
GGTCCTTCTGGATGGCATCCCTTCCCTCCAGCATGTCAACTGCACCACTCAGTTTGGTGTTGTCAGCGAACTTGCTGCAGGTGCACTCGGTCCCACTGTCTGTGTCATTGATGAAGGTATTAGACAGTCCTGGTCCCAATACAGACCCCTGAGGGACGCTACTCGTTGCTGATCTGGACATGGAGCCATTGACCACTACCCTCTGGATGTGACCATCCAACCAATTCTCCATCCACCAAAGAGTCCACCCATCAAATCTGTGTCTCTCCAATTTAGAGAAGGATGTTGTGGCAGACCACATCAAAAGCCATACAGAAATCCAGATAGATGATGTCCGTAGCTCTGCTCCTGTCCACTGATGTAGTAAAGCGGAGCTGGTTAAAATTTTCACATCTGAACAAATCTACTTGGGGGTGACACCTGCCTCAAATAAGAGATCTGTTAGAATCTCAGTGAAGCTGCTCTAAGAAAGTGAGACGTCAGATTCAGTCTTTAAAATCTGCTTCTGACTCTCACAGGCAGCCTTAATCTCAGTAGTGAAGGGATTTCTTTTCCGTGTATGTTCAATGAAAATTTCTGGGATCAAACTTTTCATGTGTTAATGCCACCAGTGGGCAAAAATCTGGTGGCTTAATTTCTTTCTTAGGCATATGCCAAAAAAAAGAGCAAGGGAAACCTGCTTCATCTTTCTCTTTCTTTTTTTTTCTTTCCCCTCCCACCCCGGATAACCTGTGACTTGTTTTAGGAATATGGTGGGGTTTGCGTGTGGCATCCTTTTGTATCCATTTTAAACATGAACCTAGACCTCAGGCCTCGTCTGTGTGTCAAGCGGTGTCCTGGTACTGGGACATTCACGTAAGTATCTGAATGCTTCTGTATAAGCAAAGTGCTGGAAGATTGAAGATGCCCCAGTGTCTTGGAAGAACCTGTTTGTCTCGGCAAGAAGATTATTTTATTTTTTTTTTTTTGTAATTAGTTTGTAATTCAGCCTTTTGGTGAAGCAGCTCCCTCTCAAACATCTTTCTTAACCTGAGTGATAGTTATGTCTTGTATTGGCTTGTTGTACGTACACGCTGCTGTTCCTCTTCGGTGTGCCCACCAGGTGTTGGGGACAGGGCAGGAGTCTTGGGGACAAGGGATGGTAGCCTGGCTTGCTTTCACTGGTTTTTGTTGGTTTTTGGCACTCTCCCTTGGAAGGCAGGCTATCCTGGGCAGTTTCTTCCAATTCTGCTTGGCCATGGAGCTGGGAAATGGAGGTGCTGATGAGGGGCAGATGTGGAGAGGAATAACTTTTTTATTTCACTTCCACTACTTTGTGCACGGATCTGCCTGGCCCTGCCCTTGCCTCTCCTCTTACCCCCAAAATCTCAATCTATGACAAGACTAGCTTTTAATCCTTTGAGTAGCTTGGACTTTGCTGTGAGGCGTTCAAAGATAGAAGCTGAGGCACTGGAAAAAGAGCTGATTCTTTTATCTTGGTGTATCTGGTATCATGTTCATATTCACAGTTAAAAAGAGACCTTTGTTGCCCTGCTGATGAGGAGGCCTTGGGAGTGTGGTGAGACTAGTAGTTTCTGATGTGTGTTTCTCTGATCCCATAGTAGCATATAGCTGGAGCTCAATTGCTGCTCAGTTGGTTTTTTTGAACTACATAATTTTCTTTAAATTGCACATTTTGTAAACTGACTTGAAGAGTTAATAACTGTTTTAATACTAACTTGTAAGAACACAGTCCAGGTTAAAAATAAAATTACAGCTGTTGGGACCAGACTGAGTTCAAGGCGTATTAGTATTAGTATTGTCTTCAGAAAAAAATATCTGTCCTTATTAGTAAGGTTTTGGATTACAGGCCATTACATGATTAGGAGGATCACAAGTGCAGCAAAACGAACTGCATGTCAGCACTGTAACGCGTTTACTTCCCAGCACTTCTTTGTGCGACTAAAATGCAGAATTGCGGTTTCTTCTTGGCTCTTCTTCACTGGCCCTCTGTGAAAACAAGCTCCCATCTGGCAAACCAGGTAGCTAGCACGATCGCTATGAATTCAAGCTGTGCAGTAACCGGATACAAGGAAAAGAGTTCTTGCTTAGACATGCAGTCCTCCATTTGACTACCTGTTTTTTAAAACAAATGTGAATATGCCCTAGAGGAGGAATAATGTGTATTTTTTTCCCCTGTATAGCCTAGTCCTTCAAAACCGAATCTCTAACACTGTGGCTTTTCCCTCTTTCTCCCTTTCCAGTCCTTCCTCCGGTGCTGGTTCCAAGGCACAGCGAGTACAACCCTCAGCACAGCCTCTTGGCACAATTCCGCAACCTGGGACAAAACGAGCCCCACATGCCACACAATGCTACTTTCCCGGACTCTTTTCAGCAACCCAATAGTCACCCGTTCCCCCACTCGCCCAACAGCAGCTATCCAAATTCGCCTGGAAGCAGCAGTAGCACCTACCCGCATTCTCCAGCCAGCTCAGACCCGGGAAGTCCTTTCCAGATGCCAGGTACAGTCAACTTCGGTTCCTCTTCAGAAGGGAGAAGGTGGTTGGACATCACTGGTATTGTGATTTTTTTTTTTTTTTTTTTTTTTTTNTTTTTTTTGCTTAATAACACCGAATTATCAGCCAACACTTGTGTTCAATAGTGAGCTGAGATTATGTAATTGTTTTGTCTAGTAATATAGAGGGTTTTAATATTGTGCCTCTTTCAAACACAGTTAAAACATTACAGTAAAACACTTCTGGGGCAGGGAGAGGGATTCAAAATGTTTCGGGGACCAGTTCAACAGTTTAGCCCACAAAGCATAGTGTTTAATGCATAAGAAGCGTAATGCTACAGATCATCCTTGCTCAGGAAAGAGATCATCATAAATTCAGCACGAGGCTTTAGTTCTGCGTGAGAAGGATGTTTCTCAAGGGTATCATGCTATTGCTACTTGATAAAATTTCTTCACATAATGATGTAATTTCAAGAAACAAAGATACTTCAACTGAAACAGTTCCATAAGGCCCTGAAAAGAAATCTTCAGGCTGTTTTACTTCCTAAAGTCAAAGCAGTCTGTGATGGATTTCTTGATCTAAATGCTAGGAGAAGGACTCCAGACAAATGCTTACTGATGTTCTGTTTGCATGTTTTCTTCGGGGGCTGAGGGAGGGCATGTGTAAACAAAGCAGCAGACTTGTGAAAATCTGTTTTCCATTACATGAAATTAGTATCCATAAATTTCTGCTGCTGATAGTTTTTTCTCTTTAAAATTTTTCTCTTGTGAGGGATGACTACTGAATATACAGAGGCAGGAGGGAAGGAAGGGAGAGTTTGTATTGGCTTTTCTAAGAACTGCGAAAAGCTGCTGCAAAAGCAGCTGTCTTTCCTTCCAATTTTTTTTTTTTTTTAATATGATCGGTGTGGTTGGGGCTCTTGCAGCAGAGATAAAGGCTTCTCTAACAAGGTCTTCCTGAACACTAGCTAGTGGAAGTTCACTTGATCTTTGAGGACCTGTTCTGTCCACATGCCCGTAAAGACAAGTCAGCAGCTGCAGTGAAGAAATTGAATCAGAGGAGAGGTCAAGATACTGATGTTCTTGATGCTTAGTTCTGGACAGTTGTCCGTCTTGCACTAATGAGGAAAGGGGCTGACTTTTGGACAATACAAAAAAAGGATTAAAGCAGTTATCCGGAGTTCTTGAAAACTTTCTAGGTACTGGGGCATTTGTTGCCCTATCCGTTCATCACTAACGTGTTTGCACATACACGAACATTTAAGGCTTAGTAAAACATGAGATTTAAACTGCAGTGCAGGCTGTTAAGCTTTTAATGCAGTGCTGTCGTCATCTCTGTCCTCCTGCTGCTCTCTCATCCAACTTAGGGTATTCAAGTAAGGGAATCAGCAAGCTACCTGCCAGCATTGGATGTAAAGCTCTCAACAGAATATCTCCTAAACAATAAGCAGTTAAGAGATTTCATTAATATGTGTTTTCTTAAAAAATAAAAAAAACAACCCCAAAAACCCAGCACCCCACAAAAAAATAAATTACAAAGCAGTAGTATGATTCTCCTGCCCTTTGATGCTAATTTGGTTTTCAGGGTTTTGGAGGCCCCTGTGATTATTTGCTGCGGTAGTTTGCAATCCATGCTCTCAGTAATGGCAGTAAATGTGGGATGAGCAGCAGCTGTGTTCACCAGAGATGGTACAGTGGTAATCTAATCTCAGCTGTTGCAGCGAAAGCTTGCAGGAACCAGGCAAGGGTTTTTCTCTTTTGCATATACCTGTGTGCAATTGATTTGGAGGAGACTGTCCTCTGGTGTATTGGGAAATGGTGACGTTGGCAACTTCCTGCTGCTTCTAAGAAGCCATTTGGGAAGCTTCCCCAGAAGCAAAATAGGCAGCTGGAGGGCAATGCAAGTACCTGTCTGGGATGCTTCTAACAGGACTGAAAGCCGTGTGTTAGTGAGTATGGTCACTGTGCACAGGCTAGTTTTATGCTAGTGATTCAATCCTGAATGGGGCAGTAGAGCCAGTAAGAGACACTGACCGATAAATTCCAGACCCACATGGCTGCTTCTGTAGAGTTTGGGTTCCTGAACATTTTCTACTCTTCCCAACCTAGGGAAATAGAGCTAGCACTTTACAATGACAACAATAAGGTCCTGGATATATCTGGGGTGTTTACATACTTTGCTGATGGAATCATATAGGAAACAGAAGCTCAAACTGAAAGTTTTCTATGCCAACTTCTGCTCATGTTTACCACATTCGATACCTGCTTCTGGCCTGGTCCTGAGACCTCTTTGTGCCTTAATATCTATATGGCTCTGTCAACCTGCAAAAAATGTGGGCTGGAAACATAGCTGAGCTTTCTTTTGTGGCTTGATGGGGAGAAAGTGACTTGTTTTTATTTCAGTTGCGCTTAATATGCACAGTAATTCTTTGCTTTCCTGATTCAAGGTCCATGATTGCTTTCTCAGATTTCTGGTGGGTGGAAGTTTATAGCTGAGTCAGGCTGGAAGCATTTCCAGGCTGAAACTGTTTATGTGGGTATGTATATGTACTTCAAAGAGAGGAAAGGACTTGTGTATCTCTACCTTTTCTATATTTAGCTGATACTCCCCCTCCTGCTTACCTGCCTCCGGAAGATCAGATGACACATGATACTTCCCAGCCAATGGATACCAACATGATGGCACCCGCAATTCCCCCTGACATACACAGAGGAGGTAAAAACACTTCCTTCTCATCTTCTGTTTTGCTTCTTACAAGTAAAGAACTTTAACAACTGACTTTTAATAACTGAGTTTTAATTTTGGATCTGTGTTGTTTATGGAAATTTCTAGCTGTAGAAAAGAAAAAAAACCAGCCACGTAATTTTTTTCTGTTGTTGTAAGGGATGGCATAGTAAATCTGGAGATAAAAAATTATAAATGTAAATGTTTGTTTACGACAAGAAGCTATCGCATGACTCTTTAAAAATATAAAATGGACAGGGTTTATTACTTTCTCACTCCTAACCAACTCAACGACCAAAGTCACTTTCCATTTTGTATCTGGAACCAAACAGAAAGAATTCCTATGATGCTACACACTTTTGCGTGTGATGCTGAAACTACACGTGTGCAAGGAAGGGAATCTCTTTCTCTCTTACAATTACATTGTTTTATTGGAACAATGCAGTTAATGCTATATAAAGCCACTGAATTGTGGATGACAGTAGATATGGTCAAGTATAGCTCTCCAAGCAAAGATCTGTATTTTTTCCTCTGAGATAGTATATCTCGTAAAGTTGTCTTTTCTTAGTATGTTTTTGTCCTGAATTCTAAACTTCAGTCCTTAAAGAGTATGCTCTGTTTTTAATAATTTACTCTTCTCCTGGTCATAAGGGCGTTTGGGGTTTTGGTTTGTGTTGTTCCATCGTCTCTCCCCATTTTTATTCTGTCTTTGAGTCATGCAGTGATAGCACTTGATTCAGAATTCAGAGCTGTCTGCCTGAGGTGTGGCTACAGACTTTAAAATCTGTGTTAAAAAAAACCCGATTGCTTTATGTGCTATACCACAGACATCTTTTTACACATTGCTTTTTAAAGCCTTTGCAGCCAGCCGTGACTGCCGAGTAAAGGATTTAGTGCATTCATCACATTGTGAGAAATAGCCCCTTTAGAGAACACATAAGCTTACACAGTTGTGGCCCATGCCAAGAAAGAGCAGCAAGCTGGATGCTGTGCCAGAATGATTATCAAGATCACAAGCATGTGAACAATATAACTGTTGTTTGATTTTTTTGTTGTTGTTGTTTAACTTGTTTTGTTGCTAAGCTTAATGTCTGGTTTCAGGAAGTATATTTGCCCTCTTAGAACAATTTGGATAGCTTTTGTGCTAACCTATTTACTCTCTGCATGGAATGAGTTTTGCGTCTGATAAACCCCATCTGTGGCATTTCCACTTTTCGCTGATCCAATACACTGTGCATATAGTCCTTGCTGGCCCAAAAGACATTTATCAATGCTTATGGCTGACTGCAGACTTTTGCATGTTTTGTCCCTCTTGCAAAATACATGAGTACTGTAGAATTCCTCTACTACGTGAGAAAGAGAAAAGGGTTTACATTTTTCTTCTTGCTTTTTAACATTCAACCATTTCAAAATAAAACCTGTGTCTTTTAGTATTTTTCTCTCCTAGTAGTTTAGTACAATGGATTCTCATCTCTGTCCCTTCATTTAAAAGATAACCTTACTTCTGTGTGCCTTCATGTGTTTAATATTTGCATATGTATGTTTTAATTGCACTACTTTTACAACCTGCAGCAGATTTTTTTTTCTTATTTAAAAAGAGTTTTTACTGTGAACTTAATGCAGTATTTCTGTTGCAAACTTTTTAGAAGCATGTTCTTCATGGTGATTTGTTAGTCTTAAGAGATTTGATTTAACAAGCTGCATCCTGTCAATGAAGTTGGGTAATTTCCATTGTTGGCCCACGCTGGGAATAGAGAGACTAAACGCACCTGCTCTGCATGACTTAAAGCAAATGTAAGGAAGTTAGTATGAAATCTGTGTGAGAGAGATATGATTCATTCTGTAAGAATGGCCAGCTGGCAAGATTTCTTCCTGACTTTGAGAACTGGGGCAAAGCTGCAGCTTTGATAATTGCTGGCATCTTCATGGGAATTAAGTGTAGTAACCTCTTACTAATAATTAATGACGGATTTTTATTATTTTTTACTGTTTTCTTTTTTTACAGTGACGTGAAAGGATAGAAAATGCTAGTGTATTAGGAAAGATCAGCTCCTTTTTACCAGTGTTTTAAGCACGTTATTGGTCAGTTGTAGACACTCGGCTCAGAAGTTTTTCACAGTGGTGTAGGATGTGTTATCCTGCTTTTTTTTATTTGCCACCTTTTGTATCTGCTATGTACTGCTGGTTTGAGGGGGGCATTTTGTTTTTTGTTTTGCGCGTGTCAGAAAACTCATAGGATTATGATCTGTGAACAGAGAAAAATATGAACACTGGTCTTAGTTGGCTGATTTCAGTAAAGGCTTGGGCCTAGGAGAAGGAAACCCCTAGCCAGAGAAACAAGTTTTCCCATAAGGCCAGTCTGATTTTCATTTTAGCACTTTGACCTATAGTTGGAGCTTTAATCTGCAAAGTTGGTTTTTTAGCAGCAAGTCCAACTGCGCTAGGCTTAGCAGTGAAATAGTCTCCTTCATTTAAAAGAAACCACATAAAGCAACCACATCCCTTCGCTAGCCTCCTTTTATTTTGAGGCAGTTTAGTAATTTGTAGCTGTATTTGGCACTTGAAAGAATGTGCTTTGGGTGGAGGTATCTGAAGAAGCCTATGCTGTTGTTGGACACCCACTGGGAAACTCTTTTTGGTAAAGACCTTCGGTATCATCTGGATAAATTGTTCCCTGTGCACAGTCACAAGTGTTACCTCAAGATTTCCATGTGTTTCTAGAGCTTGATGGGTAGAAGTCGTGGACCAGGAATTTCCTTTCTGCATTCTGCATAATTCCCAGCTTCAGTTAGGAGCTGCTGAGGAGGAGCTTCTTGTTACCAGAGTCTGGAAAAACACATTCTGAGAAATCCTTGCTATTACTCAACAAGTAACTCTTTTGGTGATGAGCAGTTGCAGATTTTGCATTTGGTAGCACTTAATGAATAAAAGGTTCTCATTAAATAATATCTTCCTCCATTTCATCTGCTCTTCAGCCCAGCATAATTGTTAGGATCCTGCACGTTATGCTGTTGTTCGGCCTCCGATCCCAAGCAGTATCTATTAATATTGAAGATGTGCTTCATGCATGTTCTGCAGGCAAATGTCTATCTCTCTTAGTTTTTGAAGTCTTTTACCCTTCCCCCAAGAAGACCGGGAGAAATATTTGTGCATGCCCTGAATACTGAAAGATTGATCTGCTGACCTATATTTAAGCTACCTTGCTATACTTCGTGGTACCCAAGGTTATGAATGGTCTCTTGTGCAATTGTGTAATGCAGTTTCTCCCTGTCTCACTATACAACTTTGCAGTAAGCACAGAAGTGACATGTAATTTGGTAGCTGAGTAAAATGAATAGAAGTAGAAGTTCACTTACTAAACTGGAAAGAAAGCAGAACTGTATCATTGCAGTGTTTCTTTGCTGTCTGGGACCACACCATAGCACGTTGTGGAAAGTGCAGCAGGGATATTGGGGCACTGGTTGGTATGTGCCTGGGAGCTTCCTGCACTTTTCTGTTGATATCTAGTGATAACCTTTGTCTCCGAGTCTTGTGCAAGTAAAGCTGAGGTCAAACTATTCTATTGTATGTCTGTGGTTATAAAAAGTTCAAAAATAACTGAAGATAGAAGAGCCTTCCTTTAGCTGCAGTTGCTTATCCGGGCCATCTTTCTGTGATCTTCAGCCCAAATCTGCAGGTTTATGAATCTTTACATCTTGAGCCTGTATTCCAGTGCCGTTAGATTGTAACGTTTCCATTGTTGCTTTACAGATGTTCAGGCAGTTGCTTACGAAGAGCCAAAGCATTGGTGCTCCATTGTCTACTATGAGCTGAATAATCGCGTCGGGGAGGCGTTCCACGCTTCTTCCACCAGCGTCCTGGTGGATGGCTTCACTGATCCTTCGAACAACAAGAACAGATTTTGCCTGGGGCTGCTCTCAAATGTTAACCGCAACTCCACCATTGAAAACACTAGGCGGCATATTGGCAAAGGTGAGTTTTGGATCTTTGCATCTGTTTTTGGAGGTCTGGGGGCAGGGAGGGAAGGGGCGTTTCTCCTAGACATGACAACCTGGGCCACTTGCCTCAAGAGGTCTTATAAGCAAAATTTTGTTCTTACCTGGCATGTAATTACAGGAAGCTTTTACCCTTAATCAATTTTTAATTGTCCAAAGGCTATCATAATCTTAATTAGAATGAGAGCTTAAGGCAGTTTGTCTAATGAAATGTCTTGATTTATCTTGATTATTGGTGTATACAGAAATCGAAATTACAGTTCTTGGCAATTTTTAGCTAGCCTTATTTCCAACATAAATTAGTTATCCTAACATGTAGAGAGACAATCTGCTAAAACAGTTTTTCCAAATTAATTTTTCACAGGCTGGTGATTCTTTCAGTGGGAGTTTTGTGCTTCTCTTCTATGGCTGTGATAGTGTCCTACAAAAGAGAAAAGCTTCTGGGTTTTTGTCTGACTTCATATAGTCGTCTTTTCTGAGAACTCACCTATACTGCTGATGACAGGCAAAATTGAAATTGCCCCCTGCAGTGGAACATTCGTGCCAGACAAATTTTATAGGTGTTTACATTATTAGTAAACTTTAAATTTTCTGAGACAGTTGAGGATTCAGCACGCCCAAGCAATGGGGTGTGTGTTCTGAGTGCCAATTTATGAAGTTTCTTCCTCCTCCTTAGAGGAGTAAAGAAATGAAACTGAAGAGAAATGTCAGGTCTTCAAGTTTGAGTCCTTGGTCAGGAGAGCTTTTCTTTACATGAGGAATTGTGTGGCTCTCAGCAGTGCACCACACCTGTGCTGTGCCACTCACGTCCTAATACTTCTTCCTTCTTTTCCTCCTCATCCATCTTACCAAGTATCAGGATATTTATTTAACACCTCATTCATTTTCCTGCTAAAAGTAACCCAGCTGCAAGCAGAGTTCTGCTGAAGCACTTAACTGCATATGTACCGAAGCAGAGTGTGGAAGAGACAAGAATACTGTAAATAAGTAAATATGTACAACTGATGATGATGTAGAACTGTTAGTTTCTAAGGAGGACTAAATGCCAAACTTGAAGGCATAGCCATAAATATTTTTGCAGATCAGGTGGGAGTATATGTGTACCCACACAGGTACATGCATAGTGGCAAAATCTTACATGACAGAGCACAGTCAAGGCTTTCTGACTTTGGTTTGGCCTTTAAATTCTGCGTTCACTTCTCTGCCTTGTGACACTGTGGGAGGTGAAAGGTTTAAGCATCAAAGAATCAATTTTTAAACACAAAAGGCGAAATTTCTTGCTTTCTCAAAGCCTTTGGAATTAAGTCCTACTGGTAGCACATCTCCACAAACATTCCCTGTATGTCGCTGTTCTGGGGCCTGCTGCCATCAGTTGCAGGTGAGGGAGCAAGCAGCAGAAGGGGAAAAGACTAAAATTGGTGTGTACCCTGATTTGACAGATACACATGAGGAGCGTAGAATCATAGAACCATTTAGTTTGGAAAAGACCCTTAGGATCATCGAGTCCAACTGTAAATCTGACACTGCCAAGTCCACCACTAAACCGTGTCCCTAAGTGCGACATCTACATGTCTTTTAAATACCCCCAAGGACAGTGACTCAACCATTTCCTGGGCAGCCTGCTCCAATGCTTGATAACCCTTTTCAATGAATAAATTTCGTCTAATCGAAACCTCCCCTGATGCAACTTGAGACTGTGTAAGGACCATTTTCTTTTTCCGGCTTTCTGGAATTAAAGCAAGCTGAAAAAACTCATACTACCCAAAACAGCATTTGGGACTTTTCCAGAGAATCCAGCTTGGGGCTGCTTTAGTATCTACAAATTACTCAGTAGCTTTCGGCTTTCTCCTCTTGCATTCCCAATTATTGTTTTACATAAATATGATGAAAGAAGAGTTCAAGTGGTCAAACCATCCAGTGTACTGCATCAAAACTACTGCAGTGCTTGCTAGATTATTGTTGTTGATGATACAACATGTTAAAATGCAGGAATTAACTGATTTCCCTTATATATACACACATGCATACACACCTTCCTTTCAAATCGCCTACTGATGAAACAGAAAAGTAAAAATCAAGTTTGAAGACACACAGCTGATGGTCTGATATGCAATTAATGCTTATCTCTTTAAGCAGAAACATACGTCTCTGGAGACAGAGCATGAAAAATAGATACACAATGTGAATTCATCTAAGCACCTTGTGTCAACCTTTTCCTCCTAGGTGTTCATCTCTATTACGTTGGTGGGGAAGTGTATGCTGAATGTCTTAGTGACAGCAGTATTTTTGTGCAAAGTCGGAACTGCAACTACCATCATGGGTTCCATCCCACCACAGTCTGCAAAATCCCCAGTGGCTGCAGTTTGAAAATTTTCAATAATCAAGAGTTTGCTCAGCTTTTGGCTCAGTCAGTGAACCATGGCTTTGAGACAGTGTATGAGCTTACTAAGATGTGCACTCTCCGTATGAGTTTTGTAAAGGTAGGTGAAAATTTTCTTGAGATTATTTTGTAAGCAAAATAAATTATTTTTTCTTAATGTAGTGATTTTGAGTGGTCTAGTGCATCCCTCCATCGACCTGTTGTCTTTGTGGACGAAATCCGTCTGACGCACATACATTGAAAGCTTGAAGTGACTTGCACAAAGTGTTTCTTCGCATAAGTGTATAGTCACTTGTAAAGCATTTCTATCATGTCTGTTAATTATTCTCATGTAATTGAATTGCCTCTTGTAAATTTTTAGCCTTTCAGCTGAATTTTTGTAATTAATGTGTGTATAGATAGTGTGTGTATATAGAATTATTTGCATAATTGCTCTGGAATTATGGGGCTTGTCTTTTTAATTTTGTGGGATATGGCAAGATACAGTACAAGTAAGTTTTGAAAAGAATTGAGTCATTAATTATTTGGCCTAAAAGTGGAAAAGCCACCAATTAATTATGTAGCATCAGCTTTTGCTCTTTTTTTGCATGCTGTTATGGTCCATGCCATCTCCTGCATGAGGAGATACGAGGCCCAGCTGAACTTCATGTTTCTGTTCCTGGGTGGTATTTTTGGAGACCTGAGCTGGGACTGCAGTGTAAGTCATTGGTAGCAGTTGTGGGAGTGTAGATAGCATAATCCTCTAAATCTGTCTTCACCAGCAGCTCCCAAATTAGGAGCTGCAGTAATTACTTAGAATAATGTACATACCTTTCTATTCTAGGGGGCCGTGCAAGGTCAAGATTTGGGATGTGACTGTGAGTGTCAAAATGTGTACTGATATAAAAGGACTGGTCACATATGTGAAAGTAGTCAATGAAAATGCTGAAGTGCTTTTCTTGATAGGAGGATAGAAACCTTTCAGGTGTGTTAGGACAGGGGTTCCTTAAATGGAACAGGTTTTTTATAGCTGTGCATCCTGTAAAGTTGTATGGCAGTGTTGCCTGAACAGTTGCACAGGACCTCCTGCATATTGGATGTTGCACTGCACAGTGTTTAGAGCTGCTGCTGCCTGTGTTGGGAGCTGTGTAATTCCTTCATTAGGGGTTAATATAGAGCAGAGCAAACTCTACCTGCAGCTATCTCTAGTCTTGTCTCCAGACCTGCCCCCAGAATGGTTCAATTACAAAATAATTTTGAATGCTGTTTAAATATCTGCTTATATCTGTGGTAATTACTGTAACTGAATTGGGTATGAGCTAAAACAAAACGTATCTTGTCTTAACTTGAGAAATAGCCTGCTGGGGAATGACCATACCCTCTTCCCCAAAGAGGAATGTTTCTGACTTACTGCTAGGTTTATCGTGTCCATCCTGCAAGTGATGCTTTGGTTCTTGTCAGACAGATGCCTCACCCCTACTTCCATAATGTCAGTCTATTACCTCATTTTTTAATTTGCTGATCTGTTTGGCAGCATTTCCCCCCAGTTTGTTCTATTTTTGGTCTTGTCAGAGAAGACTTGATTATCCTCCTCTGCAGAGGCTTTATTGGGATATCATGCAACTGGTAGTGAGGTATGGGGAAATTTTGCACTGCCACAGGTTATGTCTTTAAGAATTTAAAGACTTGTATTCCGAGAGATCTCAAAAAGACGCTTCCTGCAAACATAATTATGTGTTTGTTTGTTGAAATGTGATAATAGTTGGTGCATCAAGGGTGTTATGCTACCCTGCTGATAATGACTGTTGAAAGGTAGAGTATTTATGGTAAGAAAGATGATGATTGAAGTATACTTCTCACATATTTGGCACTATAAAATAAGGTGATTTTTTTTTCTTTCCCCACTTATGATTCTGTTTCCAGGGATGGGGAGCTGAATATCATCGCCAAGATGTAACGAGCACTCCATGCTGGATAGAGATACATCTTCATGGTCCCCTTCAGTGGCTGGATAAAGTACTTACTCAAATGGGCTCTCCTCATAATCCTATTTCTTCAGTGTCTTAAAAGGTCCCAAGCTCCTGCATTTTGGAAACAATAGAGCCTTGCATGTACTTGAAGGATGTATGAGTCAGACACACAAGTTTTATTTTCCCCCCCCTGAACTGGCAACAGCTGAATAAGAGCCATGAAAATACTTGACTTCTGTGACCAACTGTTGGATTCAGGAAAAAAAAATAATCCCTTTGACACACTGTTGGTATCAAGAATTTTAGTTTACATTGTAATGTACTATTGCAAAGTTGATTTGCAGGGCTTAGTGCAACGGGGGACAACCGAGCCAAAACCACAATCTGTCGGACCGAGTTCCCGAAGGATCATCCTGTAGCTGGCACTCTGAGATTCTCTTTCTTCCTTACATTCAGCGCTCGATGTTTTCCGCTGTGTCCTCTGGGACTAAGAGCTGATGTTGGTGAAGTCTGCTTTTTGCAGGCTGTCTGCAGTACATTTTAAAACCGTCTAAGTTGATGGTTGCTGTTCTCTTTAAAAGAAAAAAAAAATCATAAGGTTTAATCTCAATAATCTTTGAAATTGTGTCCTGACCATACTGCTGTAAGAATGTTAGGTATGTTTTTTGCTAAATGTATGTATGGTGTATTTGAAAGTATAGAAATTAATTAGATTTAGACCATAAAGGAATTAGGAATATTTGAATGGGGGGAGGTGGGAATGGGAAGGGAAAATGACAACTGAATTGTAGAATATATTGTAAACATAGCTTGTTAGTTTAAACTGAGGTCTGAGTTTTGCTGTGCATTTCATTTTTATAGTGGCTTCATCTTGTTAATTCTGACTATTTTTGCGTCTTCGTTTTCCCCCAAAACAATTGCGCAGCTTGTTAATTCTTTTACCTGTGAAGAGGACGAAACGATTAATTCCTGCAGTTTGAAGGCTGCAACTCTATGTATTTCAAGACAAAATTGTACAGAGTGCTCTTTAATTATGGAGCGGTTTATTATACAGTTTATGTAACAGCAGTAGGCTTTTAATTTTGTAAGAGAATCTTGTTTTGCCAAACCTAGTAACTGTTAATTTTTCGGAGGACTTCAAAAATCCCTGTGTGGGTCTATTTCAAACTTTTTAAAAAAATATATATTTTTAATTTTTACTTTTTTTACTGCTTGGTTTATTTTCTCCTCTTTGATCTTTTATATTCACGTAAGCTGTAGTACTTTAAGTACCTTTATTCCAAAACTAGTGGGTCCTCTTTACTGGAAGTTTTGAATAAAACCTATTGTTACTGCTTACATTTGATTAAAACCTTGTCTTGTCCACTTCTTAGTAGACTCTTAACAAACCAGATAAAGATACGGTCTTGGAGGAGGAACAACTAGAAATGAAGACACGCTGCACTTAGACATTTATGATTAGTACAGATTAGTAATGCTACTAAACTCAGTATATGAGATAAATGAGTACTCTAGAGAGAAAGATTTCTTGACCAGGCAAGATTAGAATGGATGCAGTAACACTGAAATATTGTAGCCACTTAGTTAAATTTCTGTGAGATTTCAATTTACAGTATCTGTACAAGAAGAGATTTTGCTTAGGTTGCGCCATCAGCGGGCTCTCGCTGCTCCTTGCTGTGGTTGGGATGAAGAGCCTCCATGCTCCTTTCCCCACGCCTCTGCCTTTGCTCTGGGGAGAGGTGAGGGAAGGACTGTCCCTTTGCAGCTGCGAAGTGTCTGTCAGATGCTGGGACAATGGAGTTTGAGAGACTGGGGATTGACTGAAGATCCAGTGCCTGTGCCTGGCTATAATGGACCCTGCAGTGCTAACAGGAGCATGAGGGAAAGCTGAGCAACAGAGATGAGTGTGTATTTAGCCAGATGTATGTATGTGTACGACACTGTAATGAGTAATAGCCCTTTTTTTGAGAGTGAGTCAATCCCATCCTTTTTTTTTTTTTTTTTTTTTNCATTGCTTGGTTCAGTATATGATTTTAAAACTAACCCTTCTCCCCCTGCTAAGGGGAAAAAAATCCATAATGTTCAAGTTCCCTATTTAGGAGAACTTGGTTAGTGACTTTTTTTATATTTGTAATATCCAAGAACAGATATTTTTTTTAAATCAATTTAACATGTATTTCATAAAGAAGCAGTCATAGCACAAATGTAAGTCTTAAAAATAAGTAAAATTTGAAGATGACCAAGAAGAAAAAGAATGCTGTTTGCTGTTCAGTCACTGTCTCTCTGTTTTTCCCATCTTCAGCCCCTGCTACATTAACTCCCAGCTCTTTCCAACCAGTTTGCTTCCTTCTGTTGGAATACAACACTAAGGTAGTGGCTTTTTTTTTTTTTTTAAATCAGAGCTGTAACCATCCATCATGTAATTCTTAAGAGTGTTTCTATTTGGATGTTTTCACATTTGGATGATCCTGTGCAAGTTCTGGTAAATTTTGAAGTAGCTTTGGAGTAAGAAAAGACAGTTTTATGTTGTGACTGCTTTTGAATGTTAGTGTCTCATATGTTTTGGGCTGTTATGCCTCTCTGTTTTTTTCCTAAACAGGGGTTAAAAATCAGAAAATACTAGCTCTGCAGTGTCTCAGAAACTTTCAGTGGTAACGCTTCTGCAGGGTCCCAGTTTTTATAAGTACATAATATTTTCTTTATCTGTTATCCAGCTCTTTGTTTGCGGTGAGGAGATATTAGGTGTAAGGAAAAAGCGTACCTTCATGTGATTGCACAGAGTATCCCAGCTGCACGTTATTAAATAAGCTGAGTGGATTGGAGTAGCAGCTGAGACTAATAGCCAGAAAAATAGGAGGGAGGACAGAAGTTACCTCGGACAAGGCAACTGCTAGCCTGAGGCTCCTGTGAAGAATTTTGGAGCATCTTGGAGAAGTTTTCTTATTGATTTGTCCCACTTTGAGTAGTTGGAGTCAAAGCTGGAAAAGGCAAAGGACAAGATGGAAGGAAAAGAGTTTCTTGCTGTCCTCTCAGAAAACAGGGAATGATGAGAGCTAGAAACTCAGAGATAGCCTACAGTGTCAACTCTGTAACCAGGTGAGTCCTGCTGCCTCTTTGTTTTTATTTCCCCATGGTTTCCTGGGTCTAGTCTTACAAACAACAGAGTTAAATAGAGAAGGCACTACTTCAAGGTGAAAAGCCAAGAAGGTCCCTGTTAGAAGAAACTGAAAAAGTGTAGGTAACTCGTTTAGAAAAAGAATTGAGGAACAGCAGTGAACAGTAGATGTGGAGACAGATACTTCCATGGAGCTGAATGTGTTTTGAAATCTGTGCTTTGTCTTTTAAGTGCTGGAAAGAAAATAATTTTCCCCAGGTGGAGATGACTTTTAACTGTTTAAAAGTGTCCGGTGAACCTTTAAAAGACTTGATGAAAGCTAAGTAATGGTTACTTGTATGGTTTTAGGAAGGGATGGAGAGAAATAATTCATGTTTTAACATATGCTGTATCAGAGAATCATGGACCTCATCACAAACCTGGTATTGCTATCTTAGTTTGATAAAGCCATTCCCTAACTATATCACTTCTCTTGCTACTGTAGCTATGTTTTCACAACTGCGGTTGCCTTTTCTAGCCTCAGAGAATGCAGTTCTGTGACTGTTGTTGTTTGACGACAATAAATTGATACAGAGATGTCTGAAATTTATATGGCCCTTTCTTGGTGTGCCTATCTCCTTGATTTTTCCTTTGTTTTGCCACACTTTAAACCTTTGATTGACATCTTGGAAGTTAGCAGTGTTTTGATGGTCTCTTTATTAATTGCTGCTGGTTCGTTCTGTTCAGCACACTGTAGCCTCTTATTCTACTCTTGAGATTCATGATTCATAACTGTGAACTGGCAGTCACCTTTTTCTGGATGCATGCCTAAATATACAACATAACTCTACCATCACCAGTCATGGTAGAGCCATATTTTTACACGCATCATGTCACAGTTAATTTTCTTCAAATACATTTGCAATTCTGTGCAGGAGAGAAGTGAAAATGGCTCTTATTTTGCTCTGTCCCCTTCTGTCCTTGACTTAAACAGCTCAGTGAAGAGAGGCACCCTTGTCACGTTATCCTTTTAGGGGATGCTCTCTGTTCCTTAAGCCTCCCTCCCTGACTCCTATATTCTTGATGACTTTCCTTATTTTTGTGAACTCTTTGCTAATAGCTTTTTGTCTGATTCTTTTCTCATACCTGCTGGACACTGTATGTTTTAGTCAGACAAAAACCTCTCTACAGTATGCTTGCCAAAGGCAGATAAAGAATTATGGGTTGCTGTAGGCACTGGAAGCCATTCATAAAGATATGCATGCTTCACAGGCACCGCTTTTTTCAACCCCTGCTGTCTCAAATGCTTTTTGGAAGGTGAAGTGAGACAGGTTCATGCTTTTGGATTTCACTTTTGCTTGGGATTACTGTTGTAAAGGTTTTTACAGTTACTAAGATTCCCTTCCCTCCTCTCTACAGTAGTATGTCACTTGGTTTGCATCTGACTGAAATGACAGAAATTGTCAGCCAGGGTGCTCAGGCTTTGTATTTAGTGGTTGTGTTTCCTGACTACTGCCTTCAGCTTCACAAACAAGCCTTGCATTTGTTCTCATCATCTCTCTCTCCCAACAGGCTCTAGAGTAAATAACTTGCGTGGTTTGTAGAACGAAGCTCCTGTACTCTCTGCTCACCTTGGTGACTTGCTCAGAGGGGAAACCTCTGCAGGATAAATGAAGCTGTGTAGCTGGGACCTGGCTCTCATTTGCAGGGGCTGGCTGAAGTGGCCCTTGTTCCCAGCGGCTGCCATCCTCCTGAGGTGCAGTGTCTGTTCCTGTGCCACCACAGGTCACACGTCTGTGTGGTGTGGCAAACTGCCACGGTTTTGTCTGTGCATGTTCACGTGCTGTGAACTGCTGAGGCGGAGGGCTCCAGTTTCCCACTTTTGTTTGGTTTAGTTGAGGTGGCTGACAAGGTGACTCCTATTTCATTCATCCCAGCTGTGGGAGATGATGATCTCTTCAGCTGCAACAGCTCCGTTTGACGGGGTATATGGTGAATTGATTTTCATGAAGCAGTTGCAATGGAGAGACAGCCTCCTGATCAAGCCTGTTGCAAACACAAAAGGAATGCCAATAAGATTTATAATGTAGGCATCCCCTGGGCTTGATGTGGGTGCAAAGATGAGCAGGTCTACTACAGCGAACGGACAAGATGGGTATAGTTTTTACTCAGGTCTGATAAATGCTTTACAGTTAAAAATGGCATGTGGATCCTCAGAGTATGTTAACTTGTCACGTGTGGCTGAAGTCATCAAAAGTGTTGTCAAACAAACCCCCAAATTTTACAGACAATCCGAAAGTCTAGAATTTGATTCAGTCATCTTTCAAGAATGTAAAAATTTTTGTTCTAATCAGTGCAGATTCATAGTTTTCTCTTAGGGATTGGTTTGCGATTTCCCCTTTTCATCCTGCTGCTGATGTATGAGGTGAAGAATCTGTATTGTCTCTTCATGATCCTGTCAGCTCATCTGAGACTTTAAGTTGGTAAAGTTCAGAGGAGGCTGCTATAGGTAAATTTTGAACAAGTGAACACCTTCACATGCTTCAGATTGTAGACGGGACTTAAGATCTCTCATAGAGAGAGATAGATTAAAAACCTGCCACTTACTACTCTGTAGTAAATGTAAAATGAGCTATATTGTATTACAGAGGGGACTCTGCATGTGCCAGACAGGCTTTCCTTGCTCAAAGAGTTTGGTTTAAGTGGACAGGTTAAGACATGATGGGAACAGCACAGTTTGCCTTTGTAAAGAATATTCTGATTTTCCTATTGCAGCATCTTTCTTTCCCCAGTATCCCTGTAAAAACATTCTTCTATATGAAGAAAAATGGTGTGTCTAACTTCCCCTTCTCTTGCCCTTCCTTATATGATGACTTTGAACTTCTTGGTTTCCTGTTCCTTTAGATTACTGAGTCGAACTTAGTACAAGCAGGAGAATGAGACATGATGTGTGTAGTGCTGTAGTAGGGCTTAATATTTTCCCAGAGCACTTGGTTCCTGGCAGGAGAGCAGGGTCTGTCTCATCTCTGAGCCCTTCTCTTCTGCCTTCTGTTGATCCTGAGAGTTTCAAGATACGTATTTGGAGACTGGAAGATGGCTGCTATCCCATCAGATATTTCTTCAAGCTTGTGGACCAGTCCTCTGAAGTCAAAATCACCATAGGCCATAGTGCTGCCAACAGCACCATTTAAAAGCTGGATCCAAGCATGGCTTCGTTTTGAACATGAGTTGGGCAGTGGTTTGACTACAAACAAACTTTACAAACCTCTCAAACACAGCTTGAGCCCTGTGTCTGTTGGATTTGGTCCATACTGTTTTCTAAAGCCGTACAGAAAGAAGCTACCTTGATCTCCATGCTCTAAAAACTTACGGTTCCAGGAGTTGGATTTTTATCTTGTGCCAGGAGAGTAGCTTTGTAAATACTCTTTTGTGGGGTAGCTTTTCATTTGGGTGTGGGGTTTCTTTGTAGCCCTACTCGTAATGATTGATTTGGTGCTAATTTGAAATACATTCTGGGCATTATGGCCAGTCTGTTTTCTGACCCACTGTATTGCTCTTGGTCTTTCAGGAATCTTGTCATTGCCTTAAGTGTTCCCATGATTTCCACAAGTCACAGGAGCAAATTTGAACAGACCGAGCAATAGGGCTTATTTTGAATTTGATGAGCTTAGGTTGACAGAAAGCAGCTATTTGCATTCTGATAATCAAAACATTAAAACATTAAACTTTGTAGAAACTGATCATCTTCAAAACAGTGCCTAGAAAAATGCTGGGATATCTTAATATTGGCATGGGCTCATGTGGCAATTTAAGCAGTTACCTTGAGGTAGGAGCCTCAGGTTTGAGGACCCTAACTCATCAGAACATACTTTCATTAAGGGGCCACCCGTTCTGGCTCATGGGATCTACAAGCTCCAGGTTAATCTGTACTTTGAGTAATCAACAGAAGCAAAGCAAAAAGGTGTGTGCACAGCGGCAAGGGAGGGTTCATTGAACTTGGTGAATTTTTCTTTTTTTTCTTTTTTTTTTTACAGGCTGGGCTGTTAGGGTTAGGGCTGCACAACAGCAACTGATTTCCTGATCTTCTTTCAGAGGTGGATTCAGTGTCGTGGCCTCTGATATTTCTTCCCCAACACCCCTTGCCCTCTTCAACTGGACATGGGTATGGTGTTGCTTTTATGATAAGCAAAACTGGTTAGGGAGATGGAGAGAACTGAAAGCTGTTCTTAGTCTAATTTCTCTCCCTTCTCTGCCCCAGTCACCCTAAGAAACAAACTCAAGCCAGCACTGTGTCGGCAACTGCCTGGTCAGGGGTGAGCAAGAGGAGCAGCAGTGGTGACACTGATGAAGCTGGGGAGCTGAGCCGGTGAAGAGCAGGTACCAAGGTACTGGGTACAAAAGGAGTGTGTTCACAAGCAGGTTTTGTTACTGTCACTTGAGAAAGTACAGGGAATGCTCCTTTCTGTGCCAGCAGCTGTGGGTGGGTGACTGGGGTATGGCTGTGCTGTTACATGGAACAATCTCAGACATGTTGGTCAGACCTGGAACTTCACAGCTGAACGTGCATGGAGGCTGTTTTGCATGTGAGCATCGTGTTGGACTGGGGCAGGGAGGGGAAAGGGGGGAAGGATCGCCTGATCATGGTGTGAGTGATTTCGTTGTGTGTGGTGTTTGTTTTCAGTGTTGTTTCGGAGTGCTCTTGCACTATTTTTCTTCAGTAGTAAGGTGGATGAAAGCACATGCAGAGTACATGGCCTTCCCTTTGTTTTTCTCCACGCTCTGGTCATCCTTAGTGTTTTGTAAAAACGTTACTGCATCTCCTTGCGTTGGAAATCACTGTGGGCTCACACAGGTGATATATACAAAAAGCCCAGTCAAAATTCATTATTTCTACAACTGTATATGGCATGCCTGAAAAATGTGATGTGCCTGTCACATAAACAGGAAATGGCCCTCATCGGGGATGGAGCGTAGCTGAAAGCCTAATCCAAATAACACTGTTAGTCATCTCCATATGGTAACCTTTCAGTGCCATGCAAGTTTGGAAAATGTGGTTGTAACTGGCTTCCAAATGCTGGATGAATGCATAGATACCAGATGTTGCCTTACACGTTTAAGTCTTTCTAAAATCGATCGGAGACACAAGTATTTTACATACGGCAGTTGTGGGTGAAAGCGTGCGTGTGTGGAGGTTGTTACTTACACAGGAACAGGGCTGCACCTGCAGCACTAGAAGCAAGGTTGGGGTTTCTCTGATCATCTGAAGTTTCTGATGACAATAGGTAGTAAAAACCAGAGAGGTAGCATATATTATTAAAGACATAGTTGGCAAAGATGGAATACAATGTGCTTTTAAGTGCTGGCTAGTATGTCAGTAAAAGCTGGCTTAATTTCCTCAAAAAGAATACCATGTAATGTAACAATAGACTTTAGGCATATATAATAATTAGACACTCTCAATTTCCATATTTTCGCATGTATAATCTATGGATTCTTATACTCAAATGCAGAACCAGAACGCTCTTTGTGAAGTTCCTGCCTCTCATCCCTTGTAGCCTGCTCCCTCTTTCCTCTGAGCTCTTACAGATATTTTTGAGAGCATAGTGAAAGGGCTGGTTAGTGAATGAAAGTAGAGTACAAGTTAATGTGTTGCCATGAGAAGGTATTTAGTGTATGCCTGGAAAAACAAAACAGTTGTTTGGTTTGGGGGTGTTGTTTTTGGTGTTGGGTTTTTTTTTTAAGTATCCTGTTCATTGTTTCTGGATCATTGGGAGCGTAGCTTCCAGACTGCAAGTCTGATGTGGTTAACCTGGCATTGCTGGTTCACTACTAAGGTACAGATTCTGTGATTGGAATTAAATTTTAAATTCCTTTTCTTTAGAGAAGGCAAATTCTCTAAGACCCTATTTTTTATAAGACCCTCTGAGAATAGAAAAAAGTGGTTTACTTTCCTCAATATGGGTTTGTTGTGCATGGCATTTGCACCCTTTAGTCACGTTCCAAAGGAGCGCAGGTCTGAGGAATAACAGCCAAACAAGTAGGTCTGTGATGTCTGTAGGAGCCGACTGTGCTTGTTGCTGTCCCCTGGCAGCCTCTGTTGTGAGCTGTGTATGCATTTTCTCTGACTATCAAAACAGTAGACTACCCGAAATTCCTGTACCTGAACAACGGAGCTCAGTCCCGTTTTTACAGTACCCAGTAGCTACTAACTGGCACAGCAGTTCCCCAGGTCTTCACGAGGTCCTGGAGTTCTTTTGCTGCATAGGTGCTGCTACTCTTCAGATACACTGTAGCACCTCTCAAAGTGATAATGGACTAAGTGTTAAGAAACTGAAGTTGTGAGATTGTGGTGTCTGACAAAATGCATAGTCTGTAGACTCAAAGCCAGGCTAGGTTGGAAGTCATACTCACATGATACCACGATTTGGAAATACACAATGTTAATGACAGGACCAAGCTTGGGGTGCATCACTTTATTTATTATTGTCTCATCACATGTGCTTAAGTGATGATTTCTTGTAGGTTTGGGGATTTTCTGTGTTTGTGTTTTTGCGGTTTTGTTGTTGGTTGTTTTTTTTTTTTTCCTGGAAAGCTGGATGAAAAGAGGTGAGAAATAATAGTCCTGCTATTTGGGGAGCGGGAGTACAGCGATCTGCTTCACTTCCTTCCCTGACACCTCCCCCAAATGAATTCTGCCTTACAGGAGGAAAGGGAAAAATCTGGAGGGACTTGCTCCTTGTAGTTTCCTTCTGGCTAAAGTTGACCCAGCAACAGGGGGAGATGTCACAGTGGAACAGATGCTGTGTTCTTCAAAGGAAGTATGAATTTTGGTCTCTAAAAAGATCACTCTAAAAGCCTGAGGGCTGTGAGAGGAGGGAAAATACTTTAAAAAACTGAACCAACACTTTGAGTGCATAAAGATTTGAGAGAAATTCTTTTAGGAATGCTGCATCTGAAACCTATTTGAACCTCGTACGTGTTATGCATGCGCAGAAGTGCAGTAAATCCCAGTCAGGTGATGGGCTGGCTGCATCATGCATGCTTTCAGGTGGTATATGGCACGGGCAGAGGGACTTTGTACGGGGATTGAGTAAAACTCAAATGGAAGGTATTTTGCAGTCTCCCTATTTACCCTGTCCCAGTTCTTAATCACCTTTGTAGTTAGAAAGTTTCTTGTACTAGTTGGTTAAAATTTGCCTTCCTACAAATGAAACGGATTACTACTTAGTCTGCTTTTGATAGGGATGCAGCAAATCACTCACTGTCATCTTCGTAACACCTTATGTCTTGAAGAAAGGTATGTTCCCACTGCTTCCCCTACTTTTCCAGTTCTCCTCATATCAAAACCCTCATTTTTAAAATTCTTTGCTTTTTTTTCCACTTTTAAATGTGCTTAGTGAAGTTTGCTTACATCTCTTCCAGTAAGGTGCCTGAAAGTGAGTGCTGTAGTCTACTTGAGGCCTCACCAATACTTCAAAGCTATTGAGTGGAGAGCTGAGTAAAGTCAAATGATGACTTCATTTCTTTCTTGTAACACTTCTCTTAATACATCTCAGAACTGCATTTTGCACTATCATTTCCAGTCTGTGGTTTCCAAGCCTTTTTAGTAGGATGAGTGCCTAGCCAAATGGTTGTGCTTTATAGTTATGTATTTATTTCATACAAAATGCTGTCTCTTGCGCTTGCCTTTAGTGATTGTCACCCCACTAGAAATACAGTGGGGTTCCATTATATTTTCCTGGGAATCCTGGTGCATTCATCATCTTGTGATGCTTTCATAAGGCTCTTGTGAGAATGAGCAATGAGGGGAGGAAAATGTTGGCCTAATTCCAGGACTCTTACACACATAATTGAGCCAAAATCTTAAATTTTGTGTCCCCTGGAAATTGATCATGAGGAATGTCCAGATTAGTCTTCAGAAAAGATTAATTAAGCTAAGTGGCAAAGGTGGTTTCCTTGGATGAAACTTTTTTGTTCTTGCCTTTTCTTTTTTGACTCTGTTTCTTTGATACCTTTTTAAACTAAAACCTCACCCTTTTCTTTTAAGAGTTTTTTTGTAAATATTTAGTGTTCTTACTTAAAGTGTTGAAATACTTATCCAACAAGCATCTGAGAGTCCCTGTTTTAAAAAAAAAAAGGGGGGGGGGAACACCCTTCAACAGTTGCGTGGTACTTTTTTTTTCCTTTTCCTCTTTTTTCAATGGAAAAAAATGCATGAGCTGTCACCTTTTTCATAGATCAGAAGGAACAAAAAGTTTTATTTTGCAGGTCAGACTTTAAAATGTCGTCTTTGTTATTTAGAATGTATGAATTAATAAAGTATGTGGTTAGATAACTAGCATTAGGTCTGTACTTGTAGTCTTCTTCCAGAGAGGCTGACCATAAACTTTTCAGAAATAACCTTCACTAAAATATATGCTGCCCTGTTGTCTGAGCTTCTGAGACACTGCAGTCATCATTAAGTAATCTAGGAGTGTTTGTGTGCATGGTGGGAGAATCAAGTGAGGAAACTGCCTATCAGAGCTCACTATACTCACTGTATTACTATCATTATTTATGAAAAGTTTTGTTCTAAAATACAATGGTAAATAAATATGATTTAAAATTAAGTATAAAGGTCAGAAGAATGGATTTGTGACACATAAAAGAGGTTTAATTTTTATTTATTTATTTATTTTCCCCCCGCCAGATACAGTTCTGCTCTGCTTACTAAAGAATATCAGGACAGGGTTGTACTTGTTTAGTTGGAAGTCTTTGAAGATTCTGGTCAGTGGCCTCTGTCTCTGCTCTTAACTAAGGAGATTGGGAATTGTGTAATTTATGGTTAAGGAGCTTTTTCTACCACCTGTCTTGGCATTTAATACTGTGTTAACAAAACTAAATCAGATTTAACTGTTTAAATGCGCAGTTACCTATGTGGTCTGCCCTGTTAATTTTACGTAGGCTACTGGAATGTCCCTGTCCTGTAAAATAAGGGCTTTGAACCTTTTGCAGGTTTTTTCTAGCTTCTCTGATGTGAAGACGATAAAACACATGCCACACATTTCTAGGAAAAAATATGGACAATTTCTGATGTTAAAAGTAAGTAGAAATTTGTGGAGGGCGAGAAGGGAGAAAAGCTTTGTGTTTGGTTTTTCTGAGTTTGGTGGGGTTTTTCTGTTTTGGTTTGTTTTTTTTTAATTAATTGTAGCAAAGACCAGAAAAATGAGAAATGAAGGCCAGCTTTTCTTCTTCTTGCATTAACTCCTAAAGCCCTTGAGGTACTGAGATGAGTAACTGTAGCTGAAAAAATAGCTTGCTATTTAATTAGGACAAATGTGGTATCCAAGACTGCAGCAAGAATAAACAACTGTGTGAATATAGGGACTAGATAGGAAAGAGCATCCTTAGTGGTTCTAGTTGACCTATTTTGGCTTGTACTCACATTTTTGAAAGAAACCTGCAGGTATTGAAACATGCATGGAAAGCTACTCTGAGGAGGAAGTATTTAAACACTTTTCTTTACTTCGTGGGGAACGGGACAAGAAATAGCAGCCTTAACTTGTGGAGAATAAAAAATAAAATAAAAGGCTTGGAAACCACAGACTGTTAGAATGTTCTGCTAATAGCATTTAACCTTCATTGGGAACGGCTGGAGTATGAATGCCTTATATGAGACCATCTGGAAAAGAGCTTCTCCTGAGGCTTATCAATATTCCTAACAGGAACCTACCCAGAGTCTTCGCTCTCAGAGCAGCAAGACTGGAGAAACGGTGACAACTATAATGGCAGGGCGCTAATGACTTTGGAGAAATGTTACTTCTGTAATTGGAAATGATACAAACAGTGTCATTAAAACAGATTGTTGATGCCATTTTTATTCTTGTCATAGGCTTAGCTATAAGAATGGATTCACTCTAAGGAGATGACATCAGAATTTTTATGCTTTCCACAATTAGATGGAGGCTTTAACTCATGAAATGCTGTTTTTCCAGAACACCAGCTAAAGTAAGCGAGGATTTGACTGACTGCTTGCTTTTCCTTCAGTTGAACAGTAGCGCAGAAGAGGTGAAATGTCATTGACATGTGATTCTGAAATGTGGTTTAAGAGCTGAGAGCTCTGACTTGAGCTCTGATTTTCTTGTTTGTTTGTTTTGGGTTTGTTTTTTATAGACCTTCATAGCCTAGTATGGGGTATAAAATATAAGAAGCTTTTTTAAAGACAAAATCAAGATCTCTTTCCTTCAAGGAACTTCTCATTCCCCAAGTAATTCTGCTGTTCTGATCCTTTGAGTCTGCACTCATTCTGTTTTTAGAATAAGTAGGTACAAAAAGCTCAGCAGCAGAAAGGGATGGTGATGAGGAAGAGACGCTGCAACAAAGAGGCCTTCTTGAATACTTTTAATGCAACACTATCAATTTTTGCTCTTCTCATCATTTTAGGTCATTTTTAAGATCTAGTAGGCATGTAAAACCTTCTGTCAGACCTGCGCTATTGGTGACTGACATCCTACGTTGAAGTACTCACCATCTCTTTATCGTGTTCTGTTATCAGTCTTGTTACATGAGAAGGAAATAGCACTAGGAATATATTCTCCTGGAACAAGTGGCAAACCAAGGACAAGGGATGGCGTGTATGTATGTGTATGTAACACAACCTTGTATTTGGGTGTTCCTCTGTTCATTTTTTAATGTTTCATCCCTTGACGATTTGAATAGTCTGCCTCTGGTTGAGGAGGGCGTTGAGAGTTGGAGGTCTCCTGGAAGTTGGTATAGTAGCTAGCAGAAATGGGCAGAAAGTCTGAGTCTAGGCCAGATTAGGAACATATAAAAAAAACTAGAAAATTTGGAAAGAACTAGATACAGCTTTTGACATCTGGCTGCTGGTGTTTCTTTCCACAGCACTGTGAGAAAGGCCATCTAACATGGCTGATAGATTAGCTTTAATCAAATAAACAGACGTTTGTTTAATGCTAAGAAGCAGAAATAAAATAGTTGATCAGAAAGTAAAAACTCAGTCATTCGGTCTGTCTCCTTCTCTACTAAAATTGCAAAATATCAAATAAATACAGTTGAATCTGGTCTGAAAAGGATGAAGGATGCTGATGACCGTGAGTCATCTGAGGTGAATACTGCGTATTTCTCCTCTTCATTCTCAACAATAAAATATAAAGTCCTTTAACACTGATTTATGCAACAAGGCAACTCTTCATACCTTTCATATGAAGCTTTCAGTTTGTTACCCACACTGATATTCTGAATAGGTGACTTAACACAGAAACAGAATTACTGGTTAAAATCTATGCTTTGTATTTTGTTTCTGGTTTAGATGGGGAATAAGATGACATTCCTACATAACCCCTATGTTACACAGAATCCCTGACTTACTGCAACGACCATAGAGAGTGCAACAGCAAAATTCTGCTGGAAAGTCAGAAACTCAGTGTAAAGGACTCCTAATTAGGGTTACAGCCACTTCCTTCTAGTCTTCTGTGAGTAACTCTCCAAAACAAAACCGAGATGGAATTCATGCTGGCAGAGGTGTGACTCTTATATTTTACATTCTGAGGCCCACTGAATGCACTCTGAATAAATGTTCCATGTGTTTAAGTTCCTCAGGTTGTTAAAAGTCTGCCGTGGTCGACCAAGGGTAGATTTACGATTGTGGTGATGAAGTAACACTGAATTCCTCTGTGTTCACAATATCGCCAAGCTGTGTGACAAAAATACGTAGCGCTAGCTCCCCCTTCTGGCCAAAAGAAGTAAGTGATCCTGAAGGCAAGAGTCACGATTTCTCAGTTTTATTTCTATGTGCTAAAGATAAACACTAGTTTTCAGAGAACAAGTTAAGCATTAACTGCCACGGAACTTGGGGGGGGGGGGTGTGTGTGTAAGTGCTGGTGGAACGTCTTTGCTTCTTGCAACATAATATAGTGATGTATTGAGATGGGGTTGCTGTTGGAACATACAATTCTTTTCTAAACATGGGCCTAACTTGGAAAGCAATTAGTTAAAAATACCAACTTATGGACAGAAAGATTCCCAATGGCTCTTCTAGACCCCTATTAGATGGTGTCAGAAGCAAATACTTTACTGCTTTTCATATTCTGTGTGCTAATTTTCCCCATGCAGCTGCATCAGTTACGATTGTATCTCTTTTTCGTTCGGAGTTGGGGCGGGGGGTTCCTTGCCCTTTTGTCTTATTTAAAGATTCTTTTTTCATTTTAATTCTATGGCACAATATTTTCTAGTGTTAGCATAGGCTTTGTAAATGTAGGGTATACTAGCATAAAGATGTTTATTTTGTGGTATAAAGCACAAATACACAATATCCAACATGCTTTTCAACAAGCCCTTTCTAAGTTAGTTTGCCACTTTTACAATGTTGTATTACCACGTTTCTGGATGGGTTGGTCATATAACGTTGAATCTTAGCAGACTCTTTCCTCTTTGCCGTTTTCACTCCCATCTGCTACAGCTGCCTGCAAGAATGGCACATTCAAATCACTAAACAAATCTACGTTATAAGAAGACCAAAGTCTTGCTTTTGTGGGCATGTTGGAGAGTAAGCATGCAAACACAACATGCATGCACATATATACACACCAGGGAAACAGAAACTTCCCGTGTGATAAATGATAGCCTCATGTTTAAGACGCTTAGGAGGACTGCAGGAAACAGGCTTCCCTATAAATACCACGGGTTTATTCAAACTGGAAACACTTCGGTTTTCCTATATCTCAGTCTTGAATCACGATTATCAGATTTGTCATGGGCTTGGTCTTCCTCTTTATCTTGGCCATAAGTGTCATCCTGGAACCGAAAGTTGTCTTGATATGTTTTGCTGCGATGTTACGTTCCTATGGACAATTCTACCCACTATCTCACTTCCACCAATTGTGGTTTTCACCTGCTTTTGAAGCATTCCGCGCAGGGATGTTGAGACGGAGACCTCTGAGCACCAATGCTGTTGGAGATGAAGGGAAAACACTAGAATGCATGAAAGACTATGTCTTTACTCTTAATGTTCAAGTTGTAAACTGAATTACGCATTCATCATTCATTCCTTGCCCCAGTGTACGCTTCAGCTTGTGAACTAAGGTATTCAATTATTTGGTGTATAAGATTGTGCTAATTTCATACCAACCTCATAAATCTTTAGCATGCTGGGGTGGGGGGGGAGAAGGATTGTATTTATTCACTTGAAAGTGTCAGTCCTTTGCTCTTGTCTTTGTCAACTCCTATAGAATTTAGAAGTTGCAGCCCATCGAGCCTTTCCTTAAGCAAAAAGTAGCTGGGAACGAGGGTGCCTTGTCAAAGTCAAATGTCAGGTTGTATTATACATCGTATGCTTACTAATATACTTGCTATGGTTTCATTGCTGTATTGAAAATAATCAGGAGGAGACAATTAATGATTTCCTTTTCAGCTGTGCTGTAATGAACTACATGAGGAATATTTTAGTATCATGAGTCATTGGTGGCCATGGAGAAAAACATACTCTTTAAGCCAAGCTTTTAAATACTTCCTTAATTGCAACAAAAAAAAATATTAGTATTTTACTGGCAAGTGACTTGCCCTTCTAGGTTTATACCTTTAACAACGAGTCAGTCTTGGAGAACGTTAGTTAACTTGCTTTTACAACCAGTAGTCTATATGAATATTGCTTGGGGGGTTTTGCCCATATAGTAATTTTATTTTTATTTTCTAAGAAATGTGAACATTTACAGAAAAGACAATTGCTCTTCTGAAGAGATACTTTTTTATCTGTCCCCTTTATATGCCATTTTATGTCAGGCAGTTCATCATGAACAGTTAAAAAATTTGTGCATAAGCAGTAAATAACTTCCCTGTAATGGGTGATGTCATTTCTCACTAATGTGCAATCATAGCTCAGTTCATACCGGGAAGAAAATGTTGAAGTCAGTGCTATAGGGTTCTGTGAAGAAATTTCATCTCCCCTGCTTATAAAAATGTTACACAAATATAAACTATAATTGTTTAAGATCAATTTTTCCACTTCTTTCTTCCAATACTCTTTTGTAGGTCTTAGCCAAAGCTTAAAGAGCAAATTTCTCTTTCCAGCTTCCTCAGGCAGCTCTAACAGCTCTGACAACCTAATGGCTCCTCACCAGCATGAGTATGGTGAATCTGCTCAGCTCTTGGAGTTGTCCCCTCTTTGTAGGTTGCTGAACCTGGAAAGCTGTGGTAAGGCTCTTGTCTCCAGACCCAGCCAAGGAGCTGACTTGCTGCTGTGTCCTGCCCTTCCAATGCCCGTATGCCGCAAACATGTTTGTATAGTTGTTAACGCACCTTTGAGGAGATTTGCTCTTTTGTGCTGTTTCTTTGCCTGAGTCAGGAATGCAAAACCTGAGGCCAGGGCTGATGTTGCATTTAAACGGGCAACCTTCAGTTGTGAATATACTTCCTATTGTTTTTATTTCAGGTGTCCGATTATCTTTTAAGATGAGGCAGAAGGCATACTTTGTCTAAATTTAGTGCTGAGACTGTTCTTGTTAACAAGCTAGTGTTCTTCACTGAAAATAAGGTTGTAATCGGCAGTTGCCTTCCTTAGGGTTGTGCTGCAAGGAGGAGAATGGTTCAGTCTTCTCTGCTTGTGTGAGAACTGGAATAAATGGAGGGGTGTCCTAAAAACAAACAAAAAAAAGGATAAATGGTCGCCGCTCTGATTTCAGTTTGTCCTGTGGCAGGGACTGTAGTTACTCTGTAACTTGGCTAAACCTGATATGCAGGTAGGATTTAACCCTCACCGCAAATGGACACTTGTTTGTTGCTTCAGTCAGCTGTTGTAGGTTGCAGTGGAGGGGACCCTTCTGTTCTTCTGTGTGTTGGGAGGCAACAGGTCTGGTTTATAGCCGCAAAAGGGGAAGTGCTGCATCACAGGCTCTTGGGTGCTGGGGGACAGGCAGGTAGTGTTCACAGGATGGACCCTGATAGAGTTGGGATGCTGAACTTTGATCTGTGTTATGTCCACCAAAATTTCTAATGTTGGTGAAGGAATACTGTGAGTTTTTTTTCTTGGACTGCTTGTAATAGCAATAAGACCACTAGTCTAGTTGCAATCATACTGGCCAAGAACATGCATTTGCAAGTGGGCAGGGTAGACTATTACATGCAGAATGGAGAAATGTTGGAGGAAGAGAGAGAGTGAAGACAGCCAGGTGTTCCACTGCAAGTGCAATGTGAGTAGTCAGCATAGGAATTGCCATTGAATTTGTGTTCCTGAATGAGAAGTTTATTTTGCAATAAGGTATAGTGGAGAAAAGGAATTTGGGAGCATGACAGAGCCTCCGTAAACATCCTTCCCATCCTCACAGGGGGAGAAAGAACTGATGAAATAAAATCTCATCTCTGAGAAATCATAATTTTGTCTTGTGATAAAAATTTCATAATTCTGTAACCATAACCAGTAGGTGACAGTGACTGTAGGCATGCCAGACCTTTTAATGTACAGAGGGAGGGACCAACAGAGAGTTCCCAACAGAAGTACCTCTTTATATGTTCAGGGAAAAGCTGGTGAGTTTCAAGCTGATGCTGTTTAGTTAATTTCGTCAATTATTTGTCCTGTTGTAATTTCATTTAGATCATAGAGATTTAGTTTTGTATTTGCCTTTGCAGCACATTGCTTATAGTTATGTCTATGAATGTATTAAATATTGCTGTGATAATAACGTGCACAAAGATTACTCTGGGACTTCTTAAAGAGGAGGTGAGCAGGGCAGGGAAATCAGAGTGCTGCCAGAGAAAGAAGAACGAACGAATCCAACTAAAACTGCAAGGGGAAACCAGTTAGACAGAATGTAAATTTGCATGGTGGAATCTGGCAGAGATGCTAAGGGTAATACTGTTTCTCCTGTGAGAAGTTACAGAAGGCTCTTTTTCTATTTTATAACGATTGGGATTCGCTTGCACATTTTGTCTGAAGATTTGTGCCTCCGCACACCCTTACTCCATGGCACAATGCTTTATAACACTTTACAGGATATTTGGATTTTAGTATTGGCTCAGAAGGAAGACTCCCATTTCATGCGTAACCAGCAGCACCGTTTTCTTTTACATTTGGGGTAGATTTGCAGCAAGGAGATTAAACCAGATCATTTTCCTTAAATCTTGGACAAGTTTGTAGACTGTGATGGAGGAACTATGGGATGCATGTTTTTATTCTTCTGACGCCTCAGGGGAAAAGCAGCAGAGAGAACATAAAAAGGAAGATGACTTAAATTTGAAATTAAAAAAGACCCACAAACACACACACACACCAGTTAATAAATAAATTAAAAAAAAAAAAAAACAACAAAGAGGCTGATGTGGAAAGCTACTGAAATACTCTCCTGAATACCTCAGCTAGAATGTTTAGTGAATTAATAATGACCAGGTAAAGGAACACGTGAGCCAAGAGAGCTCCATATGCTGGAGATCAGAAAGCACAAAAACAGTGTCTCACCAAAATTCACTGGGCTGTGTGTAATAAAGAGCAAAAAAATACATTTGCTCACATACATTAAAAGACCATGGGGAAACATGACCACTGTGTAGTATGATAGAATGTAGATTGAGGAGACTCTAGATATGGTCCAGCTTCCAAGGAACTATTTTGCTATTTTGGATGAAGTTAGGGTAACGTAAAATCAGCGATGGTAGAAGAGTGCGCAGTTCTAGGAGACCTGTGTAATCTCGATTCCAGAATACTGAAAGAAGGGGTGTATATAATTGACAGTGCAATAGGAAGTCTTCCTGTCGTATCTGACATTCAAGGACTATAGAGAAAATCAAACTTGTTGAATAATGGAGTTGAGGGGAAAGCGTGGGGGTGGGGAATGACTTGAACCATTTGGATTTCTACATGTCACCAGCGTGCAAGCTCTTGAAACAGTTCTTGTAGGAAGACTACCCTGAAACACATACATGCTTTTTCAGGGTCATACCAGATTAGCAGTGCAACTGATGAACTGTGTAAAATAGCAGAAGTTTTGGGTTTAGCTGCTGAATGCCCAATTTAATGTCATTCCTTTTATTCTGGTCCACAAGATTATCATGGATGGGGAACTTGACGTTTGCTCTTAAGCATTGACAAAACACATGAATTCGTGTACCTGTTCATCTAGTTCAAAAGTATGCAAGATGAAAGCACGCTAAATGTCATGAAACGATGGCAAAATGGCTTTTTTTGTTGTTGTCGCCGTTATTACAATAATAGCGGGGATGCGCAACCTCGCTTTAAGCACAGAAACAGAGAGAGCCTCAGAAAACTTGTTTAAGGCAGAGATGACAGCAATAAGCACTAATCCCGACGAATAACAGATCCGGTCAAACAGAACACACGGCACAAGGCTGTTGTGAAATGGGAATTCTTGTCTCTTCCCGCTGCGGAATTCCACGTTTCCTCAACTCTGAAGAGCGGATGGTTCAGTTCTCTGTGTATGAGAATCTCGGGGTGCCTGGCTAAGGGCAAGGAGGACAGCGCCACCGCCATCCTCCTTGCCCGTCTCCCTGCCGAGCTCGTCCCCTCGCCCCCGGCAGCTTCCGGCTCAGCGTGATGGCGTCACTTCCGGCGGTAGGCGCAGGCGCAGGGGCCGGAGAGGGACCCCCCCAACGGTCGCCCTCGCTCTGAGGCGACCGTGCCGGGTGCTGGCACTGGGGTCTTCCGGGGTCTCGGTAGCGGGGGGGCGGTGGGGGCCGCCCTGTACTCCGGGAGCGCGTCGTGGCAGCCGGGGTGAGCCTGTTCCCCGGAGGCTTCGGAAAGGAGCTGCAAGGGCGGGTTCTGTGAAGGAGCGGCCTAGCGGGCCCTGGGAGGAGCTCCGCCTAGGTCGAGCGTTTTGAGGGTTTTAAGCCGTGCTGAGGTGGGTCAGAGCAGGCCCAGAGAGCGCAGTGGTTGTGCCTGGTGCTGCTTTGTGTCGGCCCTCTGGGGAGGTTTTAGCTCCTTGAGTTTACTTCTAAACGTTTCTTGTGACTTGATCGCTCCCCCCCCCCCCCCCCCCCTCTCTNCCCCCCCCCCCCCCCCCGTTTTTTTCTGCATAAGGTGCAAAGAGCTCATCCTGAATAACTGTTTTTAAAAACCCTGCAGCCGTTAAAGTAGAACATACAGCAATTTCAGTAAGCAGATGGGCTGGTTTGTTTAGTTTGTTCTGGTTTTTCAGGGTACTGCATGTGCTCTTAGAGGGTATCTTATTGGAAAGTGCTTTTTAATTATCTGCTTACTTATAAAAAGAATATTTGTATTTATTAAATATGATAATAAAGACATGCTATGCAATTGGAAGATTTCATAGCTGTTTTTTGTTCTGTTTTTTTCTATGGGAAGAGGGAACTATCTTTATTTGTTTAAAACAGTAGGCATGGATAAAATAAAAGCTGATGACTACCTGTGTATGTAAATTTCATTTGAGCCTTAAGAGTACTTTGAAGGAAGTAAAAATGTTTCTCTTTCTCTTTAGGGCATCTGCAAACAGAAGTGAACTGATAACCTCTGGTACTCTTTAATTCCAAACAAGATGAAGATCTCATCTTTGCTGCTGAGATTGCCTCGTTGTTATTTCTATAGAAGAACTTACTTTACAAACTTTCACTTTGCTTCCAGAGCAGATTTCCTGTGCATTGAATCTCTTGCACCAGTGCACCACTATCGTACAAAATGGATATGTTCATCAAACGGTTTGAGGAGAGAGCTGTGTCAACAAGTGGCCCCTGACCAGCAAATAGAGGGACTTTCTGACAGAGAACAAAGACTCATAGACAGACTTTACAGTGGACTAATCCAGGGTCATAGAGCCTGTTTAGCAGAAGCTATTACGCTTGTAGAATCAACTCAGAGTAGGAAGAAGAAAATAGCCCAGGTGCTCCTTCAGAAGGTATTATCCTACCACAGGGAACAAGAAAAGTTAAATCAAGGAAAGCCACTTGCCTTTAGAGTGGGTTAGTCCTTTTATGTCTGTCCAGTAGTTGCTTTGGCAGAATTACAGTTCTCACCTTTCATTATCACTATTGTTCTTTAAGCATCATGGTCTGTAGTCTTGGATCATTGGTTTCCTGTGGTCTGTAACCAATCTAGATCACTTCTATTTTACAGTAGAATTATGTCTTGAGCTGGAAAATGCTTTTGAAAAAGCTGTAGAAATAATTGTTTCGGGGGGGGGGGGGCACTTATTTTGTTTTTTTTTTAATAACTATTATAAGCTGAAGTGTTAGGTAAGTAGTTTGCAGATTGATANTATTATAAGCTGAAGTGTTAGGTAAGTAGTTTGCAGATTGATACAGCTATTACCTATACTTTGATATGGAAGTATGTAGTTAAGCAGACCTGTTCTTTTCCTAAAGAAGTTGTTTTCTTGAATACTTCCTGAATCTCTTCATTAATCCACAAAAGGAAAAACATGTACCTTCCTGTTTCATGGCCTTACTTTAAAGCAGCCTGGTTTTCAGCTGGGGAGAGTTGAACCTGGTTATCATTGAAACTATAAAATATTTGTGCGTTGTGAAGAGATGGACTACTAAAGTATGTCATGTCCAGCTGTTGTCTCTCGTGTACGTACAAAGGTAGTAAGAACAAGAACTTGGGCATGGGAGCGAGAAATACCTGGTGGAGGTTAACAAGCTAATCTTAGTTTGCATGCTTTGACACGTAAGGAAATTGCCTGATTTTTTTGAAATAACAGCCCTTCAAGGTAAGGGCTTTTGCTTTTAGAGTGTGTCTTTTATAAATAGTTAGGAAATTAGAAAAATACAGATTTAGGATATGATGTTTTTAAAGTTCTGAAGTGTAAGTCAATATAGATAAATTCATTTGGAGGAGAGGAAATAAGGCTGGATAAACCCAATGTTATGTTGGTATGGATAGGATGAGGGCTGAAGTGAACGGTGCTGTGTTGGGTGAACCAAGGTACTGTATTTCAAGTCAATTACAACTGCTTAGTTGGGTATATCAGTTGTGGCTTAGCTTTCATTTGCCTTTGTTGTGATGTTGTGCTAAAGTATGAATTGTTATCAACTTAGATGTCGGTGTTCATGTGATGTATCATTTATTTGATTAACAAAATGTTTTTTTGTTCCTATTATGATTATTTAGGGTTGTCTGGTCCTCCTGGTGCTGGGAAATCGACTTTCATAGAATGCTTTGGAAAAATGCTTACAGAAAGAAAATACAAAGTGTCTGTGTTGGCTGTAGACCCTTCCTCTAGTACAAGTGGTGGTGAGTGTGAATTAAAGTTTGAGTCAGGTTTCTAATTCCTTGTCAACTATAGGAGTATCTGTCGGCCCCCCTATTTAGGGGTCTATAAAAGTAAAATTTTAAAAACAAATGTTGTATTAAGTTTTCAGGTTTTTTCTCCATGTGATATGAAATTGGGAAATACGTATCAGTGTCCTAAGTTTGTCAGGTTTCCTCTTTTCCAGTGTTCGAATGTTGCTTTACAACTTTTTTGTCTGAAACTTCAAATAGCTGTGGTTTTCTCTCCCTAGTTGTATTTATTTATTTATTTCCCTGTGAATGAAGGCATTTGTTTCTGCTTAAATTCAACAGTGGTACTGCTGATCACTGGGCATGAAGCACATGCTAATTTCAAACTATTTAGAGGATGCTGCAACCTGAACATGTAGATCAGGTTGGATTTTAGAATATTTGTTAGTTCTTCTCAATAGGAGTTTTGGATTTCTGTTGACTATACTGGTTTCAAGGTCTCCTGATGCAGTATCATTGACAATTTCTCTGACTTGCAGCATGATTTTTTTTTTTTTTCTAAATTTGAAATTCATCAAAGTTGTGTGGCTGTCACTCAAATAAAAAATAGTAGGGAAATTATAGGCTGACCATGCTTGATTAATGGTATCTCTGACATAAATAATAGAATCTTGATTTTGATCTTTTTCTAATGGGCAGCTGCCAGGGAACATCATTCCATTTTCCAGCTTCTACACAGTCAGAGAAGATGTTGCAATGTGTAACTACTTAAAAAGAAAAAACCCCTTCAGCATTGCAATGACCTGGAGCTAAGAAAGACTATATTCTTGAATGCATACATTCAAGACATCAATAGAATAGCAAAATCCGATTGCAAGACTGCATCAGATAAAGGAATTGAGCATCTCTCATAATTTGGAATGTGCATCATGTGTGCAGATCTCACTGAATCCGATTTAAAGTTTGTATGAGGGATGCATGTCAGCTTTCTTAAAAATAAAACACCATCCATCCATCATCAACAAATACCAGAATCGTAAGGCAGAGATTTGTCCCTTTGGACGGACACAGTAAAGATTTAATTGTGTGGCCTGCTGTGTATAGGCCTCATAAAGCCATTCAGGAATTGCCGTATTCATTCTGACCTAGAACAAATTCTTTATATTTGGTCGCAATAAGGTCTGCTTATCAGGCCTTTCTAGCTTCTGATAGGCAGAAGAACCAGGCAGTAACTTCCTAGTCCTCAGCAAAGTCTTGAGCAACTATTATTGGGATGTTCTTATTTGACTGACTTGGTCCAAGAGATCTGTCTTTTCTTACTCGTTTATTTCGGGGAGAGAGGGGGAAGAAGGGGCTGGTTTGCACCTTTGAAATAACTTAACATTAAACATTTAAGGTTCTCTATTGGGTGATAAAACACGGATGACTGAGTTGTCAAGAGACATGAATGCATACATCAGACCGTCTCCAACCAGAGGGACACTGGGAGGTGTAACAAGGACCACAAATGAAGCCATTCTGCTGTGTGAAGGAGGAGGCTACAATGTTGTGCTAGTGGAAACAGTAGGTATGTGCTTAGGGTTGTCTTTTAGTTATCCTGTTGTGATATCTGAATAAGGTGTGTTGCTGACTGTATACTTTCATCCTCGATTTTGCTCATGCTTTCACACATGGTTAATAGTTGAAAATGAATGCCCGTTCTGTCAATTTTCTAGTTCTGGATGTTTTGTAAAAACACTGTTTTGTAAAATCTGTTGTGTTTCCTGTTGTCTTTGTTTGATAGTGGGATTCATTCATGGTGCAATACTGGGATCTGCCATAATTACTGTCATTAATGTGAATGAAAGTTTGGAATAACTGGTGAACACTGGATTTAATTTTTAGGTGTGGGACAGTCAGAATTTGCTGTGGCTGATATGGTTGATATGTTTATATTGCTGCTACCACCTGCAGGTGGAGATGAATTACAGGTATTTTTCAGTGTCTCTTATTAAGTATTACCTAGGACTAGAAAGAGAAACTTAAATCCAAGATGTAGTATCTGTCTTTGCAGAAAATCCATATTGATAGTGTTCTGTAAATTACACTGCTACTATTGAAGTCTTTTCAGTGTCTTATCAATTTATTGCACAGTTAGCGTCCAATACCCCCCACTGATTTTGGAAGTATTAGGATGTAAAATTCTTATACTCTCTGACTTTGGCCTATTTACTAGTTATATATGATTTTGGGGAGTGGCTTTGTATTATAGGAAAACAGAAATCAATATAAATAGGTTTGCAGACATGGTCATGTTTTGGTTAAACTTAAGTCTCTACACATGAAATAGGTTATCATGTAAACTCTGGTATCCATATTTAGTTTTCTCGTGTCAAAGTAGAGTAATAACTAGTAATGATAGAGGCCATTGGTAGTACTATTGCATGACTAGCACGTACACATGCATGCACACACAAAAAAGTCAGCAAGACCCACCAGAAACTAATAAAACATTTTGACCTGCTTTTTGTGATAAATCAGCATGTCACAGTCCTTCTGGGTAGTCATGGTTTCTCTTCATGTTCTGTTTAGGGTATCAAACGGGGTATAATTGAGATGGCAGATCTAGTTGCTATAAATAAAGCTGATGGTGATTTAGTTGTGCCTGCACGGAGAATACAAGCTGAATATGTTAGTGCTATGAAGCTGCTTCGCAAACGTTCAAAGGTTTGGAGACCAAAGGTTTGTACGTTTCATTGTGGTTTGTGGGGAGGGTTGATTTCTTTTGTTTTGTTTGGGTTTTGTTGGTGTGTTTGGGTGGTTTTTTGTTTGTTTGTTTTGGGTTTTTTTGGTTTTGTTTGTTTGTATAACCCGCCCCCC
>RSEF01000004.1:34589219-34610148 GCA_003993805.1 Himantopus leucocephalus | reverse complement strand
ATCTCCAGAGGTCCCTTCCAACCTTGACCATTCTGTGATTCTGGGAGTTAGGGTTGTTATCATCTCATGTAGCTGTACTGGTCTGCCTGGGCTCTATTATAAAAATTTCAGTTCTGTTGTTCAGTTCTACACACTGCTAGAGAGTTGATTGCTGCTATTTCTGTTTCACTTCTGATCTCAAGGTGTGCCACGTGAAACATTGTGCAAAGCCACTCCTGCTCCCCCTGATTTCTGCCCTGAGCTACAATCTCAGCACTAGCAGACCTATTGCTAACATCAGTAGTGGTACAAACTTGTCTTGCTTTTTGTAAACTATGCATATCTTAAAATATCCCATAAGCTATTTCTCCCTTTTTTATAACTCTGAAGCCTATAATTATCTTTGTTTTTTCACTTGTTCTTATGTTTCCTTTATTGCTTTACTTTTTTTAATTTCTCACATAATAGTTCTTGGGCAAGAACCTCACCTACTGTGTATGCAATGTCTGTATTATTGGAATTCTTATCCTGTGAGCCTTTAGTTTTAATGCAGTATTCCATCTATTAAAAGGTTATGGTAAATTGTTAAGGAAAAGATTCAGTACTAACTTTTAGTATGTGTATATAGAATAAGCACACACATTGTCAGTCCCTTTACTTATATACATGTATATATAAAGGAGGTTTACTCTACCCTGGTATTAAAATTGACCCATTGAATTAAGTTTAATCAGCTGGGCTGCTTGAGCCTTAGCCATCATTTTGTAATTTTTGTTTCTAGATCTGATGAGAGGTCACATCTGATAAACATGACCCAAAAGAACTGTTTGAGACCAGTCAATTAAACAGATTATCAGAAATCTGTCTGTCTTTCAGTGATGGCAGTGTCTGACAACTGGAAGAAAGAAAACATTGATGTGTAGGGCCTGTATCCTGTCCATTAGATGGGGGAAAGAGAGACTTTTTAAAAATAAACGGTTCCATCATGTTGGATGCCTGAAATATTTTTGGCAAAATGAATTCCTAGTCTGGAAAGCAAAAGCAAAAAATAGTTGAAATACCTCCTTTCTGGAATATTTTAAGTGTAAAAGAGTAGCTACTAGAGTATATCTACCAGAATATGTAATTAACTCTACATTTAAGTAACATGGCAACACTGTACCTTTTAGCTAAAGGACTCATTAAAAATGATTCTCACTCATTATACAAGCGGTTGGACAAGGCCTGTTCATCCCGAAGACTCAGGGTCAACCTGTAGTTGGTAGAATACCAATTTTGAGATTTTTTTTTTTTTAAAAAAAGCACCAAGCAAGCAGCACAAAACTGCTTAGAGCTTCATGAGGTGAGTGTATTGAAGTAAGCTTGCCTTATGCATTTCTTAATTTTCGTGCAATCTACCTGATGCAGTAGTTGAACCCTCAAGCCCAGTAGTTACTTGGCTTTAAAAATTCTTCTAAATCCAACAGGTAATGCGCATCTCTGCCAAAACTGGAGAAGGTATCTCAGATATGTGGGATAAAATGACAGAATTTCGTGACCTCATGCTCACAAGTGGTGAGTTGATTGCCAAACGACGGAAACAGCAGAAAGTGTGGATGTGGAATCTCATCCAAGAAAATATGTTGGAGCATTTCCGGAGTCACTTGGCAGTCAAGGATAAGATTCCACTTCTAGAAGAAAAAGTTCTCAGTGGACTCCTGTCTCCTGGACTGGCAGCCGACCTGCTACTGAAAGCATTCAAAGATGGTCTCTAAGCATTAGATTCTACTCAGTTTTTGTTAAGTGCTTTATGTAAACATGAACATTAAATACAGTTTTTCTATGTGTGGATTCAAATGTTTTACTACAGCAGACATTGACAGAATATCTACCTGGTACTCTGCAAAAAAATACTGTATATGCAAAGTTCATGACAAATGCACTCACTCACTCAGAGATTACTAAAGACTCTATTGGAAAAAAGTACATCTTTGTCTTCTACTTGTATGCACCATAGATCTGTTAGTCAAAAACATATGCCTTCTTCAAAATGTTACTGGTTTTGGGAGGGTGGGAGAGAAAGGTTTGTGGTGGTGCAGGGTTTTATTCCAATTATGGGACCATCTTAGAGCAGTTGACACTGCAGCTTTCCGTTCTAATGTAGCATCAGCTGTTGCCAGTATGGATTGCTTTTTCTTTCCTCACCTTGAGTGGCAGCAAAAACATTGGACCGCCTGGTAGCACCTGACGGCAGTCTTAATTTAAATAAATTGTATGCATATAAATAGAATGTCATGGTGTTTGGTCCCTGTTTGGAAGCTATAGTTAGTTGTTACACACTAGGGTAGTGGAATTTTAACCATCCCAGTTTCTAAACAGATGTTTTAACACAAAAGCAAAATTTGATTAGACTTTTTTTAAATGCAGACATCAAATGGAACAAAATGTCATCCATAATGTCTTAATAGCAAATGTCTTTATACTCGAATAATTGATCTCTAGTAATAATGGTTTGAGGTTTTCTGATCTGACTTAATTTTTTTGGGTTCAAACAAGATGCCCAGTTGAGTTTGGGTTTGGGCTTTTTTTCCCTGTCTTGTAGAAGACGTGACTGCTTATAACTAAAAGTACTTTTTTATTTCCCTTGAGAACAAATCTGGAGGAAGCATTTTCCTAAGCCAGGATCTGGAAAGCAGAACCTCGTACCTGCTAAATATGAAGGGTAAAGTGGAAAAATGCTGATTTTTGGAGACCTGACAGAAAACGAGTTAAATAGCAGGAAATTTTGTGAGTCATGACTTAAAGAAAAAAAAAAAGCATTGGAAGTGATTGTAGTCTTGATCTTCGATCTTCTGGACACATACATAAAAGGTATGGTGTCTTTAATTTTTATTTTAGCTCAGTTTCACCTGTTTGACTTCCTAATAAGTATGTGTTTCACACAGCGTGTGAGTCCTGGCAACCTGAGCCTGAATTTTTGAGACAATTCCAGGGTAGCAATGAATTAATTTACTTAGATCCTTTTCCTCTTTGTTTTTTTTCCTGGAGTGATTTTTTTTTTCCTTTTCTCTTTTTTCTTTTCCTACTCCTCATCCCAATTGTTATAGTATGTTCCCAACTAAATTTACTTTTTTGTGCTGAACCTCTGTGCTTCAGAATTTTGATTCCTGCATAAGTATCAGAATGCAGCAACTATCAGAAAAGATGAATGAATGTTGAAAACACTGAGGATTTTTATATCACTTGGTTTGTCAAAGTGGCACAAATTAAACAATGCAGAAGAAACCTCCATCCTCGGTGCTAGCATTTCGGTTATTTTTCCCATTGTATGATGATGTTTGTATAATTGTTCATATATTTTTACTCTAAAAATATGAACCATGACCAGAAAGTAAAAGGCAAACTGCAAGGCAAAATAAAAACACTTCATAATTAAAAGCAATGATCCAATGATCCCAATGTGTATTTGCAGTGAAATGTTAACAAAGAGCATTGTGGTGTTTTGTAGGACATACAGCCGAGGCATTTCTTTGTTAAGAAATTTTGCACCGGTGTAGCTGGTTTCCACCACAGAAACTGTCAGAACATCAGTGCTCTGGCCCCCTTATTACTATTTGTTAAACTTTGCCTCCCAAGTGAGTAATTTGGGATTGCTGCAACCAGTTATGTAGAAGTAGCTGAAAGAATGTTAGAGGGTGGCAGAAGCACATCAACTTCGTTAGGACCATGCTGAGTTGTTGTGGAAAAAATGTAGCGCTTGCGGTTTCTTTTCTGTTTAAAAACAGTCTCTATGGAATATGACAGAAAGTGCCCCAAACCAAAAGCAATGTCTTCTATCATTTCAGCTTTAAAAATTAACTGTATTTTGATGGTACCTAGTAGAAGAAATGACAGTCAGGTGGAAAAGATGGAAAATGTATTCATGAGAGCAGCAGCAGTTCAACTGGTGAGTTCTCAACTTTTTGATAGCCCATTTGTTTCAGGTGGCAGTTTTAAGGGAACCTCATTTGTGCTTATCTGCTAGATCAAACCCTTATTATTGTCATGACTTTTGTCAGGGGCTGCTGTTTTCCTTGTCTGTTGTACGTGGCATGTCAAGCAAGTAAAATAGGGTCTGCAACTTTTTTAAATGACAGCTGCTCAAGCAGAATACGTTTTACCACTTCTTCAGGATGTTTTCTGGATGCAGATCTGTCCATCCGCTCAAGCCATGGGCCATCATTATTTTCTTGTTTTGTTGCTTCTTTTAAAGTATCATTAGTTTACTAATGAACTCTTAGAAGACGACAGTACAACGGCTTAAGCAAGTTCTACTTTTCATTCATTCAACTGCATTTTCTTCTTACAGTGGAGCATTGAATGAAAATTAGATTTGCCACCTTTATGTGTTCATTTGTGCCTCATGCTTCAGTAGGCAGAGAAATGTCCTTGTACTGAAAAGGGTCTTCGGGAATGACACAATAGATAAGGGTCCCGGCTTTGTTTTTCAGTGATTCCCCGTTAAACTGAAAAGATGTACTGTGCAAACTATGACCTGAGCCTCACATGTGAAAAACAAATTCTTTGTTTTATAGCTTGTAAAGTTTTGCTATGACATGTTTTGGAGTCAACTGCTGTTCAGTTAATTGTGCAGTTTTGTTTATGCCCTCATGGGCTGGGGAAAGGCATTGTCCTCAGAAGGGCTGCATGGCTTTAGCTGGTTGGCTACGATTCAGTACTTCCCAAGATAGGGAAGAGCATTTCCAGCTCATCATTTCTAGCTCTGTGGGATGAAGTTGGGTAAAATGCTTTAAAACATTGTCATTCAAGAAAACAGGCTTCTGAAAAAAGATAGTAAACAAATCTGTTGAGTAGGATGTTGACATATTCTTAGTTGCTAGAGTTGTTAAGTTGCTCTCATGTTAACATTTAAAACCACAGCTACTGCAGAACAGTATGAGAAAATAATCACTTTATGAGAAAACAAAACAAGATTAAGTTTGTAGCTAGAGGTATGATAAACTATTAGACAAATTGATATGGGAGGTAAACTTCAGATACACAAACTCTTGTGTCCTGCGAAGTCTTGCAGTTGTAAGTGTGAAACTTTTCCCCAGGTCCCTGTGTGATAGATGGTGCTCGTGTTTCACAGCTGGAAAAACAAGTGTGGTGAGATAAAGTGATTTACCCAGGCCTCTGAAACAGGTCAGTAGAGTATAAGGGTTACAGTTCAGTAGTCTTTACTCTGAGCCCCAAATATATTTACGGCCATGTTACTTAAGGTTGAAAAAATGCTCTTAGCAAGTTCATGCTCTCAGTGTGACTTACTCCTTTCATATCTAATCCCTCTGTTTTCAGTGACAGGACCCAGTGACCCCTTCTTGACTACTGTTCTCTTGTAATGTTGTGCTTTAAGTAGTAGAAAACTTTTCCTTGATATCTAATCTGCCCTTTTGTAAATGCATTACTTCCCGTTATGCATGCTTGTTCAGTCTTAATGTTCTCCTCCCATGTAGTGTTTCTTTATTTGTGAAATCTGCGGTGTGTTGGCTGTCTATTTGTGGGTCTTGAGATTTGTCTTGAGATTTTTGGGGATGGGGATTGAGCTAAAGATTACTAATGAGCTGATTTTTTTTTTTTTAACCTTATGGAGTTTCCTTCCTAAAGTTTTCTTTCTTAATGTGGCAAGACTCAATTATTGACTTGCTCTGTACTGGTGTAAACATACTTACATACTTTTACTTGCTCAGAGTGCTGTATTGCTCACCCTTGGATGCACAGTCCAGAAGTAACATTATCCGTGAGTTAAAATGAGAAACTTTTTTACAGAGCTTATTCCTTCCATAACGATTCCTGCTGGACTATTCTAAACTAGATATCGTTTGAAGAATGATGAAACAGAAGTTGATAAAACATGTATTTAAAGAAAAATCAGTGTGTTCCCCTGGAACTTACGATTTGGGCAATCAACAGTACTTAGGTTGATTAGCAACAGGGTTCCTCTTCCAAAACCTTAGATACTCCATGGTCATATTCCTTACGGTTTATTTAAAAATAAGCCACCCACCCCATATTAGAACATTAACACAATTTGTGGATTGAGAATAAAAATTTCCAAACTAAAAACTCATAAGCGATTACAGTACATATTTAGAATAGAAGTGTGATAGGCATATTCTGTTCCCAGCTGCCATACCAAGGTATGGTTCAGCTGGTGAACATGTAAGGAAAAGAGGAGCTGAGATTCATGGTAGTCTATGGAGAAGTTACGTTATGGAGCAGCAAGAAAAATGTCTATTTTTCTCTTGTTTTCTCCCATGGGAGCATAAGAATTATCTTAGACAATTCACTGGCAAGCCACAGAAACTGATGTGATCCACAGTGTTTGCCATGTGAGGTTTACAAAACCAATAAATTCAATTCCCTTCTCTGTCTTTTGGATTTGTATGTTGCGGGGGACTAGTCTAATGCAGACACTTGTCCTTTGGAACTAGGTGGTTTTGTTTGTAATTGTGCTCTAAGTGAGGAAAAGCTAGTTTAGATCTCTTTCACTGGTAGAGTAGCATAAAAAAACTTTAGTTTAGTTATACACCTCTTTAAATTACTCAAATATTCATAAAGTTAATCACAGATTAACAATATTTTTGCTTAGTTTCTTCTATTGAAATCGACTGTTATAACCTAAAGATTATAACCTATTATAATCTAAGGACTATTATAACTTCAGGTGACAGAGCTGACCTGCATTGTGGCAAACTGCAATGGATGGGGATGCGTAATGTACGTATAATGAGAAGATACTGTCATTCACTGTGTGGCTTGTAGCATTACAAAGTCACACTGCTAAAGGTTTCTGTCAGCCCTGAATCTGTGACACAAAGATCCTGTTTGTAGTTTTCTAATTGCAACCAGCGGAAGACAAGGGTAATGTTAGTTTTTATGACTTGTTGCTTAGCAGCGTTGATCAACAAAAGTACAACCTTTTCTTTTCCTGTAACCTTGATGAACCCAGGCTTGGACAGAGCTCATGAGCAGAAGACAAGGATTTCTGAAGTCGTGCAAAACTGTTGTTCAGTGTCTGTTAGCAGCACCTGTGGCAAACTGTCTCTTCTTGACCCCTTCATTACCTTTGCCCTTTAGTCTTCTCTCTTTCTCCCATCAAGTCTTAGAAGAAAACAGGCACCATACTAGGAAGGTGTGGAGGATGGGGAATTTAGAGACAAGCTAACTGTGCTAAGATGTATCCTGCTTACTGTTCATGGGGAAAAGGAATTGAGCTGGTTCCCAGGCTGTGCTGTCAGACCCTCCTCTCATGGCAGGAGAAACAGACTTCAGCCATCATGGTAAGGATTATTCATAGAGATGCTTTCCCAGTATTTTGGAGTAGGCAAAATAATCCGTAGAGGAAAGGGAAATTAGGGTGCTAAGAATTTCCTGGTCTTCTAGGAGGGATTTCACAAACTGAACTAGAAGGGGTATTGAATGGGTTTGAAAATGTTTAGGGGTCTGCATGTAGATATAAAGACAATTCCTCCCCCCCTTTTTTTTTTAATCTGATCAAATCTGACAAAGCCTGTAAAATAAGTGCAAAGAGTAAGTTGCTTGTTTCACCTTACTTCTGAACTGTAAATTGTTAGTCTAACTGGATGAAGGATCTTTAGTGACATCACAAACTGCAACACGTAATGTGCCTTATGATGTCAGAAGCTTGGACTAGGAGCTTTTACTGTTACTCAGATGCTCGTCTTTTACTTCTAGATCTAAGTAAGAAACAGCTAAGTATTTGTATACTTTTTCTGTCAAAAATATTATGATCCTGAGAAATCGGTAAGCTTGTGGACATTATGTGGAAAACAATGCCTTGTCAGTCTGCTGGTTTTCTCCTTTCCCCCACTTCTCACCTCCACTACTGCCTTCTCCCCTCTATCCACACTTCAGGATTTGTTGATAGCTGTTAACAGCAGTACGGGTCAACATATTAAAAGGTCGGCATGTGTTTCACAAGCCTGTAATGCTCTGGTGTCTCCTCTCTTCTGAAGTTCAAAGAGAAACTCTGCAGTCTCATAAAATTCACAGAGAGGGCTAATATTGCTGTAATCGCACAACTGAGATCAGATACAGAAAAGTTCCAGAAAAGACAGCCACACAAGAAACCTGGTTTCTGTCCTATGTGTCATGTCAAAAGTATGGTAAGCGTATGGTATCTGGCAGAGCTCAATCAAGTAAAATAAACAGCAAACTGGAATGTGAATTACATTGCAAATATTCCAATTATTATTTTTTAAATTATTTTTAATGCACAAATCTTAACAAAGTGATCTACCTGGAAATCCTGACTGCTATCTGAGACTAAGAGGAATGCCTTTCCATGCCCTTGCTTGCTGAGCAAAATTGTTTACCAAAACAGGACTTCTTTTTTTTTTTTTTTTGGAGCTGTGAATATGATTTGTCTGTCTGCAGTGAACAACAGCTGCTAATATTTGATACCTGCAGGATTCAAAACAAGCAGCTGAAGTCACGTTCTTAAATTCTGATTTACAGGAGAAGGAGCAACTTAGGTCAAAATCAATAAGCTTTTAAAAACAGTTTCAGTAAAAGCAAAAAACTTCTGTTGTTTGAGTGGTGTGATACAGAATACCTGACTAGTTCTTTCTGTGTGCAGTGGCAATAGAACCCGAGCAGATTTGAAAATTAACATTTCAAACTTTAGATAATTAAAATACTGTTGTCCTTCACCTTTCCTTTTAGCTATCCATTAGAATGTGGCATTCTCTTATAAGCAAAAAAGTATCTTTACAGTGAGACTCTTTAGTGCTGTCGTTTCCACATCAGCAACAACCAGGCAGACTGTACAGCACTAGCACAACTAAAAGACACTGTATGTTTTATTTCTGTACCAAGATTAACCAGTGGTTCTGAATTATGACGTGTTGAATAGGGAAGTCCCAGTTTCACGTCTTGCAGGATGCACGTGGCTTTCAGTTTAGCTCCAGCCAGTGCTCCAGACACTCATTCCCACTGCACACAATTCCTTGCTCTGCACTCGCTCGTATTAGAAATGCTACCGTTTTTCCACACCCTGACACCAGGAAAGGACGGCATTTGGGCACGTGCCTAAGTGTGATTGAATAGATTGTCCTAGAATACAGGTCGCCTGAGTTTTGTTCCATTAGGTGAGTTGGTTTTCCATTTTTGGGGTCGTGAATTTCATATGCAACAAGACAGGAAATTTCAGAGGGAAACTGGAATAATTAAAATAATCTTGTTTGATCCACTGCCAAGTCTTTCATCTTAGAAAACATTGGTCTGGAGACATGCACAGATCCTGTAAAGGAATCTAGTCTGGGTAGCTCTTATCTCACATTTTGAACATGTCTCCCTTAGCGTCTAACCTGCAAGGACATATCCGTGGGTGAGTTTGAATGGTTTTGGTTTCATAATTTTCTTCTTTATTAGCTGCTGCTTGAGATTAAGGATGAACTAAGTGGATCCTGAGGTTAGTGTGGCATTTCCTCATGTCGATTGCATCACCAAATCACCCCAAAAGAAAAGATTTTTGCAAACAAGACTTATGTAACTTACGAAGAGAAATAATTTTGCATTGAAAAACTGAAATAGAGATTTAAATATTTTATAAGCGGGATACAATTAAGGCTACTTTTGTTTTATAGTTTCTAAATCTAAAAGCCATAAAATTTTCTGTCCTCCCGTGCTTAATCTAGACTGTTTGTGGTAAACCACCTTGTTTGCATACCAAGAAATCGCAAGGGAGAGAAACAAATTGCTACAAATGACAAAGGTAAATCTTTTTATTCTGAAAATTATTCCTCAGCCAACTTCTCAGTAACTTAATATTCTAGAGGATTTTTGATGAAACAGTGACAGCGATTCACAGAGAAAACAATTGCTTAGGAAGTTTTCTTAACGCCGACGCCGCTGGAAGGGCAGCGAATGTGACCAGGAGCTTGAAGGCTGCTTGGGAGCAGCTGCAGTCCTTATGTCTCAGCTGCCGTACTTATAGCGAGCCCTTAGATGGTGCTGTATAGCAGCGCTCAGCCCTGCAGAACCCTCTTCAGCAGCCCGAGGGGCAGCTCCTCCACCGGGTCAAACTACCTTAGGGATGCGTTTGCCCCAGCTGAGGGTATGCTTTAATAAACTGGTTAAAGACTTCTGTAGCAACTGCCTAATTTCTTGACCCGCTGATCTTGGGCTACTGATGAAATTTAAACTTTTTTCATAAAGTTCTCGGGTGAAAGAAAATTCAGAAATGTTGCGTGAATAAGTTGTAGGAGGAAAAGTGACCGTGAGGGCCTGTGTGTTCACATCAGGGTGTTCCACACAAGTCAAAGCTTTCTGCCCAGGAGAGGAAGCACCCCCTCTTTGTTTCCTAAGGGTTATACCCAACCGCTCGCTAAGTAATGTGTATTCCTGTCCTTTGTTTTCTGTATATCCATGGATCCATAGCCCACGTCTAAAATTTTGCTATAGTTCAACCTGGAGAATGTGGATAAACTGTCTCTGGGCACTGTTAATTAAGATCAGTAAATGCAATCTGTCAGTAAAGACGTATTAAATATTAAATTCAAACATGGATTTCAGTAACTGCTGTAATTTAATTCTTACAAAACTTGAATCATGTCATGCTTAAACATCTGTGTCAAATATATTGCTGTCTATCTGTCTGTAAAACAAAGTGCTTTTAAATAATAGCTAAAGAGTTTTTGAGGGCATTTGAGGATCATCGTGATGGAAGAACAGTGTTCACCCTGGGAGCTTCCTCACATAAATATGGGTGTGGTGTTGTGGATTTCAGGTTAAATCTTCCACGCTGTGAAACTCTTTCTATTTCTGAAGAATTGAGGATGCAGATTTAGGAATTTGAGCTGTGCTGTCAATTACAAAGGAATTGAAAAGGAATTTCCTCCAGCAGGATGGGTCTCAAGCCACAAAGTAAGTTTTATTTGGAAGCTGTTGGTGAAATTAGGAAAGGCAGTTATTAGACAACTCTCAAATACTGTATCAGTATCTAGCCTTTTCTTTTGTAGTGAGGCAGGAGAGAAGCTAGATGTTGAAAATAAATTGACCTCTGCCCCTTGGAAAAGAGTTAAGTGATTGGATTTTTATAAGTTGGGAGTATAGCCTTCCTATAGTTTTACTGTGTGCTTATGCACATTCCTGTAACTCGTAAATGGCTCAGATTGTTTCCTATCTTTTACCACAGTTTGAGGGGGTTAAGCCTGGGAATATTCCACCAAAGCAAATTAAATAATTCATGTTTTCAGAATGACTTCATGTAGTCATGACTCGTATTTATTTAGAGAGGGAGAGAAAGAGCTGGTGTTGTTACAGTCTCTGTTCTATTTTTTTAATCTCTGTAACTTCCTATAACCCAACTATTTTTTTTGACCTTTGAAATGTACCAGACTGCATAAACTGAGTATCTGCTGTGCGTTCTGCTTGTCCCAGTAATTTTCATCCTATGGTCTCTACATGGTGTTATTTTAGGTGTATTCTTTGCCATTATGTGAGTTGTTAACATCACCCCAAATTCTGCCAGCATGTAAGTGGGAACAAGTATTGAACTTTTCTTTCTTGTGTGTTGAGAAACTGTAGCTGAAATCACTGACAAGTTAAATGTTACTAGGTGGTGACTTGTAGCCTAAAGCCTAGTGGCTGTAAGTTCTTACCTATGAAAAGGGAATCTTGTAGCTCTGCACAATATACCCTTCCTGCTGCAGCTGAATTTCTGCCGTGTTAAAATCCTTAAGCATCTGCAGCAATGTGTCACACTGATCTGGCATTTTGCCATCCTCAAAGCTCTCTGCTCAAATATTTGAACTGAGTGAAGCACTCCACCGAGCTGAGTGGTAGGCGAGCGTTGCTACAACTTTACAGAAAAAGAAACAGCCCCTGAGAGGTTAAAGCGACTTTCCCTCATCACGCAGCATGTCAATGGTGGAGCTGGAGTCACAGCTCAGGAGGTTCCTGGCTCGTGCTGCACTACAATGCTGCGGAGAAAGGTCATTTCCCAAAATAGTACAGAAGGTTCCCGTTTGTTATTGATAATAGGGCAACAGAGGGCTCTAGATGTATTAATAGGTCACTGTATAATGTCCTTAATAATACCTAATGAGCAACCTTGCAAAATTGGCTACATCACATTTTTCTGGGGCAGTATCACTTGCACAGTTAGTTTTGTCTACTATACTCTTGATAGGTATTTTTGTTTTGGCACTTCTAACACCACTTTATTTAAAGTAAATAGGGACATCTACAAAGTAGGCATAAATGGCCTCCCTATTAACAGTCACGTTAAGCTGCGTATTCAACTCACCTTTCAGATCAGTACAGGTCCTCTCCTGCGATCAGTACGTGTTTGTGGGCCTGCAGGCAGCAGCCAGAGCACTTCACCACTTTGAAGCCGTTGAGCAGAGCTCTGTCTGCCTGCGGAGAATGTAGGGGTGATAGAGGATTTTGGTGGCAACGTTTTCCCTGTGTTGTGTGAGACAGATCCAGTGCTCGCATACCTGGGCAGCGTAGGAGCTGAGGTGCAAGCATGGGATCCCACAGAGGTGTCAGATTTGGTGATGGTCTTCCAGGGAGGAAGGCAAACCCCATCCCTGCCCAGCGGGGCAGAGGAGAGGATGCTGAATGCTTGTGAAGGGGTTTTCATTGAGATTTGATCCCAGCCATTCCTCAAATGTCCCTGGGGTTGGGATATCTGGGTACGTATTGCTGGATCTCATAGATTATTTTTTTAATCTGCCTTTTATGAAATGCTGTTGCACCCCTTTGAACTTACTGGCTTTAGCAGTGTACTTACCAAAAGTTTCTGTTTCTTGTTTTTCCTCTAAATGAATTATTTGAATTGCTAGGTTACTTAGCAAATTCAAAATAGTCACTGAGTAGTAAGTATGAAGGTTGAGTTTATTTTTTTACTGAGCACCTAGATCTATGCATCTGCAACTACAAGAAGAAAAAAATGGTATTTTCTCTTAGCCAAGTCTGAAAAATTGCAGTGAATAGTGGTGGGAAGAATGGCATTCACATAACAAATAGTTATTGAATCAATTTATTCAGCCCTGTTTTGGTTTGAGTTTGGGTGAAGTGTTTCCAATCAGGCAAACACCAGGGAGGAAAAAAAAAAGTGGAAAACAAAATGTGTACGGAAAGTTAAGAAACGAGAGCAGGTATAGCATACAGAAACAGCAAGGGTGCTGTTCTCTCATCTTTATATCTGCAGATATATGTATTTAAATTAACAAAGCAAAAGGAGCTTTATGTGCTGCATTTGCTTTTTAATGCTGTTGGTTGAAGTAATTGGATCTATTGTTGTGGGCATTGGGAATGCCAGCTTGGCTCTTACGGTCACTGACTTGTGAACATGACCTTCTGGAGGTCAAAACACTGGAGAGCTTGCTCTGTTTAATTCTCAGAGGTACCAGTCATAATAGTTATTGCTTTGAAAAAACAATGTAGTTGTTCCTTGCTTCTATCTAGTTTGTTGTCTGTACTGAATTGTGGTGTATTTTTTTGATGTTGTGTTTTTTTATTTTACTAATTCATCTCTTCAACTATTTTTCAAGTGGGTTCAGATTTTTTGAGGGTTTGTTTGGTTTTTTTTTAAACTGCAATTGAGTTTTCACAACTGATGTTGGTTAAATAACTGCTCAGAGATTGAACTGTAAATGTTAGTGTTTTTGAGTGATGTTTTGGTACTTGATCAGGCATCCTGCTTTTATTCTTCCTGGTGATGAAGTCAGCCAGACATAGCCAAACAGTCCCACATAGGAAAAACAGCGTACTTTCAGTGAGAGAGAGAAAAAGAAAAAAAAATAAATCACTTGTGATCGATACCAAATGATTCATGGTAAATGCTGATGGCTACATAATTTCAGCGTTGAGTACCTCTGCCTTCTCTACTAGGGAACTCCAGAGAGACTTGAGTAAAACATTCTACAAAAAGAGAGACAAACGGTCTCTTTAGAGAGTCTCTCAGTTCATGCTAGTGATCTCGCCGTTTGGGCAGTGCAAAGCTTGAGTCCTTGTGGCAAAGAGGGAGGTTTCAAGGTCTGTGTGGTTTGTGTTTTCTTGCATCAGATGGCTTAGTGTGGTTTCTTTTGGTGTGAACCCTTTCCAAGAGCTAGGGGAGTTGCTGTCAGTTCTCAGCTTTCCTCCTACAAACCTGTCAAAACATACAGTACGTTAACACCAAGCATGGCATGAGACAACCCATAGATTTTGTGATCCATTACCAGATCTGCTGGACTTAGAGCAAAGCAGTCATGGCATTGGTGATTAGATCACTTCCCGTGTAAGGTTTATGTTCCTGGATGGTTCAGATGGGGATAGTTGTGCTTCCTCAGAACTTCTTTCTCTCTCCCTAAAAAACCACCAAGATATACCTACCATGTTGTCCATATCAAAGGTTCAATTTGAGCTGATTTGAATGTTTGGTTTGTTTTTTAATCCTGGTGAATAGCCTTCTTGCACCACACTGCTCCTTAAAAATACTCATGTTACCAGCTGAAATCTGCATCTGCTGTAGGGCAGTCTGGGATCTGTGGGTTGTCTTACTCTGTCTAGGTAGTAGTGAAGTTTTTCTGGAATTAGGAGAGCTTAAGCCTCCTTAAAGCTGCAATCCTATTTACAAAAGATTTGAGTATTTTTATGTCTTGCTAGAGAGCCTTATTTTTTTTCTCTGTTGCTCTGTGGCTTGGTCGGGGCAAGCAGCACACTGTATATCTGCCTGCACTTGTTTGGAATTGATGCGATGCACTGTGTGTTGTACCCAGATTTACAGCTAAGGTAAAAGGAACAACCACTTGTTACCGTCTTTTTTTCCTCCCTCCTTAATATGTCAAACTGCTCCATGCTCCTTCAGAAGTGCATTGGACTAGTAAGAACCAGGGAAAATGTGCTAAAGAAAATGGTTAGCAGAGTCCTAAATCAATTGCCTCGGGTCTCATTTCCTTCTGGGTTCTGCATTTCTGACTTGGTTTTGACCAGGGGTCTTTCACTGCTTTGTGATGGGCAAGAACTACTGAGGTTATAAAAGGTTTTGCAGCTGGAGGAGAGAAGATGCAGGGCTGGCAAGATCAGGACTCCCAGCTGTTGTGTAAATAACTTTAAGGGCATAACTTTTTTCAAGAGGCCTGTTTGTGGTTAAGTAGTTCAAGGCATTGCTCTTATTCAGGAAAGCTGGGTTTGTAGCCCAAACAGATTCAAATCCATTTGGATCCTTCCCCTTCACCCTCCCACCCCTCTTATTTTTCCTTGATATCTCTTGTTTACATGTTTTGGCCTTGCTAAAACTATCCATCCCTCAAGTTTTCTTCTGCTCTTATTTTAAGATTCTCATGAAGTTGTATTTCTGCAGTTTTTCTGGCAGTGAATCGCACTATGTATCGTTCCCCTTTTCTTTACTTCTGTCCGTAGATGGAAAGCTGCTAGAGCTGGTGTGAAATTCGTGCTACTTTTAATTACTAAGAGCAAAATCCCACTTTTGCAAAGCTCTTCTCTTTCATTTCCTTCCACACGGTATCTTTGCATCACTGTCTCCTGACTCATTTGTCAGAGGCTGACAGACCTCTCTTGAGCCTGAGAGGGCAGGTTGCAATCCTGGCAGTAAGAGGCACCTGACAGATGCAGCCCTCTTCACCAGTGTAGATGTGATGGAGGAAAATGCATTTTTTAGTTTGAGTTAGAAAAGGATCCGCATTATAGTCCCTCAGCCCAAATCCTGACCGTTTCGCTTCAAAAGATGTTGAACTTCTGTCATGCATCTGAGTGGCTGGTGTCACAGCATGAAGTCTTTATTTATAGATGTATATAAATAAAAATCAATCTTCCTCTCCAAATTGTCAAACTGTATTTCCCAAAAGCTGAAGAATCTGCAGTCTATTAACTCTGGAGTTAATGAGTGAGCCTGAGTCTCTAGAAAGAGCACCTTTTGTTCAGAAAGACGATTTGGCTGCTGACATGGGTTGTCTGCAATTTCTTCCTGCAAAAAGAGAAAATACTGCTTTTAAAGTGTTTAAAAAAAAAAACACCCAATACTGTGGTATTTTGTGTGTTTGCATTATTTCATATTTTGAGTAAAAGAAATCCTGTATAGTTGAGGGGACATATGATATAGTGGCAGCACAGATGAGATAAGATGTGCAGTCAGGGGATGAGGATGGATAATTACTTAAATAAGGTGTTCATCTTTGTGCAAGGAAGAGGGTAGATCATTGGAAGCAGGTGCCCTGAGCAGCCGGTATGGCTGTCTGCTGTTCACCTTTCCAGGAGATGGGTTTGAATTACGCTGTGCTGTTTGATCATAAACAGGAAAAAAGAACCATATTTTGAACGGGAAGTACCTCAAGGTTAACTGCTGTGCCTTATAAATTAAGAAATACCAGTTGTTTTGCTTCAGGGGCAGCCTGTGAACCATGGTGGATGCAGTCCCCGTTTCCTAGTTAGGCTGCATTAATCTATTTTCTGACACCTCACACGTCCAAAATAACTTGTAGGCTCTGTCAGGGCACAGCCATGTTGAGCTTGCTGGTGAGAAAATGTTGGTTTCAGGTCCTCCTACAGCTCTTTGATTAGACCCTCAAACTCCAGCCTCTCTATTCCTGGAGAGTTTTATTTCCAATCATCTCAGGTGTTACCACCTGAGTCTCAGGTCCTTCCTTTAATGACCTGAAGACTGGAAGGCGTCTGGCACGTGCTTGATTGTCCATTAGTAAGAGAAACTGTGCCTGTTATCAAGAACACCAAGAGATACATCAGTAAGGGCAAACGGATGGTGTGCGGACAGGCTGCTGCCCTCTCTGGGGCTGTCACTGCCCAGTGTCCCACATTTGGAGTTGAAAAGGGAGAGACTTTCTTCCCTGCAGTTTCGGAGCACTTAGCAGCTGCCTCTGGCCTGTGCCCGTGGGTGAGAGGTTTCTCTGTGTTCTCCCACCTTCCTGGGAGAGCTCTCAAAGACCTCTGAATAGGTGGGAGGGTATCTTTCCTTGGAGGTAGCTTTCTTCGTTGGCTCTCCTATTTATTGCCAGGAAGGAAAGGGGAAACAAGGCTACCACCGGAATTCAAGATGAATGCTTCCTTGGGATGGTGTAAGTTTTCAGATTTCACTTGCCTGACAATATTAATTGCATTATTGGGTGTTGCAGGTGCTTTTTCCTTTCATGTTAACAGGAAAGAAGTCTTCAGAAAAGTCCCCTTGCATTACTGGGCCTGTGATGAGAAGACTCGAGGGTCTTAGCTGTCTTACTGTAGAAGCAGGATAATTGATTTGAGTTCGTTATGGCACTGCAACTTGTTACAACAAGTGGGCCACCCTCTGCAAGAACAGAGCGAGAGGAGGCAAGGTATGTGCACCTCGGTGAGTGCTGCTGGGGTGGAACGTCTCTGGCTTTCAGTGTTTGCACAGCAAATTCAGTGTCAACAGACGCGTAGACAGCAGATCTCAAAGGAGTTAGAGGTAAATAGCCTTTCTTTTTGAGGCTTCTAGAAAGAGCTGCAGAGCTAAGGGATTTCTTTGAGTTTTTGGCCTGTCATGACTTGGCAGATGACTTGGGAGGAGGTAGTCCCTGGTCATTTGGCAGTGCCAACAGCGAGCTTTGACCCATGCAAGCGTTTGGCAGCTAGGGACCATTCACGCTAGAGACTTGAGAGTCCTGGCCTCTCTTTGGCTGCCAGTGGCAGTTTTTGGTGATCTATTTTATTTTCATTTGGTCATTAAAAGTAAAAGTTAGGTGTCTCAGTTCCTCTATTAGGCTAGCCCAGGAAGCTAAAAACGTCCCATGGGAAGCAAATTTTCTGAACTATACAAAAAAAACACCCCACCCATTTTGTTTTGGCTCCCTAAATGTGGAGGATTCTTGAAGTCTCTACGACCAAATAAGAGCCGGGATCTTGACAAGCTATTGATTAGGTGACAAAAAAAAACTAATGACTGGACTCATGTGACTTCTGCTGCCAAATATAGGCAAAAACAGGCTATTATGGTGATCGACTAAAAGATCGTGATGGAAAACATCCAGTTACTAAAGAATGCTCAGGAAAACCTCTCTGTGTAAAGGATTTTGGGAACCAGATCCAAAGGCAGTTGGTCAGAACGTGGCCAGTAGCACCCATCATCAGGAACCACAAATTCTGCTCCACAGAAAATTCCTGTGTCTTTTGAAACTTGTCTGACAGCAAAACATTCCACTGGAAGAAACCTCTGTGCAATCCCAATTTCTGGATTTTTTTTTTTTTTTTAATTCTTTTTTCTTCTGAAGTGTTAGTCAATAGCATTTACCCTTAGAGCAAGGTGCTGGCTGGACCTGAGGAATGAATGGGCCAGTCTAGCAGGGTCAACCCTTTTACTACATATGGAAGTGAACTGTGAGCAGAATGAGATTTTCATGTAAAAGTGGAGAGGGCCAGAGGAGGGTGACAGCAGTGATCACAAGTACGAAGTGGCCTCAGCTTGTGGTGAGAGCAGACAGCGTGGGACTGTCCGGCTCAAGGGCCTGCAGCGGGCAGCCATAAAATAGCTTGGGGATGGCTAATCAGGAACTATTTTTGCAGTGCAAGTAGTGAGGGGGCAATTTAGTGTACCACTGCAGCAAACGAAGTACTTTTTTACATAGTGGATTTACATGTAACTTGTGGAACAAGGCGGTGCTGGAGATAGGAATAGGGTTAAAGAACAGGCCACGTTCAGTGACAACAGGTCAATCCTGCCTCTGTATCCTAAGTCCTGCCTTATGTCTCAGGCAGTCACGTTAGGAGTATGTCAGATAGATAGGATTTACTGCAGCAGCACCAAAGGGACCTCAGTTAATTAAACAGAGCTTAGAAGAAAACACAAGCAGATTCTTTTTTTTCCCTGTTAAATTCTTTGTTACGAGTTGAGCTGGGCCAGGATACTGGGAATGCTGGGATGTGGGGAGGGTGGGGTGGGTGGGGGGTGGTTCATTCCAGCTACACACGCCACCATGACTGCACCATGCCCATGAAGCAGCTGGAGCTCAGCACCAAGCGCGTGTTGGGCCATTAGGTGATGTGTGAGGCCACTGAGTGTGCCGAGACCATCCACCCGGAGACAAGTACTGCCAAACCTGTACACGCTACAGGTGGGCTCACTGCTGTAAAGCAGAGATGCTGCAACCGAGTTAAAGGTGATACTTGCGAGAGCTTTAGACAGTCAGTACGCACACGTAGATGTGTATAATAACCTTTTACAGTGTACCTGGCATTGTTTTCCAGTTAAAATTGGATGTGAATTAAATTTTATTATGCCATTATTAGCTTTAATGGACTAGCCATAGGAAAGCAACAATGCATTTATAGCAAAATGCATTTATCCATAGAACGCGATATCCCAATTTTGGGAAGAGATTAAGTGCACCCTTAATTATATTTTCCTGGTTTGAGTGGCTGTTCTTCTTAGAGAAATCTGTCACTTTGAATAAGAATGAAACGTGACTGGTAAAAATACAATGTTATCACAGTATCACCATATAACTAGATCTTATTTATTTTTAATTGAAATGTCAACTTAAAGATGCAGTGCATATTTTTAAACCGTAGTAACATTATATTTAGAGCTTTTCATTAAGTTTAGGTATGCAGTCCAATTAAAAATAGGTAGCTAGGTATAAAAACATGAAGTTTAATGCTTGCTTACTAAACAGTCAGAGTGCAAACAGGAACTGGTATGTTTTAAAAGTGTCACTGGCATGAGTGACAGACACCATTGCATGCATATTATTTCAGAATCACACTGATGGAGGGAGCATGCCTGCAACTATTTGTCTTTACTTATATTCCCATGCCATTTATTTTTTTTATCAATTTCAGGAAAAAAGACACTGTGATTTTATTGCTAAAACAACTACTGCTTCTAACTGTAATGGAATGCAATTGTACGCTGTGTACTGGAAAGTCTAGATATCAGGAAACTGTTAATCCCTGCAATACAAGAAATCCATAGTTTATCATAATTTATTTTTCTGGTTCTAGCAAGAAATTCTTCATTAATCTACCCACACAGTTTTAGAGAAGTTAGTTGTACAAGAAAGCCAAATGACTTTTTGCTTTCTCCTCCAGCAACACTTGCCCTCCGTACCCAGACACATGGGCATGATGCTGCACAGCGCGAGATGTGCGACAGCATGGAGGTGCCCGAGGCTGGCACCAGCACTGACAGCAGGGCAGTGCTCTGCTCCAGCCCTTAGGTCTGGCTTTTTGGCAAATTAGTCAGCGTCGGGCATCGGACTGATAGTGCTGCCGTTGTGGGTGTTGAGGCAGAGAGGAGCAGCAAGTCTTTTCTCGGTAAGGTCTAGACCAGGCTCATGTGGCAAAATGCTTAAGGAGGCAGTGAGAGCAAGCCGGGGAAAACACGCTCATATTCATTCACGCAGTTATGCATAAATAGGTTCTAAAGTCCTACTCAACTATGCATGAGCACGTTAGTTACAGCTTTGACCCTCCCAACTGGCTTCCTGTTAAATCTGTTAAAAAGCAAATTCTTTAGTCTAGCATGTGAATGAAGTTTCCAGTCTTAAGTAACAGGGAAAGAATCAAGAAAGTATTTGATTTTTTTTTTTTTTTTTTTCACCAGCCAGAAAATGAGGCCTATTTTTGGTTTTGGTCACATTAGGCTGTGCTGTGAACATTGGCATGAAGGTCTAGGGGCTCAGCGATAGAGAGCATTTTTCTATTCTTTGTTTAAACAGGCACCTTCCCAGAAGAGTAACAAGCCAAAGTTTGCAGTTCCAGTGAAATGCTGTCTGAGAAGTGCTGGGAAGAAAAAAAAAAGGTATGTGATAGAAAGTAGAGGTTTGAAAAGTAAAGTAGAGCAGAACTACACGCAAACAACAGCGCATACTACAGGAACTCAAAGCCTTTTTTTCATTAACTGTAGCCTAAATTGGAAAAACTGTTGGTTTTGTGGTTTTTCTTTCCAGAGTTACGCCGTATGTTGCATTTTAATCGGGGGGGGGGG
>RSEF01000004.1:34567726-34589212 GCA_003993805.1 Himantopus leucocephalus | reverse complement strand
GGGCAGAAATAGAACAATTTTAAAAAAAAACACACCAAAAAACCCCCACAACAAAACAAACCCACCACCTAGCATGGAAAACCCTCCCCCCATCTTGAAGTAGGAAATGGGGCACAGAGGCTTCACAAGGCTGCAAAGAAGTGCCAGAGTATCACTTTGTACTCTTCCAACTGTACAGTTGGGGTTTTGGGGGGGGGAGTTTGTTTTTTTTTTTAAACTTAATGAAACGTTTCCATCCAGTTTCTGTGTCCCCACCCCCACTGCTCATCTTCAGCTCTAAATTATCCTTTTTTCTTTTTTTTCTTTTCTTTTTTAAAATGATGGGTACTTAAGAGAGTAAGTACTTACTTGTAAATATAGCCACTGCCGGGTTGGTGGAAGACAGCTGTTGTGCACATGTGGAACACAACAGCTGCATTTCTGATGTATTGCCTTGTATCCAGCAACTGGATGGCTTCCGAGTATACATAGCATTATGTTCCCAAGAGCTACACAGCAAGCCCACGAGCCAAGTAAAATTCTGGTCTTCGGTTCAGATGTAACCTGTTAACTCGGCCTGGGTTTGCCAAGACACGTGTGACGTCTGAGCTGTCCTGACTGGCTTGACGCCAGCAGTGCTGTACTCCAGCCGGTACACACTCCAGGGGAGCTGGGCAGCAGGCTGCGCCCTGCAACCTCCCACCAGGGTTTTTAGGCCAAGATTTTTAAAAGCAGCCAGCGGATTTGTTTGGTCAAGATGAGTCGCATTGAAGACACTCACCTTTCAGGGGGCATTGAGCTCGGGGCACTAAACTCACCCACCCACCCCCAACCCCCATCCCTTTTGCAGGGACTCCTGCTGGGCACTCGGGCATCAGCTGCCCCGCATCCACGGTTAGCTGTCACTTCTGGAATTTTTAGCTGCTTCACTGGTGGTTTCTAAAACTTTGATGCAAAAGATGATGCCTCTTCCCTTGCAGACTGCTTGTGTGCCTCTGCGATGAGAAGGTGACGTGCTCCACAGCCACTGTAGTGGTTGGCAGGCCTCCGCGTAGGAGTGATGGCGCTAGTGTTTTATTAGCTCTCAGAAAATATATAGCAGGGAAGAGGCCGTGCAGGCTCCTCCACGCTCTGCCTGAGCTCTGACCCCTCGGGCAAGAGGCTAGATTGCTTTTACAGCCAGTACTTAACCTTGCTGCAGAGACTTGTCAACAAGGAGGCCAATTAGCAGCAGATACGATGGTGGATGATACAATGCAGGTGTCTGTCTGTTAGGAGCACAACTGATATATTTTAAATACAACATGTATTTTAAAACAGGGCTCTGCATAACTGATGCCATCCCATGCAAAAGAATCCCTCTCTACAGTCAAGCGTTACAGAAAATTTGAGGTGGTTTTTTTTTTTCCCCCCCCCAAAGTCTCTCTCTCTTAAGCCTTGTTCTGCTGGGCTTATGATGACTGTGGCAGGTGTAGGATTATAAGAACTAATTCTGCTTGAAAAAATGTCCACTTTTAAATTATTTTTTTTTTTAACATAAATGACATACTAAAATTATATGCAGATGCAGAATGAAAACAGGGCAGTTCTTGCTGTTCTGTGAAGATCAATACACAGAGAGCTTTTCTATCACCACACATGCATCAGAAAAGACATGTTAGGGAAAGTTAATTAAAATTGCACAGGTCTACAAGCATGTTATAACCACCTGCTGCAAAGGGGGCTACAACAGTGGCTTTTTATCACATACCAACGTGTGACACCAATACCCCTATTTGGGTGCACATCAGGTTCTTCTGTCAGAGGTACGGGTTTTGGTAAAGCTAGAGAGGCTGATTGCAAGAGGACGGCTAATGTTTTGGTTGCGATTGGGCCCAGGCTTTTAAACAGAAGTTTACAGTAAGGCTCAAGGGCTGGAGCTACTACAGGACTTGCGCTTAGCTGCTAGCTCACTACTGATGCAGGGTAACAGTGCCGAGAGGCACTGAGACACTGTCAAATAGTGCAGAGTGCACTGCTTCCAGAGACAGACATCTCCCATCTCCTCTGCCAGCAAACGTGTTCTTTGACTCACTCCCTGCACCTTCTCTGCTTGTTTTAACTGAACATTTGAACCTACACCTTAAACCGTTGTCTCAATTAAATGAAGGGTTATAATTTACAACAGAACTGTAACAACTTACACAAACAGAGTTTTAAAACTATCGAGACATAACTAGGGCTTTGAAATACCTTTCAAAATTATACTGGAGAATTTGTGTGATCATTGTTTAATTGCTAGGATAACTATTTACAGCTAGTGCAAAAACCCTCATGCATAGAAAATATAAAGTGCTACCCTTACAGATATAGTGCAAGAAGAGAGAAAGACCAGCTCTTCTTGGACACCTCACCATCCTAATGTGATGGCAGCTAGAGCTGCCTTCCTTTCACCTAACTAGTCACCAGGGAAAGGAGGAGCAGTGGATGCAACACACAAGCTGTGAACAGCACCACGACCCTAACAAGGTACTGATAGAGGCCCTGAAAATTAGTATCCGCACCCCAGCAGAAATAACCATAAGAATATTTCAGTTGGTTAGACCTTAACACTGCCCTAAATGAGGGCAAAGGGCAATCCACACGTATTTAATGTTAACATTAATTTATCTGAAGGATAACTTTTATCTAATGAATACCCAGATTTTTTTTTCCCTTGGTTAGCGTTTAAATACTCTAACCTCCTTTTAGGATGTTCAGTATCTTTTCTTGTTCAGTGGAGCCAATAATATCTTTGCCTCTTTGAAATTTGTCTGCTCTGAGGGTTCCCTTCTTTAGCCTCCTCTGTGCATCTTAATTATTTCATTAATCTTTGGTGAAAAAAAAGCAGCTTTTTCTAAAATGCTGACAAAATGAGTACATGATATTTTTACAATAAAATAGATTTCCACGACAATCTTTTAATGTACAATGGTCCTTTATCCACTGTGTAGCTCCTCTTTAAGGAAAGAGTTCTCCCAAGCAAGGCCAGGTTCACCAAACTACCAGTTAAGGATCTGATTTCTGACCTGCAGGGCCGAGGAGGGTAGGGCCGGAGAGCTCCATCATTCTCCCGTCCGAGCAGACTTCTCAGAAGTTATCCCCCTTGCGGAATTGACCTGGCAGGTTGGTACAAGTACAGAGCCACAGAGGGAAGTCCTGATGGAGAAATACAGCAAATACTCCTAGGATGGATAACGCTAGGAGTATTTGCTGTATTTCTTCACCAGTGGTAATAACCAGAGCTTTCCTTTTCAATTCAATTGATAACATCTTACCTTTTTTCTTCGCATCTTCTTGTCTTGTAGGAGAATCCTTTCCTCCTCCCTCCAAATCAAGCCTAAATCTACTTAAGGTGAAAAAGGAGAGGAAGGAAAACCAATAAGAAACAAGAATATAGCCAACCTTTTTAATTAGAGTATATTGTACTTCCAAACTGGATACACTAGAAATTGGCAATGCAACATAAGATGCAAAGGAATATACCAGTTACTGTCAAAATGACCCTGTACAGCCTTATAATGCAAAAAGCTTTATACAATACAAATTTTTATTAATGTACACAAACCTTGACAGAATTATATTTGAACATAATACAACAAGTAAAANAAAAAAAAAAAAAAAAAAAAAAATAAAAAAAAAAAAAAAAAAAAAAAAAAAAAAAAAAAAAAAAGGACAGAAGAAAGAAAAAAGTGCTGAGAAATTTAACTGAATTGCCGAATGGAAAAACACGCTAGCTTTCGTTAAAGAATGCATAGTGAAAACCAGTATGAAATTACCTTTATGGTGGGGGGGGAATTTATCAGAACTGTTGGTCGTTAGTCAGTAGGGGAAACCTCTGGAGAACATTCCTTTCTTTAGCCTTGAACTGCAAACCAATTATTTTAATATGCATGAGCTCTGATAAATACTGTATTTTTTTTTCTTAAAAAAATAAAAACCTCCTAACACACTTTTCCTTACAGAGAAAACTTCTATAACTTGCCAGAAAGAATTAATTTATCCTTTCCAAAGTGCTAAACAAATTTCCCAGGTACGTTAAACATTACTACGTCAGATACTGGTACAGTGGAACATTGTCGAACACGTGGTGTTCGCATGCTGACAGCCCATTCTTGGAAGGTCCAGCCCTATTTCAACTGCCGTTGGGTTTACATAAAGTGTCCTACTAATCTTCCTACTTCTTCCTCCTAGATAGCTGTACTTTACCTATCGGTTTGAAAAATAAGCTTTTTGATTCGGAAGTGTTTGCTCTTCTGTGGTGGGGTCAGAGTGTATTTTAATTTAATACATTGAGTGTGTTTTAAAGAACTGGTATAGTTTCGGGATGCAGATTGCATATTTCATGCTGTCGAGATACTCAATTTTTGATGCTTTGAGTACTGAATAATACAGCGCTGCCTATTTTGTCTGTACTCCGGGGGAGGGGGTGGGGGATGTTACCAGGAGTTCTGATGGAGTGAGGCATGGCAAACAGGGCCCTGAGTTAGGTAGGTTGTTTACAAAGGTTTGTACATACTTTGGAACAGATGGCTTTTCTTTACTGCGGAGACAGACAGAACTGCCACATGCTCATTAGAACCAAAACTGTCTGCTGGAATGTAAACAAAATGGTGGGACTTCTCTGTCCTTTAATTAATAATTGCAAATGATAACCTGCGACTATTTTGGATCCTTCCCCCTTGTAAGTAGCTTCCAATATGTTAAGAGGAGTGCACAGATTAAGATGCCCTCCCTGAACAGGAAGAGTTTGGTCATGACAGTGGAGAATGTTTGGCCATCTCAGTGCAAAAAAAATGTAGGAATCTTGCAAATAGGTTAAATGATGCAAGTTTCGCATCAAAAAAGTATTTCTACACAAGCTTCATTTAAGAACTAATGAAGACTGAGTTATGTTTCTAGTTGTGCATATGGCTAAGAGCCCTTGTGGACCAGAAATGCCTTCCTGAACTGGGGTGTTGCTTGAGTGCTGTCACGAACAAGGGCTTGGCTCCAACTGGCCTGTCGGATCCCCCATCCCACAACAACCTGCAGAAGTTCCTTCAGGACAGGATGCGGGTGGGTGGATGGCATGTTAGATGTGACTCAGGGCACCTCCTGCGGTGGCTTGGCCAAGGGACAGAGAGGGGACTCTGGCAAAAGCTAGGTCAGACATTTCTAATACCCGGTGAAAGACATCGAGATCCGAATCCAAGAGACACCATGGGAAACAATAATCCAGTAAAAAAAGCATTCCTGTAAGTCACACGATGATTTTGAGATGTTTCATATTTTATACTTCCGATTTTAATGCAGAGTGTATTTAATCCTGATCTTTCTTCCTGGATATTAAGTTGTCTAAGAAATACAAATCAATTAACAGTCAGTTAGCTTCTCTTAAATTAAGATCACTCTTGGCATTTTGAGATTAACAAAGGTTATACAACCAATCCGCAGTTGTTTCTTCCTGCAATAAAGTGCTACATATAACATGTCATTTTAATGACCACAAGTAGGAGCGTTAAATAAGTATAAAGTTAGCTTCCTAGCAGTGTACACTCTATCCGCCATTAACAAAAAGGAATAAACTATTACTAATAACATGGAGGGTATCGATAGGACTGTAGAATTTGCAAGTACAATTGAAATACTGAGGGTATAAAAGAGAACTGTATGGTTCAAACAGCATCTTTTTATAGCTTTATATTTCAAAGAAGTTACTGGTACCTTTTCAAATAAACAGTCGTCTTACCTTCAGCCCACAAATTATTTTTCTTTTTTTTTTTTTTGCAAGTGAGAAACAAACTAGTGCAAGACTAAAGCACTGTGCAAAACTGCCTTTTTTTTTTAGTCTGAGTATTTATACCCAGAATTTATCCATACCCTTTTTTTTTAATCCCCTTGCTGGATTTTTTTTTCCACCATAGAATTCTAGTTATGCAAGTTGTTCCTGCAAACTAAAAGGTAACCACTGCATAATACCATATATATATATATAATATTTATATGCCCTTTTAAAACAAAAGATGTATGCTATGGCCCAGACGCAGGTGGTTGTTAGACCTGTGTAACAGTTAAGAATTGGGCCTGCTGTGTGGGTGTGTAGACTGCACACACTGCGTATGTGTGTGTGCGCGTACACAAGATTTTCATCGTCATACTCTCATCCTGCAGTGCTGAAAACAACTTTTTCCTCATCAGTTCTACCCCAAATCCTCAAACCTTGACAACTGAGTACAAGGCATCAAACAACTAAGGGAAGCTGCAAACAGCGTTGAAATAATACACCGATCCACCCTGAACCAAGCGTTACGCTTTCCACAACTCTGCAGTTCAGAGGGAGACAGGAGGGAAGGGAGGGAGCAAGTGTGTGAAAAGGAGAAAAGAATATTCATTAAATAAGCCAATACAAGGGATGTGCAAAAGCAGTATCATGGGCACGCTACAGGCAGACTCTCTTTCAAGCACCCGCACGCACACAAAGCCCCAAAATAAAATGCATCAATATGTAATCTTACAAGTGCTGATTGCCATTAAGGACACTCTTTTTCAGCTTAACAAGACAAAATAGTTTCTTAGATAAGAGTACTGGGAACATGCCTCTGAAGGTAGAAGTATGCAGTAGGTCACCTCTTGAAGATTTAATAAAGCAGCTTTCATGTCAATGCAATAAGTATACACACAGAGCCATTTTCTAAACCTTACTAATGATATAGTACAAGTGTTCGTTACCTCTTCGGTCTACGTTTTGCAGCAATGTATACCTGCTGGGTTTGTTGGGGTATTTTTGGTACAGAATGTAACTGCCCTCAGACAGTTTCTGCCCTTTCTGTTAGTCCAAGGTAGGCAAGGAAGGAGTGTTTAGGTGAAGAGGCACCTCCCGGTGCAGTCTGAGGTCTGGGTGGATGGAATGTGAGATCGTAGTGGTTTTTGGGGAAAAACATTGTTAAAGGAATAAGGTGGGCAAACTCCGAGTTCCAGTATTTATCAAAGCACAGGGAAGCGCCGTTGATGGCCAAGGCTTTCACCGCCAAGTTTGGCTGTGCCCCGCTGCCATGTGCAGCTGACATAGCCACTGTTTGCAGAGCCTGGGAGGCAGACATAACTGAGAGGGGCGACAGGAGGTTTCTGGAGCTGTTCACTGGTAGGAGCGGACTGGCTTCCTTGGAGGTTGAATACTGGCCCTTCTTCTCCTCTTCGGAGCAGTCCCCGTTCTGGTGCTTCTTCACGTGGCGGCTGAAGACAAAAGGGTGGGTGGTCTTGAACAGGCACTCGTCGCAGCTGAAAGTCTGGCGTGGAGCATGCTTCAGTTTCTTGTGCAAGTTGAGATTGTCTTTGCGTTTGCAGCTGTAGCTGCACTGGTCACAGTGAAAAGGGCGCTCACCGGTGTGGACACGCACGTGTTCAATCAGCTTGTTGGCGGTCTTGGACAGGTAGCCACACTGGTCGCACTTGTAATGGTTGCCAAGGCGGTGTTCTCGGATGTGCATCTCCAGCTCCAGCTGATTTGCTTTCACTGTCTGGCAGATCCGACACTTGTACTCCATCTTGTAGTGAGTCTTCAGGTGGCACTCCATCGCTGCGGGGCGGTTAGTGGAGTAGATGCAGAATGGGCACCTGGCAACACAGCAAGGAAAGGCAGGGACAGAGAAAAGAGAAGTCACTCGGCTTGAAGACCTGCATTCCTGGTTTAACCCTGTCACTCAACCCCTCTCTGACCTACTAAAGAGGAGAAAAAGGCACTTCGCTCTCCCTGTAAAGCCTCTTGAATACTTGGTTCACCTTGACACGTCTCTACTTAGAGGAGGTTTGCCCATTTAATGGCAGTAGAGCTCACGCATTCCTAGGAAAACACTGATTCACTCTGAAGGAGCATCCCTTTAATCTTCTGGCTTACCTTGACGGGGAGGATTCTGCAAAGCAGGCCGGGTGGTGCAGAGTAGGGTGACTGATTCACAGGTACTTTGTGTAACGACATTCCTAGTGTTTGCACGAAGTCACTTTGGCCATTTTTTCCATTAAGAAGTGGTTTAAAGTGAGTGTTTACAGATGAGTATGAAAGCAGCTGTTTAAGTAAAGATGGAATAAACTTGTAATACCACATGTACAGCAAAAGCTTAGGAAATTCCTTTTATGTGACCTTGAACAATAAGCTTGCTGGGTATCCTGCTAGGAGCAGCTGAAAGCGCCTGTTAGCATGACTTGTAGGGATTCCCATTTCTGGGAGATGAGCTAGCCCTGCTCAAAGGGGGCGTGTGTTTGGCAGTGTTTGCCTACAGCCGCCTCTGCCATGGCAGGAATTGTTCCCGTGTAGGAACAGGATGTGGGCTCCGCTTACGCGCCGCAGCAAGCGTCCGGACCGGGGTGGACGTGGCAAAGGGCCTCACCCCTGGTTCCTGGACCAGGAAGGACCCAGAAGGCTGGAGGAGGGAATCTTGAAAGCTTGGAAGGAAGCCTGAGCTGAACAAGCCTGGACACCAACAAACCCAAAACACACCCGCTTTTGCTCTATGTAGCTGAGAGGAAGTTGGTGAGGACAGCCAGGGATCCCTGCTGTATTAAACAAAGTGCACTCCCTTCCCGATCTAACTGGTGAGCTAAAAGAGCAGGTCTAGATAAAAAGATACGAGTAAGGCACCTGGCTACTGTCTTACAGACACCTCTACCTGCCGCTGAGCTGCATTCACTGTTTAGCGGGTCTGCCAATTGTGTTCTAGCATTTCAGGTCATTTCCAAGCAGAGATCTTCTCTCTCCATGGGTGTTTCCCCCTGCTACAACTGGTTGCATATACAGGTTTAATATTAATCTACCTGCTAATTGAGAGACTTGGGAGCACAGGAGGACAAACAGGTACTAAGACATCCGGACACTCTTCCTGATGCACATCAAGTACTCTGATCCAGAGAGGGAGCCTGGCATTGAGGCTGCTAACGTGATTAGCTCTATTGTAACAGAGGACTCAGCTGTCTATGCGCACATACCTCTCCTGGGCTGGGTGCTCTCTGGATCAGAATCTCAGATTTTGACCTGGAGCTGGAGAAATCATGTTTTTTTTCTCTTCCCCCGCAGCAAACAGGAGACAGAAAAATACATTTTACTTAGATCTCTTCAGGCTCTTCTGGATGCCTTAAAAAAAAATAAATCAGAGCTTTTTCTTAGGTGCAGCTTTCAAGGTACCCAATTATTACTTGAGTTGGGCAGGAATAACTTATGTGGACTGAGAAGCCCATTCTGTCAGGAAGGTCTGAGTCATAGGTCATGGTTTTTCCTTGGTAAATAGAACAGATTCTGTGTAGCTTAAACCCAAAGTACATTAGACAACTGGTCTGTACGTCCAAGACAGACATCCCTTCGTTCTGGCACACTACTTGTTTCTCAGTCTGGTCTTCTTCCCAGATTCAGTCATCACATCTCAAGTGACCACAGATCCCACTTCGTGGGACTACTGAGCTGGAGACCAGACGCTGCCTGGCAAACAGAACCAGTTTTCAAAAACTGCAGTGCAAACCAATAGAGCTACTCGTGGTAACGTTAAACGCAGCGTGCTCGTCATGTGACACTTACAGTGCACTGAAAGCATTAGTATGCTTAGACAGAGCAACAGAAGCAGGGAGTCCTGTGCTGAACCCTAGCAGGGCTCGAAGTGGTTCCAGCCTCTTTTCCTGCAGCAGCTGGAACAGAGACCAGGGACGTGCATCTTGCGTAACGTCACATTGCCTGCCCACAGAGAGCAAGCATATGGCCCCAGCAGTCACGCCTTCCCTCGGGGGTCCAACTTTGACATAAGGGCACGCTCATTCTCTAGGAACACTGCTCTGCACCAACAGACCTTAAAGGACACCACCTTAGCCAAAGCCAAAGGGTTTTTTTTCTTAAAAGAGTGTATTACTCGTTACATGTTAATTTATGCAATAGTAATCATTCTGGGGCATGCAAACCAAAGCAGAAAGCATCAAAGTTATTAATTCTTGAAGAGGACTGACTTTACGTTAAAGTCTACAAAGGTTCTAACCTTTAAGGTTATAACTTCATACCTAGTCACAGAGACTGTTACGGGCTTTAGTTGCTTTGAGCCAGGTGCAGAATAGAGCCTGTGCTGTGTGCTCTCCTTTGCTCTGATGCCTTGAAAAAAACTCTCTTAGTTTGCCAACACCTCAGCGTAGCGCTGCCTCATTCTCTCTAGGACCCATCACGTACTGTCTCCTATTTGACTTGAATAGGGAAAGGACCGTAGTTCGTTACAGCTCTAAGACCAGTGGATACCACATCTGCTGCGAGGTTACCGATCTGATGTAATGATACAAGGCTTGGGTCATCTAAATAAAAGGAAGCTCCAAATCTGGGTTATCAGACATTTAACTAACCCTTTCTAATTGACTTCTTTTTGTCCTATCCCCACAGTATTAGAGGTGCTTAACACAGTAAAAGTTTGTGTACTTGCTTTCCTTACTTGAGCCCACCGGTGGGGACAGTGTGGCATTTCTTGTGCTCCAGTAATTGTTCAGGTGTCTTCATGAACTTGTGGCACACATCACACTCGAACATCCGTGTGATGAGGTGGATTTGCAGATGGCGCTCAAACATATTTTTTGTTTTGCAGACAAAGTTACAGAAAACACATTCAAAGCCTGAAAAATAAACCAGGAATATTTATTGCTTACATTACGGCCAGATCAACTGGGTAGAAGGTGACAGTTTGTATTTGTTTAACAATGTTTTACCTTTCTCTGACTTCTCTTCAGTGTTCACTGTGGTCTGACTACCAGGCACTACAGAAATGACCAGCAGGTTGTTCGAACCCTTGTTTTTTGGGGTTATATCTGCATCTTCTTTGCTGTTGGCAGAGTCACTCAGTGCTGACAGTGAAGATGAAGACGGACTGTTAGATTCACTGGGTGTCTTTCGCTCTTCAGCTGAAAAACGGGAATAAAAAGCAATAACTAGTATAGCAGATTAGATGGACTCTCAATGATCCTGTTTTAAATTTCAGGAAAGATATTTATATTTAAAGTTAATTTAAACATGCTTATAAACAAGGCTGAACTTAATCGATCTAAGATCATAGTTGCACCTTTTTATTAGCATTTACAACAGTACATCTCTCTGTTTATCCTAGAATTGAGTCTGTCTGTGATGGTAGTGGGAAGGAAGCATGCAACTCTACCTCATTACGAGGCTGAAAAAATCCCAAGAAAACACTTTGATTAGTTCAGAGTTCAAAAACAATGAAGAACTTGTCACTTAGAAAGGAAACAGATCTTCTGTAGGTTTGGGGTGCGGAAACCAAAAGGGCCTACTGGTCCAAGCTAAACTTGCCCCACCTTTCCATTTACATGGGTCCGATGGGTAAATCTGGGAGGAAGGGCAAAGGAGAATAATCTCACTCATTGTCCTGAGGAGCATCCTCAGTAATGATTGTAAGAGATAATAGCATGGTCTCAGATTTATGTGTTTTTTTATTAGGACCTCTTATTGAAGATAATGAATTAAAAAAAAGCATTAAAAAAAAAAAACACCAAAAAACCCCAGCTGAAACCCGAGTTTCCTTATGTGTGCAATGAACGTATGAAGTTCAAATCCCAAACCCTATCACACACTAGAAACGAACAAGAGTGAGAGTTCTCATATGAGAACTGCCGTGAGCCAATGAGGTAAGGATGGGCAAATTATTACCTCCCACCTATGTTTTGGTTTAATCAGAGCTGTGTTAAAAGGAGACTTTGCTAAAACTTCATATTCTCTATGTGATAAAGTCCCCTGATCAAGGCCTCAGCAAACACCAGTCCTTACATGCCTAGCTTTAAATTGATGAGCAGCACATTTAAGTCTAAGACAAAAATGTAGGAATGCACTAATGAAATCTGATGATCCAAGCTGTCAATAGGGAGGATGACTGGGATATCATATAGAAAGAGGCACCGACCTTGGGGACCAGAGTAATAGAAATGGAATGAAATTTAATAGTACTGAGTACAAGGTTATGACCTGAAGGGCCAGTAACAAGAATTTTTGCTACAAATGAGAAGTGTTTAAGTTGGAAACAGTCAAGGAAAACAAAAGAAAAATTTGAGCAGAACATGGGGTGAATATGAACAATCAGTGAGGGGGAGCCTTCAAGCAATCTGATCACAGAATATTATTCTGTGAGCTATTCCCAGTAGCTGCTGATGGTTTACACTGCCACAACTATTTATTTCATTTCACCATGTACAGCTGTGATTGCATATGTTGAGAGCAGCGGTTCTAACAAGAACATACGTAATGAGGGATTGGTACAGTGAGAAAACTGCGTTTCATATAAGAAAAGGCTCAGCGTACATTTAGAGGAGAGAGGGTGGTTCTCCATAAATATACTAAAGAAATAAATACTGTGGAAGGAGGGAAGAAAGGTGGAGGGAGCAAGAGGTGGACTACTGTTTCAGATAAAGGACAGTTCTGGCACAAGAACAACATGTATATTCTGATTATCAGTAAGACACACACTGGAAATACTAAAAAGGTCCCTATTCTTTAATGCAGGAAAATCTGCAGCTGCCTGTAGAAGTAGTTGGTTTAAAACAATTATACTTGTTTGAAGACCTATGCCAACATCCTCACAAACAGGCCTTTTATGACTTGGTAACATCACAGGATAAGGGATTGGTGTCAAGTGACCCAGAAAATCCATTCTATTTTTTACTCTCTGTATTTGCCATATGTGTAAGCATTTGGCTGAATCACCAGCTGAATGGCTCAACTTGACAGGGTGAAGCAAGAACAAGGGGTTTTTCATCTTTCTTTAAAAGACAAGCAGCAGTGCCAACCTTTTGGCCACGACAGGAAGATACAGGAGAGTACAGCTCAGTTTTGAGCTCCGATGCAAGCTTTTCACGTGGCTCTGGGTGGTGTTTCTCATTTGCCTTGACTTCCTCTATATGAAGTAGAGTTAGATGCAAACACCTCAGATAGCAGGGAGTAGTGCCGAGCGCTACACTGGCCTAAAACCCCTAGAGAGCTTTCCAGTAGTTTGTATTTCTGTAGTTACATTTAACTTATGTATCTATAAGCACAAACAACTGCATTCTTCTCTCCCTTCTCCACCACTCCCTGTTTTCCCAATTTTGTTCCTGGTAGGACAGGTAAAGCAATTTAGCAATGGAAGAATTGTGCTGGATGCAATTAAAGTTCAGTATTGTCAACACAATTGCTATTAGTTTGTGGCAGCAAAAGAGAAGAGAAATTAATTAAAAACGAGAAATTAATTAAAAGGATTCTAATTTTTCTTCTCCTTAAATTCTGCCAGACTTCATTAGTTGGACTAAGCATATGAAGCTTGTTTGAAAACTGCTATTGCTCTTATCTTTGGCTATTAAGTGAACAGGACCAGGGAGAGAACACATGGCTTGTTCTGTTATTTAATATAAAGTTACATTTATGGTACTGCTAAATCACAGTGTCAACTAAACATCAGTGTGAAATTCCAAACTGAGAGACTGTGGAGGGAAACACACTGAAGAGCGCAGCCCAACATATTGTGTGTTTCAAACTTACGGCCAGGTATGCACAGTTAGCACTCAAAGTCACCTTATCACTGAAGTCAAACCAGGATTTTGATGAAACAGTAAACCAGTCAGAAAAACAAAGCATGCTGACTTCAACAGGGGAGGGGATTTGGGGGATAAGGGGAACAGGAAGAAGGAGGGCTAAGTAGTGCTTCATTTATTTCACTAAGCTTGAAAATTGATCTGCACTACCAGATTATTTGCCTGGCTGGAGTCCAATTCACTTCAACTTTGAGAGATCAGGCCTTAATTAGCAAGCGTTTCAGTGAAAGCAGAGTGCTAATGGGAAGTGTGAAGGTTGCACCTAAAAAGCAAGGAAGAGAGAGATCACTGCAGCTGGGAGAGAGGGATCATCACCTGTGTGCTTGCTGTTGACATGAGCCTTCATATCTGCCTCTTCCATAGTGACAAAATCGCATGCTGTGCAGCAAATGGAGAACATCCACTGCTCTTTATCCACATGGAGGGACATATGACTGACAAACTGGACATTCATCTCCGTCTCAAACCCACACACATGACAGCTGCGGGCAGAAGGGAATTCGAGAGTAAGAAACATTAAAAGAAACAAACCACAGACAGGAGCATATTGTCTTTTCCCGAATTTGCAAGAAAAAAAAAAAAAAAACTACCTCACTGCACAGATTTCTTCTCTTCCTCACTGTTGAATGTTCACTGCAAAACTCTTTTGTCTGCTGAACTGCCTTTGAACTGATGGCCATGCCAACGTGATTAAGAGCAGGCACAATGCAACAATCCTGTACATGCTATAATGACGCTAAATAATCATAAAGTTAATTAAAAACTACAGATTCCAGATGCTGCGCATCACCTAGCCGATTCCTTTGGGCAATAAGAGGCACTGCAGCTTTGCCAAGATGTTTAGTACGGCTGATACACTGACAAACGGAGAGCTTGCTGCACACTCCAGGAGTTATTTTCAAGCCCTGGAATGGTTCCCATGCCAAACTGGGATCTTGTGCAAAACTGCCTGGCAGTTTCAGTGTAAGCAAGTAAAAATGGGTTCAAACATTTCTTATGCTTGACTGGAAAACAGCAGTCATCAGCTATGCAAATAATTAGCAGGGATACAGATTTCACAGCCACTGCATAAAGACAGTGATATTGAGAGGCAATGGAAAGGACCCTTTAATTTAACTTTCTTTGCAGAGTCCTCCTCTTGCTTTGATTAGGCCATTAATGTTTAAAACAAACCAAAAACATTTAAAAAGGTGTATACCCTAGGGCACTGTTTTGCTTTCCCAGGGGGATGGACTAGATAATCTAATCCAGCAGGTCTCATTTATTTCTTACTTCTATGATTTTGTAATTAAATCTGCTCTTGGCACTTTGACTAAAAGTAAGAGTGATTTGGTAATCTGCTTGGCCACTGGAGTGCATATCGCAGTTTGCAGAGCACACAACAGTGCATACAACAAGGAGAATGTCCAAATATGCATGTTATCTGGGTAATTTCTTTTAATTTTTCAGACAAATTTTCCTAAAGGTTTTCTTTCTTTCAGCATGTTAGTCACTGAATGTATATACCCCTAAAAATGGAGGAAATGTGTAGTTCAAGATAACAATTCTTATTACGCTTTATTATTTGATTTCATAGATTGGCCTGCAAACAATGGAGCTGTCAGAGGCAACTGGAAGCACAGTGCTTTAGATTTGCCATGAATCTGTGTACACAATGGGATGCTTCCGAACACAAAACTTAAACGAACGCTGCAGAAAAAGTTATAGAGGCTTCTAAGAGCCCATCTGCCCCACAAAGCTGTTTAAAAAAAAACAAAACAACCAAAAACAACCCCACATCAAACCTCAGGGTCTTTCCCAATGGTTAGCCAAGTCAAACAGCATGAGGCAGCCAGCTGGGTTTTGCTGCTTAGCCTAAGTCAGATATGGGCAAGACAAATACTTTCATCACCGTTCCACCCTGCACCACTAGAAGGGTGGCCCTGTAACACGTCCTTAGCAGGCAGATAATACATTTAGATTCCAGCATCTGGTGCACAGCCCTTGTCTGGGTCCTCACCTGTAGTAATAAGGGTGCTTCTTTCCATCGCTGCCTTCAGAAGTGACAGCGCTGACAATGTCCTCAGTGTCTGTACTCACCAGCTTCACAGAATGGACGGTCAGGTGCTGGTTCAGATTAGCACGGCACTTAGCAGCATAGGGGCACAAGTGGCATTTGTATTTTCTCTCTTCTGAAAAAGAAACAGAGAACTTAAAATGTATGCTTCATTTTGAAGCAAGCTATTTTTCAAGCTGCCAATAACCAAGTCCGCATTCCTTTGGGTTTCTCCGAGCAGCTTTCAGAATGAGGTACTGTGGAAGCTCGACATTTTGGAGACTTGCAGGAGTTCACAGCAATTACTCAGAAAAAAAAACCCACCTAATTTGGAGGTAGTTTAGGGCCAGTTTTTTTAACTTGCTCTACCATTTGTAGTCAGATAATGCAAAACTTTATAAACTGGAAAACTGGGGCAACTGCTGCTACGAGAGCTGCAGCAGAGCCAGTAGAGAAACAGGTCAATAATCTACAACTACTTCCTTTACCTAGCATCTTTTATTTGATTTTTGGGTCCAGTTATTCTTGAGGTTGCCCATGTGATCGCTTGCAGAGTTGATGGTTGATGATTTTGTATTAAAATCTGAGGGTGGGGAGGAAAGGGAACGCCGTATCATTAGGGCAGTTCAGAACACTAATGAAAAAACTCACTCAAAGAACAGCTGAAGAAATTAAGCAAATTCATCATGCGTTTCTGATGCTTCACAACTTAAACAATTTAAAATAAAAATGATTTTATTTTAAATTAAACATTTCTAAATCCTGGCCGCACATTTTTCCTACATGCCAGGCTTTATTTTGCAAAGAGTTGATATATAACCAAACACGACATCAGCTTTTACAACCTTTCCCTTTGAGGAGCTGCTGCTCTACATTTGAAATATAACGCTAGAAGTATTAGGGGAAAGGTATTCAACAGAGCAGCTTAGGACTAAGAAAACCCTGTGACACCACAGAACAGAGCATTTGAACCTTTTCAGCATGGCTCTACTAGATGGTACAACATACACTGGCATTATACCAACAATCTTTTTCAGCACTCTATCAGAAATTCTTGCTTTCAAGTCTCATTTTGTGCAGTGCACCTCAGCAGGCCGACAAGGTGCATCTTCCATACAAAAACTCTGTTAGTCTCAGTTGATTTGAAGCTGATTCACTTTAAGAAAGTTGGTATGGGGTAGAACAGCCCCTGTTCCCCTCAGAAGAACTGGATAATGAGAGCAAAGGTGAATGACAGATACTAAATCCTTTCAGTTTCACCAGATCTGAAACACCAGGGCCAAATCTTTTGTTGTTCAGTGACATTTAAAAAGCTCATCAGATGAATGTAAGAAAGGCTGTGCCTTTTCTTCAGAACTCCATTAACAGGCTTGGTTAACCAGCTGGTATCTACAGGCTGGCCTACTGGAACCTGGACAAACTTGAATTTACACATTTTGTAAAGACAGATTACAAGTAGGCTGTAAAGAAATAAAATGTTAGTTAAATCCCTGAACACCGCTCTGACTTTCTGTTCTGTTTCTGCACTTGGCTCTGCTCTAAGTGCAAGGAGCTGAGGATGGCTCGCGCACTCTTCTGTTTACCTTCTTCCCCCTCCACTTAAACAAACCACGACGAACACACAGATTTCCTCAGTGCTGTAACAACCAACCACAACGCATCAGCTTACCTGTGTGCAGCGAGAGATGCCGGGACAGAGTCTGCTGTCGACCAAACACTTTTCCACACACATCACAGGGAAAGAGCTGGTCGTTAAATTTCCAAGATGGCAATCCATTTCCCACCTCCAGCCCCAGCTTTTCTGTTTCTATGCCAAAAAACACATAAACAGAAAGTACTATTTTAAGAACTCTGAAGACTTGAGGATTTCATTCCGTAGAGTCCTCTAGGTGTCATATAAAATGCAACACCTCAGCTGCATGCTGTGTGATCTGGCACGTAAGTTCACGTAAAAAGGAAACTCTCATTGATGGAAAGGAAATTAATTTTTCATAGAGCATCTTGCATACATACTCTAAAGCAGAACACTTATTCAAAGTGTTCCAGACATAGATATATTCAAAGAGTTAAACCAAATTATGTAAAAAGAGAAAGTCAAGAGTGAGCATAGGAACTGGTGGTCTAGTTCTGGTTTTGTGGAGACCACTCCTTTGGCTTTTTCAGTCACCCACCTTTGTCTGGTGCCTGAAGAAGGCCTGGCCTGAGATGGGAGTCTATTTTACACTGGATTGTTATTCATGGCTGAATTCCAAACGACACAGGAATTTTTTGCTATGAGCAGTCTTACATTGAAGGAGGACAGAAGATTGCTCAGATAAACAGCAAAACAAGAGGACACAGCACGCCAGTGAGTGGGTGGCATCTGGGTAAGCTCTACCCAGCACCTACTGTCCTCAGGCATCAAAATCCCCAGCTTAGAGGGCCATCCACTGAAAAACTGAGACCCAGAGCGAGCCGTTATCTTTAAAGAGGTGTTTTTAATTGTTTCAGGAACAGAGTCTGCCATGCAAGAAAGAAACTCCACGCAGCATAAAACATAGACGCAAAGGCACTCTGTAAGGAAGTAGAGAGAAAAGGACTGGGAATGAAGAGGAGGAAAAAAAAGGTACACAGTGCTTCATTAAAAGCATGGCCAGTTTTGATCCGGACAGAAGGGAGCAGAGAGCCCTTGGACGCTGGGGATAGCAGTGATACTACTTAGCTCAACAAGAGAAACAGTATCAGCAAGCCTTGTGCAAAGAAAGACTCTGCAAGAGTCCTGTTGCCTGAGGAGAAGGGACCGCTGTTGTAAGAGGTGCAGAGAACTGCAAGGGTACTCAGCAACTTTCCAAATCCAACAGCAAGTGGTGAGGGGGCTTGGTTTAAAGACTTACTCCTGGTAAAAGACCTTCTATTTCCACTGGAGTGAAAGATGCAACATGCAGAGCACCTTTCTCTAAACCAACACCGCCTGTGGGATTGCTGTCCAGCGTTAGCTCCACCAGCGCATGTGTGTGTGCCGTGATGGAGGAAAACCATTTGGCTGGGATTTTCAGGTAAGCAGGAGGAGAGGAGGTGAGGACAGGAGTACAAAAACATCATATTGAATATAAGTTACTATCGTGGAAGTTGGCACAAACCGGCAAAATTTTCATCTGATGAAGCACCGAGGAATAAACACCTCCTTTGTACAGGAAACCCTCGCTGACAGAGTCACCTACCGCTGCAAGTTTGACTGCCACGTGTGAAAGAGTCTCTCCTTCACAGATAGGGGTCCAGACGGCTCCACTGTGGTTTAGGCAAAAAGCTGACAAATACTCTCGTTAATTTAAGCAGTAATAAAAACAATGCCTCATTTGGGGCAGAGATTCCACACAGCAATCTCAGCAAGTTTCGGGATGGTCATACTCGCCAGCCCCTTTTCAGCTGCTGTTACTTTCTCCTCTAACCCTGCAACACGTACAATATTCAGCACACCAGAGGAATTACGAGGCACCTCTGAGTGCTACCACCCAACAACACATTTTTCTTAAAAGAATTTCTAGTCAGAGAACAAATTCTGCCTATTCAAAGTAGTCATTTTGTGAAATTAAAAAGGAAGACCACCCCCCATCCCCTAAGGGCTGTAAGTGACCCATAACCTCCAAGAACTTCAATAAAGAACTATTCTTTTTGTTACTATCCTCGAGTTCAAAACAATGGAAAAATCTGACTCTGTACTAATGCTACAGATATTTTAGCAGAGGTTTTTGAGTACATAATCAAAACAATGCTTCAAAAGAGGAATATGGTAATAATTATATGAGAAGGTCACGAGGGTGTAGGTTGCTTCAATATGGTCACAACAAAAATGAATTAATTGGGACACATACCAAACAAGCAGGCTCAATTAAGTAAATAAGTCTCTCAACAATTCACTTCAGCATTAGTCATCAGCCCTCTTTTATCTCTTCAGAAGAAGAAATATAGTATCCTCTTCCCTATGGTAGATTTATAGCTATCAGTTCTGGAAAGCTCATGGGAAGCTGGAAAAATATCAGCTTTCTGATTATCTCGAGCTGGTGAAAGCTAGTCTTCTGCAAAGCAGCTGCATATTTTTCATTGCAAAAGTACCTCTATTTACTTTAAAGATTTATTCCTGGAGTCCTGACTACAGTGCTTCTTTCTTCTCTTTTGACTGAATCTTTGCCCTGTAGGAAAGTGCTTTTTGTATTCAGCAAGATTCTTGGCTTGTTCATGGCAAACCAGAGTTGGTCTCTGGTGCAACAGGAGCCTGAGCACTTTGTGGAAGATTTCTCAGCTCCAAGGGAAACCACCTACTTCCACCCACCTTACCCTCTGGGCAGCTTTGGAGCTCTGTGTCCATATAGTGGTCCAGAAATCTTCCCAGAACATACCCAGCAACTGACCTCGCCAGTGACCTGAAGAATCAGGTGAGTCAATGTCCACATTCAATCCTTGGGCTCTGTCTCTAATTTATGCCGGGGAATGATGTTTTCTGCGAAGCGAGTACAAGTCCAGTGACTCTGAGACCACAATACTGCTTTGTGCAGTGTTCTCTGTGTATCCCAAAGCACTCTACCAAGACACTTAGCATCGTTATCCTTTAAGAATACCTTACACAGTGGCTAGGAAGAAGATGGACTGAGACCAACGAATGTTAAATAATAAATCACCATTGTGAGAGATGTCCCACACAAATCCATCTTTCACCATGACATCTCTATACTAAAATGAAGGGAAAAAAAAAGGACTTGATATAAGATTTCTGCTTTAAATGAATACTCCACAGCAAATTCCAAACCTTCTATGTTAGAGAAGCGCATATGACAAAATAATATTGAAATTAAGTAATAGACTGCATTTATCTATGGGTTTGGGAGTTTAAAACAAAATACGCTTAGTAAAATGGAAGGCCTAAGAGCTAAAAATTTTATGTAGCGCTAAAACTTAATTCTTAGTGAAACTTAGTGAAACACATGTTTATGGACACCTTTCCTGCCTTTCTGCACCACCTGGTATCATTTCCCTACTAACCCCAAGTCAGCTTCATAATGAGTATCTGTGTAAAGCTGATCATCCAAGATGAGGTTAGAAACTGCCAGGACTGTCACCATCTGTATTTTCCCTGAGGTGACGATAAGGTGGACATCAACTGCAGAAATACTGTTCTGTGCCTCCTCTTGCCCCGCCAAATCGATTAATTTCTGGCAAACAAAGCCCAGCAGCTGGAGAGAGTTACTATTTACCCCTTTCCTAAGCTGTTGGGCATAATTCTGAACATGTATGTGTTTTCAGTTTTCACATTAGGGATTAATTTTTTTTTCGCTTATCCTCAAACTGGTAATATCAATATGGAGAGTGCATTAACCACCCCTTTTGAAAAGCCTTTAGCCTGACTTTTGTCCAGAAATGCTGAAAGAGCCATATCTGGTTGAAGCTGTAACTGAAGAAGAGAACAAAGTGTGACCTGAATACATAAGTAACTGTCTGGAGTCACCAAATCAGCCTTGTGACTGCTAGCAGCTGTCACGCGCAAAAAGTTCCCCAGGGACTGGCTTTGGACTCTGGTATGTTGTACTTTGATTACTTATTTTCTTGTACTTAGCTTATGTATTTTTCAGTTACTGCTTCACAGTGTTTTACACTACATTATGTTTTAATCTGTTGTTCAATGTCATGCCTACCTTTATATCTTTATACTAATAACTGAAAGAATGAAACCACTATTTAACAAACAAAAAGTATGCTGAAGTGTCATTCAAAGAAGATAAATTCATATTTATAACCTTTGCTGGTTTACTGTCTGCTCTCACACCCTAAAACTCACTTAAACAGCTGCTTCTGTCATGGACTTGTTGGAGTGAGTCAGAGGAGGGCCACAAAGATGATCAGAGGGCTGGAACACCTCT
>RSEF01000004.1:34546486-34567626 GCA_003993805.1 Himantopus leucocephalus | reverse complement strand
TACTCAAGATGCGGCCTCACCAGTGCCGAGTACAGGGGTAAAACATTAGTATTATGCAGGGAAGTATTCCAAATGTGCAATGACAGGCAACAACACTTGAGAAGGTCACTGAGAAGTGATAAAGATCTTGGGGTTTGTAAAAAGAATAAAAACAAATAAAAGATGAACTTTAAAGACATCTCCATAGAGGAACATGGGAAAACAGTGAAGCCCACTTCACTGCTAAGACTGACCCCATTGCTCAAAAATGGACAGTCAGAAGCAGCGTGAGAAAACCAAAACCCAAGTCAGGGCAAACACAAGGGACACACTGACCTCAAAACACTAGGTCGCTCCCCATCTTCTACCTTTGCATCAAAACTAACACCCATTTTAACTTCACTTATACAACAGAAGATTTCTGAGTAAATAGTGAGGCTTATGATAACCTTCATCTGCACTATAAAGCTTTGAGATTTGCTTTTATTGTTTGTATTAAGCTCAAAACATAAGAAACAACCAAGAAGAGAGCCAATCCCCAGTTCAAAACTTAATCAGTCTATGTGAATTCTGTGCAAGGTGGATGGAGTTGCAGATTTTTAAGGAACCCTAAAGCTGCAATAATGTTGCAGTCATTTCTTGAAAATTATTTTTACAATACATACACTATGACATCAAGTTCAGGACAACACTGGACAACACCGTCTATTCCCCCCCTGCTTGTATTATCCACTATACTGCTTTAGCATAAAGCATAAACAGGATTGTCTTGGTGGTAACTTAATTTCTTACACAATAAGGAAGAATAGAACAATGTAAAATTCCTGACATATGTAAAGTAAGGCCCTGAGCAGTGAATTTACTGCCCAAAAAGTAGTAGTCATGGAAGAGTTCCTGTAGCTCACTGCACAGGCTCCAGGAGTTCCTCAATCATTCACAGTTATCACAGCGGAGGAGGTTAGTTTGGTTTCATGACTAGAGATGAAGTAATGCAATATGGCTCAGAGGGAAACTGGTTTATTTTTTTCACTGAGGGAGTTGAGACATTGCAAAAAAGGGATAGGAAGCACTAGCAAATCTGCTCCCCAAAAAGGGTTTTTAAAAGCTTACCTGGTCATTGTTGGCCAAGAGAACAATCACTCCTTTCAGTAGCAAAGAGTGCCATCATCATAACTTTACTTTTTTTGCTTGTTTAGAAATAGTAGTTATTGTAAATAAAAGATAAATTCTGCATCTATTATCAGAGAAAAACATGATAACGTGCTCTCTGTTATTTTTGCACAATATATTTTATTTCAATATAATTCTAGAATATCCTCCTGAAAATACCTTCATGGTAACTGTAAGATGTGCCATAATGAATTTACATAAGCTCTCTCTAATTCACTCCCAAGCAGGTGGCCCTCACATTTAGCTCAGCCAGTTACACTGCTTGTAACTTTTATTTTGGGTGCTACAACACTGAGTTCATAGGAACTTATGAAAGCATAATTTGCTCCTATTGTTACTTTTAAACCACAATTAATTAATTTCCATAATGCCAATAGGTTTCTACCCTTTTAATTTCTTTCCTACAATTCCGCTTAAGACATACTTCCTAAGTAACCCTTTTAAAAATCACTCAGAACCATTTGTGCACATTTAGGACCATGTATGTACAAATTTTCCTTTTTTTTTTTCTTTTGTTTTGTCAATGTACCAATTTCTACTTGCAAGTCCACATGAAATAGAGGCTTTTCTTTTATAGAGAGAAGGTAATAATAACACATCTAGGGCATTTTGCAGAGGCTAACACTAGTACTCCCCATCCAGAATTCAGATACAAATAAAGACAAATTGGCGTTTAGACTACATTTTTCTTTCCAGCCTTCTGCATCCTTTTTAGTGAAGCAAAAGCTGCTGTACTAGAGAAATTGTAAGTTGGTGACCAGAAACCTCAGTGGGGGAACACAAAATAAAGCCCCAAATGCAGACTGAGTCTCTCTTCCCGAGCTGACTGAATTAACACAAGAGAGTCAAAACTAGATGAAAGTAACTGCGAACGTTCAGCCAGATCCACCTTTCGATGTTTCAGCAAGCTGCCAGAGAAAAGCACCACCCTTCACAGTATGTGGTTGCTGCTGTGGAAGAAAGAGTTCTTACTGCTTTTATTGCAGATTCCCCAAGTGATAAGTAGTGAATCTGCCATTTCCTTGAAGCCCTTAACTCACTCTTTTAAGAGATTTAGCTCTCTCCTTCCTCCCTCTCTTACTACAAGCACATGCATCTACCGGCAAACCATCCTCTTCCTTCTGCACTGCTCTCCCATCTCCCTTCTGCTCGGGTTGCATTTGCAGGGCACTAGTCAGCGCCACGACTGCCCCAAACTCAACTAAACCAGCCAGCAACCAGTAGGGCAAGTTTGCACCCATGCTGTAGAAGAAAAAGAGTCTCCTCAGCTTTGCTTAGATAATCTTTAAACAATGGTCTTTTTTTAAAATATAAATATATATATATAGTGCTGTCCAAATAGCCTGATGAATTTTGCATTTAATTTGCTCTTAGGCAGACAAATATTACAGAAGATAACCTTGTACAAGATAAGATAGGTGAGGATCGAAGAGTCCCAAGGTAACTCTAAAAAGAAGCGTCAGGAATGATGTGTCCCAATTCCTTTTGCAAAGCAAGAAAACTCATTTTAAAACCTCTCTATTTCATGTTAAGCTTGCATTTGGAAAAGTTTCATATTCAGGAAACAGTCTGACTCAATGCTGATGTTCACTTTTAGAAAAGATTCTGATATTAAGAAAGACAAAGGAGGATATAAAACTTTAGATGGGTTTCTAGAGTCAGATGCAGAGTCTAAAACATAGCACGTTGAGTACTTAAAAACCAAAAGCCTCATCTATCAAGTCTCTTTCAAGATGTTATTTAATCGCCATTATAGCTTTGCTACTGAATTTATATCACAGAATTAGAGCTGGAAGGGACATCAGGAGGCCACCTCGTCTCTCCCTCGCCCAGAGGCATACCGGCCACACACCGAACATACCTGTCAGTCCCGACAGGTGCTTGTCTAACTTACTTGTATAAAACAGAGGTTCCACAGCCTCCTGTGACAGTTGTGTCAGTGCAAAACAACTCCTACTGCTAGAAAGTTTTACTTGGCTCTTAACTTAAATCTCTGCTGTCTTTTAAGCCTGTTATTCCTTATTCCGCTCACATGAACGTAGGCAAGGTTTATTCTTTTTCTCTCAAAGCTGCCATTTTACATATTTGAATACCATTAGCATGTCTTCCCTCTTTTCTTCTCCAGACTAAATAAACACAAATTCTCCAACCCTTACACACAGCTCATGTTTTCTAAACCTCTGACCACTGCTGTCCTCCACATTGTTCTTGTATTACAGAGCCCAAAATTGAATTCAGGGCTCCAGCTGTAAAGCAGAATTACCACATGTGCCTTACAGACAACATTCCCGACATCTCAGCCAGATGTTTGCCCTTTCTGCAATGCATACAATGTCAACCTACATACAGTGTCTGACCAAGACTAATCCAGATCCCTCCCTTAAGTTGTACAGCCTGGGCATTCATCCCTCCCCTTTCTTTCTTTTGTCCTCACTGAATTGGCTACTATTTTCCAGACTCTTTCTTCAATTCCTCAAGATAAGACTGAACTCTAATTCTGTCCTCTGAAGTGCTTATGGCACCTCCATGCATGGTGTCACCAGGACATTTAATAAACACACTTTCTCTTCCATCATCCACGACCTTAATAAAAGGACTGAATAATACCAGCACAAGCACAAACCCTTCCAGAACCGCACGTGGTCCCTGGGGTTTGACAGCTACACTTAACCAGTTAATTATAGTTCTACCTACTCTTGGTTTGCTTGCTTACTACAAGCGCATTATGGGAGGCAGTACCAAAAGTCTCACTCAACTCAAGAGGTCAAGTATCTCTTCTTTAAGGACCCGGCAACAACTATCGTTAGGCTTCTTTCCATACAAATCTCCAAGCTGGTTACAGTTGTCCTTCCTGAAGCCAGCTGATGTTATTTTGCTGTTTTCCCTTCTTCCTTTCCCAAAAACCACATTCTATGACTTCATAGTCATTCTTCACCAAGTTGCATTCTGTCACCTGTATCAAAACACAGGTTCCAAGAACTTGACAGACAGCCTTGTGTCGTCCTGAATTCACTTGCCAGCAGAAGACAAAGTAGGCAAAATCCCACATTTCTCATTCTGCGCTTCAGATGAGTGCAGCTGCTGAGGAAGCCCTTCTCAAATCTGACCTTCACTTGTGTTACACATTTATTTAAAAATATCAATAGTGACAATTATTTTACTTTTTAAAAAAGCACTTGCTGTTGAATAACTATTAGAGACTCAGAAAACCTATCAAAAAATGATAAGAGATGCCAAAACCTGCCCCGTTTGGAAGGGTAAAAAACCTAATTGCTAACTTTTATTTTTCCACGTGGGATGAAACAGTTACCTTTGGCCGTTTTGCTTTGGATTTGATGTTGGTGGTGTTTGTTAACAGCTTTTGATTCGTTGTGTTTAATGAATGGGGTCTAGTGTGGGTTTATTCTGAATGAAACCAGAAAGTATTTGTTCTGAGAAATATTACTTTGTTCTTCTGTCCTTTACCAGGAGGTTGATCCTGCTTTAGGAGGAACAAATGTAAAAGGCAAATGAAATAAAAATAAATATTTTTCCCTGTATGAGAAGACTGCACAGTATTAGAGGGAAAAAAGTTACCCTGTATAAAGGCAGCCCATAATAAAACAAGGATCACAAATTTTCAGATAGATGTCAAGTGCCTTTCAAGACAGCCATTAGACATGGACCTGAGTGTGTATCTTTCTGTTTGTCTATTTTAATTAACACCTTTCATCCTGAAGGTCCTGTAAATAATTGGCAAAATAATTAGTGCAGTGACTTCACAAGGAAAAGAAGTGAACTCTGTATGCCCATAGCAATTCATGCAAAGTCCTGCTATTTTGCATGTGTTGTATCGAGAGAGGGACTGGCCAATTCAACCAGCACTTTCATGTGCTCCTCAGAAGGATCGGATCACATTCCCCTTAGTTGCTGTGGGAATGGCCAGTAAATACTGATTGTTGAGAAAAATTAAAACATTGTACAACTACGCACACGCTGCACACTTCACTCGTCCTATTTTAGCCAAAGAACACACTGTGCCTATTTGAGCAAGAGGCGATTTGCTGATTTGAAATGGTCTGTTCTGCATAATATTTTCTTCGTTTTTGAAAGGGACTTTGTTAGCTATGAAGACTGTGTGGCTGCTCAGGACATAGTCACTATTACCATATCCCAGATCTGCAACACACATGCACTAGACGCAAACCTGTTTGGCAGCAGACCCAGAAAAAGCTGCAAGGGAAATGTAATGCTGTAATCAGTTGCAGCCACGTTGGTTATGATCCCATTAAATGGACCAGAAATTTAGAACCCTCTGCTCGATGACTGCAAAGCGGTGCAAAGCGGTTGTCAAGGCAGCTGGGTGTGCAGCGAAAGAAGGCTGCACCGAGGCAGACGATCATGGCAATCTGAAGACAGGATGCGATATATAAAAAACGTGCTACAGCCAGAACTACTGTCACACACTTTAGCACTGAATTATGTTGAACAAATTCTGCAAAATCTGCCTTGCTTTGGAGAATTATGCCAAGCACAGCCCACTTCTGTAGCAGTCCAACTATCTCACCTTCCTAGAAGCACTTTCCACAACTTGCCAGCTATCTGTCTCTTGCTATCAGACTTCAGAGAGCAACCCCGATGGCTGACAGTCCCTAGCCTTCTACAGAGTGCAAAGACAGAGAGGTGCACCAGTCAACGTGCACCCAAAAGAAATTCTTTTTGTGTGAAGAATGAAAAGTAAAATCCATGTTGGAGTTAAGGAACTAAAATCCGTTACTCAAATCAATCTGCCACTCTGTCACAAAAATTTTCCTACCGTCTATGAAGCAGTCATACAGGTTGGACTTGTCAGAGGGATCTCTCCAGTATTCTTTTTCATGCATCTGCATGGATTTTTACACAAACACACATGCACACACGTGCATACACATATACAAAAAGAAGAGTATCTGATGGAATCTTACCCCAGACAGGTACTGGAAGGGGAACAAAATTAAATGGGTGCTTTTGAGGACCAAGAGGACCAGGCTTTGCAAGGCTTAGTGAGTACCTACCATTGTGTTCTGCAGGCAGTGACAACAGTGTGGCATCTACCTCCAGCACTGCTTTCACAACAGGCACATTTCACAGAAATACTGAGATAGGAATGAACGTCAGGACCAAGTGCCTGATGGAGCATGCCTTATGTAGTGAATTAAGTGCCACTCTGCACTTTTCCACCCTGCCAGGAAGCCAACAGGGGTCAGGCACTCTCATCATCAAGAAACTGAAGGGAATATCTAATGTCCTGGGCGGACAGAGCTTGTAACTCAGACCAAAACTGAAAGCAAATAAAATGACCATAAGCACTAATAATAGGATAAAGCAGGGGGGGGAAAAAAACCCCTATGTAAGTTAATTCACATGCATGTGCACTCCCTCTGCAACTATATTGGCAATAAAAATGGCTGTTCCATCACAGGGCCAGAAACCGCCACCATGATCTTGAAATATTCTTTTAGACTCTCAAAGAAGTCTGGAAAATATGATTAAGGTATTGGAGCATTTGTCATATAATGAGAGCCTGAGAGACCTAGGACTGTTCAGCCTGGAGAAGAGAAGGCTTGGTGGGATCTTTCCAATCTGTATAAATACCTGATAGGGGGGACTAAGAAGATGGAACCAGTGATGCCCAGTGGAGAGGAGGCAAGGGCACACACTGAAACACAGGAAATTCCATTTAAACATATGAAAATAGGTTTGGTTTTTTTGTTTTTTACTGTGAGCATGGTCAAACGGTGGCACAGGTTGCCCAGAGATTGCCCAAAGAGTCTCCATCCTTGGAGATATTCAAAACCTGACTGGATACAGTCTTGAGCAACAAGCTGACTCTGCTCTGAGGAAACGGGTGGAACTAGACTTCCTGCCTCAACCATTCTGTGATTCTCTCAAAAATAATAACCCACAGTTTCTTCTGTCCTGAATGAATTAGAAATCAATTGCTTGTAATTGTGCTCTTAACCCCTAGCTTTCCTTTACAAATTCTAGCATTTAGGACTGTGAAGAAAGCCATCCTAAAGTAACCAGAGGATTACCCGCAATGTGAAGTTCGAGGCTTTTTGGCAGATGTAAGCAAACCACCACCACAAGAAGGTGTGAACTGTTCTAATTAACTCCATGGGTACATAGCTGGGAAGTTATACAAAGGCAATTTAAATGCCAACATTTCATCGCAGATCACTTTAGCAGAAATCCTCAGGGCTTGTTCGTTTCACAGTCCCCTAAGGCCTAAGGACATTTTCCAGGGTGACAGAATTGCCAACAGTCCCCTACACAGAAATCAAACCCTCAAGGTGTCCCTTCATTTCTGCAGCGCAGTTACAGCGGTCTTAGTTCGGATTCACTCTAATGTCATATTCAATTTTTTAAGGCCTGACTTTCTTAACTAACCTAGTCATGACTCAAACTTCAGAGCTGGTTGCTGTAGATGGTTGCAGAAGTTTAGTTTCCTGCAGAGCACAGGAGACAAGAATCAAGCACAAATACTGCCAGAAAATAGTATACATGAATGAGCAAGTCTGCAGGTTGGTCGAAAAGAGCTCTTTGCTATCTACTTTCTAGATGCTTTAAGCCACGCAAAATTACAACATCAAGAGATATACTGACCTTCAAGTGTCTTTAAAAAGGGATAAGGAAGGAAGACACATGCAATATACTTCATACTAAAGAACGTGGTATCTGTGCAATATGAACAGCTTGGTTATTTATCACATTCATGTTAAAATTCTAAACCCTCAGGAGGTATTTTTCAACTAGAGTCACAGACAAAAGTAAACAAGATTAAATGCGGTCACAGCCACGTCAGTCTCACACATGTGCTGAAACTTCACACAGCTGAATGATATGGCCTTGCCTTCACCCTGCTCACATCCCAACATTCCCACAAACTATCAGGACNCTGATCTGGCTTACAATGTGGCCGGACAAATGTCAGTACTGCTGTGTTGGAGAATGCGCAAAGATGAGGCCCAGGAAGCAGGCAGATTTTCCCCTTTAAGTATATTAAAGTTACGTTGGAATTACTACTTCAGAGAAAAGTAGTAGCAGGAGGATGTATGAACAGTGACAGGAGAAGCGTGTACATCTCCTTAATAGTCCTGGAGTTCCAAACATACGGGAATCTTTGTTACACATATTACCTTATTTCAATAAACATAAATATGGGATAATGCCACTAATTACATAATCAACAAAAGTACAACTCACAGTATCAAAATCCAAAATTTTTGCGCTATGTTTCCAATTTTCTACAGAACTAAGTATCATGCTACTGATTCAATATTGGCTTCTGGACATTTCTGAAGAGGAAGCATGGCCTATCTTAATGACAATCTTATAGGTCAATAAAGAGTGTGGAGACACGGTGACAGAAGAGACTCCGATGCATTTTTAAAAAGGTACTTGAGGACATAAGCATTATTGGCTTTATTTCATTGAAATAAAATACACTGGTAAATTTAGCTCTGGCACCAATGGGCAAAATTAAAAAAGCCAGGGTTATTCATGGACTACAACTCCCCAAAACCTACATCCTCCAGTTCCAAGTCTATTTTAGCCATGTGAAATTCACTTACCACAATCAAAATTACAGTTTTGCAAAAAGTAGTAAATTTTCACCAAAAAAATTGATTTTTTTTTTAATTTAATCCTCTACAGATGAGATTGTTTCAATATTTGGCACTGTCAATATAAATGAAGGATAATACCAGGTCCTTGGTGAATAGGAGAGAACACAATGAAGTATTATTATACTACACACAGACACACATGAAGAAAAAATACTCTCAAAACCCCATGGTTGGAGTCTTCACCAATATTAATGAACTGACCGGAAAAGGAATAGTGAATATCACTCATCTGGATTTCATGAAGGCAGGTTTGATTTACAGAATGAGTCGGTGCAATAGTGGAAAACTATTAAAACACATTAAAGATTGGCTAAGGGTCAGGAACACCAGCATAAGATCAAGTTTTTAATTTATCTAGCGATCTGGACTGAACTATATAGTCTGACATAAAACTAAAATCTATTCTGTCAAAAGAAGAGTCTTATAAAACAGAAGACAAAAATGCCCTTTTAAAGCGACCGTTTGAAGTGAAAATTTTCATTTCTTCTCCCTACCTTTTGCTAGGCCAAAAGAGGTCATTTTGCTATTCTTATAGGGGAAAGCTGCAATTACTGAATTGTTTTGGATATGATTTTGCATTAGATATGACTTTGATACTATGGTAATTTTTGAGTGAAGTGTGTTTGAGTGATGTGGACATCAATACTATTTTATTTCAATTTTTGAGTAAAAATGAACTTATTTGGACTGTAATAGTAATACAGGAAAGTGTAATGTAACCTCAACTAACTTTGTATGGTTATTAACATACCAAATACCTTAAAAAAAGCAAGGGAAGTAGTTCCTTAAATGTAGCCAATACTTTTGAACTATGTACTATAGGAAGTTACTTTCTTCCCATCTCAGAATATTAAGAATTCACCACAGATTATCAAGGAATTACCATGACTTCTGCGGGGCTGTTGAACACCCTTCTGACAGCTGTTGGAGATTTCATTGTCATTTCATGGGTACTGGATTTAAAAGCTGCTGCATGAGAATCACTTCTCCTGCCTGTGATACTACTGATGGTCAGGATTCCTTCACCTTTATTTCAGGCCAAATCCATCGCCATGTTGTTATTTATTTAGGTTTGTTTTTTTTTCTCCAGTAAACGCCCTGATCACTGCATTGTTCTCACACATCTTTTAATACATCTTTCCTCATTATTTCATACTCCTTGGAGATCTTATATACTGAATGCCCTACAAAGAGTGTTCTTCCTCTTAAATATCTGATCTTGCAATTTTCTTATAAACTGACTACAAAGAGAAGTGGTTTGCACTGAAGAGGCCACTAAGCGGAAGTCTTAAGGACTGAACTTTGGACCAACCATACTTAAAAATCCTCTTTAATAGCTTCAACATGAAAAACCCCAGCATTGCATTAATGAAAGCAATATCATCAATATGCAGAAATTTCATAGTATTAAAGAAATAATCTTGAGAGCTAGAGTAACAAGTGAAACAATTCAAATTACGAGGTCATATGCCTAGAAAGCAGAAATAAGAATTTCTGTTGCACGCTGAAATAATCAGCTCAATTTGTAAAGGAAAAGAAAAACATGTTACTATTTGATTAGCAAATGAAGTGAGAGTCATCAGCATGTTGTAGTTACAAAGACTGTGATTAATCAGGAGAGGCTTTTCCAATACACATATAGAAGATTGCATGCTGCTAAAAAAGTCATTGGTGAGACCTTCTATAAAATAGCATATATAGTTCTGACTACTCGTATTTGCAGAAATTAATTTCCCTAAACAGAGGCAGAAAAAGTCTACGATGTCAGTCAGGAAATGGAAACCCTATCACACTAAAAGAGACTAAAAGACATTGGCTGGCTTACTTTTTCAAAATGAAGACAGATTAGGGGGATGTAAGATGGCACATCAGATGGTGAACATCACAAGGGAGAAGAAGTATCAAAATTGAAGGACGGCATTGGTGAAACAACAAAAGTAGAACTTGCTGTGAATAAATTCAGGCTGAAAAGAGAGTGGTCCCAGCCCTTCAAAGGAGTGAGCTTCTGAAACAGTGTCCTCAGACAAACAATAAGGATGACAGGTTTAAGATGGATCTTGATAATGAATGAGATTACATAATGTTGTTAGCTATTAAAGAAAAGAATTGAATCTGACACATGAGATATCTTACTGTCCTATGTTCCTGTCACTTTTCCCAATTCCTCTGCAGCTAGGGTGCCAAGAAGTCTGCAGACAGAAAGTTGGCAGGAGTCTGGGGATACAACCACCCATATTGGTGCTCTCTTCGAAAGAAGCACTATGTACGTGTGGTTCCACCAAGGCCACCTAGACCAACTGGCAGCGAAGGCTTCCTCATGCCACTCTGCCTGCCTGAGTCAATCCCAGTCACGGAGAGCCAGCACAGAGCAGCAGCTCAGACCCCACGCTTGTGCATCAGACTCTGCTAGCTGCGGTGACAGTGTTGCATTTTTGGATATGGGCACTGCTTAATGAACACTCTTGGCAATTAGCAGTTAATCTGCTTGGATTTTAGTTGATGACTTGAAGATGACACTGGACTGGGAATTTCCTGTTATTTTCTTATGCTGTTCTTTTCTACTTCTTAGTATCCTGTTTCAGGGATGAAGTAACCCAAAACAAATCTTAAGTGAAGGCATACAAACCATTTATCCATGGGACACCACATACACATTTCTACAGCATTTTCTGTTACATCCTGTCGGCCTTTACAATAGTTTGTTACTATTCTTTTATGCTACTCCCTGCAGGGATAAAGTTTCTTCTGAGCTAACCATAGCACCACTACTTCTTCTTGCAAGGCTGAAACTAGTAGGAAATCTACCTGTGGGTATTCTGCTGTTCTTCTACATGAATATCACATTTGTAATTGATTAAAAATTTAAATCATATTCCTGGTGCTACTGTGAAGTTGCACTTCAGGTCCAAGAATTTATTATGAAGCTGAGAAAAATCAACATATTTGGAATGATAGAGTTGTTCCAAAAATAAAAATGAAGCAGAAACTGGCATATTTGATTTTCAGTATACATGCTGCTATTATAGATCAGTCTTATAATCGCAGAGCGATATGTATTATAATACACAGACCTATCAAGGTAATACTTATATTCCATAAGGCAGAATATGGGGCAGCATAAACATACAAACCCTCAGAAGCCATTCTAACACTCCAGGATGTCCTAACCAACTAGCTTGCATCTCTTACACAGAAGATCAAACACGTCATCAAAACCCATCCACAGTTTTAGTGGCCTTACTTAAAATTAAGTCTTACAGAGAATTAGAATTCTTATACATTCATCTTGGTGTGATGTAAGAGTCTTGCTGCTAGAGGCCATGTCCTCTGAGGTATCGAGCACTGCCTGAGGAGTCTAAGAGTTCTCGTCTTTCATCTGGGTATATGCATATTCCATGTTACGCCAAGGTCAAAAGCCAGGATTGAAATGCTAACCTGGTTTACATTTTAATACAGCACCACACCTGATCTGGTTCTCCTCGCCCCGAGTTACAAAATCCACTACTTCCTTGCAAAAGTGTGGCTGAGGCTAGCCTGAAGACCGTTGTCCTTATGCTACAAATTTTCTTCTTTTTCCTGCTATGCATATTTACCCTTAGACAACATCTAGCTCTTAACCTCATCTGCCACTTCACAAGCTGTCAAATGACTATTCAAGCATTAAAACAAATGAAGGGTCTGTTAAGCTGTAAATTAAATGACAGTCTATAGCTGAAAATTAGCAGTAACGTGCCCAAAACTTTATTGATTGCTAAGAAAAGGTGAATAACCTCCCCTATGGCTGGCTGTGTAATTACTGACCTTTAGAACCCAAGAGCTATTAATTTAAGAACAGATAGCAGTGAACTAGCAAACGAGTTATTTTGCAACAGGACAGTAAAGCACTTATCAAGTTTTTGCATGTGTTCAGTGCCACCTTGGATAGTATTGTTACATGCCTATATTTCCCATTTTAATGCAGAATACATCCCAAGCTACATCTGCACATAAAATGCCTGTCAACTAGTTCAGAAGATCAGCGGGAATGTACCCATGGATACTGAGGCCTTTCAGTATGTTTTAAGAACGCCACATCCTTCCCAAAAGGTTTCCAAATTACAGTTAAACGCAGGAAAATTGTATTGCCAAGCTCAGCCGCTCTGAAACATGTACTGCAAACATTTCATCGGTACGCCGATTGACAGAAATGGCCAGTAACAGGAGAACAGCAGACAGTAATCAGACATCAGTGAAGTTTCTTTACATATGGGAGACACGCACACAAAAAACCCACCTCTGTTAATATTCCGTTATAGACTTGCACAATTCATGGAAACGGTAGTTTAAAAACTATAAATATAAACACTTCAGCAATATTTAACTTTTTTCTTTTTCTTCTTAATAAGAAGCACTTATTGTGGTGGAGAGATAGCTGCCTTTTGACAAAGCAAACTACATTTTAAGAGCATTGGTCAGGTGGTGGAGTTTACAGTAAGGAATTTTTAAAAATATATATTAACCAGAAGTACTGAAAGCAAAAAGGTGTCTGACCTGGTGCAGATGTCCTTCCATGAAGAGTAGTTTCATTCGGCAGGAGATCTTTTGAGTTGGAAGTGAACGGTGATTGTCTAAATGTGTCTTCAGAAAAGAAAGGGCTATAGGAAAAAAAGATGTCTTTTTGTAAACAAAATAGCAGTTAACGGAAGAAGTAAATATGATTTTTTGACCCTAACATCTTAATATTATAACAAATACTATCTTGTTAAAAGCCCTGTTTCATTTACAGAATTCATGCCAAAAGACATGCAGACCATGAGGCAAGGCATGGAGAAGAGGTGTGCTTTCGTAAAATTGCATCTCAGGGTGAAAACTGAAGTCCTCACAAAAGGCTTTTTACATTTCAATATCTCAGATCTGAAATATCACAATACAATACGGATCATTAAAATGAATGCTTCAAAAATGTGTATTCTACTGTCCAAAAATGTGTATTCTACTGTCACATCTACAATCAGGAAAGGTGGAAAATAATATTATTTCATAATCTGAGGTATATAATAATTATTTTTAAAACAATTTTTTTCAAATTTTAGGTTAGGATGCTGAATAATTCTCTTTTGATATGGCATTCAACTGAATGGTTACTTCCCAAAGAATATTAAGTGCAAAAATTATCAGCTACTCCACTCCAAAAAGCATAGCATGCTTTGGTTTTAATTAACAGGCAGTAAAAAGTCAATTTCAATAGTGAATTGGCATTTCTGTCAAAGTATTTTGTTTTCTGCTCAGTTAAAGATCCTAACAGAAACAAGAATTCCTTGTCTACAGTACAGACAGACAGACATCAGTAACAGGTACATCAAAAAATCCAAAATGGAAAAGGATAGTCTTTCTTGGAAAACTGTTTTCTAAGGCAGTGTATTCCATCTGCATGCAAACCATCAATTTCTTCTAAGCAAAATGAGAATTACATTAAGTCTGATCTCTCTGATGTTGAGAATCTTTAACAGGCTGGTGTACAGTAGATGTTTCCAAGTTGCAGGACAGGAGGCCAGCTCATTTCTGCAGCTTGTTCTTATTCAGTAATAAAATCCAAGAACGTTTTCAGGATAAAGAATGTAGCATGAGGTCTCACGAAGCGTTGCACAGTAGGTAGTCCAGACCCAGAAAGTACGTGCCAGCAGCACCAAGTTGACCCTACCAGTCCAGATACCCTCGATGTCAATGTAAGCAACGGCACTTGCATAAGCTTTCCCTCATACAGTTTTTCTGCAGAGAGTGAACAAGGTGTTCTCCACTGAGTCACTTGTATTCTTAGATCTCTTCTGCCTTTGGGAAACTTGTTGATAATTAGTTAACCTGATCATGTAACACTTTTGGCAATCACATTATTTACTTTCTCATTAAGTTTTTTCACCATTATTCATTTTGTGCTGTTCCATATGTGACAGTTAATGAGATATTTTGGTATTTCTACAAAAGTTTGAACATAACCATGAACACAGTCAACATTTGGTTGTGCTGAAGGGTAAGGCACGAAGCTGCCCCAAACCTGAACAGTTCAGTGTACGGAGATAACTGAACAATGCATAATACTGAAGAAAACAAGTGATCAGGACAAAGCAAAACAGCTCCAGCCCACATGTACAAAACGTAACTTTTTCCAAGACTCACACTCCCACTCGGGGGTGACATAATATGAAACAGACTGACGCTGTATATAAACATAGCATCATTTATTGCAACATTCTTCTCACTTGTTTAATAATGATTTGAAAGAAAAACACCAATAAAAAAAAGTTTTATTACTGTTGTAACTTCAAAATCTTGTAATCCGCTCAGGTTTCCATGTTGGCCTGCCTGCTTGTGCCTTAGATTCAGTTACGGGGGCACTGCTCACTGCTGGTTCTAAGCAAAATGGACGATGCAGAGCTTAGCTATTTCAGGCTACGCCATATATCATAAGCACGATGCTGCTGAAGACTGCATCGTGTTGTGACCCAAGGACTTCCCTCTCCACCATCAGCCTCAGGTGAATTACAGAACCATCCCTGGATACCTCTTTTCTGCTTTCCTCTAGAATGGCAGCTCAGTCTCTTCAGTGTTGGCCCTATTCTTATTTTTATTTCAGCAGATATATCCTCCAATTCCCACTGCAAAGTACGGAGGGAGGAGCTCCTGCTTCATAGTAAGAAACTACACAAATTGTTCTCAATCACTGCACAAAGTCCCTTCTGATGATGATTAAGCTTTAGGATTTTTTTTTTTCTGGCTGCACTTTTCCAGATTTATGGCTACACAGTTCTCTAGATGAAAGAAACTTATCTTGGCATCTTACGCTGGCGTACTCACTTCCAGATCATTTGCTTCTCCACTTTCTGTCTTCATATCACAGATGGCAGGCTCTACCATCTCACTCAGCCATTGAGCTGTGAGGAATCCTTGCCAGTTTTGGCTGCTTAAGCAAAGTCATATGGAAGTATATGCGCACAAAGTCCAGGAATACTCACAGGAGGAATAGCAACAGACAGGTGACAGTTAGAAATGTTAATATGGAATAAGAGAGCAAAAAGTGCTTGCGTACCCCACCTTGTTGGGCTTTGCTGATTCAAGACTCTCACCAATGACACAGCTTAATCTCGCTGCTCCTTAACTACTCACAGGTGGACAACACTGGCCTCACCTTGGCTCTCTGCAGCTGTCAGCAAACTTCACCTAACAACTGTGATTCAAATGCCTTTCTGTCATTACTCCAGATGTAGGTTGGTGAGCCAAACTGCAACACCACATGTTTTCTCAGTGAAGTCTGAGTGTCTTTATCCTCCACTGGCTGCTCCATCACATTCTATTTTTGAGAAGGCATCATACCCTTACCAGTAAAGACTTCCAGCTGTTTGTTTGGTTTTGGTTGGGGTTTTTTTTGGCAAGGTCTTTCAAGTCAATCTGTTTGAACTCGCAGGATTTAGTAGACTGACTCACTTCCCCCTAAGAAGCTCTTTGCATTCATGTCTTCTGTTGATAGATAAGTAAGATAAGAAAAGCACCCAGAATAATTGAATCAGGCACTCAGCATTTCATGCCCTGATGGGTAGCAGCCATTATCAGGACTTCTCAGTAAAACTCAGTGCAAGTTTGACAACGGCCGACTGTGCTACCTCCTAAAAGTTGGCAGCCAGAAGAAGGTGAAGTTATCTTTGAACTGTCCTCAACCTTTCCAGTTTGAGTTATCTTTGATAGATCCAAAAGTAGCTCTGGATTCTCGCACCAGTCCTGCCGGTAACATCATGAGACGCTGATATCTATTTTCAACTGACTATTTGTCACCCCCTCCCTGTGATGCACGCTGGCTGGTTAATGAGTATTTGGACAATATGTGCATTTATCTCCATATGCACCTCTCAGCCTGTAGTCACAGGAAGGCTATGCAGGCTGCATATCCCACAAATTCCCAAACTAGCAAATATGGGAAGCATTCACAGCAGTCAGAAGTTAAAAGCCCAACTTAATTATCTTTCAACTTGTAAAATCAGAAAGTCCCTAATGTACATTTAATAAGCTGATCAGTTTACTAAAAGCAAATTATTTATTACAGTTACCAGGAGTGAATGGGATGATAAGCCTAGGAATTTAAGAACAGCGTATTTTAGAGATCTTTTCTTCTGCAACTGAAATGCTTTTCAATTTCTGTCTAGACAAAATTGTCTTAGCAGGCACCGAACACATTGGGAACTAGGGGCTGCAGAGGCACAGAAGGTCTTACTCTATTTTTGAAGGAACTCTTTGTCACTTCAGTGTGCTCAGTCTCCAACCCATCCACACTGATTAGGGAACTTTCAGGTAGGAAATAAATGTACCCTTGCCAATTCCTGCCTACTCCTCACCATGGGCTCCTAAGTGTTTACCAATTCTAGATACCACTTATCACACAAGAGCTTTGAATTTTCCCATAGGGACACCTCACTTTGCTGCTCACATATATGTAAACAACTCATGGGCTTGTTCCCAGCCACAATACTGTAAAGTGCATATTTCTTTAACAGCATATGCTATAATTGGATCATGTTTTTAATTCCTGGATAATTTCATTTATTGTATTAATGTGACTGTAATCTTTAACAAATGTTTCATTAGCATTGTCTTACAGTCTGACTTTTAAAAATTCATCTCTCGAATGCATTGAGATGATAGAAAAACTGAACTGAAATTTTATTACATAAATTCAAAATCCAAGTTTGACAGAAGACTGAATCAAAACCACCGCTTCTTACATTGGTCCACCGCTTAAAATCCAGTTGTCAGCCTGTTCTTCCCTCAAGCACTGCATGTACTATGCAGTTTCTTTTAAGTTTCAGGTTTTGTAGGAAAAAATAGAAAAAATAATTCTTAAAATGATGTGTGAATACTTGATCAGAGGAGAACAGTCATTTTGGCCCAAAGGCCTTTTGTCTCATGAACTCTAAGAGATCAGATCTATAGGTGTAATTTTTCAGATATAGGTTACATTACTCAGGAAAACATCTTACACTTGTAATATCAGGTCATATTTGCAGGAAACAGACATGTTGAAGTTCACATGGCAAAATGAAGCAATGCCATTTACACTACAACTTTGCAGATAACAATGGACTGTACTTACCTGGCTGTAGTTCTGATGGTGTTATCTTTATTGTGGTTGTGCTCTTTGCTCACCTTTTCTGCAGAGGAACATACATGTTTTTTTGTGATTAGCATATGTCATATATTTACCTATAAGGTTTTATTCAGCAGAACTATTTTAATGCTTTCTGACAACAGCATAATCCAGAGTAATTTAGGGTAAATGGTTACAGCATAATTAGAGAATGGGCATGACTTTATTTAAACTAACACCCAAGAAATTTTTTCAGCTTCATATTTCAGTGTTAGTGCTCCATGCAAAGCGTGCAATACAAGCATTCATTAAACACAGTGCTGATATCATTGCCTTTATGTAATAGCTGAGGTTCACCTTCTTTGTCAAGAGAAATGGACAGTGCAGTCCCAGGAGCACTGCATGCTGCAGTCACTGGCCACTTATGCCAGTAACTGCCGTCTATAGGTTTCCCTATACTCCAAGGCCTGGATCAACCAGTTGTCACAAATTATTTAATTAGCTTTCAAAAATACAGGAGTTGAACTCTGGCTTTTCCAATTCAGTTCAAATATTGTGAACCTGACCTGACTGTCACAGTGCTCTAAAGCATATGCTAACTATGGGGGACATTTGGCAAGGCTTTTGCATTCCAAATGTGAGGGTAGAAGGGCTCTAACTCCTATTATTTTTCAGCTTTAGCAATTTCACACTTTCATAGCACCTTAATGGTTATACACAATCTCTTTTTGTTCTTTAAATTCAACTATTGACTATTTCCACTGCTCTTACCTGATAGCTGGAAGAGCAGCTCGGAGGCCATCTTCACTGATATATCTTGGCTGAATAGATTTCTTTCTGGGAGCACACGACCTTCTGGTGCCTTCTGTATGTGTTCACCAACGTCTCGCCCTAATAAAGTGCTGTAGCCAACATTTTGGCTGGGTTGGCTGGGTGACACTGAAGCCTGCGAATCATGAATGTCAACTTCCATTGGTTCTTCCTTTATCTTTACCATCTGGGTTTCCTTGTAACTCTCAGCTGCAAATATGCATTTAAAAAAAATAAACAACCGCCACAATTATTTAATTAGGCTACAATTTTTCAGAGTACTCAAGGCAGGAATCACAATTACAAAGTTATAATTTGTATACCGTATCACTGCAAATGGTAAGGGAAGCAAGCAGCTGACTACAACAGTATTCTTTTGAGGGTTATAAATAGAAGCAATCTCTTGAGAACAATTTTTCAAACTAGAGAGCAGAAAACAGTTGCATATTTGTAAATATGAGAGTTTATCACTTTCTATGAATACTGGGTGATCACACATCAGTTACTGAAGCTTTGTTTTTATTTATTAAATGAAGTTGCAACTATACACCAGCTCGCCAAAAGTGGGCACTGAAGACCTCTTACAAATTCTAAATTACTCTTTATCAGCAGAAGTACCAGCAGAGACAGTTGGAAGTATTGGTACGGGGATAGGGGTGGAGGAGGAAATCTCTTCTGCTCTCTTTCTCTATTATGGAAAATTCCAGACAACTACGCGAAGAACTGGTTTGTTATATCTGCATATGCTTTCAAGATGAGAGGAGTATTCTGGGGCCCAAGCTTTCCTAAAGTCTGATTTTGTAACAAGCATAGATATTCCTTCATACATTACAGGATCCAATAACCTTAATGACCAGTTTCTATAAGCCCATGTGCTTCCCTGCTTGCCTTCCTCTCCGGTGTCCTAGGTCCAGCCAACAAAACCATAGTTTAGAACCCAATTTGTAGTTCACTTTCTACACTTGAGATTCCCCAGGTGTTGCTGAATGCTCTGGGTTTGGTTGCAAGGTAAGTGATCATATTTTCTTCATAATAAAAGCTCTGAAATCTCAAAATCAAGGCTCCAAGGTAATTTGCCTACCACACCCCAAATACCTATGCAGCCCTTTTGATTCAGACATTCTGCTGTGAAATGAGAAGTTGAAGACCTGTAGAATTTATTGTCAATCTAGTTTCAGAGAAAGATTATGGTTTTTCTTAAATTATTTTCATTCAGAGTGCTCCTGAAAGGACACTAGTATCATGGCAGAACTGCCCAACTATGTGTTGCCTCTGCTAGCTAGATGCCGACCAGACTCTCTGGAAACAGGCAGCCTAAGACAGGCAATATTCTTGGGAGAATCAAAAAAATAAACAAACGCATGAACACAGTCAAATACCAGACAGGCCATCCAGGTAAGGAATAATTCCAACCAAAAAAAAAGTACATGGAATTTATTAATTTTGCCTAAACCTGTACATGTACTTCTGGTACCAGCCAAGATACTGAAAGACTTAAGGAAAATCTGCTTCTGTTTACTCATGATTAGTACATGCCCCAAGTTGTTGCCTACGTAGCCTCCACAGCTGGAGTCAGGAGAGAGCGTGAGTTTGAATTCAGACTTCATGAGTCAAAGTAGGAAAAGGCAACCCTAGCACCAGCAAGGGGCCATGGTAGAGGGTAGGGACAGGAACACTGCAGCACACAGAGCCAGCGAAGCAGAGAGTTTAGATGCCGAGTGGATTAGGACCTGAGAGAGCAGTCTGGCCCTTGTCCAGACTGGGGGAATGTGATTAGATCTATGACCGAGGGCCAGCATGTTAACTGGTGCAGACAGGGGCTGGCTCTCTTGATAGCATCACGTCACTGATAGAGGCACTCTGCACAATGAGTTTCCTCACACGGAAGTTCCCTTCTCATCTGCCAAATTCTACTACTTAGAAGGCTCTGATATTAAAAATAAATAAATGAATACTGGTTCATAAGAAAAAGCCCCAAAACAATCAGGTTTTTTCCTATTAACTTTGGGTCAGAGAGAAGAAAAGCGGGGGGAATCCACTAACTTCACTTAATAATCTGTTGCTGCTCTCTCTGTTTTCCTCTGTAACTCACATATGATTGTGTCAGCCTCACAGATTTTATTCCAAGTGTGAATGTTTCAAAGACCACAATGAACCTCAGGGGCACCAAAACATGGTTTGGTCATCCCTGAAAACATCCTCAAGCTAGTCAACTGGTTGGTGTCATCCTGTAGTCTCTAACCAAAGACAAACAGAATCCCTTTAGCATAAAGGCATATGCATTCCACCTAAAATTAAACCAATGTTTATCACCAAGTCTTTTTTCATTCCCTGGTTGCTCCCTCTCCCCACATTCCTGTTGTTCTTGAGTAGAGAAAAAGTGGCTTTGCTGCCTACAGCTCTTAAAAAAAAAAAAAAAAAAAAAA
>RSEF01000004.1:34487341-34546386 GCA_003993805.1 Himantopus leucocephalus | reverse complement strand
CAGATCCTTCTCCTCAGAACTACTTCCCAGCAGGTCTCCCCATGTTTTTCTATGATTGTTATTGTTTTGTGGGGGTTTTGTTGTTGTTGTTCTGGGGTTTTTTTGTTTGTTTGTTTGGTTTTTTTAAGATCTATAGCAGGGAAAAAAAATAGACTTCGCAGACTTCCATACTTCCAACCCTATACTTCTCCTGTGAGTGGGCAGTATTTTTTCACATTTTTCCTGCTTTTGAGTTTAGACATTAATGTTGTTATGAAATGTGGCAAACCCCATCAATAGGTAAGAATCCATTACTAGTTGAGTTCTTTTGGGATTATGTCATGGAAAAGCTTATTAAACTGAATGAACGTACCACGGCCTGATACGAATTTCACATAGTACAGCACTGGCAGAAGAGTCAAAATCTTGAGAAAAAAATCTGGAATCTGACACATTGCAATAATAAATCTAGGTATCTAGAAACTTTCATCTTTTTCTATACTGTAATTAAAACACAGTTTCACTCTAACCATTCACAAACAATTTCACATTTCTGTTGTGTTAAAAAAAAAACAAACCAACACCACAATAAACCCCACAATAATAAGCACTTGGCTAGTAGCAGGATTTAGTGTCGATGTGACTTGCCATGGTTTGCCATCTCTCAAGTTCCCATCAAGAGAAAGTCTTACTTTGGGTCACACACTTCCCCGCTTACTTTTCTGGGCTTCTACAGAGGCACCTGCTGCTGCCCAGAGCTTTCTAATGAGCTATTCAGAGACCACAGAACAAAAGACTTCCCTGTATTTTCACTCCTCTGCCCATTATCAAGGCTCTCTAAGCAGGGATGAAAGAACTCTTGACAGTTCCCCTGCAATCTAGGTAGGGAGACTCTTACGAGGTCCTGACAACAGCTATCTCCAAAGGCAGCAGCCTAGCTCCACGCAAGCGCTTCTCAGAACAGTCCACAAAGTTACGAAAAAGAAATATATAGGAGGGTTAGTTTCCCTGTCCCCCACCTCACCCATAGAATGTAGTAATGTACTTTTTCTTCACCATAGTAACAATAAACCAAAAGACTGCCAATGCAACCCTCTAAAGCTGTAAAGATTTTGTGACTGCTAAGAATAATAGCTTACTAGCCATGGACTCATTTTTGTTGTCCATTCACATTGCTGATGACAGCCAAGCATAAAGCCACCCAAGCCTTAAAATGAGGTAAATCTGACACTGGCTGTCCAGTCACACACACATAGATAGTTAGCAAACTTTTTAAACTGATACTGTTATTTGGTTCCTCTGAAAGTCTCTGATGTTGTGACTGGGCTGGTTTTGGTATGAGCTAATTTAAAGCCTTCTCAGATAGTCCTTCACCTCACTGTGCCCTAACGCACGATATGCCATTTTTGGTATGGGAGTAGCATTGAGGTGTTCTGGCCTTCATCTTATACTAGAATTGTACTATCACTCTCTTTTCTTTCTCTTCCTCTTTTTAAACAGAAGTTCTAATCCTTGTGGTTTCAGTTAAATGTAAAATAATAGTGTCAAAAAAACCCACAAACTACAAGGCATGAAACAGGAAATTAGCATAAGCATTTCCAAGTAGATAAAGACTTAATCAAAAAAGGGAAAAAACCCCCACCAAACACCCAGAATAACCAGTTGTGCTGGAAGAGAAATTGCCATATAATTAGGTGATAATAAATGGAGTTGATTAAGAATGCTTTTGGAATCAATTGTATGCAACATTTTACTTCGTGACCTTGGCACAAAAAGTAAGTATGCACTAATTGCATCTGCTGATAACCCAAAATTATGACACATTGTTGGTACTGGGGAATTGGTGTATTACAAGAAGCACTGTGTGACCCCAGGATTGAAGTACAAAAAAATCCAAAGGAACTGAGTAGCACAAAGGTCATGCATTTGCTAGTGATAACAAGGATATGTGCAATACATGGGGAATTGATCCACTGAAAAAATAGAGAGAGGAGGAAAACAACCTGAGTTACTACTGAAATGCAAAATGACTACCGTTCACAAATAAGATATAGCTGAAATAAAGGCAAATGTGATTCAGACAACATTTCTAGGAAAGACGGGGACATACTAATGTCATAGTTCAAGGCACCAGGGTAAAATATTACTTATAAAATGCCACTACCTGGAATAGATTTTATACACCTCCAGCTATGCATTCAATTTTTGGACATGAAGGAAAAACACTGTACGCTTCTGAAAGATAATACATGCCCAAAATATATTAGCAGCATGACTATTTCAACAGGAAATGAGTTTTTAGACTCAAACATTAGCATGTAAATGCAAACTTTTTTTTTTTTTTTTTTATAATTTCAGTCTCCTCTGAAACCTACCTTTCAATTTACAAGACTGTATAAAACTGACCAGGGATCACTGGGTGCACCACTTAATTAAACATTTTGAGAAATAAATTAGCTTTTCCATGAAAGAAAACTAGTAGGAACATAGAAAACTGGTTCAAATGTATTTGAAATACATTACTTCCATTTCTTATAAGTAATTTTGTTCAACATTTAATAGGAATTTAAAATCTTGCAGGGATGACACCCTTCCAAACAGAGATGAGAGCGATTTGCCCCACTCCACTATCTCCTCAAGTCTGTTTGCTTATCATTGGATCTAGTCTCAGTCAAGACTTAGTAATGGACAGAATCTACAGCTCACCTTCGTACATTTGTATAAATCATGGTAGTCATTTTATGTTCTTCTGTAAAATGTAGCTTGAAAGCCTGCACCGAGTCTCAAACTTTGTTAACCCCCAAAGACCATTTCTTCCAAATGGGCATTTCATTTATTTTTAAACAGCAGATCAGTTGTTAGGAAGTTTTGTTTTGACCATCTGGATGGAAATGGATTCTGCCTAGACATGCCCAAGAGACATTAGCCTTCTTAGCTTGAATAATCCTTTGGAAGAAGGGCGACTAGGTATCAAGTGACTAGGTATCAAGTTTGTGAACTGTGAAGTAGAAGATCTGAATCCACGTGGAACACAGAGGAGAAAAAACTGATATAAAAGGGCATAGCATCTCCAGATAACGTCCAACTCCACCAAAGTAACATGCAGGATAAGGGCCTGATCTTAAATACTGGTTGTGTGCTGCGAGAAGCATGCAAGTGTCCTGACAGCTTTTTAGCTTAATGAGAAAAGAGCCCTGTGTAGTCAAACCAAAAATAGACAACTGCGTGTGATTTTCTCTTGTTTCTGTACATCTACCTCTACAATGACAATTAGTAAGTGTTCTGTTAATGTTCTACTACAGCAAAATATGTTCATTCTTCTAACTTTTCCTAGCTCTAGAGTAGCTTTTGAGTGGCTGACAAGTCCCTCCATGACAGGGGCTGGTGATTTGCAGTAAGTCTCTCTTACACTATGCACCAGCCCAAACTAGGCTCCAGAGCTGGAAAGGCCTTCCACTATGCTACACAAGCTCAGCTAAGAGCTAGCAACACAGCATCTCTGTTTGGGAAAAGAGATTTCCCAGTGAAAAATATAAACCTGTGTATCCTTCACATGAAAGGAAACAGCAAGGTCTATGCCTAAATCCCAAGAGGCTCTCACGAGGCTTCAACAATCGGCAATATTATTGCTCAGGGGATAACAGAAACGTGTATGTCAGGAATGCAGAAAGCAAAATACTATTATGTTGGAAATCCCTCGCTGAATTTGTATGCAGTGCAGGTTTTGGTAATCAGTATTACACAGAAGAAAGTGAAAATAACAAGGCAAGGATGTAATCCATTCAGTCTTTACTGAGAATATATAGACTCCGGAAGGACCTGACTTAAACCCAGTTATATAATATATCAAATCTAATAAGGGCACTTGACTGAAGATTTCCCACAGACAGTAGAATATCCAGACATGCTCATTCCTTTCCATAATTTTTTTTCCTCTTTCCAGTACCAGGAAAAAGAAGGAAGTTTGTTCTTGTTTTCACTTCATTCTGAAGAAGTGGATTAATTGTTTAAGTTCTAAATCACTAAAAACTGAGTGCAGAATTGCTTAAGATAAGCTGGGAAGTCAATATTCATCTCAGAGTATTCTACCAGATAAAGTAAACATTAAAAAAGCCACTAAAGAGGCTACTGATCTTAGATATTCCTCTCACATTTGTTCTACATTAAATTGTATCTTAGTGTTTTCCTCCTTTATAGTTTCTGCCTTAGATGGTAATTCAGAAAAATGCAAGTTGAAAACCAGCGTATGTGATAAACTTGGTATAACCCCACCCACTGGATGATTCAGGAATACCAACTGCAACAATATCGACAGAGTAAATCCTAGAATAATTCTTTACCTTCTAATCTGTGGGTTAACCAAAAAGACCACTATCAGCAAAAACTGCTCTATCACTAAGAGATCATAAGAGAAATGTTGAACTAGTGTATTTCTTACTACAACCTTTAAAGACTGGGAGTTCCCAGCAGAAGTAACTGAAGACTTGACCAAGATTTTATACATGCCAGACTTCACTCATATAAACAGATATTTAAGGCACAAATATTCTAATGTAATAATCTATAATAAAACTATTTAAACACAGCCTGCTAGTGCTGAATTCAAGATTCACAAACAAGCACCCTAGTGTCTCTGAAGCACTTGAGAAATCATTAAGTTACGGAGCTCTTTTGTTACAAAAATAGTTATATAAATTTATATGCACCAAGAAAAATAAAGTCACAGGTTAACATTCATTAGGCTGTAAAGTTCTGCTACCAGAACACCACACTCGAACCAGTTACCAGCAGCAACAGTGCACTATATCAGTAACCATGTGTTTAGTATTTGGGAGTCTGTGAAAAATTGGGAAACTTCTGCTCTGATCAACTTTTGTACCTGGGAAGCACTTTTTGCACAGTTAACATGGAAGGCTTGCAAATCAATGATTCAAACTCTTCTGCAAATTAAAGTGTGCAGGTACGAACAGGAGTGACTTAATTACATGTTAGAATTTATGGGGGAGATCCTAGTCAGTTAAAGCCTTTCAGGTATAAATTTGAGTTCAAGTTCAATGTTGACAACATCCATTCAAGTCAAATAATTTCAGACAGGTTTGGCAGGGATCTCAGAAGTTACTAAACCTGTAAGCATTTATACTGGCGCCTCTTGTGTAACTTTGGCATTCTTAAAAATATAAGTCTTGTCCAGTTTTGGAGAAGACTTAAAAACTAACTGATCCATTTTAGGTGCAGAAGTACGGAACCCAGCCTCCCAGACTAACTTTCATGTCTTGGCCTTAAAAATTGAAGTCTATTAGACGTTCAAAGCCTTTTCATCATTCACTTAACCTGTTGCCAGCAGGGAGAATTCAATCCTTTTACTTTCCCTTAAAGTAAAACTTCGATTCTGACAGTTAGACAAAGCATAATTAGCGGAACATACATTTTTATTTGACTCTCTCCAGCTGTAACAGTATGCCTGTGTATACACATGCATACCGTTTACTTGTCTGGCAGAAGGATGTATCACTAAGGCAATGTAGACAAGTTCAAGTGGTCTCCCTAACGGCAAAAGCTGGCTTAGTTTACGTTATTTTTTTAACAGTGTATCTTATAATTTTGAGTACAAGATATTGTCACAAAAAGTAAAAAGCTTGAAAAGTCGTCATTTGTAAAGCTGTATCAGGTATAGTTCAGTACAGACACACATTCTTACGATGTTAATGAAGTGACACGCGTGAATAAATTGGTATTAACATGTTTTGCTACATTTCAAAAATGGCAACGTCTAAAAGCTTTATTTTTCATTTCTTTTAAGTTATCCCATAGTCATTAATTTGAAAACCAGAGCACAGATAATTAGATTACGGCAACAGACCAAACTCAGATGTATATGAACCTGTGCGGACAGACCTTTTCAATTGTTCCTTCACTTGCTACTAAAGCTAAACATTCCTTCTGCAAGGTAACCCTCCTAGCATACATAAAAAAAATTAAGAAGTTGCTTATTATTAAATTAAATACCTACCTGAGAGCTTCATGAGGAGCTCAGATGCTGCCTTGACTGACATGTCCTGCCTCATCACATTTGCCTGCGCTTCCTGTGGCTTGAGTTTCTCCTCGGGGTTGTTTGGAGCTGAGGCTTCGGATTCCTGGCTGAACACATAGCTGGACTGAGACAAGGCTGAACTTGCAGCTTCTTCATCCTTAGGCTCCTCTTTCACTTTAAACTTAGGAGTCAGTGGCTCCTTTTGATTTGCAGCTGTCAAGAGAAGGAAAGAAGTGAGAGACTTAATGAGGTATGTAATATATGATCATAGAGCAGTTAGTAACAGGAAGAAACCATAACCTGAGAAATGCTAGAGCAGGTACTGGAAGCAAGCATGTCAAACAGTATTCAAAGATGCTTCAAGAGGTAAACAAACTTCTGCATCTTTTGTACAAAGGGACAGTTCTGAAACACAAAAACTGCATGTACCAGAGCTCAAGAAACCATCCTTCTCATTTTTTTGCCCCGACTCCTCCTAAAAACAGTCCTCTGGTCATTGGTTTGTAGGTGTTCTGTAGGCTTGATGGAAGTTTAAAACATCATTTCACATAAAGGCAAATTTGGCAAGCCCATGGGTACTACATATTGAGTTCTTAGAGCATGGAAAAGAGGCAAGAGATGAAGCGTAGAAAGATAGGAAACCTAAGAGTGGAGTAAAAGAGAAAAGAACGGCAAATTCTTAGGTCCTAAAAGTTGGTATTTGTTATGAAAGAGAACAGAGCGATTTTCAGAAGGCAGCTCTGCACTGGAAGATGCTATTAGAGCACTGTTCCAGGTTCTACATCCATAAAAAAAGAAAGAGAGCAAATTTAAACTAATCCTTTCAAATACTCCATGTAAGCAGCTGCACAGTCTCAGAGAAGGGTACAGAGACCGTGAGGCTGCTTAAAAATCTACGGACTGAACAATGTTGTTCTTGAACAGTCTTTGTAATACCCCTTGACAGCAGCAGATCCTTTGCACTGCATTTGGTTGAAGAGATAAAACCAAGAATGCCTCTTAAACAATACTTCCAAGCCCAAGCAATATAAATTCACAGGCAGACTGCATGACAAACAGAAGGCTAAAGAAGTTGTGCTATTTTTCAACAGGTCTTCTTATAATTCTTTATGTTTGACCATTAAGAGATACTTCCTTCCCTGTCTTTTAGTGGCTTTCTCTTGTTCAAAATTTCACTTAAAATTCCCAATAACACACAGTTAATGACTTGTTGAGTGCCACAAACTTTTATGAGTTTACATCCTTCTCACCTCTCTAAACCTCTGTCCCCACAAATCTGAAAGCTAGGGCATCGTCCCCATTTTGTTATCTTTCTAAGCTCTCTCACCGTTTACCTCACTACCTCTCCTACACATCTTCCTCCTTCCACATGACAATCCCCTGCCTACCTATCAGAGCAGATGAGCTCTGTCAAACCTCACTCGGACCATGTAAGAAGGATGTACCCCACCACCCCTTTCACGGGCTGCAGCAAGGTATTAGAAACCAACGTGCACTGCCTACTGCAGAGAGCTGTTCGCTTTACAAACCTGTTACATGAACAGGAAAAGCCGAGGAACTGACATATCAGAGGGATGGTAATATCCAACAGAAGGGGCAGGGTACTAACAGGTCAAATCAACCCAACAGAATCTGGCAACATTCACCTGCTTAAGCCCTTGGTTTACTTTCTCCTCCACTTCACTGCTTCTTACCTACTCTCTGGCTTCTCACTTTCCTGGCTTATTTCCTCAGCTACTCTCCTTCTCAGCAGTCCCCCCAAAATCTGACTCCCAGAGAATCTGAATTCCTGCATCTGACTGCGAAGTGCTCACCATCTCCCAGCGACCTCAACCCTAAAATATGGGGTACAATTGCCATCTTTATCACAAACAGACACTTCCGCTTACTACTCGGAGCTTTGCTCATTTTCACACAGTCTATTGTTTCGTGGTTTTCTTTGCGGGTTTGGTTTTTTGTTTTTTTTTTAAAATCATCTACTACATCACCCTGTAACACAATGGTTTACATTCCAGGGTGGTTTGATTTTTCTCCTTTCTTACTGGTTGGTAACGATTATCAAAGAACAAGATTAAAGCCAGTGGTATAAACAGTGTACGCATAAGCAGCATGTACATACACAGTGGTGCTGTTCACTACTTCAGAAATTAAATTATTGTATATGCAATTTTTAATATGACCTATAAGCAATTTTACCAGTNAAGTTATGGTAAAAAGCTTTACTATGCTTAAAAAAAAAAAAAAAAAATCCATCTATCTTCTTTATCCAGGCCTACGTCTCTCTAGCTCAGTCTATTCTGGAGTTTGACCTGGGGTGATGAATGGTCACCAGGAAAAAAAAAAAAAAAAGACCCATTCCTTCTCTTTTAAAACATGCCACTCTAGCTGCTACTGATATGAAAAATACCTCTACCAGGAGTGCAACTGATAAAGAGCATTCTGCCTGAACTTTCAGAGAACCTGGAGAAAAAAAATCTTTTGAATTTACTCATTTCAAGAAGGTATTAATTCAAATTGTCCCAGAAAATAAAGGAAACATGAGTCTGAGTGAAGAGGTAAAGATGACCTACTGAGAACAGTCATTAACCTGTGAAACCAGCTCTGTATCCGCCCATGAACCAGGGCAGAAAATGAACAAGGTAGAGGAACCACTATAGACCAGGTCAGCATATGCTTTTATCATTTAAAATACAGAGGTGATATTAAACTCACATACATAGATCAGGGCAAGTTTGCAACCATATACCGAGGTCCATTATAAGCCAGGTTAAAAGCAATGTAAAAACATCCATACACAAGTAGAATCACTGTAGGAGAATTCACATAATATCACAGCTTTAAACTAGGGACTTTGTTTCAGAGTCAGGCATTATAGTATGCAGTGGCAGATGTCTACGGATTTCCCTGCCACAAGAGGAGGATCAAATGGGGTGCTTTTGGAACGAATTAGCATTTGTTGAACCCTCTTATCACCAAGCCAAAACTCAGCAGCCAACTTGACCCAAACCAAGGGCAGGCGACAAGTGGCACCTTTGTGCCTTTCATCCCAGGGTATTCTCAAACTCTGAGATGAATCCAAGTTCTAACAGCTCAGAGAACCAAAAATTCAAGGTAGGTCACATCAGAGTTTAAATAGTTTCATGACAGTGACACACCCAGAATGACTTAAACGGGGCATCCATCAAGTTTCCCTCCTTTCCCATGTCTCACTTTCCCTTTCTCTCCCTACCCCACACATTATCTCTCCTACTGTGACAGCACATGCTGCTATAAGCCACTGCTCCCTCACATTTCTGAGCCACCACTCGGGCTAACAATGCTAAAACTATGTTGACAACAAAACTACCAGCACAACATCAGCCATAATCTAAACGAGCTCCTAATGAGATCTGTATACTCAGTTTGTCCCTGTGTGTCTAAACGACATCACCTATGAGAAATATAAAACACGGTCAGGGTCCCACAATCCAGAGGAAGCCCTGGAGACATGCATTTGGCAGTATTATGTGAAGGGGAGAAGAAACCCAGACTATTGTTCTTACCTATATTGCTGGTTCTGCCTACTCTAGCTGCTTTGCTTTGGACAGAAAACAGAATTAATAAATTAGGAAAGAAGCAGGATAGTATTTCTTTAATTAACTGACAGCACATTCCTTGAACTGACCACACTTTCCAAAAATCAAACATTTTAATTGTAGACAAATCACAAAAATAGAAAAGTTATTTATCTCATTTTTCTTCCCCCAGAGAACAAAAACAAACAAAATCAGACAACTATTGGTTCACTTTCAACTCAATTGCTTCAATCAGTGGGGCTTTTACTCTTTCTTGAAATATACTAAAGCAGATTCCAATGTAAATGAAGCCTAAATAGAAGGACAAATAAAAAAAAAAAAGGGGAGGTTGTCCAATCTATTAGATCCACACATTAAAGCTAGAGGGGAAAAAAAACAACCCACAACCAAAACATAAACCACCCCAAAACCAACAAAAATCCCCACCACTCTTGCTCTGTCCCATCTTGGATCCACCACAATTATGGGCAAAATTGCTAACACATGGGAAATAGCAACTATGATACATTCACTAATCATATTAGGGAGAACAATAAACAGATGTAAGAAAAAATATTGCAAATAAGGGAAATAAAAGTTGACTGAGACCAGTTTTTAAAAAACTGTATGATTGAGGAATCTTCTAAATTAGAACTAGACAAGGATTAAAAAGATGATGTTGAAGTCTATTATTGAACTACAAAATGATTACTCCCTAGCAAAAATAACATCTTCTATCTACATACAAAAATAGATACACATACATATACTTAATTTGAATTAAACTTATATTCATTCTGATCTTCAAGTAGAACAGACTGAAGGATGTGTTGCCTGCAGACTGAATCCAAAAAACCCAGCAATTTAATTTTGAAATACACAGCGAGATAAAAAAAAAAACAGAAAAAAGCGCCACCCAGCAAATGCAACCAACAGGCAGAAGTCTCTCAAGCAGGGTAGGTAATTCTCCATTTGTTCCATTCCGTTCCTATCCAGAAAAAAAACGGATCAAAGAAGATTCCAGACTGCTGGTTTTTATCTTCCTGGAAACTGAAATAATTTGATCCATTTGGCAAAAGTAGATTATGAAAGTTATAACGCTTTCTTCAAACTGACAAATGCCACAAGTAAAGCTTTGGGCATCTGCCACTAATCTGAAACACTCTTGATAGAAGCTGCTAACTGCATCAGTCCACTTATGAGGATTTCTAAATGCTCAAATTGTTTATAATTGAAAGGGGGAAAATGGACTGATTACTTCAAGCCAAGTTCAATGTTACAAGTCACAATCACCAAGGAGTTGGTCACCGTTCCATCTGTCTGAGCAAAGAACTTGAGAAAGAAAAAAAAGAATCCGTAACAAAAATGCTGCCACAAAAAAGGCCACGAGAAAAAGCATCTACAGAGTCTGGGTCGAAAGGAACTGTGATGAAAGCGCCACAGTACACCACTGCACCATCATATTATTTTACAAGTGATGCCCGACTACAGCTACTAAGATGAGAGAGAGCAGGCCAGTCATGGCTGAGGGAAAAGGGGAAAGTGAGGCCATATTCCAGAAGGCATTGCAAATTGAACTGGTCTCCTTGAGATCTTGCAGGAAAACCTCCCTTTGTGATTCTCCTCAGAACCATCATGACAAGAGAACTATGGCATGACTTCCACCTGAGGAAGAAAGGACAGCATTTTATCCAGGTCTTACTGGATCTACAGCATCTGAATGACACAGGGAGCCTTCCATTTCCAGGTAGCTGGTTATGAGCTGCGGTGGTTAAAACAAGCCAAGGACCTTTGACAGATCAGTTCCACAGTATTTGGAAGACACATTTCCCTCACACTGGGCACCATCATCCTGAAGGCAGCTGTGGTCAATAAATAGTATGACTTGAGTCTTCTACTATTTTTGCTCTAGTAATTGAAATGTGCAGGTAGGTGTTGGTACTCTGCATGGAGACTATGGCTTGTATTTGATGACACTCAAGAACTGAGTAAGGGGTACGAACACTGCAAAAGAAACCACCAGTGAGCTAATTGCTTTGCAAGAAAAATCTATGCAATTGGAACCTGTTGGAGAATCTCCAGTCTAAAATCCAATTGGGCTGATAAATTATGTTCAACTTATTAAACATAGAGGCTGTCTACACTGTAAACGGCCCAAAAGGAGAAATACTTTTCTTCTGGCAAGACAGTCTAGCTGGTCTCTCATTTCTTTTTAGTGCGTTCTGCCTGGGAGTATTAATCTGTCCCAGAGCACCTCATGTTACCTAACCCTCCTGGGAGCGCTACCTCAATTACATCTCATTTTCAAAGCCTTCTACTCTGCCCTCAGCCAAATAAACTAACCTATAGAGCTCCAAGGAAGAGGATGGGAACTATCAATGAAAAAGTTACTTGTGACTCAAGGGCACTCAGCATCAAAACACTTCTTTTTATCAAAGCAGTGGAACGGCAGAGTAGACAATCATGAGAAGTACAATGATGGCAAGACTTGCCACTCCGGGCCTTCCAGAGACCACTTAAAATATGAAGTCTTCCAAACCATCTTGCTTAAATATGTTAAAAACATGTTAGCAGAGGTTAAAAAAAGGCCAGCTAACTATCCTGATCTTCTCTAAAGCTGCTTTGCATTTAAGGAGCTATAGTCAAGCAAAATGAGAGACAGAACTGAAGAATGACCAGTCCTGCTACTGTCCCCTCAAAATTTCACAATGTTCTAGTCCAAGTGGAATGGAGGAATTAGGCAAATGGCTAAGGCACCTGTAGGACCACACATTCCCCCACGCCCTAAGATGTTATACAGCCAAAGTCCCACCTGCTAAAACCTGCTAAAAAATTGCTAAGGTTGCAATACTTGGCAAGGCCATCTTGTCCTTTCCGGGTAAAAATCAAAATAACATCAGAATAGGTAAAATTCAGGGAAAGATGGAGAAATGAGGGGGAGAAGAGTGAGAATAGCAAAGTGAAATTTGTTGCCAATAGGAAAGAATTGTTTGCAGTATGAAAATTTATTCTCTCTACAAAGGAACAGAAACAAAGAAGGAGAAAAACACCACCAGACTGACCTTTGTATTTGTTTAAGAAAACAAAAACCAAACCAAACAATCACAGATGATTGAACTAACAATGTCTTCAATTCCCATTTTGGATAGATGTGACAGAAAGGCTCACGAGCTAGGACTTCTGCTCAGAGTAAAGTTGTAATCAGGAAAGCAAAAGAGCCATCAGTCTAGTCTAGTCTTATACGCCAAGTATGACAGTTTGTGCAGGTATTAAACCTACGTTGTAAGCACAGAGCTGCTACAGAACCATATTCATGTCTTCTTTTAAGTTGCATTGGGCTGAGTACACAAAAAAAGCAGTTTGTTATCCTGCATTTTAAATGACTGAATTAGAACAGATCGACACTGCTTTATCTTGCTAAATTCTACATATTTCTTCAAGGTGCAAAACATGATGGGTAGTTAAGGATGTTAGGAAATTGCAGATGTAAGACTAGCAATTGCTGAAAAGAGATTATAAGGGTGGTGATATATCAGCGGCAAAGATTCGTACAAGATTTTATTTGCCCAAGTTTTAATTAGCCGTGCTACTGCTCCTTTTCAGTTTTATTTTAAATTAAAGGTCTATACGGAAATTATGAAAATGTGAATCTGGAGAGAGACTTCAAAGAGAGAGCTGGATGACATCAGGGGTATTTACACTGACAGCAGCATTATGGAATTCACAGTATTTTTAAATTAAGGACATGGCTCAATAATTGCCAGTCCTGTGCGCTTACATATTCTAATTGAAATTTTACATTCTGGCATAAACTACGAATCCTAAATATAGACAGCATGGTCTTTTCTTTGGAACTTGCTACACAAATACATCAATTATGACAATTTAATTGGACATGCTTTTATTTCATTAAAAATAGCTTTTTGAAGAGTTCAAGCCAGTCAGTTCAGTACTGTCAATGGCAAATGCTAAAATATTTCAAATTACCTGTGTTACCTTTAAGGAATGCAGTAATTTTCAAGAGCCAAACAGAACAAATAATCTAAGTGATTACTTAGCTTATCAACTAATATTTTGTATGTAGCTGCCTGGTGATTTACTATTTCATTATTCCATTAATGGAATCAGCTAATAAAACATGAATGCAAAGTCCAAGTACTTTGGACAGTCACCAAAATCCCATGATGGCATTATTTTCCAAACATAAAAATTTGAATCCTCACACAAAGTCGACAGTAAGTACGATTTAAACTGGGAGAAAACATAGTTTCTCACTCGTTTAACATGGCCAGACCCAAACCCTCAGCATGTTATCTCTCCTTCCTCCTCTCTATTTCAAAGTTTTTCCATGCAAGAAACTTGGGGAACATAAAAAGAACTGCAGAAGCAGGGCACACTTGATAATATACACTATCACAAGATGAAGAGACATGCTTTCTAGAGTAACGCACTTGGTGAACACAGAGAGGTGGGGGAGAGAAGCCAGCAATGAAGTATGCTTTACAATTACCGTTTCCACACAGAATTCCTTTGAGATCAATAGTGCAAGAATGCCATTCATTTTGATGAGATTCATTTATTTTTGAGTGTTACGAAAAGTAACTGCAGCACATAACATAGGCATAGTAATAACTTCACTAGAGTACACTGGCCATTGTAATTTGGATCACTGTGAAAGCTGGTTTTTATTACAAAAGAAAACAAGTCTTAGAAGTGGGTGGAAGGACATCAGTATTTAAAGAGATGTGTTGTATAATGTCTGCCACTGAAACCTTTGAAACAGGAAAAGCAAATACTCTGCAAATTAAGATATGAATGCAGTTACAAAGTTTCAATGTGGAATTAATGGACTGGGGGAAGAAAAGATTCTGGCAGAGCACTGGTCCAGCAAAGTACTGGGACAACTTAAAGCGTACAAGCAGTCCTACTGAAATAAGAGGGGGAAGATTTGAAGGTAGAAAGATGTCCATGCTTAAATATTCTTCTGTTTGTATGTTAAGAGTCATCCGCTAATTGTCTTCACAAACAATAACCCTTTCTAATTTTAAACAAAATTTCAGAGAACCCTTTTAAATTTTTTGTGAATTTAAAAGCATCTCCTACCTTAAACCAGGACCTAGAGAATGGAATCTGGAAAAATTTTCAAGATTTGTTCTTATTTTTAGATTTACATTTGGTGATTTTTGTTACGCCTTATTTCATAGAACATGTAAGTAAAAGCCTTTCTGGCAAGCAATGGCACAGAGTTAGGGCTGAAGGGATCTAAAAAGCTCACCCAAACCACTATTTCTCAACTTTTTAAATCTAAAGCTCCCCTAAGCCTTTCAGAAAAAACTTCAGAGGTCATTTTGAGCTGTATCATCACAATTCATTTCTGGCCCACTCGAAATCAGGCCTAACTTTGAACATCTGTAAGTTTTTCCCCCCACTTTGCTTCTCTACAGCTGTTTTTGTTCAGCTGAAATTTCTTGCAACTGCTTCTGATGTCCTATATTTCTCTGACCGAGATACACAGATCTAGTCCATCGTACTGCCTAATATGTGATCAACTGTATCTGACAGGTAGTTATCTAACCTGTTTTCAAAATTCTGCGGTGCAGAGATGACTACCTCAAATTTTGGAAGGATTTTCCTAATGCCAACTTAAACCCTACAGCAATATAAACCTGTTATTTTTTGTCCTAATTATGATGAATCACCAACAGATTTTTTCCTTCTCCCCGCGACAAACTTTTTAATGCATTCAAGGCTTATTAATGACCCTCCTTAGTCTTCTCTATAGGCTTCACAACTTCACTCCCTTTTATCCATCCTCACTGGACATGTTTGCTAAACCTCCAGTCATTTCTGCTGCTCTCCTTTGAAGTTTTTCCAACTGTCTGCACTCTTCATAAACTATAGTGCCAAAACTTCAGCAAGACTGAGAAGAGCAGGACTGTTTCCCCCTTCTTTGAGGCTGTTTCTCTCCATATACACCCCAGTATGACAGCCTTTTTAGCACCAGTATGACGCTGTTAACACCTGTTCATTTCCCACAGAACTGTTACCTAGCTAGTTGTTCCTGGTTTTGTATTTGTGCAACCGTTTGTTGAACAGTTGCACATTTTTTTACAGATCTCTTTCGACTGTGACTCTTCTCTTTTGACTGTGAACTACTTTCAGTGTACTGTTTTCCAACCATCTTGTATCCACTTCATCTAGACTAGAAAGGTACTGCATCGCACAATCAGAAATAATACTGAGTCAAGATTATATACATGCCTATTAAGACTCAATTGAAAAATTCATAATAGTTAATAAGCACCAATTTTGTACCATCTTTCACCTTAGGCACACCAGTTAAACTTCTGGAAACTGTAACTCTTAGGTCTGAAGGGAGACAAGCACGCCTCTGAGTCACATGTTTGGAAAAAGAAGAGGCTGAAACTGCCCAGGAATGAAAACCAAAAGGCCCTGAGGTCTCCCATGAAACTGGAGGCATACAAACTGACACCAACCAAGAAGAAGAGGAGCAATAAACATTGGCAAGCAAAAATAAATGTTCATTTAAGCCATCAATATTCAATAAGAATAAATGCCAAATTCTAAAAAGTCTATATATCTATCTACTGCTTCTTTCTTAGCCACAAGGCCTGTCAGAGGAGAAAATTAGATTGTTTTGACATAATTTGGTCTCGACAAATCTGTGTTGGCTGTTACAATTGGCATATACAATTTGAGATGTCAAAAGATTTATATCATTGAAAAGGTAGGGCCAATAATTGAAGTTCTGATGGGCCTAACAAGAGAGTATTGTAATAAAGAAATCAGTCAAAGGAACTTGGTTCAGCACAGCAAGCAGTCAAAAAAATGCAGCTAATACTTAGCCAACCTGCTAAAAGAGAATTACTTCTACTCTAAATTTATGCACACTGTATGGAGGAAAGCATGAGCTAAATGTATATAACACAATATAAATCTCAGGAGAAAAGAAATTCCTTTCCTTTTAACGTTGCTCTTCTCATGTAATAAACTTGGTGACTGGCAGTACATTTTAATCCAAATATGCACACATACAAAATTACAGATACATCTCACTCCCCCAGTGACTTTATAACATGTTGCTAGGTAACAGTGCATACAAGTCAGGTTTCAAGACCTTTAGTAAGTCACCATAAAATAACTGCATAGGCCTTTCGCATGAATAATGTACATTTGTATCCTTTTTCTGATGCCAATAGATCAGACGTTGAAAACATGACTGTCTGCCAAACTGTAAACAGCTCCCCATCAACTGCTACATGAAAAAAAAACACATCAAAATGTTGTATGTTTTCTCAGCTTTCAGGCCTTCCCCCCTTTCCTGCTTTCTGCTCTCATTCTTGCTACATGCAGCCATCATGAGCACTACCATCTACCGGTCAGTACAACTGATGAGTAGAGCCACTTAATGCACAGCAACCCAAATTTAAGATAGACATCAGAATGACAACATCTATGGGACAACTGTAAGACAACATAAAAAAAATTGATTTCATATAGAGTCTAAATTCAAAACTCAATTAAAAAAATGTACAAGTAAAAAAAAGGTGTAAGCAAATCAAAACAGACTCATCCTCGCTCATTTTTTATTGGTTATAATAATAAATTATATCAACAGTATTTTTTTTTTTTTAAAGAGGAGGTTTCTGTGACTTCTTCCAACCCACACAGCGAAGAACCATTTGTGCCAGCCCATTTCACCTTCTCTTTGTCCTCAGCTCTTTCCATTTTCCTGGTTGGCTCCATGAAGCCTCAAGGCTTGATTTCTTGGGTTTACCCATTCTACTCAATTCCCCACAGAACTGTGATCCCAGAAGTATAAAGGTCTGGGTAGATGAGGACAGCAAGCCTTTCCAAAATAAATGGCTGTGGTTTCATCAAGGCAATGGCATTAGGACAGAGCTAATTCCTTAGTTCACCTGACAATAAAATTTGCTAAAATGCAACTTACATTCCATTTAAAGGAAAGAGGTGACCAATTATTCTCTATTGAAAAGGGTATCTTCTATCTCCAAATTCTAAAACTTGCCAAAGGGACTGCCATCTCCTTGCAAAACAGAAGTTTCTTCAGTGACATTTTTCCTGACTTCTTTCTCTTTAAAAATTAAAGGCCAATTTTGAAAACATTTAGTATAGAACATCCCTCCAGCATGTCCACAATTCTGAAGTGTTCAGTCAAATCAATAAAAGAGCACATAAAATACAATAGATTCACCCTAAACACATCCTCCACTTCAGTTTCACATATGAATATCATTCTTACAGCAATAACCTGACAGTGAAAGAAAACAGAATAAACACATGCTTTGCATTAGATACGGATTTCAATTAAAATAGTAAAAAAAATTAAAAGCTGCTCATGAATCTCTAGGGCTACATTTTTTTAAGTGTTAATAATCAAGAAATGCAGTAACATTCATACTTCACACATATTTACTAGTTAGACCTCAAATAATAGTCTGAAAGGAAGGTGACCAATACTTTATTTCTCCTATTTAGCAGATGGGTGAAGGCAGAGAACTTAAGAGCTGAATTTTCTAACATGCGGGGTACTTGTGACCCTCAGCGATTTCAAACCAGAACTACAGGTATTCAGCATGCCTGAAAAACACACCAAATGAGATTTGCCAAGGTTATTGTCAATGAAAATGAAAGCCTGGATAATAAGTTCTCGCTCCCAATCCCAGTAATTAAACAGCAAAATCCCTCTCTTCTCTCACTGTTTCCCCTCTTCCTTCCATCATGCACCTCTCCTTATCAAAAGAAACAAGAGGTTGCAATTTTTCTCCCTGCAATTCCATGACTTAGCAAACCCAAGGCAAACCGTTTCTTAGCCCATAGAGGAGCAGCTGATGCTGCCGCTTGCTGCTCAATTACCTGACAGCTTCATAAGAAAATCTGATGCCATCTTGACAGAGATGTCTTGGCTGAATAGTGCTGATGCTGTATTGGCCACAAAGTCAGAGGAGTCTTTCAGCTTTGTGTTGTTGGGGGCTCTGTCAACAGTGCTAAGAGCAAAAGGTGCAGCTGAGATGCCATTGTCGTCTTTGGGCTCTTCTTTCACTAGTAAAGGTGGAATACCTCCACTAGGCTGCCCAGCCACATCAGGTGTTTTAGATACAGATGCTGATCCTGAAAGGTCAGGTCCACCTCCTTCCCTCTGTGGTCCCGGGCAGGAGTCACTATTTAGCTGTGGTGACCCTTTCACCTCAGTCTCTGGTATTTCCTCCTTCACTTTGGATTCTGTCCTGAGGAAATGTTGATGGCAACGCATATGGAGTTTCAGGCTGAAGTGGCGGGACGAGGTAAAAGGGCATAGCTGGCATTGAAAGGTCTCACCCCTGTCTTGGTGCTGATGAACCTGGTTCAAGAGGTGAAAGATAAAAGCATGTATTAAGCAAAACAGTTTACTACAGTTTACTAGCATTATAGAAGTCTCAAATCTACACTCCTCACACCATTTTTTTAAAAAAGATAACTAATGGACTAATTCATTCTGAGCACTTGGAAAGAGGTCAGGCACTAAGAACAGTAGGATTCTTTCACACATAAGTCAAAGAACATAAACATCAGACTCAACTAAAAAAAAAAATAAAAAATCAGGAACTGCTCTTTCAGCAGCATGGAAATGACAAAGACTGCTTTGGATCAAACAGTCCTTACAACTGGATCCTGATGACCTGTCAGTGCATAAAAAGACTTCCAAGCTATAACTATTAGCTTTCTTGATTAAAAAACAAAGAAACCAACCCCTATCTATTATGTGTTCTGCTAAGCATGATCATTCTGTGCAACCTCATAAATAACACTTGTTCAGAGCAACCCAGCAAAACACCAACCTGCATAGCAATGTCCATCATTGATTCATGTATCACTAGAGTAAAAACACAGCACCTAGCAATATCAAGGCACTATTGAAACAGTTTGTTGCAAATTAATTCTACCAGAAAATAAACAGCTCCGTTACGATAAAATACAAACGTGAGAATTGGTGTTTGCCATTTATTCTATTTTATCAGTCAATTAATGATCACAGTTAATCCTACTGTCCTCATATTTTGACTGCAGGCTCTTTCTCATAGAGACTGCATGCTCCAGTATGACTACAATGCCCAGTATCCTCAGGCCCAACCCTGATTACCTTTTAAAGAGAACTCCATCCATCCATATGTAATGGTTTACATACTTTTTTAACAGACACACTTATTAATATAAACTATATACATATAATTATACAATTTCTTGTTTAACACAGGACTCATGAAAGGGAAGAAGTAATTGAGCCCAGCGTAATAGTGGCAGGTACATTGAAAGTTTTTTCCCCTACAGCTTCACAAATGAATTTTAAATCTTGACAGTAGCACGCCAGGCTACTCCCTGCAGACAGACTGGCAAATACATACATTTTTTCCTTACTAATTGATGAACATGTGATCAGGACAAACTGGCACCAGACTGAGCTCCACACATTCATTTTCACTTGTGACTCGAGTCGGTTGGAAACATTTCAGCTAGACAGATTTTTGTTGGAAAACGGCAATTTGTTGAACGCAAAATATTTCACCTGAAACACGGAGAGGTTTGATGAACTCTTGGCAAACGAGGCATGATTCCCCTGCCCTACTGAATGGCACTCGATCCCCCACTCCCTGGGCTTGGCTCAGAAGCAGCCAGCTGTGTCAGGGATCCAAGGCTTGCTGCTGCAGCCTGGGAGTCCAGAAGCCCTGAGAGCTCCAGCTCTAATCAAAGCTCAGCTCTACACCAGGGAGCCTGGAAAACCTAGCTTTAACTAAGGCTTTCAGCACTTTCCAGTTTCCTGCAGAGCTGAGATCTAGATCCCGAGAGTCCTGGTGCAGACGTGGCAGAGCTCTGGGGTAACAGCAGCATTTTCCAAACAGAGCTCTGTCAAAATTCAGGTTGGAGTTCCACAGAATCACAGAATGGCCAGGGTTGGAAGGAACCTCTGGAGATCATCTAGTTCAACCCCCCTGTCAAAGCAGGTTCACCTAGAGCAAGTTGCACAGAAACGCATCGAGGCAGGTTTTGAGTATTCCCAGAGAAGGAGACTCCACAACCTGTCTGGGCAGCCTGTTCCAGTGCTGTCACCCTCAAAGTAAAGAGGTTTTTCCTTACATTCAGATGGAATTTCCTGTGTTCCAGTTTGTGCCCGTTGCCCCTTGTCCTGTCACCGGGCACCACTGAAAAGAGTCCAGCCCCATCCTCTTGATACCCGCCCTTTAGATATTTATAAGCGTTGATGAGATCCCCTCTCAGTTTTCTCTTCTCCAGGTTAAACAGACCCAGGTCTCTCAGCCTTTCCTCGTAAGAGAGATGTTCCAGTCCCTTGATCATTTTCGTAGCCCTTCACTGGACTCTTTCCAGTAGTTCCTTGTCTGTCTTGAACTGGGGAGCCCAGAACTGGACACAGTACTCCAGATGTGGCCTCGCCAGGGCAGAGTAGAGGGTGTTGTGGATTTGGGCTGATTCATTTTCTATATAGTAAGAGGAATTTAGTTACAAGTTCATATCCAGCATTCCCAGCTCTACATACACAGGACCTGAATTCAGATCTGCTAGAATGTGAAGCTGGGAGACATCCCTCTCTTAGCCCTTTTTTACATCCAGTGAAGACACATTTCATTAGTGCTGTATAACTTTTCATTCGTAGTTCTCCATGGGCTCCAGAGATTAGGTACTAAACAAACAGATAGCAAGAGAGAATTTCTCTTGGCCAGCCATTTTACAGAATGTCATCCTCAGTATCGTATAAACATGACATTTACAGACAAAGTAATTCTGGAATCTTAAAATTGCACCTGACAACAAAAAAATTAGAAGCTAATGTGAACCTAAGACAGTTTTATAGCAACAACCTTGCAGAAGAATAGCAGCACAGTAAATTCTAAGTATTAACAGATTACAACAGAAATGCCAACCAGATTGCCTGTCTACCCTACTGGAAACAGGCTAGTCTGTGAGCACAGCAGCATGTAAGCACTCTTCTTCATGAAGAGCACCAAGATGTACTAATGGTAGCAAGCACTCTCACCATGGCAACTTTCTCTCTTACACCCACTGAGATTCTGTGTGCCAGGGTTTCTCTCCAGGATCCCCTTCAATCAACATTTCCCTGCCCACATATTTAACCACTTCTTCCAGAGGCCCCTTATCACAGTCATCAATACGATGCCTTCTGAAGGCTGCTGCAGTCGGGTGGCAAAGCATGTGGGAGTCCACCTTCTCTTCCCAGGAGCATGGCATGCCACCCCTGCAATATCTTTTGAGAATGGATGAGAATAGGGGGGACTGATTCATCCAATTTGGAATTTTCGCCTGCCCAAAGACATTAACAGCATCACCAAAGGATTTCTCATAAAATAAGGTATGTTTATAACTTGCAGCCAAGGAATGACAGAATTCAAACCCAAATATTTAGGGTTTTGAAAGAAAGAATTTTAGATCTACAACCCCCCCCTCCCCCCCAAAACAACATCAAGCCAAATATTTAGCTCCCAGTGTCCTGGGTCCAGTCCCATCATAAGACTTCTTTTTTTTTTTTAATTAATAATATTTAATATTATATAATATTTAATATTTAAAATATTAATAATATTTAAAAATTTGAACACTATTAGAAATAGAAGCTAAGAATTAAAGTCCTTCTAAAGGAAAAAACTATCCCTCGTTTTCTCATTTGACAGCAGCTAAAAAAGCCAAGAATTGTCACTCTATGCTATTCAGAGGGAAAAGTCAAGGCAGCAACTACTTGCTGCAGAATAAGAAACAAGAAACCCTGTAGAGCTACACAGAAAGCCACAGGGGAGATCCAGGTCACGCAATGTTACAGTCCAAAAAGCTGCCTTCTCCCTCCATGAGACAGGGAACGGCTCTTTCACTGTGCTAATGCTACCCAAACCATCAGATGTCCTCTTTTGACTCAACTAGGCTGTTGCTCCAAGAACCACAGGTAGGAGGAGACAAGAGGGCAGCTGACAGGTTTTCTCCAAAGTCCCACTCTGAGCCCAGCTGCTGCCAGATTTGGATCTCTCTGAATTATGCTGCAAACCATGGTACACAACCTCCTCATAGAGACTAGTTCTTTCAAAATCCCATAAAACTACTGTTTGACTTATGTCAGAAAAATTTAAGACTCCTACCTTATGAGTTTATTTCATTTAACCATGGATATTCTCCTTGACTGTGAAAAGTACTTGTATCATCTTTTTTTTAACCCTACAGTCTTCCCAGTCTCAAACGATATTTTGTAGTCCTACAGTTTTTTCAGTGTGTGCTTGATATGACTTATGCAAAAATTTTCAACAGAACTGTACACTCCTTACAAACTTTAGGCCTAGCTTGAGGACTTGGGTACAAATTATCTATTCATCAATTATTTTGTTTTTAATTTGTTTCTTTCAGTTTCTCTTGCTGCCTCTTCATTCTTACATTACAAAAAAGAAAAAAAGAAGCCGCTCAATTTATCTTCTCTATCACATGTGTGATTTTGATCACACCTCCTTTCTATAGCTGGCAGTCCCATTCTTTTCAGCTTCTTTCTTCAAGGGAGTTCTTGCCATCCCACTAATCATTTTCATTACCAGCTTTTAAAACCCCTTCTATTTCCGACACATCTTTTTGATGCAGTGACCAGAAGTCAATATCATTAAGTGGCAGAACACCATATGTTAATAATAGCATTGTAATATTTTTTGTGTTATTTCTGTTTTATTCTACAGATATTGAAATATCTAATGTACTTTTTAACCACTGCTGCGCATGCCAAGAAAAGCTATTCATTGAACTGTCTACAATGAAACTCAGATGCTTTCCCTGAGTAGTTACAGTTCATTATATCAGACAGCCAGGTGCATGATTAGACTCTTGTTTCCAAGGTGCAGTACCTTGCATTTGTCAACAATAACTTCATTTGCCCCCTTGTTTATCTGTCAGCCAGCCTCTTTTTATCCCCTTTCAAGCTTTGCCTTTTCTAATGTTGATTCACGCACATGAGGTTGTATCGTCTACAATTCTCTTACCCACAGACATCATTTTGTGCAGATCACATTTACTAAAATATGCGCAATTCCACTCTTGGTAATGGTACAACCCTCTGTTAGCCTTTTGTCATGCTTTAAAAATTGCTAATTCCTTCCTACCCTTTGTTTTACTGTCTCTTGGCGAATTTCTAATTTGCCATAGTACATCACATTGCTTAATTTATTTGGCAGCTTCTCAGTGAGAAGCTTTGCCAAAGGCTTTTTTAAAGACCAAATAAATTTCAACTGATTCTGAAGTCCATAATTTCCTGACATGCTCAAAACATCTTAGTAGAAGAACATGTGATTTTCTTTTACGGAAACCGCATGTCCCTATATATCACATTATTTGTATCACTGTATTTTTTTCTGTTACATTTTTTGTTGACATACTAACATTTCTAGTATCGTAAGTATGAAAAGATGATTTAAGAAACTGCTTAAAAGCAACATCCCTGCTGATTTATGAGCCAATTTAAGTCATGGCATGTACACATTGGCCCATAGAGATGTACCACAGTTACAAATACACGTGATCCCACCTAACAGGGTACAATGGGGAGTAGGGGCGACGAAAACAGTGGCACAGGCACGTCCTGTAATTTTATAGTACTGGTGAGGTAGATCTTTTCTTTACACCTTCCTTAAAGTTGGGGTAACGCCTTGCACAGACTCTCCCTTTAGTTATGAGGATCAGGAAGGGAAGGATTGGCATTCACCTTTCTTTTGTGGGACTCAACAGGGTTTATTGTGTTGTTATTTTTTAAACACTCAGAATAAGAAGAAATGTTTTTTCTGAGAACCTTCATCCCCAAGCAAAATCAGAACATAAGGGTGTTGGGGTGCTGAATCCATTCACTGCTATATTCGCTTCTCGCTACTCAGTCTTTACTTACTTACTGTTACCTAATTATCACTTTTTTCTTTGCCTACTGTATATGTTATTTTTCTCACCAACTTTCAAGTGGATTAACATTTCCATGAGGGTCATCTGTTTAAGCAACTACTGCAATCAACAACTACTACTACTATGGCCGTTCAGCCATACCTGCCTACCCACTGATTTTTTCTGGTTGTGGGTTTTTTTTGGTTTGGTTTGAGGGTTTTGTTTGTTTTGGGTTTTTTTTTTGTTGGGTTTTTTTTTCATCTCTTTTAGTAAAATGCCTTCTGTGTCTACATTTGCGTACACTTGAGAGGTCTCCATTTTGCATCTATCATGTGCCCTCTGCTTTTTCATTTCATGCTCTTTTCTGCCAAGTTCCCTCATTTTTAAAATATTGCTCTTTCAAAAGTTTAGTGCTACGGTGCTAGTTTTGATATGATCCTTCCCCTCAGGACACATAAATTATTTATATAGTATTTTCTTTTTGAAACTATTGCCTTGCTTTGCTTGAAAGCAGAGGGGGAAAAAAAAAAGCCTCTCTGCAGGGCTGGACTGGACTAGGTGTTCCAAAAAATATCTTTTTTTTTTTTTTAAGATTCAAGGTATCAGTGCATTTCCTGTCTTATCCTTGTCTCATATGCAAAAAGTGACAAGATTAAAAGGCGTATATTTGAAGTCACTTGTGGTACCTGTCAGACTGAGGGCACAGATTTCACTTGTTGAAAAGCTGTGCAAGTTTGCGTTACCTCCCCTTGGCTGAGAGGAGGTAATGGAATCACAGGTGCCTCCCAGGACTCTTTAAGGTTAGCTTAAACCAAACTAAACAAAACACCCTCCCATAAAACACAGTTAACCCTTCTCTGAGTATGGCGAAAATGCTTTAAAATAACCTGTCCTATACTTCACTAAAACAGATTAGGAACGCTTATTCAGTTGTCTGACCCTAGCTGAGGAAGAAAGAGGGAAAAGCAAATCACTAAGGGATAGTGAGCACCTGGCTACATTCTTCAGAGCCTTTCCTTATTCCCACTATCTTGTAATTAATAGACTCCCCTGAATCAGGAGGCTGATTATAACCCTCTTCATATTACACAGCAATATTAATCCAAGATCTCACTACACGGTCCCTCTTCATAGCAACAGAAGCAGGAAGATCCTGTGGTTAAGCATCACATGACCTGCCTGCCATTGCATCTAACTTTTCTGGTAAGCTTAATCTTCCCTTTCCTCATTTTCTGTCATACCATCATGCTTCAGCGCATGTTCACAATGCCAACCTTCTTTTCCACTACTAGAATAGCTGGCTTACCCATTTCTGCCTTATGTCTATATAGCACCACAAGGAACATTTATAGATATTATTTTTGGCCATATGCTCCTCTTCCTCATTCCCCCTTCCTAGCGCTCAGGCTAATATCCTGTTGCTTTCTTGGAACATATCTGTATGATCTCACAGCCTATCCGTCCACCAATTGCTGAGAAAGGTATGTGCATGATCCAAAGACACCAATTGGCCAAAGTCTGACTGATGCTTGTGGTATTGCTTTGAGGTAAATTTAATCCCTACTTGCCTCCCAGGAAAACAGAAAAGTCTGAATACATCTTGCTGAATTACACCAACCCTTTCTGTTGCTTTCTGAAGTAGTAGTACATTAGATACTCTCCGTCTCAAGAGGAAAACAGCATATTCCAACTGAGTATATGTTTAGATAAACAGAGAGAAGGACTCCAGCACAACCTTTGCTGCCTGCTTGGACAAGACACCTCTCTCAGTTACCCATTCATTTTGTCCAGCTTAATTTTCAGTATTCTCAGCATCCCTGGAAACCACAGTACGATACCAGAATCAAGTCCTGTGATGCTACTTCCAGATTCCTGGGAATAAAGGCCAAAATGTGTGGTTATGCATGTACTATAATTTGTCTCCAAAACAGACTAATAAAATTCCATACCGTGTCTATTCTAGGATTTTTCTAAGGTGCTTATCACTGTGCAATCTAAATGCCATATAACAATTATAGATAACACTGTGTGCCTTAAAAGGCAATCTACTCAGCCTCCCTTATTCATTGTGCGTCTGTGTGGAAACTTTCCTTCTGCTTCCCCTTCTTGCCTTTCACTTCCTTGCCTCCAGTTGTGAGTTGGTCCTGGCAAAGTGCCCTTATTGGAAGAACGCTTCATCAACATGGTGGGTAGCACATGTAGATCTGAATATGGTCAGGGCTGGAATCAATCCAGCTCTCTGTGAATATTTTCTCTAGCAGGGGACAAGAAACCAAAAATGTTGGCAATGTTGTATTCTGGGCCAATCAGTTTGACATGTTATAATTACCATAAAATGACACAGTATTTATATTATATAGTTATTATTCATTAACCTAAAGATACACAAAATAAGGAAAGCCCATATGGAGACACACACAAACCACTCACGGAAATTAAACCTCTAAATGACCAGTTTCAATGGAAAATGCCTATAAGAACCTAGAAAAAAAGAGGACGTGGTGGTTCAGCTCCAGGCTATGCTGCCTAGGAGGAAACAAAGACAACACCATCAGATTTTGAGGACTGCAGCTGGACAAAACACCTCAACGGGTTTTACCTGTCATCCTTATCAGTAGAACATAAAACCTGAAAACCAAAGAGCAGCATAAAGGAAAAAAGCTTGGCTTCTGATAGCATCCTAGAATAAAAATTGGGTTATAATTAATGACAAACACCAGCCTAGTACCCTAATTTTGTGTAGCCTTTTTGGTTTTGAAAAAATGTGTCTTCTCCTGCAGCCACAATTCACTCATGGGGAGGGAAAGAGGGATAGAGAGCTCGATGCAGCTCTACCTTCATGGGTTGTCTGGCAGGACAGAGATAAGGCCAGGTAGCTCCCAAAGGATCCTAGGACAGCGAAGACAACTGAAACATCTGACTGGCATAACCAGAATGCTGCATCCTAAGTAGCTCCCAGCTGTGCTGCACCGTTTCTGATGTATATTCATTCCATTTTGAACACTGTTGGCTTATATATGCGTTAGTTACTATAATGTCATACTTATTTACATACAGGTTTAAAAGCAGCATTTTTTTTATAATTAGAAAATAAATCTGATATTTTTTATTTTTAATCTTGTTACCAATTTATACTGTTGCCTAAGGGAATTCAAATTATATCTGACACTGTTGAACACAAGACTAACACGCCCCTACCTCCTTCACCTGCCTCAATTTTGATGTGATAGAAAATATTTTTACAAATACTCAGTTGAGAAAAGCATATGAAACCCATTGAAATGAAGGTAAAACATTATCTTCCAGATTCTTGTACTTGTGATTCTTTACATCTATCCATAAAACTATAACAAGGACAAAATACAGGCCATCTAGTTTTGTAAGACAATTGCCTTCATGTTAAATAGGGAGCAGTTTTACCAGCAAAGACCACTGGGTCCATTCACGACCTGCAGAACTGGACTGCATTGACTGAGGAGACTTCAGATCTTATCTCCATAGTAATGCTAAAGGAGACTGTACTCTCTTACATTGTGTCAAGCAGCTCCAGGCCTGACTCTGACCTCAATGATGTCTAACTGAGCGTTACCTGGTAATAATTACTATATTACCAAATAATTAACGGTATGTGTTACATGTTTGTACGAGGGGTCTGTTTTAAGATGACATCGGCTCAGTTAATGAAGGGGTTTGTGTTTGGTGGGGAGCAGACAAGAGCACACAGAGACAGTGAAAATGTTCCTAATTTTCTCCAACATACTACCTGTGACCACCTATGGAAATCACCGCGCCAAAAAGGAATGGATAGGCCCTCAATCTGGAAATAATAATTCCAAAAGGCAAAAAAACTCAGAGAATAAGAATTTCTGCAGACAATAATAGGGATGTCCTTTATAAAGCAGCGGACAACAACAGGTCTTTGTCAGGGAATAGCAAGCTTTTACGTGCTGCATGCTTTTGTGCAGGCTGCCAAAACAAAAAAACACCTTTCTTATGCCGTGTTCCCATTCTTTCTACTCATCCTCTACTTGGGATGATCATCTGAGCCTTCTAGTCAACACGGAACACCAATTCCTAGAAGAAAGAGCCATAAACACCAAACCTACTTGTACCTGATAAGGATTAGCACGATACACCGAGGATGCCTGGGAATAGTGCATTGATCCACAGTAGAAGAGTTAAGGGATGAGCCTTCAAAGTTTAGGGGGATGATTTCAGGCCTAGCAAAGACCTGAAATACAGCAAGATCCGCTGTTTTGATCAGTGGAATAATCTGAATCATTTACACTGAAGTGAATAGTTACCTGGGTGTAAGCAAGGTTAGGCTCCTGTCTAGCGATCTCAGATTCTGCAAGAGCATATATAAAACCTGAACGGGCATTTCTGTCCCCCTCCACATCAGCCTCGTACTCTGTTATACAAATTTGTCTAAAACAGACAAAATACTAAATATAATGAAACATTTCACTGTTATTATAAAACTGAACTACATTAACAAGGGAAACTTTTTGCACTTCAGCTTCTTCATCCGTGGGCTAATAGGACAGGTACCATTTTTACTTCACCAAGCATGTTCTACAGCTTGCAAGACCAGGCACTTTTTACACTGCAACCGCGTAGTACTTCAGCTAAGAAGACAGAGAGTTGCTTTACATTTTTATATATTTCCGTATCAACACAGATGTTGCTTCCTTCAAATGCCATCTTCAGTCTGAGCCTAAAACTTAGGCTGAGTTAAAAGCACACTTTAAATTTAATGGAAACATCTGAAAACAAAACATTACAGTATAATCTGTCATTCACTTTGTTTTGGATCCTTCACTCCTGAAATGCCTGCAGTTAAAAACTACAGCAAGAAAAAAAAGTTAAAACTGCAAGCCTGTCTGTAGAAAGTAATAGGGAGATCCCCTGCTAGTGCTGGCCAAGTTGGTATGCCCACTTAGTGTGATGCAATGGCATACAGAGATACTAGCTGGCACCCTGAAAAACAGCACTGCTGTGTTTGCATAGTGTCACATCTCAGCTAACGTCCCTGCTTCTGGTGGTTCCAGGTCCAGAATTAAATCTGTCACAAACAGCCTGGGCTCCACCAAGTTGACATAACCCAAGGCAGTTTCCACATTGCATAAAATGGAAAGGCAAGCAAAGGGGTAAAAAGTTATTTCTCTTTTTATGGTGTCTTTATTTAAATAAAGGCATCATTAGTAGTACAGGTGGGGAAATTTTCTTCTTGCAAATGCAAATGAAATAGGTTTGATTGATAATGGAAGTGTTTTGATTGTCAATAAACACTTCTCTTACCTTCATGTGTGATTTGAGATTGTCCTTGCGTGCACAGCGAAATGGACAGAGTGGACACTGATGACTTTTCAAACCTGTATGAATCACCATGTGCCGTTTCCAGTAACTCTTCCTCTTGATAACCAAACCACAGATCGGACACTGGAAAGGTTTTCCTCCTTCTTCTTCTGAGGCTTAGCAGAAGGGGGAAGAAAAAGAGAGGATCCTTTACAGCCACTTGTCGAATACTTTCCCCTTGTAAACATACTCAAGATACCATTTTTCAATGCTAGAATTTCATCTGCAAAGAGACACATCAGTTAAACAACAACAGGTACTAGAAATTTCAGTTCCTCTCCCCTGCATATCCCTTTTCCCCTTAATCTAGTTATTCTCCCTTTAAGAAAGGTCACCATAATTTAAAAAGGTTAATATCCCAAACATCCTTTGGCTAATCAGTAGGGGATGCTACTTTATCTCACCTGGTCCTAATGTTCCTTATAATTTAACTGAACTGAGATGGATGTCTCTCATAATCATCACTTTGCAGCTTCATTTCCTATCAAAGGCCGGCTGTAGTAGGGTATGGAAAATATGCTTAACTGTTAAAAAATGATCCATTTCCATATCTGATGGTTAGCCAGCAGGGGAGCAGAATATAAAGCATAGAACAATCCACAGCTTAACTGAAAAGCATGCTGGTATTGCATATCAGATATATTTAACTGCAGAAGTGAATGACTTCAGAACCCCTGCTGTTGAACTTGGTTAGTTATGGCTCGAGCAGATGCTGCTGCAACTTCAGCAATCAGGGGTCTTCGGGTCGTGGGTTTCCTTCTGCTCTTCTAGTTGCCAGGGCTTTAAATCTACTGCCTTCCTAAATGTTTGCACTCTGCTTTACTGCCCAATTCACCTAAGATAAGAAAAGGATTTGGTGGCATTTATTAGGCAAATATGGTTAGTCTACTGAGAACAGAACCATCTCAAGGTTGAAGGAAAGAGAAATTCCTGCTGCTGACTTTACGCAACTAACCATTCATTCATCCTCTCCCCATGACTTCCTCTGCTTATTATTAAGAAAGGCCTAGTATTACTGTGGAATTGGAAGCCTTTTTCTTCACCATAAAAGACAGACTATTTTCAAATATCCAGAGCTCAGCAACGTGCATCCTGCTATTTGGAATTTCTCTCAGAATATTTAACCTCATTATTATCAGTTATTTCCTACTGATAAGGATATAGCAAACATTGAATTCTCTTGAAGAGGAACTACATGATAAATACCTCCAGAAAGATTTGTCATATCCTAAAATATAATTCTTGCTATTAGGTAGGAAACAAAACCACCGTAATTCAACTGATTAGGTAGTCATTACATAAGTACAAAAAAAGGACTCATTGTCAAAACACGCACTTCTGCAAGTTCAAAAGTTCTCCTTGTGAAAAATTCTATCACGCTCAACACATTATCAAGTTGTTCCCCTCTCTGCACCTCTAAAGAGTAAGCCAAAACCAACCCTATAATTGCTTGTATTTCAGTTTTTAAATATCTTTACTTCTTTACATAAGGCAGGAGAAAGACAAACCACTGGAAAAAAAAAATTATTGGTAGCATTTTTACCTATCATTTCTCTTCCTTCTATCATACCTTTTCTCCAGCCTCTGGTTATCATCACAAAGGATACAGAAAAGAAATGCGTAACAAGCTATTACCTGTTTTCCACCCCGTTAAAAATAAATCTGCAAGCAAGATGGCTCAATAGTAATTTAGCACATTAAAAAATATGCAAAGAACTGGACTGAATGCATATGACTTCACCAATAACAATGACAATTAACGGCACACAGGAATTATGTCAATGCTCTCCAAAGCCAAACCATGTTAGCTCTTTACTATACTAGATAAACCTCAGCATAAGACAAAAAAAAGATTGTGGGCTTCAGCTTTCCTTCATTTATATTGATGTCTACTTCATGTCACACAGTGTCAATTAGTTGGAAAGAGTGACTCTAGTGAGGAGAGAATCAGCTAGTGCTTCCCAAAGAAGCTTCAGGAACAAAACTGCAAGCATTGCAGGCAAAAAGTTATACTAAACGAGCATTCAGTCAGTAAAAGAAGGGTCTGCCAGCCACACTCTTTCAAAAACAACATCAAAACTTTAACAGAGATTCCAGAGTTCTTTTTAAATTTCACCCCAAACACATGAGCATTTTATAAACTTGGCAATATTAACAGATTGATAGAAAAGTTAGTCTTTTCTGTACCATTTTACTGTAATTTACTATGCAAATAATGATTACATCCACCAAACCTGACATGCGGTTTCAGAAGTGACTATGTTCTGATAAGCCATGGCCCCAGCTTCTTGCCTGTAATAATTCTGAGCAAATAGCTCAACATGGTGGACAAAAGAGCAGCAGGCATACTCTTGTTATTAACATATTCCTCTTTAAATAGCCTCCATCTTCGCTGTTCCTTACTTGTCAGCATCTAATTAATCTCACTGAGTATTGATCTCATAACCAAAGCTAGATGTTGCTGGTGGGTAAGTGAAACAGATTCCTAACAACAAAGCAAACTCACCAGGGCCTTAAACATTCAAAGTGTGAGAGGGGAAAAAAACACCTCTCAAGCTATGCCTACTGGGAAAAGACGCCTTTCTCTGGGAACAAGACAAAAAAAACCCCATGTCTCAAGGAGCAATCAGACACACACAAAAAGATAAAACATTATAAAACGAAATACCATTTTTTGCTTTTAGTGCTATAAGGCTGTAGGTGCAAAAGGAATCAGGAACGTGTGGCGTTTATTTTCATGGCAAATATACACACTCAGCAGCCCTATTCAACTTTTACAGAAGTGAAGTCCTCAATCAAAGGTCACTAAACAGTGACCTTTTTCTGCAAGCTGCATTTCACCACAGCTGAAGGCATCAAGTAGTCTGGCTGTCCATAATCAACATCCAGATATGCTAACCAACAGCTTGCTTTTTATTTTCAGTCAGTTAATTATTTAGAAAGGAAAAACGTAATAGCATATCAGAAAATGGACTTAAAGAACTTTCGTTACGAACGCTGCACTATAAAGTTTGCTTAGATGCCAACTGGCATTGGCCCAGTGCATATGAACTGAAAGGGAACACCCTTCCTCTTGGGATACTAGTCCCATATATCATAAAGAATTAATAGTTGTTCCTTGGTTACCAAGGTCCTGAGGTAGTCAGCCCCCACCGCTATCTTTTAGCGGCACAGTTTGCTTGGGCCTTCAGCAAAGAGAATAGTTGGTAGGAATTTGCTGCATCAGAGCTAGTTTATAAAGTGCTGGTACTACCAGCCCACTTGCGCGCTGGTACAGAGCGCTCCCCTAGCATAAGCTGCACAGACAAATCCCACGGTTTGTTGGTCAAACACAGAACCTGGATTTTAATACAACCATTTACTTTTCCTCAGTAAAAACCTATGATGTGAACAGCTTTTTTCTCCAGCAGGAAATAAACTATTAACTTCAAATAAATGTTAACCTCACTTCTTTTCTATACATTGCTGCCTTTCTTATATGAAGGCCAGGCTTCATGGGGAAAGTTACAGTAAATTAATGCCCACAGTCACACCGGTGTAACCAGTGTGGGCACTCCTATTCCCACAAGAAAGGACCTTTTCTTGGTTTAGCTTACGTTACTCTAAAAAGGAATTCATCTAAACTAATGAAAACCTTAGGCCAGACCCATGCTAATAAAAGTTTGCCACTTCAATTGCCTTGGCAAAACACACCAGCAAAGCATCTGTAGAACACACGTAACTCGGAGCAAAAAACTGATACCGGCTGCACCTCATCGCATCCCTCCCCTTCCTCTTCCAAGGGAGGAATGAGCATTGCTCTCCATCCAATAGCTTCTACACTACGCATTTTTACTAAGAGCTGCACAGGGACAGATTAGACCTCATAATATCCCTAAACAAGAAGGCTAGGTCAGAAAGACGGCAGTGCAATTATACAAGGTCCATGTCAAGCTTCATGTCTGTACACTGGCTTGCTACACCTGTACAGTCAGGCTAGCGTTCCTGATAAAACTCAGCCTGATAAAAGCTCTAATATACTGAACCACTTTGTGCATCTTGTGAAGATAGCTGACATGCTTCCTGCCCCTCTGCAGCAGAATGCCACTCCAGGGAGAACACTGACAACACCTGAAGCTGTATGTTCTACCAGAAATATGAATCCATGATGTGAACTTTTTATAGAAATAGATGAAAGAAACCTTATTTTTCCTTATTTTGAAGACAGATCATTTAAATTTCCCTGCATGGCTTGCCAGTTCTTGAAAGCTTTTGTTACTATGACTATTTCTTCTTATTCCCTATAAGCCTGATTCCTTGACTGCCAACAGCTGGAACTGGTGGAGAGAAGTCAGAAATGTAAAAATGGTTCTTGTTGAGCAAATTAGAGAAATGCAGTTCGCCTTTTTTTTTTAAATGACAAAGGATTGTAAAATACTGAACTGCTGCAAAAAATTTTAATGAAAAGTGGCAACATAATAATGTACTCTGGTAAATTAGGACAGGGTAGTAAGCGATTATACAAAAGTCCATTTGTGACAGAGACAGCAGGAGGGAGAATTCTCCCTTGTCCAGTATTTCAAAAGCACTAGTTTTGTACATGCTCACTGATACCGTGAGCTCCCTAACAGGGATTCTTTGATCTTTTCCATTAAATATTTTTGTGGCCTTATTCTGAACTTGGTAAGAGAGGGAAATATCATTGTATGGAATAAGAAAAAAAAAAGTACTGAACTGTACAGTCATATCTTTCAAATAGGGAAACATTTGTGACAGTTTGGTCTTCAAGTGGTATTTTAAAAAGCTTTTCTATTGTTTACCTAAAGTACCTGTTTCTTATTCTCGTAATACATGGAATCAAACTGAATCCAGACCCATTGGAAGAGATGTATATACGTCTATAGAAAAAACAAATACACACTACTGAGCAGCTCAAACTGTATCCATACCTGTACTAGTGGGTTTGGATGCTCTTCCCTTAGGGACTGGCAGTAACAATAATTCCAAAGACTGTGGTGGAGTTGCTTTCTCTTGCTTCATCTCTGAAAGCTGCAGGGGATCCTCAGCAACCAGTGATTTCTTCTTCTCAGCCAACAGGGTGCCTGCAGCCCTTGCAGCAACCTCCTTGAGAAGGGCGGCTGAAGAGGTCATGGAAGCCAGAGAGAGGAAAGAACTAGCTGGAGGCGGGTGCTCCTGCCCAGGAGTCATGCTTCTTTCACTCACTTTCTTAGATAAAGCTGCTAACGTGGAGCTGGCTGACTGAGAACTAAAAGGTGAGGAAAAGGATTCAAATCTTATAGTGTCTTCAGTCCTTGAAAGAGATTTGTCCTGCAGAACGGCATTGGCTGCAGCTTTCAGTTTCAGGATAGCTGAATCAGGGGACAAACCACAGGTGGTGGTGGAGTTTGGCAGCCACTTACCTTGATTCCATATAAAGTGACTACTTGCATTGTATTGGTCACTTTGTTCCTGTTTCTCAGCAAGCTTTCTGGCAAGAACACTTAGCTGCTGGGCATGATGAGCAGGTGGAGAGAAGGAGAGGTTTGAGCCGAGATTTACGGGGGACTCGACTCTGCCATTGACTGTAACAGCAGCATCCAGCTTGAGGGAGCCAGCCTCCAGTAGCCGTCTCAGGTTGCTACTCAGTGGCTTATTTGGACCAGGAGGTTCTTCTTCACACAGAGATGACACATCAGGAGAAAGGTGCTCTTTGCTCTGTAATGTGTCTCTTAGAGCCTCATTTTCAATGGATCCCAGCTCCGCTGTGTTGCTGCTAGGAGTTGCACTTCCCAAAGAAGTATCCGGGGAAGTGGACTGCTCTTGAATTCTGTCCTCAAGAGACAACTTAAAGTTCTCCTGGACTTCTCCATATGATGCTTCTGAAGGAGTTTCTGAAGAATTTCCAAACCAGCGTTCTTCTTCACTGAGTTCACCTTCCACTTCTTCCTGTCTGGTACCATCTGTGTGGAACCAAGAACAACAGTATTATTCCCAAATCTGCGTAAAATAAGTTCTTAGCATGAAGCATGCCTGGCCTCTGCACGATCCTTCTGAACAGTTACCTAACACCCTCCTAAAGTGCACAGACTTGGCGTCAGCCTGGATTGAGTGACCAGGAAAAAAAGTTTTCTGAAAATGAATAAGTCTTTCTTTGAAGACAATCATGACAAGCCAGTCATCTTTCAGTCAGCATAACTAAAACAGCTAAAACTGCAACAATACAAATATACATAATATATAGTCATATACTGTAAACATTTCATTATCGGTATAGCCTGTACATCCTGCAAAATATTATGAACTCTGTGGTATAAAGCAGGGATTTAATAGGCCCAGAAATTACTGGATACTCATGTCTTTATACAACTAGCACAGGCACGCCTTCAAAAGTAGATCAGGTGTGTAGCTACTCAAAGCAGTTTCTTCCAGTGACTGTAAATCTCAGCCCAATCCTGCAGTGACCCCTATCTAAAATAAAATAAAATTTGTACCAATAATACACAATTCATTCCTGAATAGCTGAAATGACTAATACATGAACACAGGCTAAAGCTCTCACCTCTCCGACTGTTTGGGAAAGGAATATCACACAAAACAAAACTTATCTTTGGGGTTTTTTCCTTCTTATATAGACACTACTTGCTTGTCATTTGCTTGTCACTCGTCATCAATGTAAAAGTTTTAAAGACCATCCTAAACTAAACTTAGTTTAGCTGAAAAGAAAAAAAAAGTGTCGGTCTCAATGCAGTTAGTTACATTTTCTCCTCTCCAGTAACTGCAACACATCTACTCTCTCCTGAGACCTAACTGACAGTGTTTAAAGCACTGTGACCCTGGATTGCTCTTCTTCCTGATAGGTATTCAAAGTCATACAGACATGACAAAGACTTTTTTTGCAGATCTTGCTGGCCAATCAGAACGTAGTTAAGAACAACAGCAATGCTAGAATTAAATTCATGTTATCTTCTCTTGCCAGATACCTCTCACATTTCTTGCTTTCTAGACTCAATGTCCCAAGCTACAAAAGAATCTTTGTAATCATGCTACAGCAAAACAAAAGGATTTAATATAACCCTCCACTGACATTCTGGAAATAAGCCTGCATGATATGTACTGTATCTATGATCGTGTATTATTCCCAGATTCCCTATTTAATTCCAACAATTTACAAAACTTGGAGAGAAGTGGATGAATAAAAACTTAGATATATATTATTGCTTTGATTCAACAAATTTATGGAGGAAAAACCCAGCCAAATGTATCATGAGTGTAGAGATACAAACATACACTCTGAATGCAAAGAATTTTTTTTAAAATGTTATACAAAATATTAGGAATTATCTCTCACAGTAAGTTCCTTTTACTCAAAACCCTTTGGAAAAAAATTCACTAATGTTCAGTTATCTTAGATTAGTAATTCAAGCAGAAGAGGGCTAGCATCTTTCCTATTCAAAACAAACAAAAGCCAAGCAAAATGCAAAGCACTTACCTAAAATTATTTTTATATTATCCAAGCTAACATCACAGATGCAGCAGGATTAACAAACGTGCATAAAGGCCAATACCATGCACATTCAAATAAAGAATATAGCTGCTAATCAGTTAAGCCAGGCACTTATGCGGGTTAAAGGAGAACCGAATGCATTCCTTTTTCACCCCGTGAATAGTAAAAAGTAACTTGAGGCATGTCTGTACAGTTGGGTGCACTCAGATGAGAGATCCGTCCACCCATCCCAGATGCAAGCATGAAAGCCAAAAAAGCATCTTACTGGCACTTTGCCTGAACCGATACACTAAGAGCAGGACACATCCTCTGGGACACAGCCTAGAGTTGACACCACTACACTGCCTCTGAGCCAGAGCTAGCCTGCATTCTACCACTTGCATCCATATGTCTGCTTACATCTGTCTGTGTTAAAACAACCCCTCTTGTCCCCTGCAAACCCTACTCTCTCTGTGTCTCTGCTGCCCATCCATAAATAGGGAGGGAGAATTGCATTTCCCTTCACTCGGAAAGTCATCCAAAAATTACAGTTTGAGAGATATTTAAGTGTAAATGGTTACAAGAGGAAGTGGGTTTCTGTTCTAGAGAAATCTCCAGCTTACTAAACCCCCAAACTTCTCTGTTCCTTGCTGTGTACCTCAATTTCTTAATGTCGCTATGTTTCCTAGTCGCAACCAGCCTTTAGAATACCAGTTAAATAATACTGTTTTACAAATCTCTCAATCTTGTTCATCCTACTTGCACTGGAAATAAATTATTCCTTCTCACCGGCACCAGTTTTTGCTCTAACCGCAAAAGTAATGTCCTGCATGTATTTGTACTATCTATCTATCTATCTATCCCTCCTCTCTAAAGCTGACAGCTCAGGGAACACTCAGAGTAGCTGAGAAACAGTATTTGAAGTTGATGGTAAGAATTTAGGGAAAGGAACTACATCTGCCATGGCATAGCTGCAATACAGCTTTCTTTGACAGTAACACAACTACACTATGCCCGGAACAATAAAATAAGGTAGCAATAGCAGAAGAGATAGGAACAGGACATGGATTGCCTTGCTTTTTGCAGACAGGCGCATTCTGCATTGGTCTTGCCTATACAAAGAGCAGCCACCAACATTTTATTGACAGTGAGCAGCAGGAGTGCAGTACTCTTCATTTAAAGGCTTGCTACCAAGTCCAGAATTTCCCTCTTCTTTGGGTACCGCAATGAGAGCTCCCCCTCCTGTTGCTAATCTACCTGTAACCACTCAAATCTCCAAGTGGTCTCCATAACAAAGAGCAAATTTCCTTTGCAGCATCTCTATCCCAAAAGCCAGCTGGATTTTCTTTTTTTCACCAGAGCAGTTTCTTTCCGTACCCAGAAACCAGACCTCTAACTGCTGACACAGTTCTAATTTTCCTCTTCTCAGTAATTCCCTCAGTTGCTGCAGTATCAAGTCCACTGCATTTTAAGGCTGTAAGGTTAACGCTGAAAAAGCCAGCATCAGTGTCTTATCATGAGCTCAGTCAAGCCTCCTTTTAAACAGTAGTGAATTGGTTTAGAAGCATAACAGTGAAGCCTGGAAATTTCATTTCTAAGCAAAGTTGCCATTCAAGGCCTTCAGGGTAGGATTTTAACCACATTGACTTGTAAGCCTGTGAGTTTGAACAAGCTTGAGAGCTCCAGGAGAAATCAGCCCAATCCACCAACTTTCCTATGATTTCAAGTTAAATAAAACCTTCTCTCAGGACTCATAGGGTTCGTGGGACACCCAGACCAGGTTCGTCTGAAACAGGAGCCAACCTCCATGCGTCTGTCAAGAAACTTCAGCTGTATTTCACATCTGTGGTAGAAGATCTGCATGACATATTTTTCCCTCCTCTCATACCACCACTAAGGAGCTCTAGTGAGAAGTCCTTGAAAGCTAGGAATAGAAATGTGATACCACATTTAAATTTCTTCTCTCTGCCATAAACATACCATAGTTTGTTATTATAGAATTACTTATCAATGTTAATCTACTGGCATTTCATTTCTATTGCAGCCTGAAATGCTAAACATGGGTAAGAAATAACATGGAAGTTGCAGAGCAGGAAAAGGTAACTTCAGAGTTAGAGGCAAATTCTCCCTGACTTCATTTGGAACAAGACCTGGCTAATCTTACCAACTTTTACCGAGTAACCGCTCATCAGATTGCCTCTTCTCAACATGATTCAAGAGTCAAGACGTGTCTATGCTTCTCTTCCCTGATTTCCATGGCAGTTCTGGAGGGCAAACTGCTTCCTAAACCATGTGCCACTGGCAGAGGCTAGTGGAAGCTGCAGGTATCCTGCATGCTTCGGGACTACCCCATCACACAGAAGCCTCTCACAAGTACTTCCCACTCCTGTCAGCAATGACAAAAGGCACCAAAGTACTGTTGGGCGACTGCTGCCACTGATGTAGCCCAATATCAAACAATCTCTGGCAAAGCCCCAAATGTGTGCAGAAGCACTGCCTGAAGAAGTGCCAGTTTCCCTCACTCGCCCCCTCATCTGCTTGTTTTCAAATACAGAGAAGTTCTATTTCCTCTTCAAGAGATCAGTTTGACAGACAAATACTATTGATCCCAAGGTATGTTATTTAACTTTATGAGCATCTGCCCTTTTACTTAGAGCGGTGATTACAATTTGACCCTGATATCAATAGAAATGTAAATATTAACTTGCCCAAACTACTTATATCTGAAAACTGAGAAAGACAAACATGTTTGTTGATTTACGTACTGAGCCACCCAATTCAAATGCTTGAAACTTTAACTGTACCCAATGTAATGTACACATGCCATTCCTGAAGGTGGCAAGTTGGAGATGATCTACAGTTCCGTTTGTAGGACTTGGAGTGAAGAAATATGAATGTAGCAGGCTAGATCTAGAAACAAATCTGTGCAGCACATGGAAGAGTCTCCAAGTTGTGGCACCGAGCAACAGATATGGGCAGTGAAAACATGATTGACAGAACACCATTTGGACCACCAGAGATTATCTGAGAAGAGGCTACAGCTAAGGAACCCACTCCAAAGAGACTGGATTTTCATGCCGAGAGGGACAAAATTTCACTTTAATCATTTAGTGCAATGAGTAAATTAAAGAACTTCAATACAGAATTAACATTGCAAATCCATATGCTACAGTGATATGAAACATATGGAAATTGTAATTATGGGATTACAGAATGAAAATTAAAACAAATATAGAAGTAAGTTGAAGTCAAATAATTTCAAAGAAATGCACACAAGAAAATTGCTGAGGAGATAAATTAGGTAAGATTGCCCTAACTTCAGCAGTTATGTTTCAAGGGAAAATCTGGGAACCTACAGGACCAGGATTTAAAGGGACAGGAGAGACAAACCTCATTTTTATTATCTTGATATCAAATATCTTGATCTATATAAGGATTTCAGATATGATCATTCAAGTTTGCGTCAGTCTAAATAAAGTTACAGTTGCATTTGTTGGCTACTTGGCACCCAGGTCCTAATTTGTTGCCCCAACAGCTTATCTTATTCTATCTTTAACCCCTATCATAAACCATTCTCTGTATTATCTTGTACTAAACACTATAAACCTAGACCTACTGAAAGAGCCAGGATTAAGTGATAGGTTTATGCTAGGGAACTGAGGAGGTCTGCAAAGATACCTAAAGAATTTAAAAGGATGCATTAAACTTAAATGAAGTGGTAAGCCATCCACAAGGAGGTCTGAGGAAACACAGACTGACTCAGATGAGCAATCAGTTCAAGGCCAAGTAAATAGGCAGATGGATCAAAAATAAGGCAGAGAACACCTGAGCAAGCTAGAACTTAGCCTCATGTGGCTTTTATCAAGAATAGCAAGAAAAGGGGAGTGAATGAAGAGAAGCAGCAGCTGACAACCAATAAGGCACGGACAACTGTAAAGGCATTTAACTAGTCATGGGCAAGGAAGAGGTGAGACAAATAGTAAACTGGTGTGCTTATATTTGGCCTCCAGGATGCCTTCCCATATCCTACTCACTCCTGTCTGCTTTCTTAGAACCCTCAAACAAGCATGAGGGATCAGGCCACAGGCCAAAATTCACTCTTCTGGCAGTCCATTTCAGAATACCCTCTCTTTACAGGTGCTGTAACCCAGGTTACCATCAGCATCACATCCAAATAAGAGGAGTTTCCCATCACATGATTGCTGCATGTTCAAGAAAAGAACACAGGCCCGCAATGCCTCCATCTTAGCTCTGCAACAGTCAGCCACCTTACACCCTTTAGAACTTGAATACAGAAGGATGCTCACTTCATTCAGCCAAACCCAGTAAGTACCACTGGCATGGAAGCCTTGAAATTTGCCAGAGACTGGTTGCTAGCCACCTTGGGAAGAACAGTTTTAGTGGAACAAGGAAAGCAGAAACCATACTGGAGAAGCTCCAGGATGACACTAGAAGAGAGGAACTTGAAGTCCTGACTGCAAATGGCACATTCAGTGAGAACTATCAGCTACAAAAGTGTCACCTCAGGATTTAGTTCAGACCAGATAACACAGAGGAGAAAAGAATGAAGGAGATAAGGCCTGAATACAGTAGATACACAGAGTACACAGTTTACCTAAAGGTAAGTGCATCATTTTAGCTATGGTAAAAATTACAAGAGATCACTTGCGAATATCACATCACTTTCTAATTCACATGGTCTCTGGATGCCAGCTTCACATAAACCCTTGCTGATTTCACAACCAGGTACTACAGAAAGCAGCATGCACAGGCCTAAACATGGCGGTCACATCTGGGAAGTCTATTCTGTGGCACCCTATGGGGATTGCTCAGCCCAGCTACCTGCAAACTACCCTTTTTGTATTCAGGCTATTTTTTTAAGCATTTCAAATAAAAAAAGAGTGAATGGCATTTCTTTGGGCTGAGCAACCTTTGTGGGTTCCCACACCCACCAGACCATGTGGATGTGTGTGCTGCAGGACTACCTCGGAAAAGCTAGGCACGCTGTGCACTGACACCCCACAGGCTCCACCTCTAAAAAGCACCTACAGCCACATCTGATTAGACTATATATCCAGAGCGGCAGCTATGTTGATTTTCCCACAGGGACACTTGCAAGAAAATCATTATTTTAATAAAGACACAAAGGCCTGCCTTAACTCCCCTTATTATATCAACAGCAGCAAATAAAACTTAAAAGTCACAGTTACATAAACAGTGATGTGCTAGAGTGCCCTCGGTCCCCCATTTTCCCTTCATGATTTCTGTGACCTATAATAGGTAAGCAGCACAGAAAGTCACTGTCCTCTTTGAATGGAATTTCTGGCTCGCTCACTTATCAACGGGATGATTATTCAACTCTTGACCTCATCACAAAATGGTTTAGCAGTGTTGCTGGTGCTTGAACCAAATTTCTCTACTGCAGGCTGACCTAGAGAGAGCAGCACAGCTGCAAGAAGGAACTGCCAAAAAGCCATAGCTCTTCTGTTCTGTCCTTCTCCCCAGTGTTTAAGATGTGTGAAAATACTCACACAATTAGACAGGAAAAGAAGCCCTAGGTAGGACTCTGTATTTCATCTCCACATCTTCTAAAATAATGATTCTCCTAACTGGAGGGAAGGAGGAGAGGAGAAAAGAAAGGCACAGCTTTTAAAGGGAAGGCATACATCCTCTACTTTTATCCCTAACTTAAAGTGACTTTGAAAAAATCCACTTACAAGAAAACTCCAGAATAGTTACCTAGTAATTTCTCTAGTACTGCTTTTTTAAAAAAGGGCTCCAAGACGAACAAGATTAGAGAAAGTTAATTACCTTGCAGTAATTGGAACTCTTCAAGATGCTTTGCCCATATGCACAAACAACTGTGAATGTGCAGAAGTACAGGTTTACCAACTGCTAGACAACCATAGAAGGTCAAAATGCATGTACAGCACCTCAGTTTCCTCTCAAAGGCAGAATCTAGGTGTGACGGACTCTTCTAAGGAAGAAGAGAAGCAGGACGAATTACTGAAAAAGCTTGTCACAGACAACATAAAATTGCCTTTATATCCTTTCCCTCAAAGGAGAAGAATTTTGTGGGAGATGGGAAACAGAGACAGGGACTTTTTATTTTCAGCCACAAGCCCCAGAACAAATGTGTCAAGTGCGTTTCATTACCTGCCAAAAAGATTCTTCTTTTATTAGCTAAGTATCCATGGAAGAGGACAGAAACACATGGTTTCTCCTGAGCTGAGCTGTCACTACTTGATGTAGGTTCTCAGGGCTGTTGACAGAACACAACATAGGACCTTGTAGTGACAACAAGTCTGATCTCTCCCAAAACAAGTTCTTCAAAAGGTAACTCCTAGTGCGATGGATGTTTGACATCTTGCCTCCAAGACAGATTAACTACTCTTCTGTTCTAGGCAAGAGGTTATAGTTAGTAGCTATGGGATCAGTGTTTGAGGAGTGTTGCTTCCACTGCAACTCAGATTTTAAGCACCAAATGAACAGGCATTGCCTTAGAGTGCAATTAGAAGACACCATTAAGGTGATAAAAGCTCAAGACAGATGGAAGTGGTGGTCCTGTGCCCTCCCTTACATTTGCTCTGTTGTTTGACTGCTTGGTGAGCCAATTTCAACTCACTAATCTGGCAGAAAACTATTCACTCTGCCAAAAAATCAGAACAAAACTGATGCAAAGGAGGCAGGAATGGAGAAGCGGGAGAAGGAGTCAACAATCTGAGCCACCTATCTCCTGAGTTCCTTTGGGGTGCAAAGCATATCACGTCTTGTCAATGAAAAACACCAGAGGATTCTCCCTCCCATCCCAAACCTTAACAATGTACTACATCTCTCAGGGAAGAGCTGGCCCGTGCAGTCAGGATGGCCACAGCAGTCAGTATCATGCAGCCTGCTTTAGAAGCCTTATCTGGGACATCCGCAGCTGGGTTGGCCACCGTAGACTCTTCTGACATTAATTAAAAAAACTCTTCCCTAGAATTGGTTGGCAGCATCTTCCTGTGAGAAGAAAAGTCCTAAAGACCCAGAAATAATATCTTAACGGTGAGGCCCAGTAATCAGCAACCCTGAAAAGTAGGTGGGCAGTATGTTACACATGCATATTGCACTATAACACAACGTTACGTATATATGTACATATACATAGAATATGTGTACAACAATATATGTATAATGTTTGTCTCACTACAATTTAGAATTACTTTGTTCTAGCTGGATTTTGCCACTATTTGAGGCTCAGTGAGCTGAAGAACTTGAGGTGTGTGCATGAAACAGAGCGGAACACACATGGCCCTAGAGGTGGGGAATATTTTTGAGGAGCATTTCTCAAGCAGTACGCCAAAAAAGAGCATCCTACACAAGATGATTTCATCAGCTGACTTGACCAATACCTAGAACTCCTGGAGAGAAGGTAGACAAAGACAGCTGATTTTTATGATTGAGGTTTTCAAAAGAAACAAATATTTCTGAAGTCAGCTTACACTGCAAAGGTTGGCTAGTAGCCTCGAGACAGATTCATAAAGCACATAAAGTGTCAGTATAACAACAGAAAACCATGTTCCTTACAAAACATATTTTATGGTACCGATGTTCTTGTAACAATTGTGCAGAGACTGAGCAAAATACCACAGCCAGCCTTATTGAAAGTTTATTCTACAGGTCCTTGCGAACATCCTGTAATAACCTATAGTTGAGTTTGGGCACACCTTTCATAAAGCACAAGATAGTGATCAGACTGATTTATACACTAAAGGAATGTGGCCAACTGAAAATACGAAGTCTGTACATTAACATATCAAAGGAATATACTTCTTTTACCTGACAAAAAAAACCAGAATATGATAAACCATTTACTATGAAACCAAACACTTTTTAGGCAGCAACTTCTGAGGCAGATTCAAGTCCCTTATCAGGAATTTCAGGCTTCCCTGGGTCTTTTAAAACCAGCTATGATATCAGATTAAGACTGTGATAAAGTATTATAAATTTGAGGACAAACTAATTATGCAGGAGATCAACTGTTATTCCCACAGCTCTATTTGAAATGGGAATCAGCTTTAACAACCTTTGATGGTTCAAGTGGTCCATGTGCAAGTCTACCTAGAGAGATTCCCTGCACCTGGAGTGGTAGTGTATCCTTTGTATCAGCGCACATTTACCATCGTGGGCTCACTTATATGTTAAGTTCAGTACAATGATTAGAAATTCTACATTTTCTTAGTTATAAGTTTTAAAACTCCTTAAAATTATTCTAGTTAGCCAAAATTCATGTTGCTTGTTCATTTGTTTTGCTCTAGATAGATGTCTATGGCAATAGGCTGTTGCAGGGAGAAAGTACCAAATACCAAAAGATAATACGGAAGCTGGCACCTCCAAAATAAGAAGAGTTAAACATTATTCTCAAGACTTCTAGTATCCTTAGCATATAGTCAAGACCTATCATCTCAGTCTACTTCATAAAGGAGGGGAAATATTTTAAGATTTTCCATCATAGGCCTTCATTAGAAACGAAACCTCAAACAATTCTAGCAAACAGTTTGAAAAAGCTGGCTACAACTAAAAGATGTCTAAACAAGGGAACTTAGTTTCCACTGTAGATCAACTTGTTGTGGGAGATAATTGCATGAATGCCAAAGGGTCAATATAGGAATCCATAATATTTTAATTGTCATTCAAGGATGGCTTTAAGTCCATGAATGGGCAGAGATTTTATTCCTTTGGCAGGTCATTAATGAAATTTTCTTTGAAGGGTTGCTTACGGAACACAGAACTAGTGTCTCTATTAGGAAATTCTAAGCAGAAACACAAAACTGCCTTATCTTAAACATAGTCTATCTACAAACCAGAGGCTCAGTTACTCATTTCCAAATGGCTACTTGCTTTGTAGTAGTTCGATTCTAGGTCATAGTCTTCTATTGTATATTTGAGGTAGAAGACATCAAAATACAGAATTTATTTTTTTTTTTTCTGATGAGATCTCAGGCTGCAATTATCCCTGACTTACAAAAGCAAAAGACACGGAAGGAAAACCACGGTCAGAGTAGACAATCACTATGAGCTCAAGCAGTGAAATAACTCAGCACTCTCAATCTATCATCACACAGTTCTGTTCAGGTGTTATGGAAGACAAGATCCATTCATTTGGACAATTCTGCTTGAGAAAATGGAAAGATAATACTATGTTATTAAGATATCTAAAAGAAAAAAACAGAATGACAACCTAAGTTCTTTATACCTTTCATCCCTTAAAAGGCAATGGATTTCAACAAAGGAGCTGGGCACATATGAATGATCATGGAACTAGTCAAAAACTTGACCTATGACCTGGCACAAAAGGCTCAGAAATAAAGGAAATTTATCCATTTTCAGAGAGGTAAGCCTCTGCCTTGAACAGCTCAAGTTAGACCAGCAGAATCTCTTTCTACATACCCTACAATGCTTTTTGGTGCTGTGATGATCAGTCTCCAAGACAAAGACTAAGCATAAGACATGGTTTAGGGAAACTATTTGCTGACTGGATGGCTCAAGGCATTTTAAAGCGATTATATTCTTCTTGGCTGTCAGTGGTATCCACAAGGCTTTGGACAAAATCTGGCTTTGTGTTTACCAGAAGAAAATTGGGGAAAGCACCCACGGTATCACTTTTACGTAGCGAGCACTTCCCAAGAAAAGAAACTTCCATAGCAAAACTGAAGTAAGGCATTAAGCATGAATAGTAGTTTCTTATATCACAGTTTGTATTATCTACAAGCCAAAGAAGGCAGGAAAGCTTTGCGTTCTAGCCTTCATTCAACTTGGTAACAAATAAAATTGGTGGCCCACTCTACTTTGCATACCTATATTCTCTGTTTTTGAGCTACAGCTATAAACTGCCTGCTCTTACTCAGTGCCTTCATCAGCTAACAATTTATCTTAATTAAGGCCTGCACCTGACCTGCCACCTCCCCAGAACTGGCTGCAGTGATAGCTGTCTCAACTCTCTACTGCAACAAAATGCACCTTCATTGCCTGAAATGCACTGCAAGTGCCAGCACAGCCACAACCCCAACAGTAAAAAGTAGGCACAAGAATACTCACATGTTCCTCAAAATTTGCAGCAGCCAAGAATAGTGATCTTTTTATGCTATAGATTATTGTAACACTGATTTACCCTCAATACATGCAACTCATTTTAGTGTGGCTAGTCATTTAAAACTGACACAGTCACCACAGCAATGTGATTTTAGTCACCCTTACAGCTGGAAAGGAAGAGAATGAGAACTTGCAAGTTTCAAGTCAGCTGGCAAAAAGGGGATGACTAAAGCCAAAAGTGTTCAAACTTGCCACTTTGTTGCATACAAACAATTTGCAATGAAAATAAATAACTCCCTGATCACAACTGCAATTTAGCATTATGGCCTGGGAAGCGCCATGAGTTTACAAAAAGTTCTCACACTACCTGAAAGACTAGCATTGATCTAAAAGCTCCAGGAAAAAGCCGTAAATCACCTATGCTCTAAGCTGCGCTGGGCAGGGCAATTCCAAACTTTCCTAGGGGACAAACCATTGACCAAAAGGCTAATTGAGGCACCAAAACCACACTGGCTGATTACCTGCTCCTTCACCCATTCATTTCAAGTAGTTGCCCTCATGTGTTGTACACACCATATAGGATTGTGCCCTTAAGCAATCCAGAGTAAATTTACCATAGCTACCATGATGTATCAGAAAAAATTGTCTGCTAAGGTTGATAAATCAGTCAATTACCTGCTTCCTTGACTTTTATTCTTGTGTAAATGTTTTTATCCTTACATTACCAGTACCTGTGAGAAGACTATCTGTACATTGCCAAAACCAACTATTTAAATTACTAGCAAATCCTTAATTACTATAAACAAGATTACAACTGGCTTATTTAAAAAAAAGGTTTCTAAACACCAAAGCGATAGCTCCAGAAAATAAAGCTCCCTTGCTGTCATTATTTGAGGCCGCTGTCTCCACATTTACTCTTCCTCTGTGCGTGACCCTCTGTGTTCCCTCAGCCCACCTGAATGCTACAGCAAGAGCACCTGCTGTCTTTCCGTCGATACCCCCTGCATGGCTGAGCATATACACAGGGCATGAAGTTCCCAGTCTCCCCTCAGCTCCTCCTATCAAGTCCAAACCACCTTCCTCCCCAAGCCACACATTCCCCCCGCCCCTATAAAATAGGAAGACATCATTAACATACAGAGGAAAGTAAAGACAAGCAATTACTACTGAAGCACTGCAGTTACTGACTTCATCTTCAAGGTAAAGATGCTTTAGTGCCCCTGGTGGGAATTTAAATAACATTCCAATCCTCACAGCTGCCAGGAGAGCATGGGAAAACCACAGAAGGCCATCGACCTTGCCTTGAGCTGGTTTGGGCTCAAAATGGAATATTGAATCTATGGCAAAGGTAGATGTGCATGATCTCAGGTAAAATTTCCCTTTCCAAACTTCCTCTCTCACTGGTAATAGCAAGAGCTTCCAGAAAAGGAGAACAGAAAATACCCAACTAATGACACAGAAGCTGAAACCAAAAGGATGTTATATCATCCTTCTTCCTCTACACTCAGAAGTTATTAAATACAAAGGACTGTGCAATAGATCTATCTGGTTTCCTGTATCTCTTCAAAGACATTCAAAGACAAATTCTGGAATTGAGAAGTGGAGAACTCCCACCAGGGTTTGTACAGGCACAGACTAATGTAAGCCCAGCATAGCTTCAGTACTTGAGGAAAGCTCTTTAGAAGGTTTCAGCAGCACTGTAAAAACATACGGCAACATCCAGAACATATGTAGTCATTTCAAGGAGCACATTTTCCATCTTTTTCCCCACTTACCTCTGTTCCTCCAAGGGACAACTGATCTACAGATGCACAACCTCAACTATTGTGACCTTGGTTTCCCTGAGAAACTGCCAAGTGCACCTTTCCTACAAGACATCTAATTAGAATACAGGCTCTCTTTCAAGTGGAAACTATCTTTTTGTTAGGTCACATGTGCCTAGGACAGTAGGCTGACTCCCTGGCTTGTACTCCTACGCACTATACAAAAACAACAAATGAGAAGGAAACAATATTTTGTTGTCACTCTCATGCACAAGGTAATCCTTGGGAGCACTTTCTGATTTCTAATCACTACCATAGAAGACAGAAGTCCAGGAGACGCTCAGCTGAAAGGGGAATCAGAAACCCTACAGAAAAACATGGTATCTCTGATCTGCTTTCTTCATGACTACTGGCTTTAATTTCCCAAGCTAGGCCAACAATGTTGGGTATAATACAAACGGCAACCTTCACTTTTCCTCCTCCCGCCAATGGATTAAAGGCATGCTGTGTCTTCTCTTGAACCGGTTCAAAATAACTTCTCATTCTATTAACTTCTGAATCTGCCGGTAGTCTTCGGGGAGTAACCCTGATAAAGTAGTGATATAACCAAACTGAAAAAAGGATATTTCTCTACGTTCCTACCTTTCCTGACCAGTCTTCTCCAGCTGGTCTAGAAAACTTACCATAAATATTGATTGGCAAAGGGTGAAAAAAAAGAATAATTATCAGTGACAAAAAGCAGTGACCATATCACAAGTGGTTTTAGAGAAAGGGAAAAAGGAAGAAAACTAGTCCTCATCAGTGTAGTAGCACTGCACAAGGATTAAAGCTGGGGAAAAAAAAAAAAGCTGTCTGTGAAGCTCTCCCAATAGGTGTGAAGAATCTCTGAAGAGAACTTCCTTTTGAGCCACAGGAAAAAAGAAAAAACAAGAACTCAAAAAAGCTGGAGATTTCACATCTGTAAACTGTCCTGCCGAGCGTTCAAACATCCCCACAAACATCATACAACCCGAACAGCTCTGTCATTGCAGTCCAGAACTCTTGGACCCAAAAACTGTTCCAAGGAACACAGTTGTAACTTACAGCACCAGTAAAATAGCAAGAGAAAAATTCTTGCTTGCCAAAGGGAGGTTTTCATCTCCTGAGCACAAAGTTAACCCAGCTAGCTTCTAAGGAAGGAAGAAGAACACAGCCTGTCTCCCTCTCTCTCTGCCTCTTTATTTCTGCAGGAGTCTGGCTGGCTGCTCTTCATATAAAGAACATATTGGAGTTTGAAAAACTGTCAAAGAAGTGGTTGCATTTGCCTGCCTTGATAGTATGGTGTACTGTTGTACATTCTGACCTATGCTTACTTTGACTTTTTTGGTCAGCTCATTATTTCCTTCTCTGAGCATGAATAAGACATCTCAACTTCCCAACAGCTCCAGTGGTATTCTGGCAAAAGCAGTTCATTCCGCTCAATTCAGAAGAATCACTACTGCTACGTATTCAATAATCTAGACACTTCTCTTCAGTTTACGCATAGGGCCAGGTTGTCTCCTGTGTGACATGCGAGTATTTAGCAAAGGAGGAACGCAGCATGAGCCTTGACAGCACTCCGATTCTCCCTTGTGTTTTCTAACTTAGACTCAGTCTGGAGACGTGGCTTATCAACAGCAGCTGGAAATGGCTGTTAACTAGCAATAAGTAGATTTGAGCGTGTTCCAGCTGCGGCTTCCTCTCTGACCCTTTCCATCTCTGATTCACAGTCTATTCTAAGTTGCAGTGATATGAAGATGTATAAAACAACAGTATTATTTCTCTCCTGGGAACATCCCATGCAAGGAGAATCCCCATTTGGGAAGGCCAAGGCAACTTCCATAACATTTTGCATCACCCTAGCAGCACAAGGGACATCAGAGGAAGGCTGCAAAGCTGGCCCATTGCTGATCATAACAGTATTTTTAAACTAGGACTCAATGTTTAAGTGGAACTCAGTGAAGCCATCTTAAATTATTCTAAATATTGAAGTTGGAAAGGTAGCGAACAGCAAATACTGTGAACTTTCTTTCCCTTTTATTAAAATACAGAAAGAGAAAACCCCACACTAACCACTCAAAACATTGACTCTTAGGAAAAGACTTCTAAAATATATGGAATTGTTGCTTTAGAACACATTTATGAAGATTGTTCCAGTGATGAATAAAGTAAAAGCAACAACAAAATCAACCAGAAACCCCTATGTCACTTTAACACGTAGGCTGCAATAAACAAAACATGGGAAGACTCAGATCAAGCTGCTACAGTGCCTCTAATTATCCCTATCGTGTTTACAACCTCTACCAAGGGGTCACAAAGTGAAGGGAGAAGCTCACAAACCGTATGTATGGCAATATTCAACCATAGCAGGTGACATCAGAGCAGCATACCTACTTTAACAAAGATCTCCTTTGTTTTTTACTAGTTTCTGTTTATTTTTGCTATATGCAGCTTCTCCTGCTCTATTTTTGGTAAATAATGTGCTCCTGATCTACCATTTTACTCTGCCCCCTTACTCACCTGAGGTGTTCTTAGCTTTCCGACTGGTTCAGAAACAAAAGGTTTAGGTTTCAGATGCTGAAATTATTCCTTCTTGTAAGTGTCACAGGAATCTAGTTCCCTATAATTTAATTTTTTCCTCTCTCCCAAAGTCAGATTAAAACATTGCAAATTATATTCTCTGTGTTTCTAATTCCTCCCACAAGGATGATATTATGGTAATACATCTAAGGGAAGCTTCAAGAAGTGTTTGTTTTGTCGTGCTGTGTTTGCTACCAAAGACAGCTGCTTTCTCTGTCCCTGAGAGGATTGCTTGGGGTTAACAAGCAAAGCCAAATAAGAAAGGATTAGGAAGCTACTCGTAGTGGTAGGTGAACACACAGAAGCAGACCTTTCCATGTGGAATAGGCACTCCTCAATCCTAGACACACTGTTTAAGGCATTGCCTCAGCTTTCAACCTTAAGAAAAGTCAGAGGTCACACAATTAATGTGCAAGCACTGAATAAAGAGTGGATATTCCTCAAACCTTATCTTATTTTAAAGAGAGTTAGGATTCTGTGCCAAGCTCCTGGTACAAGAAACTAATGCTATGGCTACTTAGGCCACAGACACAGCATAAATGGCAGCAACCCATTTCTACACTCTGCCTAAAAATCCACCTAAAATCCAGAAGCAAAGGAATAGCTAGAAGCGAAAGGGAAGTCTCCCGTTCATGTCCATTCCATTGCTGGCTTTTCTGCTGAACAAACAAACAAGTGTGCCAATGGCAGCGGGATTTGATTTTATTTTTTCAAAGTGATTTTCTTGGCTGAAAACTCTGTGGGCTTTACCAACAGTTTTTATGCAGGCCAGTAAATGCCTTCAAAGACAACAACTCTGATTCTCATGAGAGTATGTCTATACTAAATAACGCAGCGCTATGTAGTGATATCTGAGCCAGCTTGAGTATACCCACAAGTATTATAGCTGAATTAACCTGGGTAGACTGCTGTGATAACTGCCTCCCGTACACAAGGTAGCTTATTTAGAGCTTGCTTTGTTATCTCAATGTGGCGCAGCACTGTGCAGGAAGACAATATAAACAATTATGGTGAAGTCTATTTAGACCTTATGGGCAATGTAAAAGTACCTCAAGGTGGGCAGAAGAGCCCCCTTCAGAGTTATTCGCTGTGCAAAGAACTCCCTTTGGCAACACAGAATTGACAAAAGGATTATGTCAGCCCTTCCTTTCCAGAACAAGGAGCAGGGTGAGAGCCTGGGGGCAGCAGAAATTAGAGCAGCTCTAGGCCCTTACGCTTACACTGGTACCTAAGAAGGGCTCTTCATGGGCTAGAAATAGAGGTAGATAAGGGGAAGTTCTGCTCCAAACACAGCTAAAGAAATAGGTCCTCAGTCACTAGTTGCCAGGTCTAGATTTGGCACAGTGGTCTCCACGGGGAGAAACTGGGGCTGTGCCTCAGGAACGCAAGCAAACACAAACAGCTACACCACCAGCTGATATCTAAATCCACTTGCCCTGCCACCCTCTCTGTTTCTTTACCTACTTTTCACTGCATGATCATCTAGCTGTGGAAGATCTATCCTTATTTTAACTTTTGAGAAATATTTTTTTTTTATATGAGTAATTATTTTTACTGCTACACAAGTCAAAGTGAAGTCTGGAAGTTGCTTGCAAAGAATTTGTGTTCATTAACAAAATCACGCATGGGGATCACTCATTAAGCTAAATACACTCTTGTTAAAGGCATCAATTCTTTTAATGCATTTTTCTAAAAGTTACTTGCCATTTATTTTTAAGAATTCACCAGAATTCTCATTTTTGCCCTGATAAAGCACCTTACAAATTCTAACAGGCGCTAAGATTCAGGACATGTCCAAAATATTCACTTAAAAAAGAAAGTTGTAATTTTAAACTAAGCTTGTGCCATATCTTCTCCCTTACAGAAACTTTCAGATAAAACTTAGGACCATGCAGGGAGGAATTCTTTGTACCTGCTAGGGAAAGCCCCGCAATAGAGGAAAAAGACATGCAAAGAGCAAACCCCACATGAGGGACAGCAGAGCTATAAGCCCTTCCTGAGGAATGGAGTCCCTCGAGGTAGGACCATGCAGAATTCAAAGGGATAATGACAGAAGCTTGCTTTGAGTTGCTTCAAAAATTTTATTTCTACCCTAGTGAGAGAGCATCCCAAATAAAAGAAATAAAACAGTATGGATGTTTGGAACCTAATTTTGTTTTTGGAAACTGGTGATTAAACCATTCATTACAAGACCTCTACCACTCAGTAACCCTTTCATTTTTAACACAATTTATTCTAAACAGCAGCTAAATCATCAGTCTTACATAAAAACTTCTCTCTCTTGGTCTACGGCACTATCACCACTAGTCATTCTTTCCTCCCCATCGCTACTGCCTAAGCACCAAAAAGAACAAGAGAAAGGACTACTTAGGCAGCTCAATTTTTCTCTCCTTACTGCATATTTCTCAAAAAAAAAAAACCCTCCACAACTCTTTCATGATTCCAAATTAATCGAACTTCTGAATTAACAAGATCTGTGTGAATTCTTAACCTGAAAAACGGAACAGGCTTGTCTTAGCATTAGGCTCAACTTGGGATTCTACTGCTCAGTGTAATTACACCACAAGCAGGAAATCCCCTGAAAGGCAGGAGAAACTTTAAGGAATAGAGCTAACTACAGGTTCAGACTAAGCATTCAAAATATTTGGAGTTCAGACCAAAGAGGATACCAGCCTGTAAATAAAGGTCATGAGGAAAAGAGAAGTTGTCTTTGGGAGCATAATGCTTCCATAATTGTGACCTTAAGTTAGTCTGTAAAAAAGAAAAACTAAAAGACAAGCTCTCATGTAAGCTTATGGATACGTGTTGCTGAATCCTTCATTGAAGTAGCCACAATGCTGTCTATATGTGCAGAACCAATGCTGACTGTACCCTGCAGCATGCGTTCTTCCAACTGAGTTTTCAACTGAGTCAAGTCTGAGTTTTATTATTTAACCAAATATTTTAAAAAAAAAAAAAATCCTTGGGAAAAGAGATATTAACCACTTTTTTGAGTTTGGTTTTTTTTCCTTCAGCTCAATACCACTTAGTATTCTTCATGCCCATATCAGCCCATATCATTTATAATTCTTCATAGAAAACATTTTTTAAAGTGGAATAAAAAAAATAATTTTACTTTGGGGGTCAGAAGGAAAGAAGAAGAGATTTCTCCCCACCCCCTTGAAAACTGGATCCTATTACATACTCCTACTTACTTTATAGTCCAGATTTTTTGCATATTATTATTTTTGTAAAACGACAATACTTTAGCATCCATAAATCCTAAAGTGCTTTGTATATGTAAACCTAAATGACACAAAGTATGTACCATGAATGGCAAACTAGGCAACAAAAAAATGGTATACTAGAAATGAGGACAAAATATTATTTAGAAGATACACTCTTCAAGCATGACTCCGGACTAATTTAACAGCGGTAACAGTAAAAGGATTCCAGGCATACGACATATTAGCTCTCCCTAACCATCTGAACTAATGTCTATATTATGATTTCTTTGCAATGTGAAAGAAAAGAGTCCTCTATACGGTGCTTCATGACAAATCACATGCTTCATGTTAGAAACCCTTTTAACTTCCAAAAAGTCCTCTTTTGTAGGTCATGCTCTCATTATCTTGCTCTGGGATCTGGTCTGATTAAATTATAGGAAATTACTAATACTTCACTTTGAACAGCCAGCTCCTCCTGGCTCTTCTTCTTCTTTTTTTTCCTAACTTAATTCCTCCTACTCCTGCCTTCTTACATATGAAGACGACAACAATCACTCTGTTTCAAAGATTAAGTCGTACTCTTTCCTCATCCGTTTTAAAATTTAAACATAAAAAAGCATTCTGTCTGCATGTTCTTTACATTTCTCATTCCACTGCTCTACCTGCAGGTTTTCCTGTTCAGCCAACTAAAGAGTTTGTGGTTTTGTTCTATAATCTTTTGCACCCCCACCTCCTCTAAAATCTAATTCATAAGATCCTAAAGACTTAAGTAGCTCGATGAGCATAACGCTGACTCTTTGGTAGTCTAATTTATACTCCAGTGTGATTTATTCATATTTTGGACAATCAGACAACACTAAGCCATAGTCTACCATTGAATGGCTTTAGACGTTGATCATTGAATAATTTTATACAAGTGACTTAGTGTAGTACAGACAAGTGTAAGGCAAAAAAAAAAAGCATACAAATTTAAAGAGACACACTTTAAATGTCAGAAAGAATCCCTATAAAGGGAGAAGCTATTTCTGAAAAGTCTATGACAACTTCGCTATCATGAGAGGGACAAAATAAGAACAGTGTTTTCAGGTGGAGTAACGTGAATGCTACTCCATCCATGAAAAGGCTGCTGTTCATTTGAGAGGTGCATTACAGTACCACCAGGACAACCATGATGATAGCAATGAAATTATTAACCTAATCATACTAAGAATAATAATTTTCCCTACATGGATCCTCTTGTTGACAATGAGCTATATCATGATCCCTGCAGCGGCAGGAGGTTAAAAACAGTAAATAGAAAATACGTTAAAAGCTTCCCCTTGTACATGCAATGTCTGCTAGTAAGGTAATAAACTCTATTAAAAGAGAAAGATTCCTGTTCCTGGCAAAAGCCTTTTGTCTTGGAGGCAACACTCGAATGCAGAATGATAGCAAAGGCACTTCTGACATTGGGAAGTCTTTTGAAAAACCCATCCAACATATCGTCTCGTGCTATCACAAAGTATCAAATGAAGCAAGCTGCAGAAATAAAAAAGAAGGAAGCTCTAAATCACTGTTAATTTACTTGTTTGACAGTATTTTCTTTACACTCTGATGATACAATCCAGCAATAAAAAACAATATAATAAAAAGCTTCACAGGGTTTAAGGTGGTTTTTTTTTACTGTACAGAAGCAGTCTAACACTTCACCACAGTATCTGGAACATCTAACACTGTACCTGACCATGCAAGCAAGAAGAGTTATGCCTCTTTGTTATCACATATCTAGCTTTTGATATTGAAACTAGTATTGTATCAATTCTGCAGCTTCTCCTTTAACAAAATAAATCCAACAGAAAATACTATTGCAGTTTGTCCCACATTAAACACATCATTCAGAGAGTAGTAGTAGTTCAAACTTTTCAATGTAGCATCTAATTCTGCCTGACACTCTACAGCAAATGCAAGCTTTGTATAAATGGCATTGTGGCATTCATTCACAAACTGCATTGCTTACAAGCCTCTGACACAGAATCAAACCCCAAGGAGTATTGATTGCTACGCTTAAGGCACTGTAGCGGTCTAGCTCTTAAACGTTTACTTGGGTGCCTCAAAACTTTCCAAAACTTTTACTTTTCAGGCTGAACTCTTCCAAGTCACATTTGTGCAGTTCAGAGAAACTAGACTTTCAGGAATTCTCACAAAAGGAAAAAAAAAATAGTGTGAGGTAGAATGGAAAGTAAGGTGACAAGGAGAAGAAAAACAGAATAAAATTGTATTGATACATACATTTTTAAAGATTCGGATGCTAACTGAATAGATGAGAAAAAAAATATCTAAGTGCTGAAGTAGCTGAAGGAGGGGGAAAAAAAGCCCTAACACATGCACACTAAAGAATGAGCAAAATTCCTTTAAACATTCCAGTGAAAACAAATTGACTTGTCTGAGTTAGTCGCATCCAAAAGTAATCATAAGACACACGTGTGCTGAGAAAATTTTTAACTTATGGACCTAACTCTGTCATTGTAAACTGAGTCTACACTGCCATAGTATTTAGTCTGGGTATGAATGAGCCATTGTCTACCCAAGAACTCCTAAAGTCCTTTCCTCATACATCTGTATCTTAAATTAAAAAGGATGCATTTTCTCTAGTATTTCCACAGAGTGTAAGTGATGCTGGCATCTGTGACTAAACAGTTCCCAAAAAAATGACTTCCTTACACATGGAAACTCCACTTACAATACATGTTAATATCGGAATCTCAGAGGGCCCATCCACCTGATTGAACCCTGAAAACCTTAGGGGGCGAGGCCAGACACCCTCCAAAGGACCCTTCCAAACTAAATTATGCTGTAAACAACTCCAATGACTGGAAGTCCAACCTTAACTCTGCCCTTTTAAGCAGATGCCACCAAAACACAGTATTGTTTGCATCTAATAATACAAATCTTTTTTTTTTTTTTGTTCCCTCAACAACTGAAGCGTCCGTATCCAGCAACTCCCTTGAAGTTAAATTAATTGTTGCAACAGTCTGATACTTCTTTAGCGAACTCTTGTACAGAGAACTTCTTCACCACAGCATGCGTTTTGGCAGTGTAGTCTTCTCTTGTGAAATCACCTCTGAACCTACACAAGGGCTGTCCAGTGAAGTCAATGGACAAAAGTATAAAATCAGGGTCCTGTCAGCAGCAGCTGTATACTGTCACTTCAAGAAGAATGCTGTCATGCTGCAGGTGCATTTCAGAGTACATAACAATTTATAACAAATTAATTAAGGCCTAGAGATCCTGAGAATGCAGCTTCCTACCTAAGCTATACTAGAGGTCCACAGGACTTGCCAGACCACGTTACATTTGCTTAGTTACATTGTAGCACTGGTAAATTAGTCTGTGTATCAACATCTTACTATTTATTTCCCAAACAATTGCAACAGAATCCAAACTATCACCGAGAAGTTCAGTAGGATGCTACATCATTTAGGTGCACTGGAGAGCATTCCTGCACCAGCAGCAACCTGTAACATAACTTTGGAGTGAATCACAGCGCGATACCCACGATGGGGCAGAGTTAAGGTTGAATACAGTATTAGCCATCTTCTTTCTAGATGCACATTCTTCTGCTGTCATTAATACTTCAAAATGAAATACACACACTGTTCCTCCAAGAAATATATTGCTAAACCCAGCAGAAATTGCAGAATAAAAATGTATTTTACACTGAGTACCCATTAAAGCAACACGTTGCTAGAAAATAAATAAATCAGTATTTATAGCATTTGCACACTGAATGTGATGGATTCCAAGGCATTTTCTGAATCTGCAGGACTGCAGGCTAGAACAGTACTCCTGCAATTCTTCCTGAATTATCTAATATATTATGATTATTATTGTCAAATAAGAGCTTTTAATCCAATGCAATCTAGCTATAAAACAAAATAAATCACATTAAAAAGTAGCATTCGTGGGGGACATATAGCACGTGCGTGTTTCACCCATCGGGGAAAAAAAAAAACTCCCGTGAATTGAACTAAAAAAATTAATCTGAAAGAACTGCAAATTAGGCCGTGCATTTAAAAAATAATAATAATTAAAAAAAAAAAA
>RSEF01000004.1:34383544-34487241 GCA_003993805.1 Himantopus leucocephalus | reverse complement strand
AAGAGGAAAGAAGAAAAGCGGAAAAAAAAAAAAAAAGGTGGGGGGGATTTGTAGGTCTCCCATTTGCACTGTAATGCCCTTACTGGGTGGGGAAAAAAATAACCACTTTTTTTTTTTTTTAAATTAAGACTTTTTGTCTTCTTGTGTTAGGAAAGAAAAATTGTACTAGTGCAAAGCTAACCCCATAGATGTGTTCAGCTGTTTTTCCACAAAGCACAGGGGCCGGAGGAGCTTACTGGAACTGAACTTCAGTTTGGGGGGGGGAGTGATTAGGTACAACTCCCTCCGTGCCAAATTAAGTCCACAAAATAAGCAAGAAAGGAAGGTGGGCAAGTTGGTATGTGGATATGCGGTTCCAGTATCAGGTCTTAAAAAGTGGAAAGAATGCAAGCAGCATGAATATCACAACTCCTTGAGAAGTGTGTGTGTCTGTGTGGGGAGGGGGGGGGAAAGATTAGGTCACCCCTAATGGTTGATTTAACTGCTACATTATACTCCTACAGTGCACGCAGCAATCTGGACTTCTGAAATTTACTTTTTTTCCTGCTGTAATGCAGGTATATATGAAGGTTTATCCTGAAGCAATTCCAGCGTGTATTATGAAACCAGGATGGCAGTTTTCATTAACTGATACATACTTTCATTACTTCACAAATCACACATCTTTCTTCAAAGACAGACATGAAGGTGGGGGAAAAAAAATAGAAGAGGGATTGGGTCTCACTAAAGCACAAAAGGTACTTCGTGAAAGAGAAGTGCTCTCTTTGTGACTTGCAGTCATTTGGATAAAAGTTCACACGGAGGTTGTTAATGATTTAAACTCTAAAACCTGTTACTACAATTGAAGTAAAATGGTTTGAAGCACAGTTGTTTCATATAGCGCGCTCTTTGTGTAAGGAAACTTTGAACTTAGCAGAATACATAATCAAAATCATGAGTCAGATGTTGCAAAAATTTAAAAAATGCATTATTCTAGCATGTATAACTGTTAGAACTTTTTTGCTTTTGACAACCTGACTCATCATTTTATCACATCATTATTTACCCTAACTTCAAAATATTTTTTTTTTAAATAAACAACTGTCTAGGAAAACACAAAACAGCAGATTTGCAACCTAAATCTTTGAAACCGTTCTAACTTGAGGTGATTGAGAATGTAAGTTGACTGTTTAAAATAACATTATACCCATTTTACAGGCACAATTATCTTTTCTACAGGAAAAAAAAACACTAAATAAGATTTAAAAGATTATATATATGAAAATCTCAGGTTCACTAGCATGCATGTGCAATTCTGAGTTTTAAAACCACATGTATAGAGTACACTTCTACTGAGACAAAATAGACTCCTCCTGACTTCAGCTGGTTTATCATCTCACAATACAGCTAAAATACTTCAGCTAAAATACAGATTTACATTATTTTTAATCCAGAAGTAAAAACCAAAGCATGTAACTGACAGAAACAGGGCTGGAGATTTTTGGGGGTGGAAATGAATCCTAACAGCTACCTTACACTTACTCATGATCAACAGTACCAGAGTTAAAATTCTCTCAGAATATTTAGGTCCTGCCTTTCCCTTCGGTTCTCCAGATTATGCTGGTTTTACAGATTTGTATAGCATTAGTAACGATAACCAAAAATATCAGAGGCATTCTATTGCCCACAAACCTCAGTTTTGACATGCCTGGGACTAGCAACAGAACTTTGTTTGCTAATAAGAGTTGCAATGCTAAAGCCTACTTAAATATTTTTTAAATACACTCTAATGGCAATTGTGTTGAACTAAGCCAGCTTTGTAAGCAGCAGCTCTCTGTCTGTCCGAATGCTCCTATCTGCGCAGGAGGCCGCAAAGTAGCCATTTCAGAAAGGGAAAGGGCTCTGTGCTATGATCCACCACTGCTGTGGCAGCCCTTCTTCAGGTGCTCTAGGAGAATAGGATGTAGGAAATACTGTATTCTGCATCATCACTCTTTCCACCCTCTGTTCCTCATGCATTTCTGGCATAAATTAATGTTGACATTGTCAGCATTAATTTACAATATGCTGTGTGGGTTTTTTTCCCCTCCATCATTTGAAACCCCCTTTAGGGGAGATGAGGTGGCTGCAGCAAAGATGCTACAGGAACACAGCTCTTTGAGAGGGCCACGGGGACTGGCGAGGAATAGAGCAGCACTAAATCTCTCTGAGGGTGACCTTGGCTTCAACAGACCTCCCAACAGTTTGCCTAAGAGTTTAGTAGGCCAAGCCTTAAGCCTGTTCTGCAGTGAAAGAAATCCCCATGGTTGAATGAATTATGAGGGAGAAACTTTATATACTCTAGCTTTGAAGAGTTTCTAATCCCACGCCTGGAAATGCTCTATATGGGAACCACTTGGTCCTTCATATCTATCCTGGCTAAGTGCGTTACTCCACATATTGTCCTAGTCAATAGATCGTATCCAGCCATCACCTTGAAATCAAAGACACATCAGTCCTAACTTTACCTCCTTCTACACATTGGTTTAAGGAAGATGACTAAGGGCATAATGCCATTTTAAAAATAATCTTCCACTATATGTTTAGTGGTATAGTAGGAAAAAGAATGAAGTCAGCTGACCATACTTTTGAACATTTCTAGTCCAAACACAAGAAAATAGTTGCAAGTCTTTCACAGATAACATAATATAAATAATGCATTGCTTCTGCAGGTCCTGCTATTAATAAGTAATGATTGTATGGCACCTTCCAAACACCAAACCTAGTTACACATATGAATTAAGTTGAGCCTCAGAAACCACTTTTGAGCAAAGTAAATATTTTCTTCACTTACACATGAGAAAAATGAAACAAATTGAGTAAATAAGATTTTACACAGTAATAAATGATGTAACATTCTTAAAACCTTTGCAGGGTGTCTAGCATCCAAACTATCTTTATGTAACGTAACAAAGACTTGAAAAGGTTGCTAAACAGAAACTTAAAAATTAGCTGACATCCTTGCTTTATTCTTTGAAACTTTAAAGAATTCTATTCCTAGCCTCAGTTTTGGGGGTTTTTGTTTGTTTGTTTGTTTTTGTTTGGTTTTTGTTTTTTAAAGTGTACTGAGTGGAAAAACAGGACCATTTTAACCAGTTCTTGAGCCCCAAACCAAACTGTGGTATTAGGCCACCTCTGCTTAAAGTACAGAATACAAAAATGATGGTCAGGTCAGCTGTGCATTCCTGAGCATGCCAAGGAGAGTTATTCAGGCTCCATGGGCTCTCTTTAATAGTACTCCTATCTTTAGATTAATTTCCTATTGAACATAGAAGCTATTTGCCTATAGCCCCTGTGTTTTCAATATCTAACATGAGGTACACTGCTTTTCATCAAAATTACCCTCTCTCTCCCACATGTCTTGGAGGGATACCCTCAATGGCCTAAACTCCTCTTTTCTATTTTAATTGATGTCAATATTTCTACGCTCAGCAGTAACTATGAATCAATCCTGCAAACAAGATTTGATTACAAACTTCTCTTTGCTCTAAAGCATTTAAGAGACAAACACAAGGGGATGAACAAATCCATAGGATAACAGCTCATGGATACCATCATCCATGTTTGCAAATGCTCCGTAAACAAATAACATTAAGTAATGGATTTGTAATAATAATAAATAATGACAAGTTAGTGACTGGTGTGGCCACCGACCAGTTTCACAAAGGCCAATAAACAATGATCAGAAGTCATTACTATCTGATGATTTTTACCTTGGGACAGACAACAAACAATTACAAAGTGGGAGGTGAGGTTGCATAACCAGTGGATCCTAAACAATGGACAGGCTTTAGCTTTTGTAAGAGGCAACCAAGTTTTCCTTCCCCAAAGTTTTTAACGTCTTCCTACTTAAAATGAAAGGAAAATGAAAGGGCCACAGTCAGTGAACTATCACAGCAACCTAGACGAAAACTTTTCGCAGCCCTTGAAATCACTGGCAGTGCACTCCCAGCTCTGTAGCTGCCTATGCCATGCTTGTGAACAGACAGCGTACTGAATCGGGAATGTTCAACACCAAGATTTTCATGAATTCCACCACAATCTTACAGCCTCAGAATAGAGAGGCATCAGGAAGGAGGAGTGCAATATATCCTGCACCTCTTAGCTAAACCACAACTGGTTTTCTCAGAATCTCGTCCAAATCCTGTCAAACAAACTAGCCATAATAATTTTATAATAATTTTAACACAAGGTACTTCTAGTTGCAATGCAAATTTAACATGTTGTACTTCTTCAGAAGAACTGTGGTGTTTATATTTTTCAGCTGTTAGTGTAGCACACTACCTAAGAAAGGTGATATAGCTCCTAATTGCAATTAAAAAAATAAGTAAGTTCTTAAAGCTGATAGCCTTAAACGCATGCTGGTATACAATCCTAGATTTTGCAGGCCAAAAATACATTGTCCATAGGTCTGGAGAGGGATTACATTAGTGTCCACATCTTTTTGTTGCTACTCAGATACTATGGGATGTCTCTTCAGATTTACCAAGGAGGTCTTGTGATTCTTATCTTACCATAAGTGTAGTTGGCTTTTCAATTCCCTAAGTCATAGAATGTTCAGAGTTGGAAGGGACCTTAAAGATCATCTAGTTCCAACCCCCCTGCCATGGGCAGGGACACCTCCCAATAGACCAGGTTGCTCAACCTACTATACCACCTCCTCATACCCCTTTTCTGTAAGCACATTTTGCAGAAAAACTCACTTGAACCTATCACTATCAGACTTGAGTCTACAGATACTTGAAATTCTCCCCCAAATCTGAACCAGCAACATCTTACCCAGTACAGATTAAATATAGAAAAAACAAATTAATATTTTACAACATAAAATACTAAGCAACTTCTGAACTGATAAGAAGAATTTGTTTTGTCAACTGGGGACTGGAACACTTAGCTCAGGGCTATTACAGTTACAAATGTGGAAATAAAAAATGATAAATATCTGCTCTAATCCTGATCTTCTTGCACCATTTTCCATTCTTCACTTAAATGCATTCAAATCAACAGCTTTACCCCGTCCTAAGAATAATGTAAGTTAAATCAGAGTGAGAAGCAGAGCATTCCCTATGTCATTTTGCTTCGGCTTAACATTTTGTTAGTCACTGGTTAGTTGAAAGTTTATGCACATGCTCATTAGCAACCACCTGCCATGGTTTAAGACGTTACCATCCTCCTGGAGAAGCTAACTGCTTCCATCCCCAAACTGGCAAAATAGAATGCATTTGGCCTCCTCATCTGCTTCAGTGTGCAGTCTTCCAGCTTAGTTAAGTAGCAAGGCAATAGCATTTTAAGCCACAGCTGTTTGCTAAATGAAAGTGTGTCTAAGTTCTTAAACACCTTGTTACATATACGTTGAGAGGCAGAGTCTCTGCTGCACCTGCAAGGTGGCAAATTCCTCAGGGAAATCAATCCTGGTTTCTCAATCCACTAGCTAGTTTTCTGTTAAAACACTAGAGTAAAACTGAGACTGCTCTGGACCCTGAGAACTGGCAAGATCCCAAGGAGTTCATCTACCATCTAGGACTGTGCATTTACGAAACTCATCTCTCTCTCTCTGACCTAGCACCTTACCAGAAATACAGCAGGAGGAAGGCAGGCACAAAAGTGGATGTTAGCAGTACTGGTGCCAACTATGGCCTCTTTGGAATATCTTAACAGCTTAAAGAAAGGTGAGATAGAATAGAAGGGCAATTGGGAGACAAGAAAACATGGCGGTGCTGAGATCTTATGTTCCTAGGGAAAAGAAATGCATTAAGGTAAGAGAGAGTAGGAGTATGTGGAGATCAATCTTCTAGCAGACTTCACCTGCCTGATGTGATGAATTTCACATGGCATTCAGCTATGCTTCACCATGCTGCATGTCCTCAGGAATCAGGCCTCACCTACTGGCAGGCTGCAAGCCAGCCTGCTGTCACTGCTGCCTGCTGAGCATGAAGTCATGTGGCCAGTCCCCTCCTGTAGGGAATATCTTCTTGCATTGGCACTTCCCCATCGTACTGAACAGCACAGAGGAAAAGGTTATTTGCCTTTTGAGATACTAGGAATAAAGTCTCGTCTCCTCAACCCCTGCTGACACGGTTTGATGAAAATGCTGTTTCTAGTCCCTACTTTTCAGCAACACTGAGGCCACCCAATGTTTTCAAGTTCGTAGTTTACAGTAAGATGCAAATTATTTGTCCATAAGAAGTAGACTAATAATAGTGAAAAATCACAGAGCAGCAGAAAGCTTCATGAGTAGGAAGAAAGGAGAAGAAGTAATGCCTGGAGGGAAGTGGCTTACATTTCCACACAAAAAAGCTGAGGAATGCACCCTCAACAAGAAAGCTGAGTGCATATTCAACAAGTTTACAGACCATATAAAACTGGAAGGAGCAGCTGATACACCAGATGGTTGTGACACCTTTCAGAAGTACTATCTTGACAGGCTGGAGAAGTGGGCAGAGAGGAATCTCATGAAGGTCAAAACGGAAAATGCAAAGTCCTGCGTCTAGGGAGGAATAATCCTAGGCATCCGCACATCCTGGGGGACTACCAGCTGGAAAGCAGCTTTGCCAAGAAGGACCTTGGGATCCTGGTAGATAACAAGCTGACCACAAGCCAGCAATGCACCCTTGCAGACAAGAAGGTCAACATTAGGAAGACTGTTGCCAGCAGGCCTAGGGAGGTGATCCTGCATATCTACTCAATGCTGGTGAGGCTGCGTCTGGAGTGCTGTGTCTCATTCAGGGCTCCCTAGTACAAGAAAGATCTGGACTTACTCGAGTGAGTCCAGCACAGGGCCACAAAGATGATTAAGGGACTGGAGCATCCGTCATATGAGGAGGGGCTGAAAGAGCTGAGACTATCTCGCCTGGAGGAGAGAAGGCGCAGGGGGGATCTGATCTATTTGTACAAATGTCTGATGGGTGGGAACAAAGTTGAAGGAACCACTTTTCAGCAGTCCCCATTGACGGGATAAGGGGCAATGGGCACAAATTTAAAAAAAAAAAATCAACCAAACAAGAAAACAATCAAACAAAAAAACACCAAACAAAACCCCCATAAAATCCCATCTGAACATGAGAAAACATTTTTTTAGTGTTAGGGTGGTCAAACATTGGCAGAGGTTGCCTGAACAACCCGCTCTAGCTGATCCTGTTTCAGCTGTGAAGTTGGACTAGATGATCTCAAGAGGACCCTCCCAAACTAATGGTCCTAAAATGGTCCTGTGAAAGTCTTTTAACATGAGCATTTACTGTTTCCTAGACATGGTATTCATGTCTGGTTTTATGCGAGTAGTTTACAGAATACAAATATTCCACTCTGCTTTTTTAGCTACTAAGACTCTTCACTGAAAACACCCTTTGATATCTGGAATTATTTAATGTCCAAATACTTATTTTTAAAATTCCTACTGGTTTATGAGCTACTTCCTAACAGAAAACATTCACTAATCATTCCAAAACCATGGTTGGTGTTTTCCTCCTTCACTTTTTTTCCCGTAGTATGGTTTTACAAACTAAACAAAGCTATAAGATAACTACAGAGCAGGTAGAAGAATGACTATATTTTTAACCCCTATAAAATGCATGCACTGGAAGTTTCCTGTCTTTTTTCTTAGACTTTTCTTAGACATTTGCAAAGCATCATTACCTCCACTTTTCAGTTGGGGACATGCACTCTGCCTCCAACAGCAGCACATGGTAGTTCAGTAACAAAGCTAGACGCAGAATTTTAAGGCTGCTGTTCCCAGCAAACCATTATCACCAACACATACTTGATGCGTAGGTGATGTGGCCACGGGATTTAATTGCTTTTCTTGCTAACCTGCAGCCATGCTTCCTTTGTGCAAGTCTTTTCTTTTACCAGTAAGCATACAGCTTACTCGTATATCCCCTTATATATGTTGGCTGCTTGCCCTAAAGTTTTCTATTTTGTGGAAGTAAAACTCATGAGGTATACATATAATTTGACTTCTTGTTACTCTTATTCTCATTTAGGTTTTGGGACAAATACAGATACCTCTGGACACTGAAAAACACCCGTTGATTCCAGCAGCGTTATTCAAGACCTAAGGTGCTCAACGCTGCATAGAGGTCATGGTGGCTCTCAGCAAAGAGTAGCATGCTCTTGCCTGCAGAGGGAGTAACGGTCCCATGCAACACGCTCCCGCGCACCTCTTTCCCCCCAACTGGAGCAACAAACAAAATGAAGGATTTGTGGGGCTGGGGTTTTGCCGCTCTGTATGCTTCCCTCCTTGAAAAGCAACTGTATGAACGAAGAATTGAGGCTCTGAAAATGGAAGAATATACTAGAAAGCGTTTGAGTGAATCTGTTTATCCCTTTGTATGTGTCCCACAACCCCCCTCCACATCTTTATATTAAAGAAGAAAGTGAGGAAGAGAGGAACAGAACTGTTCTTAAGGTAAAGGGAGGAGTACTTTTCCCATATTTCCTACACAGGGAGGATTTTGCACGAGCCAAATCGATGGAAGCTGGCAGGAGCCTTAACAGTAAGTATTCCCTGCCCAGCCAGAGAAGGTACAGATCTCCCACTTAGTCTTGTGAAGGTCATCAAGCAGAGGATAAAAGGAGGGGGGGAAAAAAAAAAAAATCAAAGGTGAATGACTATTAGAGAACATGTCCAGGAAGGCAGTCAACCTGTGCAAGGCCTATCAGTTTTAAGATATTTTTGTTGAGTTTTCTTGGAAATCTTTATTATATTTGGGAGGTTTTATTCATTCTAATGTATTGAATGGCGACTAATGAAAAAACAAGTAAGCCTTCTTGGTCTCAATAATCATTAAGTTAGGTGGCCTCTACCCCAAAGTGCCAAGAATGGTGACCATCAGAAACCAAACATTTTGGCTGCCTCATGAACCCTACAAGAGCTGTATCAAGTCAACTCAGGAGGGAGATACTGGGATGCCTTCATTTGCATGGGGGAAAAAAAAGCAAAATCAGTGGCTTTTAAATCATCAGCTGAGTAGCAAAACAATCGGGAAGAGGGCCAAGAAGGTACTCAAGTGCAGCTTTCCAAGAGAAAAAAGCATTGGAGAAGGTACCGCAGTAGAGCTCAGATTAGGAAGAAACTGTGGAATGTCTTTCTGATCTTCTAGTGTAAAAACAGAAAGTCTGCTCAGTGGAAAAGAGAAAATATGCAGAGCAGAAAATATGACAGGTACTCTCCTGTTCAGGGCTTATCAGCTTTATATGATTCATACAATCCTCCAGTCCCCACAGCTGTGATATCACATCAGACAATTACTTCTGCTGCCCAACTGGGTATGCTAATCAAGGAAGCTGGGTCAAGTCCGACCACCACCTACTTCCCTCACTTCTGTAGCTTTTAATCAACTTATTAAAGATGTTGAGAGCTCATCACACTCTTCACTGGAGAATATATAAATATGAAGACTGTCATTCTCCATTGCTGACATTGTTGGAGATCCTCACAACACATGGTCTTTTACCAAAGGTCCTGCTTTATGCTCTAAGTGCCTATATATTAAAAAGAATAAAGTCCAACAAGTTACCTGGAGCTAGATATTCCAGGTTCCAAAATACAAAACCAAAAAAGAAAAACAAAACTAAAACATCACTCACAAACCGCCCCCCAAAAAAATCCCAGAAGATGCTAAAAAGATGAGAACGCTTTAGGTTGCAAGAAAAGTCCTAACGCTTTCTTGCTTGACAGCTCAAACATTTCAGCTGACTGAAATTGTCACCCCATCATATAATAAGGGAGAATATCTAACTTACAAACCTTTTAAGCTTAGAGGCTCTCTCTCTTCCCAAGTTACCTCATCCAGTTCTTTACTCTTCCCCATTTTTCTCATTTTATACTTATGACTGAGGCACATCCCTCCCCTTCATCCCATCCTGCCCCAGAACATTCTTCTAACCTACACGAACAGGTAAACTTTATATTCTTCGTCTGACCAACCATCCTAATTCAAAACTTCTAGCTTAATTTGTTGCTAAAAATCAACCATCCTTACCAAGCTCTTTCCCATCTCCAAATTGGTGTGCCTTCCGCAACTTCCTGTAGTATGAAGATTTCTCTGTCCAGTGTCTTTCAAAATGGGCTGCCTACACTTTTCAAACTGACCTTCTCTGACAAATTTCTCATCTCCAGGCCCTGTTAAAGTCTCCCGTTACCCCAGTGACACTGTCCCCAATGAGGCTTCCCATACTACTGAGCATCTTATTCTTTTTAGCTGCTCCTTGTACAACCCAGCCTCAAGTTTTTACGGGCACAGTAAAGCCATCTTCTATACAAAGTGGTAACATGATTTTGCCTCATAGTTATGGAGAGGAAAAAAAAATAAGGAAACTCTAAAGGCTAAGGCCCTTAAAGCTCTTTCCTAAGGGACTACACCTTCTCAGAACCCAGACTGAGGCAGCTATTCTATCACACACTTGGAGTGAAGGTGCTTCTTTCTTGGCCCATGTCCAAGAGCCAGGCAACTCTTCAGGCCTCACTCACCTGTCCTTTAAGACAGGCGACATCCTAACTCCTGTATTCAAATTCCTTCTCACAAAAGGGAGAAAGTCTGCTGAGGGAAAAGGCTGTGTCAACATACAGAGGATGACAAAGTCACAAATGCAGAAAGATTAGGTTACAGGCCAATACTTGTTTCCGAGTGATAAGGTTAAGAATACTGAAGATAAGACAGTGACTTATTTATGGGTGCAGGAATAAAAATCCTGCACGAATTTAAGTGATTTTTACACCTTAGTAAGCAAGGACAAGCTCATCATTCAATCAGCCCAGGACACGGCTACACCACACCTTTCTGATGCGTTTGAACAGAAGGAAACTGCCACGAGGTGAGAAGAGACAGCGCGCCCCAAGCAGTACCGACTCTCCCAAACCCCTCTTTTGGCTCTGCCCCGGTGTCTTTCCTGAGGTTTGCGGAGAGCCCTTCTAGCACGGCGGCCCCCGGCAGCCGACCGCCCCAGGGAGAGGCTCCTGCCTTTGCCTTTAAGAGCGGGGGGGCGACGGCGGGCGCCCCTCTCCTCTCCCCTGCCCCGCCGGCCGGCGGGGCGCGCTCTGGGCATGCTCGGCGGGGCCGGGCCGGCCGCCGGGCCGCACCGGGGCGCTGGCGGACCCCCACCCCCCGCCCTTGGCCCCGGGATCCGGCTGCGGTCTGCGGCGGTGGGGAGGGCCCGGTCCCGGTGGGAGCTGCGAGCCGGCGGCGGGCCGCGGCTCCGGAGAGCGGGGCGGCCCCCGGCGCCGCTGGAAGGCAGCGGTACGGGCCGCCGTGAGGCACCGCTGTGTGTCCCCCGCCGGGACGGCAAAGCCGCGTTTGAAGGGGGACGCGTAGGTGATACGTGGAGGGAGCAGTAAATCATCTCATTAGCACGCACAACAGACAGCATTTTTAGAAGCGAGTTAAGGATATGCCCCATTGTGTTGCGATATTAGAGGCGATTGGGGCGATGCCGGCCCCAACTTTAGCTTTCCTTGCTTCTGTTTTTATCTCCGATTCTTACAAAGTGATTCTTAACATGGTTTTGGTGGAACCACACTCCAGTCAAAGGAAATGTTTGATTTCCTTTGTGTAAAAAAAAAAAAAAAGCCATTAAAAAAAAAGTCCTCTGGAAACACGTGCAACAGACTGTTACATTACTATTTCTGCTCCTTGAAGTTAAATATGCTGAATCACTAAAAATTAGATGATTAAAGCAAGATTTCAGGCAGGCCTTTAGCTACCATGTTGTGAAAACTGTAGTAATGTCAGCTTTTGAGTAAATTAACACAAGAATTAGGGGAGAAAGCCAGCTCAGAAGAATTCATCAATGCCATTTAAAAAACAACGCAAGCTGGTTGGTAGTTTATTTGTGCCTCACCATGTGCTCAAAGATGCTCTGTTTAGCAGCCAGCTTTTTCCTTTTGCTTAATTAAAATTACAACACGAGTAGCAATGTTTCAAAGAAAACGACATAACAGGACAGCACATCCACCTGCACTTTGTCTCCCCAAATACTCTACTAGATTCTTGGTGAACCGAAGCTGTTGTCTGTCCCTTAACACCTCCCCACCTCATGAGCTTCCCCAATCCGATATCATATAAGATCTGCCACTGGACTTGAGCAGTAGCTGCCACTTGGGCCATTTTCATGTGGCTTTAGCTGTGGAACTGCTCGTTATTAACGCGGAAGATGTGAATTAACACAGAAGATGCGAGTGAGACTCTACAGGGGTTATGAATTTCACCCATTAATCTCAAACCAGTCAAACGTGTAAATGCTAAAGCTCTTAACCATTCAACTACCAAAAATTTTTTTCTGGTACTGCAATATCTAGCCTAGACCTTTCTTCACAAGGTATTTGTGAATGTTACTACCCACCAGGAAAGCACAGAGAATAACTGCTGCTAAAACACACATGCTCAATAGCAGCATCAGAGAAAGAATTAGACACAAAATTTAGGATATAGATAATCCCACACAGTAAGTTACTGTGGTTTAATAAGTTGCTGCTCATCAGCTGAGCTTCCATAACTGCTCTTGCGCACCCCCTCAGACTGTTATAACAGCAAGTACAATGTGTTAGACTAAAATACCTTTGTTTCACTTCAAATGTGCCAGAGATGAGAAGAGCACGCAGTCAGCTACCTCATTATGCCATTGTAACTCAATAGCCTGCAACAGTCAGTACAATCCTAAACCAGTGGGTTTTTAAAGTCCTGAATTGGAGGACACATACTGGAAATAAAGGAGTCACTCTGAATGTGCCAACTTATCCTGGATTCAAGAGCCAACTTTTCAGTTGTCACTACTAACCTTTTTTAGTTCTACCATTTTTATTATCTTTTTGATGACCATTTACTGAGCATCTAGAAAATTGCTACTTTTACCACTGAAAACAGGGATTTCCTCAGGTCTGCACCTTCTACCTGTTCATTTGATTTTATTAAGTCGGTCATAGCAATAGCATTGCTGATGCAGTCAGGTTTGAATGTGAGAAAAAGCATTACACAATGCACAAATACAGAAAAATTGGTTAAAAAAAAAATGGGTCTTTTTGTAGTGTCGCCTGTAGGGCAGAATCCAGAACTGTGTTAGGCTACAGAGGTCCCTACGTAGCTCATGACTGTAGGTGCCTCAAAACCAGATCTGTGACCAACTCACACGCTGCGAAGCTGCCTAGGGCTAGTAGAAAATGGATTTTAATCTTACTATTTGCTTATGCATTTTTCTCAACAAGTTTCGCCATGCTACATAGCCAAGTATCAGGTAATATAGGCACACTTTATGAAGCGTACATTATGGGCTGGAAACAGGTTCTTTAAAAAAGAAACTCAACTTAGCTCACCTGTATCCTGGAGTTTACTAACCGGTGGTCTGCAGTATAAAAGACTGTATGTCATCAAATCTTCTTTTAGCTTCTTCCCTCCTTCTCTGCTCCTTTGATCTGGAAGAAAACAGTAGCAATCAATACCTTTTCTGAGCAGCCCAATCGCTTGCCACTGCCTCCATCCACAGAGGCTGGTAGTCATGGTTCTTGATTCAGATCAGGCTAAACTAGTCAAACCGTGTATTACGGTTCTGTCTCAGTTTGAATCTAGAAAACTTTTAACAGTGAAAGCTAAATTTAGGTGCTTCCAGAGCTAAATAGCAGCTGAGGCTTTTTTCCTCTAATTGCAGTCTCACACGTAAGGTAAGGTTTAGGTTGGGGGGAGAGGCTAGGTAAGTTAGGGGGTTTGGGTTTTTTTTGTTTTAACATCAGTTGAACACCAGCTCCTGAACACAGTCTGGGCAGATACAAGTGCAGGGCAAGTCATTGTACCTGCCCCACCACCACTTTCAATAGTTCAATTTATTTATGCAGAAGCAAAATAGTCATAACCTTTCCTGGGTGTTAGATGGAAGCATCCTTTAAAAATATAGGACAAATGCTAAGGAAATAAAATAACAAGATTGTGCTGTTAGTCTTTAGCTACCTTCCTGTCACTCTGTCTCAGACCGCATCTTCACTGCAGGGAAGTTCTCCTGGTCACCAACCTCTCTGCCTCTCCATGCATCAAGAGTTTCCTTCTGAAGGAAACCAGGCAGGCCAGAAGATAATGCATACCAGCTGTCATTCCAACACAGACTCAGGTGGCAATCAGTCTGCTTATCCAGTGACCAAGACTTACAGGTGCAGCTGATCAAAGTATTAGTTTTCCTCTCCTTTTGTGGAGCATTTTTTTTTTCTCCAGAAGTTCGTGGATCAAATCCACATGTTGAAATCCTTACCAAGTATGTTCCTGTTCTGCTTTAGAGGATGGGCCCACAAGCCAGTACATATATAACTTGATTTGAGGTATTTAGCTGGTCAGCTAAGTCAACACTGCTAGAGAAAACTGACTTACGATAAATCAACAGTCCTCTGCACACTTTTCCCAAACAGTGCTTTTTTCTGAATGAAAACCAGCTTTTCCCCAGACTTCTTAGTTGCCATCACCTCAAATATTAACACTTTCTTTTCAATTGTCCTCATGGAGCCACCTGTTCTGTGAACTTGTTTTCTAGGCTCACATATCTTTTACTATCACAGCTCTCTGGAGACCAGCTAGGCTGCAAAAAAAAAAAAAGTCTCCCAAAGAAGTATCTATGAACAGAAATGGCTATCACATCAACATGAGATGGGAATGCCTGTATTATCACTGACATAGTACTGGTACTTTGCAGAAAGACCCTTTTCTGCTACAACTCCCTTTTTTTTTTTTTAATCAGGTGTTTCTTCTATACCTGAGAGGTAATCCACAAATATTTTATGCAGTTATTTAATGCATTTAGGTCAGCAAACAGTGCCTGAGGGGCTGAAGAGGAAAGCAATGCAGAACTTACCAGTCATTTGCTTGAATGCTCCTTCCATGCATCCATCCTCGTGAGCCAAACACTACTTTTTAAGTCACGCATTTTAAACGCAAGTAGCACAGGGATTTATGAGCCTCGCTTCCCATGCTGAAGAGCCTGGAGAGGGAAGGAACCAGCTTCTATCATTGGCAAAAAAACCCAGAACCAAACAGTTCAGCTCTAAGCAGCAGCACAACTCTTGCACATTTGCCATAATTAGTAATTACAGTGAAATCCTGGTCCCAATTCAATCAATGACAACATCCTCACTGATCTGCTGTTAGCTGGGGTTTTGCTCATAGAGGCTAATGATTCTAGCTCTTATGCACCAAAGCAAATTGTTCCAAGGCTTGAGCCACTTCACTGCCCCCAACTGCTCTTTCCATCCCTTTGCCAGAAGTCAATTTTCCCATAATAGTCAGCAGAATGAATCATATACCTTCACCTTAGCCACTGCATTTTGCTGTCCAGGTGTTAAGACACAGTCAGGCAAACTCAGCTAGCTGCTCCCGATCCAGATTAAGTAGTTGCTGACCCATTCCTGATGCCCTGACACCCCCTCCTCCTGCTTCTGTTGATTTCACTTTCTGCCTTACCATTTTCCAGTGCAGATTTGCAATCTTATTGTTTTAGGGGCTTTTTTTTTCTTTCCTATTTTAAGAAGCACAAAACATAGGGAGATATACTAAGCTTTTGGCAGGGACTGTGCTGCGTAGATAGCAGCCTGTACCAGAGGAAGACAGGTAAGCTGGCAGAGGTTTTGTGTCACCTCACAGTTCTCTCCTCTCTAACTAATTCCAGCTAATCTAGCCACTTTGTTGTTGAGAGAGTTTCAGAGATGCAGTAGTGTCAGGTTTTGTTTCAAAGCTGTTTGAAATTAATGGAAGATACCAGCCTTGAGGATTTTTAGGCAGTAGATAGCAAATGCAAAGTCTGGTAATCTTCACTATGATAGAGAGACTTAGTCATTTAATGTAACATAGATTTCTAGGCTACCTGTTGTCAGAAGAGTGAGTTAAGCACTATCAGTTGGCAATCGTTCTCCATCCTGTGGAAGGCAGGATGAATTTCTCTGGATAAGCCTTGCTCTCTCCATGGACTACAAGAGGGAACTGGCAGACTGGTTCAGCCCAAAACATCCAATTTGTAGGTAGCTAAACCTATCTTAAAGGCAGCCTCCAACTCTTAAAAATCAATTGTCATTCCATCATTCATTTAACTAAAAGGAATGCCATTTAACTAACAGGAGTGCTGTGTCCTAAGCCACCACACATAATCCGACGCAGCCTAGTACCATGGCATGGTTTAACATTCAGTGGCAGTACAGTTTGAGCAAATGTAAGCAATTGCCGCCCACCTTGTCTATCATTCCTCCTTTTCTGCACTACACCAGCAAAAGCATTTGTGTAGCACACAGTGAACAAGATTGGACAACAGATGTTGCTAAAATTAACTCCAAAAAAAAAAAGCCCAAAGTCACTCATCATTCAGGTGGGTTCCCAAAGACCCCACAAACTGCACCTCTAAAGCAGAAAACAAGGGCTGCCTATGACTGAATGGCCATTAAAACCATGCCGGTAAGACCACACGCTTTGCTTGCAGTCCCCTGGGCTGCTGTACACTATTCAGCATTTCACTCTCTTCTCTTTCTCCATGCAGATCCCCATCTCTTAAGAAAAGACTAACACACCCCATACCTTACTAGACTGTTGTGACCCTAAATATATTACATATCATGAGCTGTTAATGTGTATGTTATTGCATAAGCTCTGTAAGTATGTACACAAGAAGAGCACAGTATCAGAAGCGCACCTGCTAGTCTCTCTTCCCATACCAAATCCGTCCCTTCCAATTGCTCAGCACACAAGGCAAGTTACACAAAGGTCTATTTGCTCACCTGCAGTTTATCAGAATTAACAGTTACTGTGTTTGCTAATAATGCTTTGGAAGGCTTCTGTCATAGACCACACTTCTACGATGAACACACTAGACCTACCACAACCAGGAGGCCAACGCTATAGAAACTTCAGCTGCCAGATCCAGTAGATTTTCAAGAGTGGTGAATCCTAGCAAATAGTGAAACAACCAGTTTCCTCAGAGCAGGAAGGGTTGCAAATATCCTAGTACAGTGACTGGAGCAATTATATTTTCAGATAAAATATGGACTTCCATATGGAAATATGGATTTCTAGCCTGGCCCTGGAGGTCAGTCTTACTGAGCTTTAGGGTTTTTCAGGCCAGATAAAGAGGATGCCTTTCCCCCTCCACCCCTAAGATGCAATTAGGTAACTTGCAGGTTTCTTGATCAGAATAAATCTGTCGCTGTTTCTTGCTGAAGGACCCTTTTCTAACTGCAGCCATTTTTGCTGTATTGCGGTACTATCTGGCTGCTTCCACCTCTGGCAGAGATCAAGTAGCATAGCCCCACCCATGAATTCCCAGATTATAAAAGAGATTATAGTATAAAAAAAAAACCAAAAAACCCAAAGTGTTTCACAGGATGGTGACTGGGACACTCAGCTATAGCAACCTCCTCTCAGACCCTGATGCTTTACCAGCCAAGGCTTAGTTTGGCTGTGATCAGCCTTCTCACAGAAGGGCCCCCACCAGTGCCACTGCCACTTGCTGCCCCAGAAGTTCTGCCCTGATCTGTATCTTGCCACCTCATTTGCACAGCCACAGACCTCACCCTCTACTGTAACCTGTTACGCCACCTTCTGCTTTAGCCGTTCCATAACACTTACACAGCTATTCCACTCAGTCTTCCTCTACTGATAAGAGCAGCTTACTTCTTGCATCAGATTCCTACAAAGACAGCTTCTGGTCCTTCATCCCTCCATGAGGCAGGAGAAAGATCTGGGTCAGCATTTTCCAAACTGGAAGGTTACAGGTCAGCTGAGTGACCTTGGAGGAGTAGGAATGTAAAGAGTAGGATGTTCTGCATCCATCATATTCCATCCATTTACAGCTTCTGTGAATTTAGTTTACCACCTGACTAAATACACTCCTGAAAGTTGCTTTAGCAACCCTCTCTGCAAATTAAAATGGTACCTGTCACTAGCAATGAAGCTGAAGATAACAGAAGAGAAACTAAAGAGGAAAAAAAAGCCAGTATTTACATACTATAAATACTTTGCCTGTCCTTTTCTCCCTCATTTGTGTCAGTATGTAAGTTACTAATTGTTTTGTGTTGGATTATTCGGCATAAATTCTAGCAGTATCTACACTCCTTCCCCTGCTCTGATGAAATGAAACAAGTTGGAGGCCTTAGTGTTCTACTAAGCAACACTCTTCACACTTCGGTGTAAAGCATATTTAGAGGAAATGTAAATGAGCTAATGAATACTTTATACCTCAGTTAAATTACCACAAGCCAAAATGTGGTTCTGATTCTCTTTCTCTTTAGCTTGGACCCAATTAGTGAGGAAGTTAAGGCAGAGGGGAAAAAGCTCCGAGTGTTTTATGTCATTTGTTTATGTTTTTTATCCTTCTTAACAGTCAAAGTTTAAAAAACAGAAAGTAGAACTTGGTTTTTTGCCACAGTCTCTCGATGGTGTTTTGAAATGTTTAATTAACATACTACACAAAATAATGTAAATCAGACTGACTTCATCTGTTTTTCAGTGGCTAAAGTAATGAAAAAAAATGTAATGGTAAAGAAAATGAAGGTTGAGATTAAAGAGGCCTGCGGTTAATGACAGGCTGAAGTTCAACTGTCATGTAATCGAAAATGTTTGAGAATGGACAATAATTAAAGTCAAGCAAAGGATGAAGCCCAGATTATTATAATGAGATATGATATGTTCTTCAGACTATCTGGAGGTTAATGTTACTTGGTTTCATATGGTTACGGGTAAGTAAGTACTGTACAACTATATAGTAAAAATAATGTAACTGGATACAGTCTGCTTCACAGTGACCCAAGGTTAATGGTGGTTGCTCTTAGTATATTTAAAAGGTTTAAAAGAGATGTAACAACCTCAGCATTACAAATCTAGCACTAGAAAATGGCACCAAACAGGCTAGCATAATACTGGTGTTCTTGGTTCCATGAAAGCAGCTTCCAGTGTAATGTATGTTGGCTTTTATCTGTATAATTATACTGAATATGTCCATGAATTCATTCCTGAATGGCACCACCTTTTGAGTAATAGATCATTGGTATGCATCACTCTGATAAGGTATTACACTAATATATCATTAAAGCAACAGATGTATTAGTGTAATACATTACTGGGATAAAGCACTCTGATGATGATGTATTCCTGAAAAGATGGCACCATACAGAGAAGACGAGACCCAGGAGAAGACTTTTGCTCAGTTTAATAAAATAAAAGGTATGCCTTCCTGGCACAAAAATGTGATGCTCCCTATAAAGATATGGCACCACTATTAATTGTATTCCCATTTGTATTGGTAATTTGAGGATCATATGGCTTGGAAAAAATTTACTGTGGTTGAGGAAGAGATACCATTTAAAAACATAACCTATCAGACTATTTCACAGTCTTTTTCCAGAATGTCTGATCTCCTCAGCCCTCCAAACACCTCATCAAAAACCTCACCATGTTGAAAGCCTCGAGATGCCTACCGTGTTCTGGATCAATGAGGGTACGGGAACAGTTCAGAGAGGCTGGTGATGATATGGCCTTGCAGAGTTCGCTGGAGGAACGGGGCTCAGCTAGACAAACAGGCAGAGGCCAGGGAAATTCACCAATATTGACCTCGGGCGGTCTCGCTGACTCATTGCTTCTGGGATTATACCCCAGCCCCCATGCCAGCACAGGAATTGTACTTAAATTGTTAGAGAGCCACATGCAGCTCAAGAGGCACAGACCGGCCAGTTCTGTTCCAACCCCTGTGTGTCATCCTGCCTCAGGCCAATGAATTGCATTCATGCTTATGTAAAACCAAGGTGCTTTTTGAGGCGAGTCAAATAGAAGAATACATACTCTGAAAAAGGGTTCAGGAAGCTAAACTGTATCAGTCCAGTCAGTAGCATGTCCAAAAAAACTCTCTGGACTCCAGAAATCCCAGGTTATCTCACTTACCGGGATGTGTATCTGGCAGGCAGTTTGGGGATATACTCCCTGGCCCATGTTATTTCAAAGGAATTTCACATATTTAATTACAAAAGGTGCATGTTGATGTATGAAACAAAGGTGAAGGCTGTGAACAATTAGTCCTCTGAAGCAGTCATCCTTCATGTTTTACCCATTTTCTGTCCATAAAATTCCTCACAAAAATTGCAATTCAAATGATAAATGAATTAATCTGAAAAATAATTGTTTAAACACAAAGGTCCAGATTACAATACCTTTAGTCATGAAGAGTTGTGCTGTATTCCTTAGCCCTTATGAGGCAAGGGAGCGTTCAGATTCAGTGGTGATCACAGTTGTGTCCTAAATGAAATTGATTTGAGATGTAATAGTGAGTACATTGGCCATTTTCAAAATAATGCTGAATAACTGCAATATTAAGGGGTAAGAGCAGGATAGCTATGGAGAAAGAAAAAGGAAGAGAAAAATAAGCATAGACAATGAAAATAAAAGCGATGGAAAGAAAGGAAACAAAAGAGCTAAGAGAAGAGTTGGAGTGGCAAAGACAGAAGGAAAAAGAGCCCCCTCCAATTTACAATGTTGACTTCAATATTAAAAAGTTTTGCTATATCAGTTATAGGCATACACACACACTTTTCAATCAATAATAGAAGCAAATGGGCCCACTGGACCTGATTTACCATCTTGTCTTGATGGGGACACTTATACAAAAGAAGGTATAATGTTTTACCAGATTAACATTATAAAGTTTTGCAGGGCCAAAAATGACTACAGAAGGGGTGAAGCAGATGGGAATTGCGATCATGAAGTTTTGCAAAGCTTTATTCTAGCAGTGTGGTATTGTTTCTCTTAAAAGGTTTTAATTTCAAAATTATAAAGAGATAAGGCAGTGGCATTAAGACATAAAAATAGCCTAACTGTATATCTCTTCCTGTCTCTCTTAATAGGACTGATATGTGATGGGTCTATTTGTTAGTACTGTCACAATCAGGCGTACATGCTGTAGTCAGGGGAAAGTGGGTGATGTAAAATAATTAATGTGTGGCATGTCTTCATGTAATTTCATGTAATTTAGCTTTAGAGTCAAATTATTATCTAATTCTTCTCTTTGCCAAATGCTCTCCAGCAATCTTCTGTTATTTTACCAGAAATATTTTCATAATTGTTAGATAGCAAAAGATACAGGGTTGTGTTTTGGTTTGGTTTTTTTTTTTTTTTTTTTATTCAANTCTCACACACAAAATACAGCACCAAATTCTCACTTAGCGGACCTATGTTGATTTATTGTAGCTAAAGATCTGTTTCACAATGTGGCATTTGATTGGTATCAGAGAAAGGGAAACAGATGCGTTCATTATTTCAGTACAGTAACAGCTAGGAATCACAAAGAAGGATAAGCACAGTTATCCTTATTAGGCCCTGGAGAAACAAAAAATACAAACCTACTTCCTCACCATCTAGGATTTTGTTTTGGTTTGTGGCCCACTTTCACAAATTATGACAACCCAGTGCCTTGCAAGTCCGAGCTGAACAGATACACCATGCGGGGACATCTTATGTGATATTTGGAGCTTTCCCTTTGCTCTTCTAAACAGATGAGCATCTGCCTAAAAACTTAAGCCCCAAAGTCAGCTATGCATTGTACAGTTACTCAGGTCTACAAAAGAAGTATTACTAGAGTGGTATTATAACCTGGTCAGTCTCCATGCAGATTTGCTACTACTTTGCAGAATCTAGAAATAGGTAACTTCCAAGATGATGTATTTTCTGTAGTGCTTTTCAACATGTGGTCTGCAGAACTCAGAGACAACTAAGCGATCTGCAAAAGAAAATTCAAAGAAGCAAACTTATTCTAAGTAGGTTAAATTTGCCATACACCTACACTGGAAAGCAAAAAGGATTAAAAAGCACTGATTTATGTGAGATACAGCTTTACATTCTTATATCCATCCTAAATATTTCCCTTAGCAGTTTCTTCCATGTATCACTTGTCTTCTGTCCAATACCCTATACTTTTCTTTCAGTTGGAAACTGAGACTGTGCTTTAAATTTTTTTTTAACACAGAAACAAATTATACAGTAAGTCTCTGCAGAACCTGTCACAACTCTTTCTCTTGAATTCTAGGATGGCCAAGAGTGCCTCCAATAAAAGACCATTCAAACATAAGAAACACCCTCTGGGGTAAAACCAATGATCCATCCAGCCTGGTATTATGTCTCTGACAGCAGGAAAAAGAATAGGGAGGTGGGGTGTTCTGGCAACTGTTCCAAATTTTTTATCCCTGGAGCTCTACAGGGAGTAGCAGGGAGTCTACAGGGAGCAGTAGACACACCTGGGTGCTTTCCTCTGTGTTTCCCTCCACTTCCCTATCTATATATTATTGATACTCTGACCCTTATACCCCTTCCCTTTTTTTTAGCTGTTGCACCATGAGTTGGGTTTTGCATCCTCAAACAGTTTTAGGGTTTTTTCCTTTATTTATTTTTCCCCTAGATCTTTCTCCCTGGGAAGTTTTGTGGGGGTTTGACTAATGCCTGGCCTGCGATGGAGAAGCCAGTGGGGATAACAAGAGGAAAAGCTATTTAGGGAGAGCATGTGAATTTGATGACTATCGGCAATGCATTTCCCTTGTACTTCTACAGCATGCACAGTTGCAGAACTTTTAGAGGTTACCTTCCCACATATTCATTCTAGTATCCTTTTATACACCTCCTGTCCACGAAGTTACCTAATTCCTTTCTGAGCTTTCTGATACTAGTAAGATTTAGCGAATCCATCACAACTGTGATTTTATGAACCTTTATCACATCTCCACTCACCCTTCTCTCCAAACTGAAGAATATCACCATTTTTGTCTCTCCTCACAAGGCTGTTGCTCCATCATCCCAAACATTGCCCCCTTCTTGAGATGTGGAAACCAGAACTGCACATAGTACTGAATGTGTGGGTGCATCACAGCTTTGTATGGTGACAAAATGTCATCTCTCTCTTGTACTCAGTATTTTCCCTGGGGATTTTTGGCTTGGTTTGGTATTTTTTTTTTTTTGCTGCCACAGCACTTTTAGCTTACGATTTCAGAGAAGTGACAGCAATCACTCCAAGATCTCTTTCCTGAATTCAGGGGTTCAGCACCTCAGTTCTGAGTTCAACATCACGTAGGTAGGGATTAGATTGTTTTTTTAATTAGATCACATTTATCTACACTAAAACTTGTGACGCAAAATCAGTTAATATCACCCGCAAACCTGAAGGTTTCACTGTTCTTTCCCTTCTCCATCTCTTTGATGAAGATACTGAATGAAACTGGTCCCAGGACCAGTTCCTGGGGGACCTTACTGCTTACTCTTCTTCATCCTGAGAAATGCCCATAATCCTTACTCTTTCTTTCCCATCCTTTGCCCAGTTTTCAGTCCATACAAGGACCTTTCCTCCAGTCTTACTGCAATTTACTTTCTTTAATAACATTAGGCAGCTGGACTAAATGATGCAGGTCCCTTTCCAGCTGGAACTATTCTATTCTATTCTATTCTATTCTATTCTATTCTATTCTATTCTATTCTATTCTATTCTATTCTATTCTATCCTATCCTATCCTATCCTATCCTATCCTATCCTATCCTATCCTATCCTATCCTATCCTTTGGAACCTTCGCAAAGGCATTTTGAAAATCCAAATATATTATGTCCAGTGGATCCCCTTTATGCATATTCATATTTTCACCATCAAAGAACTTCAGCTTAGTGAGGCAGGATTTCCCATTACAGAAGCCAACCTGACTCCTCAACAGGCCAAGTTTATCCACACACTCACTGATCTTATTGATGGTACTCTACATTTTGCTAGGAATGACAGTAAGGCTCACTGGTCTGTAGTTTTCAAGACCCCATCAAGAGCCCTTTTGGTAGATGGAAGTTGGCAATTTTGTAGGTGGCCATACACGCACCCACCATGCACAGTGGCTCTTTGTTATTACACATCACAGTCGTCAGTTCTGCAGTTTCATATTTGAGTACCTTCAGGATTCTTGGGTGGATATTACCCAGTCCTGGTGACTTACATCTGACTTGTTATTTGGGCCAATACATTCTGTGTATTTACTTCAAATTGATCTATTTTTTCTAACTTATCTGCTACAAAGGATGCATCAGAATTGGGAATCAGACAACTTCTGCTGTAAAAAACAACTCAAGAGTTCACTGAGCTTCCTTCATCTGCTGCAGCCCCTTCTACACCTTGACCATTGTGTGGTCCCACTAATTCTCAGCTGGCTTCCTGCTTTTGGTGTATTTACAGAATTCTCTACTATCATCTTCAGCATTCTTTGCAAGGCTCTCTTCAAATTCTTTTTAGCTTTCTTAATTTCTTGTTTGAAATTGACCTGCCATTTTTGCGGGCTTTCCTGTTCTCATTTGACAAGCTTTCAATATCTTAAAAGCCTTCCTTTTTCTTTTGATGGACTACATCATTTTCACATTGAGCCATGCAGTGGCTCATATTTGGACTGCTTTGTTTTCTTTTTGAATTGTGGCACAATTTTTACCTAGGCTTCTAACACAGTATCTTTTCACAGCCTTTAGGGTGCTTTTAGGTTTCTTGCTTTTCAGACTGCTCCTTATAAGGTTTTTTTCTTGCGAATGTTCCTCATTTTCATGTAGTTCCCTGTCCTTAAACTGAAAATCTGTGTATTGAATTTATTTAGCTTGCTCTCTCCCACTATAATTTTAAGTTTGATTATATTGTGGCTGCAGCTATCCTACTATTATTTCTTGAATGAAGTGTTGTGTACATTCAAGAACAAATCCAGAATGGCATCTTTTCATTGCTTTCTGCAATATTATTTTATATTCAGCTTCTTATAACTTGACCGAACGTTATGTGATCGAGCTGAAATTTTCCATATCAGATGACTGCCTCATTCAGCTCTTTCTGAGAATGAGACTTGCAAAAATATATTACAAAATAGGTTTGAGAGTTCTGTTTTGAAATATTCTATATGCCCAGGCTCTGGGACAGAAAATTATTTGCAAGGGAGGACTGTTAGAACTTAAACACCTAAACCCTCAGAAAATTCCAACGTCATTGCATGCTTGAACATAGAGGGATGACCAGACAACTCGTACTATGGAGTATATGATCACAGTGCAGCTCCAACACCTATGGCAGATCAAAAGGACATTCTTTATAATGGCCACTCTCAGCTAGCTGGACACCAGGAGTGATAACAGGGTCCTGGTCACATCAATGACTTGTAGGAATCCATGCAGTAGAGGAGAGAAATCTGTCTAATTAAAACACAGAACAAAAACTACATCCAAAAAAAGATGAGGAATGGATTGGGAGAAATAAGTATGGGCATGAAAAGCAAGTGAGTGAATGTCAGGGGCAGACTCTGAAAGGAGACCCAGAAGACAAACTAGGTCTGGCTTGATAAAGAGACTGGGATTAGGATGAGAAGCCTCAGGAGTTCAGGTTATGCAAAAAGAACAGGAAAGGAGGCCATGAATGGAAAACTGACAAGATTGGGACAGGGACAACTTACAGAAGGCGAGACAAGTAGGGGTTGAAGTTTGTTAAAGATAGGCAAGAGTACCTGTGTGCACTTTGGTATGCAGACCACTGCCCAGAGTTGAACTTGAGTCTCCACTGGTTTCCACTGAAATATTGGTGTTCCTTTGCTGCATCCCACTGCAAAAAACACCAATCATATAATTGAAGATTATCATAAGGTATATATGCTCAAGGGACTGAGATAAGGTTGTATTGCAGCATTGGTACTAGCACTTCCTAAATCCTGCAGGCTTAATTCTAGAATCTAATTGAACATGCTTTTAATATAGCTTTCTGTGTGTTGCAGAAGGGGAAGCTGAAGAAGCTAAGATTGTACTGCTCTACCTACTGAAATAAGCCAGAGGAAGCTGGCGATAAAGGACCAGCTCTGGTATGGTTGCTGTTGAGCAATCTGCCATTTGAAGAACTGGGCTGCACCTACTCTGAAAGGGTCGCTCCCAGTTTGGAAGGGAAGTAAAAATTTTAAGGAACAATTAGGCTTCTTGCCAAAGTTGCAGCATAACTACTAGATTTCAAGAAAGAAAGAGGAAAACCCTGTAATTACACCAGTGTTTGCAATCTTGTTTGCTTTTTTTTTCCCTACCTGTCTCAAGACAACTGTTTTCTGCATGCTTACCCTGATTTACTTATCTTTAATTATTAATTTAATTTTAAAATAGAACTACAGTATACATATAAATTGCCACCTTTTTTTTCTTCCTTTGGCATGATAAATAAGTATCTGTGTGGATATGAAATCTTTACAGAGATCTTAAGTGATCTGTTGGAGGGCTTTCTTTTCTATTTTTGTATCAGAAATGAAGTGAATTAAAGTGAGAAACCTCCAGAGGTTAGTTACATAATTTTGAGGATTCATATACATGCACGTACTATATTTTGTAAGTTCTGCTATAAATACAGTGCAAAGTTCATTCTAAAGTATGTAATGCTTCACTGATTTATATTTTACTAATATGTATAAATTTAAGGCAATGCACATTAAAATGGGATGCCTCCTTGGTGAAGACTTGAGAGAAATAAAATAGTAGCAATGGTTCCTTGACCTTTTTTCTTATTTAAAGATTAAATAGGAACTATATTGCTCTTTTGGAAGCCTCTCTACATCTTTCCCAGTGGCACAAGAGGTCAGTACAATCACCAGGACCCTGACATCCTTTCCTCTGTAATGAAAAATCCTTAATAATATGTATAGTTAATAAAATCTAATTGCATAATTCAACTGTAATTTCAGTCATGGTACTTGTCAGTGTGTCAAACACATCTTTCATAATATATGCTTCTATGATATAAGCCCCCCCAACTCTATTCAGCTTCCTCATGAATAAGTAGTATAAGAGTATACACTTTTAAATATTCAGTAATTGTAGGTTCTTGTCTAAATCCAGCCAAATTTGGCACACTGTAATAAAGTGAAAGGTCATTTCTCAGTTGCTGCTTCTCTGAAGGTGACATTTCTTTGGTCGAGCTTCCTGACACTGTGTAATTCCTTCTTCTGTTTATTTTACCACTCTGGTACCTCATTAGCCATTGCAGAAATGGGATTTCTTTGATTGTGGTTTGCACAGAGGACAGAACATATCGATATGCACTTCAAGAGTGTTAAAATGCAGACTATGTAAAAGCCAGTGTTTAGGGACAACCTGTAAATGTGACTTAATGAACCAACAGACCATAGCAGCTTCAAAGCACTGAAAATATAAGGATAGAATCAATACTGTGACACAGGATTGTTAGTAGGTTACTTCCATTCTTCTGCAAGGAACATGGTTGATTTAATTACTCCTAAACTATTCTTACTAGAGAGATACCAAATCTTACCTCAACCATACCTAAGGCAGCCATTTCCGCACTCCCTTGACAACCTCTTCTAGTTCTACAGAAATAAAGTGGGACCAGAGTCAAACTGTAGCTGCCAGCTCTGGTGAAAACTGCCTCAGTCTCCTGCGGATGCAGAAGGAAAACTAGGTTTTGCTGGCTAGGGACAACTTTGGGGTAACAGCCCGAAAACCCCATGGCATGAGTGTTGTTCTCCTCCTGCCCCCCAGGCTGAACTCCTGGTGTCCTCCTTTGCCATCTGGAGTTGAAAGACAGAAGGTGACTGTCTGCCACCACAAAGTCCTCACCCCAACATCCAACCTTCTACCTGGTTTGCTCTGGCACAACCTCAGATGGAGCTAGCCTTAACATACCAGCTACATTTCACCTAAATGTACAGTTTAGACTGGACTTGTCCTGTTCTTCTTCACTGGTAAGACTGAGCCCTCTTTTCCTTGTAACATCCCCTCTTATTTATTATTTAAAATTATTATGTCTCCCTTCAGCTTCGTTTTTTCTCACTGGACCATGCCAAAATTTCTTAGCCTCTCTTCATAGGCCTCATTTTTCAACCTTTTGGTATTTTTGTTGCTGTCAAGTGAACTCTTTCCAACACACTGAGGTAATTTTCAAAGCTGGTGCCCACAACTGAACTAAACCTCTCAAATGAGGCTTGCACAGGTCTGTCAAATAGAATAATTACCTTGCTTGTCTCTGTATATAATTCATTATCAAAACTTGTACAATACTAGGCTTTTAACGACAATGTGTTCTTTTTAATTCATGGTTAGACTGTAGCATGTGTGCAGCATACAAGACCTATAGTTTGCCTTTCCTTAAGTAAAATTTTAAAAGCTGAAGAAGTAGCAGTAATATTTCCCTGTGAAAAGTAATGAATCTCAAGGTGTTGGAAATTTGGGCCAGGATTAGTAGTCACCGTCTGCTTAGGCAATGTCAAGAAATGAAGCTGGTCAAGGAATATGCAGTTAAGGCAGTTAGCAATAGCCAGGACAGTGCTGTGAAGCTGGAGATGCCTAAACCCCAGAGAGGAGAGGAGCTAGCAGGCCTGCAGCGAGGCCTGGCAGGACAGAACCACAGCCACGGTGGCAGGCTGCAAGAGCTTCAGCCAACAGCTTGGCACTCAGGGGTGGTCTGAAAAGCCATGAGGCTGCAGGGCATAGTTGATAGCATCTCTGAATAAGCAGCCATGAAGTGAATTAATTCAAAAGTTGGACTCCCCAGTTGCAACCCAGTCTAACGTTTGCCTTCTGTTAGATGCTAGGAGAACTGGGTGCAGCTGGCGTGGGGCTGGCCAGTGCCCAATGGCCATCTCATAGCCTCCTGCAAGCAAAGGCATAGTTTTTACACTAGGGGGTGTCTATTTATAAAAAATACTCTTTTTTTGGACTTAGCATAAGATATTTTCATTTCATTTTATTCTACATTTTTGTCTAATTTCTTTCCAAGACATGTCAAGCAGTAACAAAACAATATCTTTAGCTCTTTCCCTCAATGATTTTCTTTTCTTCTCTTTCTACTCTCATGTGTTGCCCCCTGTTAAGACTCCCACATGTCTAACACTTCATCTCTACATTAATTTCACCTCCTAACATATAGAGTCTTCAGGGAAAAACATTGAAAAGGGAAGGGAAGCACAGTGGATGGAGCAGAAGAAAAATCACTAAAATTTCCTGTAAACTTTCTGTCAAATGAAAACTTTCTTTTATATTTCAAATTTGGGCAGGAGGGGTAATTGAAGAAAAAAGTGATACTTTCCTTAACTTACACTTGTTTTTATTCAGAAAAGCAGCCTTTTCCTACTTCTCTAGTGGAGGAAAAAGCTAAACAAACAAACAAACAAAACACAGAGCAATGAGGTTAAAAAAAAATCTCACGCTTTCATTAGAAACTCAAACAACAGATTTTAAAACTAGACGCTAACAACATGTTATTTTTTCAACTTCCAAGTCATATTAAAAAGAAAATAACAAGTTTTCCTCATGCACACCTTTTTCCTTCCAAAAAGGGCAAGGCAAAAAAACCCCAAACAAACAAAAAACAGACAAGAGGTCTGTTTAATTTACAGCTGGCAAATTAAAAAAAAAAAAAGTTTACAAAATCAAAATTTCAGTATTTCTTAAGAGAGATTCATTTAGACTTTCTGGGAGGGATGGAAATAGAAAATGTAAAAACACACATTTTGGTGGTAAAAGAGAACAACCACCTGCAAGTCTTTTGTTATTCTGTGAATAGCTTCCAGTGAAATGGAACTACTGAAGAATGACTGGAGATTTATCTTATACCAGTCTGATTCCTACTTTGCAGGTCAAAACTGAAGACTACTGTGTATCATTTGCCTTTGAAAGCAAAATGGGACCTATAAAAATACATTGTAATTAGCAGGCTCAGTTCTACCTATCTTGACTTCCACGACATGTCTATCATTGCAGACACAAGTGGAAAGCTCAAATGAGGCATGCCACCTTAGACTCTCCTATTGCTTTTTGTGGTTTGTAATAAGTAAAGGTTAATTGTTATCTTTTGTATTTCCCAAGAGAGAACAAAGAGACATAGAGAAGTTCAGGTGTCTGTAAACACAGAAGTGTTTGGAAACCTGTGGCAAAGGTGGTTATTTTGCTAGCCTTACCCTTTGTGTCCTGTAGTTCTCAGCGCTGTCCTTCTGACAACATCCCCTGAAGTATTCATAAAATTATTTCACAGGACGATGGAGTGTCACAAAGGCTAATTGTCTTGTGCTGCTGCAATGATCCATGGCTGTATACATACAGACAGCATTGTTTCCAGCCAAATGTATACATGCATCTGCAAGTGGAAATTGGGATTTGAATTCATAACCTTTAGCTCCCAAAATTCAGGTCTTTATCCAGAGAGTTAAAAGAGCAGCTGTAGTCACATAAAAATACTGCTATTCATGAGCATGTTTACCCTGTTGAGGTAAAGAGTAGCAGTGCATTTTCACTTTGGCTAAAGTGACATATTTCCCAGGGAAATGTACTTCTGGAAAAACGCCATGGTTCCTTTATGGTTTTTTGGGTATCTGTGCCTGGCTACTACTGAACAGCAGCTACTGGAGTCAGACTGAACTGCCTCGTAATTTTTTGTCTCTGTGCCTCATTTTCTGGTCTTCTCCTTGTACACCCTACTCTTTTTTTTTTCTCCCATGTTTTGCCTGGCTTGTCTACTAGCCAGAAATATAGTTTACAAGTATATTAAAACTGTTTAAATTTAAATATGAGGTGCTCTACTCCCAGTACCATTACTGACATTTAGTTAATAAAGAGAACAATTTATAATTGTTGTAATATATCAGGCTGTACTAACAATTCATTTCTAAGCTTTCTATCTAGTCTATTACTCCAGTCTAAGGAGATCCTTTAGTATTTAAATATGTATTTAGAAGGATTTTCAATGCTTATGCTTTTTAATTATATAATTAGGTATGTGGAGGATGTGTTTGCAAAAACTTTCTGAAGGATCATATTAACATACTCCCTGTTGAGGCAAGAGACCCTCACCTGCCACAGAAGCAACACTGGTTACCTTCAGTAACTTTTTCAGAAACCAGGACAGGTATTTCTACAGGGCAAAAAAATATGTACGAAATGTTCCAAGTGTCCTTTAAAGAACTATGCTAAGCATTTACTCTGGTTTTAGCACACTTACTTCATGGTCTTGGGAAAAACAGGATTACCATGAAAACACCTTACAGGACTAAATGGCTGCAGTCCAAGGATCCAGATTGCCATCCCAGGAGCAAACGAAGCATCCTGCTTATACATTCATTCACTTTAACTAATTTTCACCTCTGTGCACAGCCCAAGAGTCACACTTGAAAATAAGATGTCCTGATTTGTTTGCATGGAGGCACAGAGACCTGAATGACACCTGTTGTGGTGACATGACACAAGGTAAAACAAAAGCCAGTGCAAGAGAGGTGGTGCCATTTCTTTCATGCTTTCCTCAATATGGTAGTTAGAGATTTAGTGGAAAAGTAAAGGATTTAATGTGCCTTTCTGATGTGGAATATTGCATAGCCAAACCGGAACACAGGTTGTGACACACTAACATGACACAGAGATGTCAGAAATGAAACATGAATCTTACTAACACTGTCGATATAGATATAGTTGTGCAAGACTAGTGCCAAACAAAAGAAAGACAGAAGAAAATGAGAAAGGTAAAAATCAGCATAAATACAGACCAAATAATTAAATCCTTTCAATATAAAAAAATGGATTGTATACTGATTTTTATATTTTGCAAACACAGAACAACCACAGTACTTTTAAAAGCACTCAAGGAGATGAGTCAGATTCCTTCAGAGTATTGTTATTCCTGTTTTTAATGAAAATGCCACAGTGTGCAGTGTACATATCTTAGTTTTGCTTTCTCATAGTATAAGTGCAGAATAACAACCATGAAATGAAATTGTGCTTACTAGCTTTTATTGCCTTTCATTTCTAAATAACCCAAAGCATTTTATAAATCAGAAGGGTCAGCAAGACCAGGAACTCAGAAACTGTCAGTGTGAAGCTGCTCAGGACAGCAAGTGCGAATGCCACAGCCAACTGATACTGAAATTTATGAAGCTAGAATTTAATTACCTAAAAAATGCTTGAGAAGGGGTAGTACTGCTACTCTTACAAATAAACTTATCTGCCCAAACTGACACCTCTAACAGCACAACCCACTTGACAGCTAAGACTGCCAGGTATTTGCTAACTCCTTTTATTTCCTGTTGCACATGTATATGCTGTGATGATTTACCATTCAAATACAACCCTTTTCTAGCCTAATGAAATCCAGATTGGTCACAGCACCAAGATGGTACCAGCTCATAAAATATAACTTTGGTTCTTTTTTTCTTCAAATAAAGGGCAAAAAGCTCTACTTGTACCTAACACCAAACACTGTATTCAGTACTGGATCAATTATTTTTCTGAGGTATTTTCTGAATGCAGGGCCTATCCTCATTGTGTAGTGATTTTGGCTCTTGACTGTTGTTCACAAGTAATGGTACTGTATAGCTCTTCTATAAGCACTGGGAAGTGTAGCTAAATACCAACGTAAAGGATGTGACAAACAAAGTTAGAAATGGGGAGGAGTGAGGGGAAGAACTTGAAAAAAGAAAAAAAATTTAATAATAGCTTGACAATTACAATAAAATAATCCAAAGCTCAAGCTGAGCATTTTTGTTACACACTGCATGAATGATGTTTGTACTTTGGAACCTTTAAAATATTTAAGCAGAGAAGAAATGAAATGAACTGCAACCAGTTAAGGTCATCCATTTAGGACAAAATTGATAAAATATTAAAATGAAAGAAATAAATTTTCAAACAGAGATACTAAGGCTTCATAGAGATGTATTATTCAAAGCAGAGGAACATGTGTGACCTCTAGGCTATTACATAATGGAGAAAGGATACGACAGTTCAGATGAGCAGGAACTACAGGCAGCAGAGACAGAGAGGGAAGATGGATTAACCATTCCGTAAGCCAGTGCTTTGCTTCCAGGGTACTGAGTCTGGACCCCTGTATTAAAGCATTACATTCTCAGAACCAGCTCTTGGACCTCACTATTATATTGGGCTTAAAAAACTTGATCATGGATTTTAACTGCAGATTGATTTTGTATCTAGGTGAGTTCATTCTCAGAGGCTGGCATTTAAAGCAGGAGTGGTCCTGGGCTCCTGAGTTTCAGTGCCTCGGCTTCTTCCGAATCGTGACTTTGTCCTTACGTGTCAGCACAGGCTGGCCAAGGTACAGCGCATCATATTTCTCTTTTTCTGTGGTCAGCTTTGCTGGCCAACAGCCAACCTTCTAATTCATCTCTGCCCTATCAGGGCTTGATGATGCCAGTTTACACTTTGGACATCTTCAAGGAAAGTGGTCTCAAACTCTTGCAATAAATTCTCCTTTTTTAATTTAAGGCCAGAGCCAGTATTTATTATACAAGGTTTATTATAAAACAGGCTTTTGAAAGGATCTCAGCTCTCTTGTATCTGAGGTACTTGAGATAAGCCTCCCCTAAATGAAGAAGTAGCTGCCTGAAACAAGAAGTATCTTTAAATCCCAGTGAAATCTGTGTAAGAGTAGAGACTTTGCTCCTTTGAAAAATTAATTTCCACCTAGCAGAAGGCCCTTGCCTCCAAGCTCAGTGTTCTGATGCAACTCCATTGCTCTCCTGTTGGCAAAAGGTATTCAATATTCATACAGTCAGCAATGCTGTGCCTAATGTAAGGTTTTGAACTGCACATCAGGGGCCAGGCGTCAAATAGTTAGGTAACGTAATGCCAAAGATTTCCTTGGACATAGATTAGCCTCCCTAGTAGATACACAAAAGCATCTAAAATATTAGGAAAACAAGTGTCACTGACAGTCATTCACGATCATAAGTCCTCTAAATGTTTTTGATTGTCTTCCCATTTTTACTCAGTTGCAATTACTCCGTGTGAAAAATAAATCTTCTCATTTGCAGAGCAAGCATTTATTTCTAGCTCTCAAAGATCCTTCCAAAACTAAGTATAAACATTATTAGCTTGATTTTATAGCTGTCCTAAGTGGAGAGTTAGGGACTGTTTACAAATGAAGTAATATCAAGGATGTAGGCGTAACCCATGATACTAGTTTTGTGTTCCTGGAACTGCAGCAGACTTCTCTAGTGGCCCTTGGCAAGATGTTCAATTACCTCACTGGAAAATGGGCATAATGGAATGGGTCTGACCTTTTGGAAACGGAATGAACACAGTCCTTGTAAGGCCTACGGAGGATGGAGAATTTCAGTGGAAGAATCAGAACATGAGGCCTGGGCCTGGCTCTGTACCTCAGGAACATTTTGGAAGAGAATGGCCATCGATTATATCCTACAGGTCTCTTTCAATTTTCAAAGGTATTGTTTTAAAACAGTTTATTGTTTTGGTTTTTTTTTTAAAGGAATCAACAGAGCTCAAAGCCTCAGTAACAAAACCTACCTTTTTCCCCCCAGTTTAGCATAAATGAAGAGACACCTACTTATAAATACAACCACAATTTCTTAAAAAAAATCGCTACCCTTGCCTTTTATGGATGTCTTACATTTCAATCTGTAGTGGTAGAATTTTCAGGAATACAAAGAAATAGTAAGTGCTTAGGAAAAAATGTAAACCAGCAATCACCAGACTCTTAATCTGACAAAGTATTCCCTCAAATAATGCAAAAGTTTCAGATCACATTTTAGTTGTCAATATATTTTACCCCAGAAGCTGAAAATATGACCATGTTCCTTTTCCTTATAATTGTCAAAAGGGATCATAGAAGATGAAGAACATGACAGAACTGTTCTGTGTATCAAACTAAAAAGAAAGACTGAATTTCTAGTGCGACTGATGAAAAAGCTGCAGCTACAGTTCTAAAAGAATGTTTTTTCCTTTGAGTCAAAGTTAATTTTTTGTTGACGTAACTAGGACTGGCCATATTGATCAAATCAAAGGTCCATGCCACCAGGTACCTTTCCTCCAGAAGTCAATAGCAAACGCCTAAGGAAGTGAATAAGAAGGGGCAAACATACAGTGACACAGCCTCAGTATAGTCCTATAGTTTCCAGTGATCTATGATTCAGGGTTACAATCTGTGTATTTGAAAGTCCCTGATGGGTTTTCCTCTCATTAAGTTGTCTGATTATATTTTCAATGTATATAAAAAGCAAGATTCACAAAACCCTGCAGCAATACATACCACTGTTTAATTACAGGTTGTGTGAAAAAAACTCACGATCTTTCTAGATTTCAGCTAAACAGTATATGCTGGCATTCCCCTTCCTGCTAAATCCAGCAGAAAAAAATTCATTGATATTGGTGTGTGGGAGATTGGCCCCAGAACTACCTAGAACAAAAACAATACACATGTTTTAATTGAAGCCCATCTATTTTCCTCAAAAATCTGGTAAAAGGGATTTATATGGCAAGACTGAAGAAGTGAGCTACCCTTTCTCAAATAGCAGAGGAAAAAAAACTAGAATCGGGCAACTTGAAAAACTCACTCTAACTTTATTGAAATTTTGCAGAAACAATCTGCTATGCCTTCAGTGCAGACAGTGAAATTCTGTAGCCAACATAATTTTTAAAACTGAGATAAATATGTGTTGGGGGAGGGGATAATAGAGGTTTCTATTAATGGAAAGCAGTCCGGCTGCAGCCTGAACTGTGGTGTCTTCCCTCCCCATAATCATGGCATTAATTACTTCATAGGTCAAATTATGCTTCTGTTTGAAAGAGTTTGGCCGTCTACGTGAATCAGGGCATGCATATTTAGATCTACTGTATCCGCTAGCATGGGCTTTTATTCTTGTTTGATGCATGCGGGCTACTAATTTAGTTTTTCATTGAAGATGGCTTTCTTTTTTTCTCTCCCGCACAATGGCAGTCTGGTTCCAAATATATAGAACAAGCACACATTAATTGAATCTGAGGGCAAGTATACTTCCTCCTTCGACCATACGGACAGGATTTTTCTTTAAAATAAAAGGCCAAAAAGTGACTGGAACAACGCCCAAAGGGGAGAATAAAGACAGACATTTAAAGGTGAGCTCACTAGATTTATAATAGCAGGGGACACTATCATCCTTTCCAGCCAGCTACCCAGTTAGCAGTAATGCTTATATCACAAGAAAGGCCCGGGAGATTCTTCTTTAGAAAATAATGGATACAGCTATTAATATACTGGGGAAGCTGCAGCAATCCACTTCAGATATTGATAATAAATTACATTGTTCAGATATGAGATTACATAATCCAGGCAGGCAATCAGAAAAGCGTTTTCTGTGTATCAGTATTATTTAGAAGAGCTGCTTGGAAAAGTTTTAAGGAATTAGAGTGTTTCTGTCCAAAAATAGTAGCCAAGAGCTCTGAACAAAAATACTGCTAATCATTTAAGCATATGAAGAGCCTGGATGAGATAGTAGCTCGGGGCTCACTGGGAAGGTGCTACTTCTTATATTAACCTGATTCAACTGTTTGTGGAAACAGCTTGTGAAATGATTTTGAATGTATCAGAAGAGGTAGAGAAAACATCAACGTATTGTAACACATAGCAGGGCTTGTTCAAGTGATGAAAGCCCTTCACAGTAGGCATTAGTATCTCGTCTAAGAGGGCCAGTAGTGACCCAGCAGCCTACCCATTAAAAACTACATCAAGACAAGCAGTCTTGGCCTCAGAATTTTTTAGAGGATTAGCTTACTCCCACATGCAAACAGATGTAGGAATTTTGTTGTCCAAAACTTAAAATAAGAAGCACAATGGGGGAACAGGAAATAAGCCTGAAAATCCCAAGATTGCTAACCCTAAACACATTAAAAATACCATGAGCTTGTTTTAAGAATCACTGTACTTCAGAGCCCTGTGATATTTCAGTCCTCTGGCTTGTCTGCTGGTGTTGAGATAAATGGATTCAATGTTTCTACATTTTTCTCAGTCACAAAGGTTAGACGTTTGTTTGTTTGTATAATGATAGCAAATATCCTCAGATTACCACAGCTATGGGAGCCGAGAATTGTAGAAGCCCTTAAAAATCATGACCTTGTGATAAGGTTGTAAGTGTTGCCATGAGTGAACTCCAAAGACACTTCTGAACCCTGTACAAGCTCCCTCTCGTCTTTGGATTTCTGACTGAGCATGTAGTACAAGAATTCCCACTGAAGCAAACAGAAGTTAAAATCCCTTTTACTTGAGGTGCTTGGTGCTTTGTAGGATCAGAGCATAAGCAAGGCTTACAAATTAATACAATCATCAGAGTGATTTTTTTTTTAACTGTACCTTTTTTACTGTATAGGAATCTTTAACACCACCTTTTAAAAAAAAGTCTGACTCTAAGAGGATAAGCATAATACACCAAGTTTGAAAAATTCCCTGACTCCCTGGCACCACAGATTCAAGTCTCGGGGTCACTGAACCCTTCACCTTTCTCAGACAGATAAGATGACTACTGCAATATTTAATACAAGATAAGCCACACAAGCATTTGACTGGATTTGACCTCTCAGACAGCTTACAAACCCAAGAGCTTGTGTAACCTGAACCTCTGCAAGGAAATGGATATTTCTGCATTATCCCATAACTCTAAGAACTGGGGACTTTGGAAACATCAAATATCATAAAAAGTGCTAAAGTTGTTAACCAGCAATACTACCGAAGTAATTTCTTTAATCTGTATCCTCTAGTACCAAAGGCCAAACCTTCCGTTCACCCAGGTACGACCACCAGGCTGAGCTCTGGTGTCCACACATCTGCAAAGCTCCATTCCAGAAGTAGCTGCACATCAGAGGTAAACGACAGATACGTAAGAACACCAGACAGTTCTACTAGGTCACACCATGTGCCACCTCGCACAGTTCCCTGTCCCGGCAGTGGCCAAAGGCAGATGCCTAGAATACAGAGTAATAGCAGAGCTAACTGGTCCTTGTTACAGTGTGCACTCTGCCAGAGACTGCTCCGGCCTCTGACAATTTATGATTCAGCCTCCCCATGAGCCAAGGATGGTTTCTGCCTGTTTAACAACTGTGTACTCTCTCCTCTGAGCTTTCATCACCCGCCACATCTGTGCCAAGCAGCCTGCCTAGGTATTACATGAAGAATTGCCACCGCTTCTTCATTTTGACCTGCCACATGTTGCCCTCCTTTGATACTAGCTCATGTATCCAAACAATGAACAATCAACCCCTACTCGCTCTCCTCACGCCAGTTGCGATTTTACAAACAGCTAATACATCCCCTTTCTGCCACCCCTTTTCCAGGCCAAAAAGTCTTAATGGCTGTTGTTTATACCCCTGACTGTCACCGCTGGTTCTTTGCTAGCTTCTCTGGCGGGAGGAGGCACCAAACAGTACTAGGGGCACTGGCACACTGCCGACTGAGGCGGTGACCAGCTGGCGTTGACCAGGTTGTCCCCAGCCCTCACAGCCCCCTTCACGTGGCAGTTAGGAACCGGCCCCGGCCGGTCGGACCCAGATCAAACCCGCCTCAGCTGCCAGGGCTGCCACGCAGCAGGCGTCCCTCCCACCAGCCAATCAGGGTGGCTGTGCTGGAGACGAGGGCCAATCCCCGTGCAGGAGGCAGCTGCCCCAGCCAATGGGGAGTGGCGGAGACCACAGGGGCCGGGCCTAGGCAAGGCAGCGGCAGGATGGCTGCTCCACGCCAGCAGTTGGGTGCGTGAGGGAAGCCATGGCGAGAGCCGGCAGCCGGGAAGCCAGCGGAAGCCTTGGGTGGGGAAGAAAACCAGCACGCCAGGAGCAGCCAGTGCTGGCAGGCCCCAGACACCTAACCTCCCCGAGGCACCGGGAAGTCATGAAGTGTGTACCTGTGAGGTACTGGTAAGGGCAACAAGGACCATAGTGTGGTATCGGGCTTGTGCTCAGAAATTATTGTGCATTCCCCACTTGCATTACATCAGCTTCACCCATGACACTTTTTTTTTCTAACAATCCCTCGTGTAATTTGCCTTCTCTTTTTTTTTTTTTTTTTTTTCAANGCTCAGGATTGAGCTGATATGTTCATTAACAACGCACTATAACCCTAGGATCCTGCTCCAAAGTGACAACAGGCTGCTCAGAAACAATTATTTTGTACAGGAAGTCTAGATGGGTTCTCTGTTATCCCAGGTATATCACTCTATTTGCATGTAACTTGGTGGTGTGGCAAACACCCTTCCTGTTTGGTCAGATGGATATACAAACATAAAGTTCTTTTCTTCATTAGAAAACACAACCAGAGAGGAAACCTAGATAGCCAAGAACATCTATCTTGCATGATTTCGCTGTCCAAGCGTTGCCCTGGTGGTATTTTGGATAAACGCAAGCTCTGATCCACCAGAGAAGTAGGGCAGGAGAAGACAGAAGGCTGCAGGTGGGCAGCAAGGACAGCCGTGGGCCTGGCCACGCTCCACTGACTCTCCCGTTCTCCCTTAACCGGTTGGCCAGGAGTCCTTAGATTTTCATACAGCTTCTGTACAAGTGCTTCTATTCACATGAAGTACGTATAGTTTCAGAGTACATTAACCCTGTCTTCCCATGTGACAAGGTTTCTCGTAGTGGCTACTGTCACAAAAGAAAGCAATCAACGCCTGAGGAGAGGTACTTACGACTTCCCTGACAGCTTAGCTCGGGCTACGGTACTTCCGATGCACCAGCAGATGCTGTCATTCATACTACTGTGTCATCCAAATCTGCTCTGAAAAAAGTTGTTATCTCTTGGTAAGGACACAAATGGCTCGTCTACAGTTGAGGCTCTTGTAGTGCTAAATGTAGACTGGTAATAGTGGAAAATTCCCAAGTGCAGACAATCTAAGACAGCCACAGAAATAATCCACCAAATTTCAATAAACTTATGCAAAGCATTCCTATTTCAGAAGCAGTAATTCCTTATGAAAGTATTTCCATTTCTTCTTTTGTACTTCGGGGTGCACTTCAAATGCCTCTGAAAGTCCAGGACCAAGATTCTTGTCTTAATCCGAATGTCCTCTAAACAGCAATGGAATTTTGAAATTGCCTGTAAACTGTAAGAAATTTGGGGATTTTTTTTCCCCCCTTCTGTTGTAGCATCAACAGAAGCTACAGATGACAAAAATTCAAAGTGCATAGTTGGAACTAACATTCTCATCCTAACCTAGTTTTAAAGAATAAAGATATGTGTCTTGCTTAGCATGATTTATGAAAGCTTCTGGAGAAGCCAGGACCACTTCAAACCACTTTGACTAAGAAGAGGAAAAAAAATCACTACTAAAAAAATTTTAGGAAAAAGTACTGGATGTAAATTAATGAAGAATTTTTATATGTTCTTAACACTATAGTTATTTGATACAATGAAAAAAGAAAATCTTTCATTTCCACTATTATTGCATTTTTGTATACAAATAAATTAATTCCTGTTCCAATTCAGACCTAACACAGACAGCACTGTTTGTACTAGCAAGTAGCAGGAAAAAATATGTAACTGTTTGTGACTGAGGCTATCTAATCAAGGACATACTTTTGGTACTGAAAACAAGTACAGCAATAGAGTTTTATCTAGTCCACTTTTTTTTTTAAGAATGGAAACTATGGTACACTGTAGATCACATCTGGTTATGATGAACTGGAATAAACTTCTAGTCGGGTGTTTTTCTTTTTACTAAATGATCGTCAATGCAGGTTATTTTTCTCCATTCTGACTGCATGAACTCTACCATGTGTTATTGTAAGCTGATTTAAACATTTTTGTCCAAAGCACTTCATGCTCCACAATTCAACATTTTAAAGATCTGGGATCAAACTAATTTATTGCTTTCGTTATGTTAAACTTGATGCTAACCATCACAGTCCCAAATCTGAAAACACTTGACTTAAACCATGCAAATAGTCACAATTACTTCAGTAGATCTACTGACATACTTAAACACGTGTGGTTTCAGGTTCATGACCCTGGCAAGTCTTCACCAGCTCTTTGCCTGTGAATCCTGCAGGTATATATTGGCTGCAAAACACTCCTGCAGAGTAAAAGATGAAATCCACAGGCTGGACAACTGCTTGCAAGATGGATAAATATAATCAGCTTGCCAGAGGTACTTCCTTTGTGTCAGATTGTTGCACACAAAAAGGCTTGACAACCCCTGCCTTCAAAAACAACTGTTCAAGGTGGCTAAGATCAGTTTCCCCAATCTGACATAATCAGGTACTAAGTAGTGTTTACATGACAGAAGCATTGAGTTGACCTAGATTCAGATGCAAAGGTTATTTATGTGTAAATGTTACATATATTACTGAAGTTACAGGAAGCTTTTAAAATTAAAATTAGCATTGCATAGTAAAGGTTCCAAATGTGTGTGTAATGAACAATAAGTTGCCCATAAGATCCACTGACCCTGATGGCAGTGACAGCAAACTCCTGCTGCTATAGTCCAGGCTGACAAAGGGACAAATGCAATGTAGCTCGCAGCAAGTCACCTGCTCTCTTCTTGTTACCTATAAACCAGCACTAACTGGGTATTACTGCTGAATATGTAAGTACTGTGCTTTTTATATAAATACATACATGAATATATATATATTTCACGTATATAATACACACACACGCAGATACTTACATGAAACAAAATACTCTAGATGAGGATTCCTTGACCGTCTAGAATTTGCAGACCCCTCATTACCTTCTTTCAAAATGCACAGCTCCGAGTTCATTGCTTTCTTTAATTTTACCCAAGCAGAGCTTTCCTTTCACTCTTGCTTGGGCAATTTTTTGAGCTGAGCTTCTCGGTAAGCTTTGTTCCAGCCACGGATAAACCAGTTGTAGTTTAATGTTATACCTTTTCATGAGCTGCTACTGTATGGATTACTCACTGCATTGATCTTGGTGGATGAAGTCCAGTATGGTGACGGAGTTCCTGCAACAGCAGAAGACAAGACATTACTGACTTAATTCCTATTGCACTCCTCACTGGAGAGTGGTGAACTAATGTTTGAGCGGATAGTGGGACAGACGCCAGCTCTTCTCCTCTAAACATATTCCAAATGGCCAGAGATAATGTTTCCAACCCTTTGTTGCAATGGGCTTCTTACACCAAGGTTTCATTTTGAAATCTTTCACATTAAAGCAGTGACTGACATACTAGACTTATTATTGTGTGGTGCTGGGACTTTATATTCTGTGGTGTGCTAAACTTTTTTCCCTTTTGAGCAAGCTGGTTATGGCAATGTTAAGAAGGCGTTGACACCACAGAGCTATGCCTCCTTTTCCCTATATTACTAAGTCTACATGCAACAAATGGTATATATTAAAAATAAAGAAGAAATCCACTTTTAAACATTGCATTACAATGTTCAGCTAGAACAATGTTTCTTTGGAGAAATGGGATGATAATAATTGTAATATGATGGCAAGATCTGAGGAAGTTAGTGATCATTTGATTTTACAGTGGCTAATAGCAGCTGAATACTTCAATATAGACGTGCTACATTTTAATGTAGACATTAAATAGACATGTTCTCTGTCCTAAGGTCATAAAACAGAGAAGAGAAAGATAACTATGAAGGAGATTTCAAAAGTTCAGACTGACATTTAGGTGAGCAGCTTTTGTGAATGTTGAATATTTTTGTACCTTTGGAAATTACTCCTTTCATTAAATAATTTTGATTTTTTTCCAGGTATTCAGAAATCATAATAATAATGTAAATTAATTTTCTTATTGAAAAATTAACATACTTAGTCCTGACATATTTAATAATATGCTCTGGGGAGGAAAATGAACAAGGCAAGGGAAACGTACATGCAAACAGGGTGAAGCAGCATGAAAGTTCTCTTAGAAAACAGCATTCTAGTGAAACCAGCTCAAGTAGTCAGGAGTACAGCAGAGACAACCTGATGTAACTTGGCCCGTTTTCACTCTCAATAAGCAGGGTTCAAACATAATCGGAATCAGTGAACAGAAACTTCAAAATATTAACACGTATCCAGACAGAGCAAAAAAGTTTACATCCATAATTAATCGTCATTTTAAAAAAAAAATCAAAAATCAAAGCAAAAGCTGAAGCAGATTCTCTAGGCCAAGCTGAATTTAAACCAGTGCTGACCACAGCTGCATTTGACAGTTGAGTCCAAAATTTGGCTCAGCTCTAGTTAAAGCATAATCTGACAGAGAGCCTCTTTTTATTACAACTTTCTGCTGAATCATTTAGTTTGGGGAAGAAGCATGATTCTGGCGTTGTATCTTAAATTACGAAAATTATGAGATCATTCTTATAATGTAAAAGGGTAATATCAGGCTCATTTATTAATTTCCACAGTTTGCTTAGGATATTTTTTGTCCAGGAAACGTACATGTTACAATGCTTAGAATCCTGTAAGACTCATAGTAGTAGCAGTCTTATAGTTGCCTTCTTAGAAGAACCTTGCAGGGTGTGTAGCCTTGTTAACTTTCCTTTTTTTTTTTCTTCTCCATTTTACAGATGGAATAAGTGAGAAGGGTTATGCCATTGACAAGCTTGTAAAATGTTCAAACATGTCAATGGCATAAATGAGTGGTTCCCAAACTGTGATGCACGTACAAGTAGTTACATATAAACTACTTCTGGGTGGTATATGATGTAAAGTTGCCACTGCCAATGAATGGACCCTCTCAGACAGCGTTCTCCAAAGTGGGGTGCACACAAGACAACCCATTGGGATGCAGGAAGAATATTTTTTTTGTGTGCCATTAATAAATAATAAAAAAATTAATTTAATCTATTGCATCTTTGGCTCATCCTTTTGTAATTTCTATTTTGTGTATTTTTATATGGTACATAATGTATTAGTACAGTAGTACATGTATATAATTTATAAATAAATGATTATACATATACTGGGGGAGCACACTCAAAATTTTTTTGCTGATAGGGGTGCCCGATCCAAAAAGTTTGGAGACCACTATTTTAAGGATCAGTCCCTAAGTGACCAAAGTGGGACTCCCATAATTTGACAATTCTCCTCTGAAAAACTGGCAAATGTCTCTTGGGGCTTCATGCAATGATCACTAAAATAAATGGAAGCCTTTCCAAAAACTTCCAAGTAGGTTTGGATCAGGCCCATAAGAATTACAGCAGCAGAGGAAAGAGTAGGTATCTAGCATTCTGAATCCTACTCATACAGCCCTGCTGACATTGCACTCCATAAAGGATCATATAGATGGAGAGGAAGGAAAAAGTGGTTATGTGTAATTCTGCATAGCAAGAGAGTAGTTTTATGGTGAATACATAGATCAGTATGCAAATCAAGTATCGATATGGGGCAAGAGAAACACTTCTTGGATCACAGTAGAGGGTATAGTTAGCAAAACATAAATGTAGCTGTCAGCTATGTACTTTGTCTACTGTTACACAACATAATCATAAAAAGCAGAACACTTGACACTGCCATTGTAAAATAACCAAATACACAGCCCACAAGTTTTGACAAACAATTGCATTCTGCCATCCTAAAAATGGATGCCATCTTATTCCTTAACCCATGAGTTGTCCACTCAGGAACACAGCATTGTTGCTAACAAGAGGCACTCTGTGGTACAAGACAACAATCCTTTTCTGTCATGGATTTCTTTTATTATTGACAGCTTTGTTTGGGTGGCATTGATCAGCACTAGTTTCTCACTGACCACAGTACCACAGCTTTAACAGGAGGTGTGCTTATACTCAATGCCAATCACACTGTCCCTCAGGCAGTTCAAAGGCACATTCTTTTCTCGGATCTGAATGATTAAGAAGGGCACCTGAAATATAGCTGTTGCTGCACTCTAGAAGTGTTACAATGTAATGCAACACTTTTATGCACCAGAAAACAGTTCTATCACTATAAAAAAAGGTAGGCGCATTTATTCAAACGTCTAAAATCAATCATCAGCTACCAGGAATAGATCATGTCTGAAAAGCTATTGCTTATCCTCCTCAGTTTCAATAGTAACCCCACTGTAGGCCTGTCTCTAACTGGCAGAAGTGAATGGGAGGGTCAGAATGAGGAAGCTTAGTGCATCAGCGTATTTTTCTTGCTGTGGACCTCCCTTCACTAATCAAAACTTCTTTCAAGACCTCTCAGCTGGCTTTTGAGCTCCATGCAGAACTACTGCAGCCCTTCCCAAACAAAATTTTGCATTGCACAAGATGCAAGAAGGCGACTGAGGCTTCCAGAACATCTTTAATTAAATAAAACACATGGTTATTAATAATATTTAATTACAGAGGATATCACTGAAATTACATTAGCTCTAGAAGAATGCGCAAATATAAAACCAGGGCAACATTTTAGCACTGACACACTACTACTCCGCTTTAGTTAATATGATCAATAGGACATTGACTGATAGGTCTGCACTGGACTGTTCTCTAGGTACTGGCACGCTTGTGCTACGGCTGCTGCTGTAATTTCAGTCTATACACAAGGGAGGGACTCAGATGATTTCAGAGGGTGCAGAGGGGCTCATTCGTTAGTCTGGCCTCATTAAAGCTTACTCTACTGCAATCACGTAACTGGCTACACCTATTTTAATGTAATTAAAAGACTGCATAAATCAATATCGCAACAAGTACCCCCTTTTGATACACCCACTAATGATCTTAGGAGAGGGCTTTCCTTTCCTTGGTGTCAGGTCACAACATCTGGTTGGCCTTCCAGTACAGCAGAGGCAGCAGAAGCCAGTAGCCTGGATAGCCTAGTGGCTACAAGGGCTCTTGGGCATCACCAAGCTTTTTTAGCTTTGGCTGCTGCTCAACAGACTTGTTTGTCTCCATGTTCCTGGCAGAGCAGGCAATGCTGATACACCTGCATATCTCCACTGTCCTGCCTCAAAGATCACTGCTACTGTCAGTGTAGCAAAGGGGCCCTGTTGCTGCCTCCAAGCCCTCTACAATGACAATATATTTTCTTAGGGTAAGTCCCATTACGCCCTTTTCATAAAAGGGAAGCTGGGTCACAAAATGTTTAGGTGGCTTATCCAAGATTACAAAGCAGCATCAAAGTGGTAATTCTTATGTAACTTTTGGGGAAAGCAGCGTATTTCACTGAATCATGCTGCCTCCCAACCATAAATAATGATAACTTGGATTCAGCACTTTCAGATCTGAGCCATTCTGTCCCTGACTGATGGCTAATGGAATCAACTGCTTTTATCCTCCAAAACCTGAAGAGAAATAGGGTATATTTCAAGCTTATTTTATGAGTGAGCCCATTGTGGAAGAGATAACGAGGTGGTGGTTCCCAGGAAACTTTTCATTATAAGCTTCAATAGGTAATTTTCTGGACACATGCATATAATATTTAACTCCAAGGGAGCACAGACTGGCAAAAGCACACCATGCAGAAAAGGACTAGGTCAAACTCATATATCCCCATTCGCAACTAACTGCCCCCCAAAAGCCTGTAGGCTACACAGGCTGTACATTACGTAGGGCAAGGTTGCGGAGGCTTTTGAAAGTAGTCTGTCAGACACAGACAGGTGGACCCCGAAGCACAGTGCGCTCAGTATCCAGGTTCATCCATTACCTCTTCACCAACAGCACCCCATTCTGCAGTTCACAGAGGTGAACGAGGGGAAAGGCACAAAGCCTGCTGTACACCTTCGTAACGTTTATGTTTATCTGAACATGGTTTCTATTATTGTTTTATAGTCTGGAGCATGTCGACAGGAGATAAAGAGGAAAGATGGCTGAGGAATTAAATTATCTATAGTGCTGAGCAAGCCTGTTTCAGTCCACTGTGGTTTAAATTTGCCACCTGACATGATAAGGTAGAAAAGGTTATGTTACTCTTCAGCTGAAAATGCACCTGTCTGGGAAGCCCTAGCATCCCTCATTAAAAGGGATAGTGCATGACCTAGCATTGAGGTTAATACTAATATGTTCCCCTGGAGCCATGACTGTGGTCCCTCATTACCATTATCCTCTGAATGTTGTTCTAAACACTGGAACCCTAATTGATAAACAGACTCAGCCAGTTTCAGACCTCAGAGCCAAGCGGCTAGAATTTGAGATAGCTACCCTTTGAAACAGGCAAGCAGAGCAATTTTTTTTTTTTCTGCATTAGGTGTCTGCAGAACTTTAATCAATCTTCATGTGATGCCAATAGTTCACAGATAGAGCTACAGTGCTAAAGGAAATGGGTTATCTTTTCCCACTGTGAGCTGCTATTTCTGAGGAGCATTTGATGCGAGTCTGAAGTAACCGTGCAATCTGAATTTGAAAGGACCATTAACCAGGAAAAATTAACAAAATACATAGAAATGACTGAGCTCGGATGGCCGGTTTTCCAGCTATGACCTTTAATTCTCCATAAAGAGAAGGTGCTTTAAAAAGTCAAACATTCTCACCAATCTGGTTATTTAAACAGAATGGTGAATGATGCCACACGTGTGCAAGGAATCCAAAAGCAGCTTGGGGGAAAGAAAAAAAATGCAGTTATAACCCAGCCTTATTTAATATTCATATTCAAGCACGTGGTGTATTATTTCATGAACCTTATACTGTGAGACTAATGTAGTATGTAATTGCACTAAACATACATATAAATAGAAATAAACTGGAAATTAAATCTATCTTTCTCCATCTATCAGAATACTCAACATATACATATATATATTTAGGGAGAGAGTGTAAGCATGCAAGCAAGGTCTTAAATAACTTGTAAGCTGTATTAAGTTACTTATATGGGACTCAAACATCAAAAATTCCTCTCAAATACAGGCTTTGTTTCAGAGGTGCACAGAGTCCAAACCAGTTCATTCATTTCAGACTGCCTGAACTACGTACATGTGTCCTGACTGACAACTTTCAATACAATATGCGCTCACTGACACTAAATGTTTGCCTGAATCATGGCCAGAGCGAACAGATGAGTTGAACTTCATGCACCAAATATCAATCAACTAGTACTGACGTTCATAGGCAAATAAAATTCACCCCTACAGGAAGTGTTCTTTCCCTACGGCATCTAAATGTTATTAAACGCACAGAGATTTGTTACCCATCTCAGGGTACAATCCTCATTCTCTGAAAGGCATCATATACCTGCTGAATATGTGAAGAACGTAACTACCTTCTGAGTTTTCTAAAGAAGCAGCTAATGACAACAAAGCAAGTTATTAATCAGATACAAGTTTAAACCCAAGGCTTTTTAAAGAAGGAATTTATGAGTTCCTGGTCCAATATGCATTTATTTAAAAACTGTATTAGCATAGCACCTAATGATCCAAGTCACAGGCTATCACTCTCTTGCACTTGGCACTGTGTAAGCACACACAGAAGCAAAGCACATTCCTCAGACAGTTTACAGTTCAGTTATAAACAAAGATACAATAGAGGGATACGGCGTGGAAAGCACGGGCAAACAATGAGATTGGTTGATGTAATGTAGCAGATTGAAAAATGTTGCTTTAATGTGGCTCTTTTTCCACATTTCTACCTTCCCAGAGACATTAAAAATAGCTAAAATCCCTTAATTTCTTCCCTAGTAGTACTTTCCCAGGTGAGCATATGCCACAGAGATGCTACACAATCACAAATGGGAAAAATACCAAAGATCGTAAGGGGAATGAGTCATGAAGCAGTGACACATGTTCTAAAAATATTTAGAAATCCTTAGTTAGGAAAAAAAAGGGCTGTTGCTTCTCCAGGAAACAGGATTCTTTGTGTGGACAAACGGCACATGTGACTTAACAAATGGCAAGCTTTTCATGTGAGACCAATTTTCAAAGTGCTTATGAATGTCTCTCTCTTGAATTTCTTCCTCAATTTTTGCCTAAACTATCCTGAGTCTTACATATGGAGAAAGAACAAGCTTAATCGGAGCAACTGTAAGCCTTTCATCAATTCAATTATCCGTTTAAGGACTCACTCATTGAACTTAGCCATAAAATGTTAGAGTTGCAGTGCTGCTCCTGTCTATCAGCTTATGTCCCTGAATTCTTTGTACCCTTAGGGATGTTTTATCTTTTGAGAAATGTGACAGTCTGCCTTTTGAGACTGGCCTCGGCAGAGCTCCATAACCAATGTATTGACAGATAGAAGGTAGCATGGAAAGTGAAGCAGTTCACAACTTGTGTCTGTCAAGCTGCTTTCGTCTCCAGACACAGGATCTTTAAAAATTGTTACAGGGCCTTTCAAACCATTAATTTACATTAATGGCATCTGATTTATATTTTTTTTTTTCCAGGGATCTATGGATCTACAACAGTATCACATCATACCTCATTTCCCAGTATTTTTACTTTTTGGAAAATATAATTATCATATCTCCAAGCATACAGAGGGTCGATCTTTGGAATGTTCCTTTGCTGTCAGAAGAACAGGTTCAAAATGGGGAGAAGAATTCACTGATACTGCCAGGATTTCTGACACTTTCTACTGAAATGTGAGTTGATTATTTCTATATGTAAACTTGAATTTGCAGTTTTTCTTTCCTCCATTTTGAAGAGGGATGAAGACAGACAGCTGTTTCAAAGTAAATCAAAACCAATCACATCACCTCTAGGAACATACTTGTTTATGAATATTAAATTCAAAACAATACAAGACTAGCTGTGGAATATTACAGGCATCTTCATGAGGTCAACCATCATTTCTGATTTTGCAAGACACACAGATATGCAGCTGTATTGACATCAACACTTCATTTTGGGGATAACACTATACAGATTGGCCAACACTGTGATTTCCTTCTTGTTTTGCCTTACCTGGATATTACTGTTTCAGTGTCCTGGCACCCCAACTAGGAGAACATCATAGTTCAGATCCTGCTGAAAAGCATTTTCTTTTAAAATTAAGATTTCTGCAAAGATAATAGAAAACAACATAATTACTTCTTACATCGCTCTTTTCATCCCTTAATACATTCCTTCAAGATCAAACTGCCAAAATACCAAAGCGCATGATATTCAAAGTTGATTTTCTTGAATTTTACTTTAGAGGTAGTGAATCTCTTGACAAAATATATCTATATATATAGATATATATAGGTGCTCGCATACTTTAATTTCCCGTCTTTAACCAAAGTCACCAACCTAACGCTAACACAAGATACTTATTGGACCTTGAGAGTTCTTGCCATTTTATGGCCTTTTCATCTTATGCTCATGTATACAAGATTTAAGGATGGTGCAGCTTCAGAATGACATGATAAAATCTTTCAGTCAGGAGCTGGAAGCACATTTAAGAAGGGACTTAAGAAATGCACATTTTAAATCAGCCTTTAGAATCACTGGCAAATATTTCCTAGACAAAGTAGTAAATTCATTGACCTAATGCAGAATGATAGACCTAGGTTTTGGTACTGGGTTGCTGTCCTTTATCTCAGTGAAATAATCATGTGTCCAGCTAATGGTAGACTATATTGCTGTCAATATCACTTTCAAGTTATTAGGTTCAATCAATGCTGGATAAAAGGAAAAAAGGTGGTCAACAGGCAATCTAGCTTTCAGTTTAACACTCCCTTGAGGATTTTCATTATCCTTTCCTTTTCTGTTCTCAAGGTTAGCTCTAGCTAGACTATTTCTAGCTTCAACTTCCTGGAGATAATGCACATCCACAATAGCCTTGCTCCTCCAACGTCAGTGTGCCCTTCCACCTGAGTAAGCAGAGTCCTGTCTTTTTTCTATTATTTGTGACCTTTTCCCGGGTTAAAAGGTCACTCCTGAAGCAGACAGGTTTCACTTCTTATGGTGATTGCAGTGCAAAAAGCAGGCTTCTACCTTGTTAGAAGTGACATCACTGTACATTAAAGACATCATATCTCCTTTCATATTAAAATGCCTGTCAGTTCTGCTGCTCGCAGGCTGTAAATCTGCCACAGTATCCTGTGCTTGGGAGCTTTCATTATGAAAATATGGAAGATAAGCACTCTGCTTTACTGTCAAAAGGAAAAAGTAGTCTGGTAGTAATGAGGTTACTTGAAAAATAAATACACAATTTCTTAAACATGGATTATTTAATGTGGGGCAATTTTTGAAAGCAATCCTTTTTATTTCAGTTCCTAAAAAAATTCAAGCTTAAAAATCAGTATGAGTAAAGCATGAATATACAGTCCTGTAGAATTTATTAATGCTCATGCAGTAAATCACTAGATTTTCCCTTTGACTTTGGCCCTCCAGCCTTGAGAGAAACGACATATCAGAATTTAACCTGTTTTTCATCTTTATATCATATAGATACAAAAAGACTTGTATGTTCTGCAGGTAAGTGACAACATTCAGCTGTTACGCATATGACTTTAGAAAATACAGACAGTAGAAAAATACCTTCTAAACAGCAAAGAAAAATATAAATAATTATTGATCATTTTCTCTCATGGCATCATTAGGATATTAATAATACCTTGCTATTACATAAAGCTTTTAATCCATTGATCTGAAAGCGCTTTAGATATATCATTCTTCTTGTTTTACAGAAGGGAAACTGAGACACAGAGAGGTGAGATGACCTGTCTTAACATTTGAGAGCAGCTCAGCTACAGAAGCTAGGACAGATCCTACATCTCTAGAATAGCCCGTCCAATACTTGACTTGCCTATTTCAAACTGGAAATTTGCATCGTTTGCTGACACACCACTGAATTGTTCACAGAGCACGTGATCATTGATTTATTATTCATTAATGGGCTAAAATGATCAAAGATATTTCTTTTTTATAAAAAAATAAATCCCCTTGTCCATTTTGTGTGAAAACACTAATCCACTGCTATTCCCCATTTCCATTAGAATTCCCTCCAACTAAGGAAACTTCAGCATGCAAGCAGAGCATGCGTATTTTCATCTTCCAAATGACATACTCCATTGTTGATACTGTTTGAGGAGCTGAAATGAGTGGCTCAAGAGTTATTTATGGACGATTAAGCCTTTCACCTCCAAGGCATTGATTTTAATGTCTGAACCCTACATCCAGAGACAGAAATATACATTTAGGTTGTGCTGTGTGCATTATGTGAAATCAATTGGTAGTGTCAGTTCCAAGAACACAAGTACACAGGTGAAAACCATGGGGGGAAAAAAGTAAAAAAATTATGATTTGGATGAGGAAGGTGAATGCATAGCAAAAATTTAATAGCTGAGGAGATGACATGGTTCAGATATGATCTGAAGAGGCAACAACAGAGAATTCCACATATGTCATGAAGGAAACCAGAGCATGTTTCACTCAGCAGAGCTGGAAGTGAAATGAAACAAGAAACCAAAGAAAAGCAATGCATGATATGAACACAGCTTGCTTCTTCACCTTCCAGTTTCTCCTGAATGCAGAGGGGATTTTCTTCCTCTTCTCTGTAGCATGAAATCCTCTGTTTATGTAAAGCAGAGCAGAGCAAAGTAATGAGAGCTGTAGTTCTTTAATGATCCAACTCATAAGGATTTATAACCCATTTTACAGCAATGTTGCCAACACCTTCCTAGCCACGAAAGCCTGCAAGGACTACTGATCAGGCTTTTGTATCATCTCTCCTCTCCTCAGAAGAGCCTTTCGAACTTTTTCAGTTTCACAGTCATGAGTCTTATCTATGATGAGTGGTTTCTTAGCATTTTCCATTGTTTTCAACATCCATGCAGGTCCACCAGCAGCAGCAAGGGTGCAATTTATAATGACAGGTGGTCTGGATTGCTACAGGCACTTTATGCTACTGCCCTCTAAATTTTCTAGGTAGGATTAGGTGAGTGAGAAAACATAGGTGTTGTTTTTGCCCTGAAGCTCCTACAATTCCTAGGACTAGTGGAGCTGCACTGATAGCGCAGATGGCAATCTTGCCTGAGAGCTGAAAAATGGACCACGGAACAGTGAGTCAGTTGCCCTGCATCATTCCTCTCTCCTAGAAGATAGTATTCATTCATACCTGTTAGCGCATATCTAGAAGAGTTAGTACATAACCTTCAATATTGTTTTTTATAATTTTTCCAGTAATACATTTTTTCTTGTAAAAGCAGTCAAGAATAAAGTATATAGGAATATTTTCTTGCATGTGTGAACACCAGGGAATCAGATCTGAACATCGTGTTTGACGTTTTTGCTACCTCTGAAACTGCAAGCCCTGGGACTGGGTCACAGGCAGTCATACCATATTGACAGATCTATATTTATAGATAGCATCCTTATTTTCACTGGTGTATCCATTGAAATTAAAGTTTAAAATGCAAGAGAGAGGCATAATGTACTCAGTCAAAAATTAACTTCTGACTTAATATGAAAATTTATGCTTTTGTTTTATTCTTAACAAAACTATTTATCTTGCATATGTACAGTTTCTAGTCCTCCCTTTTGATTTTCCCCAGTTTTGTTCTTACATTACAAAATAATCACATTCCATTTTGTTCCCTTAACCTCAGAAATAATGATTCTGTAGTCAATGGCCAAGAATTGGGGCCACTGGAACATACCATCTCACAAATGCTCTAGGAGTGACCCAACATTGACGTTAAATCACATCTTATTTCTAAAGAAATTGAGCTGTCCAGCTAGTGAAGGTACAGAAAGAACGGAGTGATTAAACAACAATCTCCATTATTTTAAATACTTAATTGTTTAACTTCCTGGATTAACAGTAGATTAAAGATTTATGTTTAAAATTACTGAAACTAGGAATATTTGAGATTTTTCTAGATATATCTTCCCTATTTTCCCTCCACCTCAAAAATAATTTATACTAATAAAAAGAGCTTCTTCTGTCTAATCAAATTTCTGTTAATTGAATGTGGGAACTGAGCCACTGAGGATGTGATTCACCCAAAGTCACCCTGGAAACCTCTGGCAGGGGCATATGAGAACCCAGGTATTCTGAGTTACAACAAACACCATCATTTTTGCCAATTTCCAGTATCCTCACAACAGTAACACCTATCAGCAGAGTAAACATTGACTTGGTAGACTCCACATGTGCCTTTCAGTCTGGCTAATATCCAGGAAGGTGCTCCTCACATAGACAAACTGAATCATCACTGTATACTTATTTTCTCTCTAACATTTGATTATTAGTTCTTTATTTGCATTCCAGTAATGTCTAAGGAGGTTCTGCCTGTTCTACAAATATACAATAGCAACAAAACCAAAGGTTTGCAAGTCCAGAGCTTGAAACCTCAATCTCTTTTTCACATCTTCATTTTCCAGTATTTTTTCTTCGTATGTGTCAGCAAATGCTTTGAATTTCACAGCGTTATCTACACTTCTTTTTTGTATAATGTTGTGGTCTGTGTCAATAAAACTCAATTTGCTACTATTACAACTATTACTTAAACTGTGCTAGCTGCTCCATACAGTGAAGTAGCACTGCTGGGTTCAGGCTCATGTCTTACAGTTTCTGGAAGACTGAAATGTGTGGATGGAAAAAAACCCACTCAATTTATTTTAGGCTTGATCCCTAATCTGCTGCTTGCTGAAATCCATGGAAAGGCTCTCAGGCTCTTTCTGAGGACAGGCAAACACACCATTTCCCCATATATGAAATACCTGTGGAGGGTCAGGTATATGGAAAAATTGGGCTGAGAGGCCGGAAGAAGTCAGGTGACAGCGGATCCAGTCAGTTCCCGAAAACAGACAGAGTCAGATGATATTTCTTCCCTAGCGCATCAGCTAGATCCTTCGGTGGAAAGGGTCAGAGAGGGACAGAAGGGTGGCTGAACAATTTTGTAATCTTCCTTCTTCATTGAATTTCAGAACAAGGTATGGATTGTTTTTAATCACACTACAAATTAGAGCTGCCTCATGTTTACTTCCTATCCCCAGGTCTGCATCAGAAGCATTTCTGGGGAGCTGGGAACTAACCTTGCAGATGCTTTACATCAGGAGGTCAATTTAAATTAAGTGCTTCAGCCCGTGTCTGTGCTTAAACTTAACACCAGAGTTTTCAACCTGAAGTACTGATTTAGCATCATTGATCTGGCTATGGAAAAGTTTACATTGAAACGTCATCTGGAATTGATATTCCACACCAGAAAAAAATAGAGAACATGTGTTTCTTTGATGTAAATATTTTAGAAAGTCTAAACACAAAAGGCTGTGTCCAATTTCATCACATTTTGGATAGAATCTAGCTAAGTGTTGTGGAAAAGAATCAAGGGGAGTTTCCAGCCTTTACTTGATGTAACAGAAAGCACAAATGTCACATGATCTGTTAAGCTGTAGGAGAGACAAACATGTGACAAAAGGCAAACATGTCACTTAAATCTATACGTGAGGACAGGAACACCCCAAGGCGCTGAGCACAACGTAAGAACTTGAAGAAGACAGAATTTTATTAGGCTCTTCATAGAATGGTTTGGGTTGAAAGGGACCTTAAAGATCATCTAGTTCCACCCCCCCTGCCATGGGCAGGGACACCTCCCACTAGACCAGGTTGCTCAAAGCCCCATCCAGCCTGGCCTTGAACACCTCCAGGGATAGGGCCTCCACAACCTCTCTGGGCAACCTGTTCCTTCATCTATCTAAAATCTGTAGCACAAACACAATACTTTTTTGATTAAGGTCCAATTTAAAAATGCATTAACTTTTTAATTGAGAACATGGCTGGGAATCAGCAGTCCTGACGATCTTAGCATAGCATGGGAAATAATGTTGGATAACTAAGCCTTCATTTATGGGGAAAAAAATCTTTGATCTTTTGCTGTATAGGCAGAGATAGACTACCATTCAAATGCTGAAAGGCTTGAACTCTCCCATCCAAATGCAAGCAAAGGGGGATGTCAAACTTCTTAAGGCTTGTCCCTTGGGGAAGCCAAGGAGAGCACTCCCAGGAACTCAGAGGGAGTTAAGTGAACTCTGAAAGCTTCTGGGGATCTTCCCTTTCTTATCTACAGACCTGAAAGTCTAGGAGACAGAGAGAAAGCCTAGGGCTGAGTTCTCACATTATCCTCCCCAGCTCCCTGAATACCTGCTGACAGCTCCTTGTTTACCAGGAAGTTTGCTGAGGAGGAAGAGGAGGGAGGTCCTAATACTTCCTTTCTGTTGCTTCTTCCTGCACACTTCAACAGGCAATTGCTCACCCTCAGGACATCAGAAGATGACTTCTAAGAAGCACAAATCATAGTGAAAGAACACAGCCCAGAAGGAAGAAGAAAGGGACGGAGAGCATGGAGGTTATGCCAACTTCAAGAGAATCGTGAGGTCAGCTTCAGCAGTCCTGTGCCAAAGTGCAAATCTGGCACTGATCTATTCTCTGCACACAGCACAGCCTCTGACAATGCAAAGCGAGACACAGAGCCCTCAGCAAATCATACCCACTAGCTTGCTAAAAGAACACAGCCTGGGGGTCCACAGCAATGAGGGGGAAGCTAATCCCCACTCTTCTGGCACAGGAGTTATTTCAGGACTGAAAAGCAGACAAGCTACTCAGGTTGCAAAAGCTTTCTTGTCATGAGGCTGAACAGCACAAGCCATCAACGTGTGCAGTTCTGCCTTAGGAATCCCGTGGGATAGCTGTGGAGAAAGCATGTATGGTGCTTTCTTGATCCAAAGTGGATGGAAAGGATCTGCACCAAAGAGCCTTATCCTGAGTCCACTGGAGCAGTTTTGGATCAGGCCAGCAGCCAGGATCCACTGCTGAGAAGTTTCTAAAAACAAGCTGTGACAACTATCAGTGTAACAGTTATCTTTTTTGTACCAGCTCATCGAGATGGATTTGTTTTGAGATTTCAGGGGTATTTTCAATAATTTTTAGAGGCATCCTTAGTACAGAGAAGTAATTAGCAAAACTTCCACAGGCTTCACTGGGAGCAGAACCTCACCTTCCACCTCTCAAACTCCAGAAACATAGTATCGAGTTTACTTCGGGGCCTGCAGGAAACCCCGCAGTAAGAGTGCTAATCTTGAATTGCAGAGCTTCTCCACCTCAACACTAGTTCATGGAGGCCAACATCTCCTTCTGTCCCAACTCCCTCAGAGGCTCTGAACAAGAAAAGTTTCCCTGGATTTGGAACTCGTTCTGGCCTCTTATTTTATTGTGTAATTTTCAAGTCTTGTTGCTCCCCCCCGCCTTTTTTTTTTTTCTTTTCTTTCTAATCTAAGAAGGCACCAGAGTTGATTGTTAAAATCATGGAGAATACTGTGATTGTAGCTGGAATGGGTTTGTCCTCTCTGACACAATTTTCAGGTGAGGACTGACTGTTTAATATGTCTTCTTTTTTTCATCTACTGGTTTCAGCCATGGATTATTTAGATTGAATTCAAAATCTGCCACAGACATTCTTTTGTCATCTGGATTGTTGTTCTTCTGTATTTAACTTACATAAATGGTGTGCGCTTCACAAGAAATAGAAAAACTGGACACTCCTTTTAACACATTCTGTGTTATATAGCCACCTCGCTCAATGGAAATGCTTATATTTCAAGTAGCTGGGAGAGAAAAAACTTCCTAACTTTGAAGTGGGTTTTATTGCATTGAAGAGAGAGAGAGAGAGACTGTCAAATCTCATTTCATTTTTAAAGTTAACTGTAAAGTTTTAATTAAGTCCTCTGAACAAAGATTCTGCAATACTTTATGTTTAAGAGTTAGCAATAGTATATGATCCACCGACTTCCATCATTAAGTTCAGTTGACAAAAGGCCAACACAACTCTTTTCTTTGTAACTTTCTAACCATTTATGTTTGAGGTGAAGATGTTAATATGGAAATTTTGTGAGCTGGGAACGACTACAAACTCTATCATTGTAATTTATGACCTTTCATCTAAGGCCAAATGTAAAGGCAATCACAGTTGTTCTGTATCTCAAGGCCAGCACATAGCAGATGTATGAAATTTGGAGTGTTAGACATAAACTTTTATTACCAAATTATAAATAATTTCTACCACTTACAACGTTCACCTTTCAAGTTCATCTTGATTCAACCACAAGGGCAACATCTCGCTGATTTCCATGAGTTATACAGCTGGAAAAGCTCTGTCATAGTACACTATGAAAGGATAAAGCAATGCGGTATTTAAAAGAAACTACTGGTAGCAAGGTATGAGGTGTTTTAGATCAAAATAATTTTTCATCTAGATGATAAACAAACAGACAAAAGAGAATCAGTAGCCAATGAAGTCTTAATTTTATTTTCACTCTTGAAGCTTTGAAATCTTTAAGGAGTCCACTGAATGTGGATTACTTAAATCCTTTGAAGACCACCTTCCTGTGGTCGCTGGGGCTTTGTCACTCAGGAAATAACACATTCTTTAGGTTGCCCAATAACAGATGTGATGACATAATCTTCCTGAATGTACAAGATGGGAATTGTCTTCCCAGGTGCGAATCGCGCTACACCAAAGTGCTCAGCAACATATGCCTTCCTGCATGAAAAGTGAATTTACCACTAGGAACAGCACGTGAGACTGCTTCGAGACCTATGGCAAACCAAGGAAAATTATGTAAGATTTGGGCTCATGACTGGGTCTTAAACCATGAAAGAGGGGAGCTAAGGATACAGAACTTGCCAATCTCAATGCCTGTGATTCCAAATAAATGTGCTTGTGAGGTTAACAGGGTGTGAGGTAGGAAAGTTGAAGGATTTTGTTGACTGACATCAAACAACCAAAGCATCCACACTCATAAAAACTGGAACTAAATATATGCCTCGGCTAGCTAGAAAGCAGCCTATTGAACAGAAGGCAAAATAGCTCAGCAGGTTCTGATGGCTAGCAAAAAAATAAATAGAGGCTATAAAGACAAACTCCTAAGAGAAATGCTCCCAAACCATAAAATATCCCTAGTTGGACTTGCAAAAATTGTCATGAAAATTTACCAGCCCAGGCATGAAAAATCTACTTGCCCAGTCTTTATCACGGAAATTGGCAGCAATGAAAACCAGCATACTCCCTTATCAGAGTACCTACACACTGAATCCAGACAGCCAAATAAAACTTTGCAAGCCTGCTCCCCAGAGTAACTATTTTACGTTCGTTTTCTGCTTCAAGTACTAGATATAATCAAGCACAGTTGGATGCTCCTGATTAACATGACGGTTGCCTGGAAACATGGGCACAACGGGGCCCAACTTCCCTGGCTGTGCCTGAGCTTGAACTCTGGGACAGCCAGGTGAACTTGGTCGGGTTTGCAGACCTCGCTTCTTAAAGCCTTTTAGCCTAAGCTTTGGGGGGGAACATGTTACTGAGTACGTGTTCAAACAGAGAAGATAAACAACCCCAGAAGGAAGAGACAATACAAATCCGTGTTCTGAAAAGCCATAGTATGTTTTCTTCGTATCATGAGAATTAAGAGTTTCACCAAGACACTGAATCAATAAGGGAAGAATAAAAAAATCCAGTCCAGAAGCTTTCACAGCTGATTAACTCCTGTCACGGTACTAAATCCCTTAAAAAAAAAAAAAAAAAGTATTTTCCAAACATTAGGGAATAGCTGAGGAAAAGGGGAAAAGATGAGTGAGAAGATGGGGAGAAGCAGAAGATAAAAGTTCAGCTTCTTGTTGTGTGGTGTTCTTTCCAGGTGACATTTGGAAAAAAAAACCCCTCTTAGCTTCTATGTTCCCTAATTCATCTGTAAAACAAACTGAGCAACACTTTCCTACCCAGCTCTGGTATGGTCTACACTGAGATCTGTGAGACGCTCACGTACTTCTCTGGTAATGCCCAGGCAAGACAAGTGCATTTTGGAATTAACAGGATCTTGTTATTGTAGAATGTAATTATATAGAATCGTAGAGTCGTCCAGGTTGGAAGGGACCTTTAAGATCATCGAGTCCAACCATTAACCTAACACTGCCAAAAACACCACTAAACCACGTCCCTAATATACTGGATCATATAATTTTTCCCTAAGAAATCGATGGGGTGCTATTTGGGGTGTAAGCATAAGCAAGCCATAAAAAAACGCATCTCTGAAGAAATCGGAGTTTAGCCAATGAAGGTTCCCACGGGTGAACCCCTGGCAGCACAGCCTGACAGGTTTTGGGGGAATTATGTGAGAAATCGAGAGCGCTTTTACGTAGCGCCAAACCAGCCGGGGCTCGCGGCCCCTCACAGCCCGAGCCCCCACCGCCATGAAGACACCCACCCAAAAAAAAAAAAAAACNCCCCCCCCCAAAAAAAAAAAAAAACAGGGACTCGGGTGGAAAAACTCGGATTCGGGGCCCGGGAACGCCACACACCGGGAGTTGAAACCTCACCTTGCGGGCCCGCAGGGACCGGGTTGAGGAAGGCGGGCGGAGGCCGCCCCTGTCCGCCCACAGGCCCCGCCCCGCGCTTTTCTCGCTCCCGCCGCGGTTTGGCCCTGCCGAGGCGCCGTAGCGGGGCGGCGCTGACGGGGAGGGAGCGCGGCGGGAAGGGGCGCAGGCGGCGGGTGAGTGCGGGCCGGGCCCGGGGGGCGGCGGGTCGGCCCGGTTATACGGGCGTTGAGCTCCTGTGAGATGTGTGTAACCGCGCCGCCGCGTGCGTGTCCGTTAGTGGTGTCCGTTGCGGCCGTTGCTGCTGTTTTTCAGCCTTCGGGAGGGCGGGTGGGGTAACACCCGCGGTTCAAAAAGTAGGGGTTTTTTGTTTGGTTTTGGTTTTTTTTTTTGTTATTCAGGAAAGGTTGGGATGTAAAGCGTTACACTACCGGTGCCGGTATGGCCCGTGACACCGTGAGGTGTGTGTCGGTGGGAGAAGCGGTGAGGGGGCTGGAACGGCTTCTCGCCGTTTGCCACAGAAAGCAAGCAAAAAAAAAAAATCAAATTAAACCCCCAAACATCGGGCTGGGTGTCAGCGTTAGCGCTGTTCCCTACCGTCGATGTAAAATGCAGAACAGCTGTTAATTTAGACAAAGCGGCATTAAAGCAGAAGTTAAGCAATACTGACTGAGGGAAGGTCTCCTACCAAACCGGGGGTGTGTGCCGTACCGTGAGTTTTTAAACCACGGCATCTTTTCAGGTCTCTGTACAACTTAATCGCAAGCCTTAATTCTAAGCTTAGTCTAACTAAACCGATTCATTTGAACGCGTCCTTTCAAATTTATTCTTTGCTCATATTTCATAGAATGGTTAGAGCTGGAAGGGACCTTAAAGATTATCTAGTTCCAACACCTCGCACTAGACCAGGTTACTCAAAGCCCCATCCAGCCTGGCCTTATACACCTCCAGGGATGGAGCTTCCACAGCTTCTCTGGGCAACCTCTTCCAGTGTGTCACCACCCTCAGAGTAAAGAATTTCTTCCTAATAAATTTGTGAGCTGAGATCAAAAAATCCTTCTTTTGCTGCTCTGGCACAGACTTCTGTGTGTAGAGTATGTACTGGCTTCTCTGTCCACCCTCTAAAGATACAAACCACTTATGGTTTAGCTCTCTAATTTTAGTAAAACCATTTTAGCAAAATGTGTTACAGAGATGATGAGGCCTTTGGCTCTGTTGGAAGTTTTACAAGATGCACAGTGTGGCAAACAAGGATTCTTTATTAAAAATTTCAGATGTTATAAAAATACCAAAGGGAAAGTTTAATGCTAATGGCTCTAGGAGGTCTGTCTCTCCACCTCCACCCTTAAGGTTTTGCTTTGATCTCCGATATTTTCTCCTATCGAAAGTACTAAGAGTCAGGGGACTGCCTGTCTGTACTGAGTGTTTAAAGACCATATGTGAGCATGTTGCTTATCCAAACGTTTTCTCTCACTTCTCTTCCCAGCTTGCCAGAGAAGATCAAGATGAGTTTACGAAAGCAAACCCCTAGTGACTTCCTAAAACAAATCATTGGAAGGCCAGTTGTCGTAAAATTAAATTCTGGAGTTGATTATCGAGGTAAGTTTTCCTTTCGTCTCTCACTCTGAGTAAAGTAATTGTTTGGGGAGGCTGGAACAGATGCATTGCTTTGAAAAGCAAAACAGTGTCATCCAGAATCCTGGAGTATGTGAATATGGATCTCAGAGTGGTGACATTAAAAATAGAAAATCAACTCTGGAGAAACTGATGGAAAGGAGATTAATGGTGGATTTAGAGATTAAAATTACTTATCTGAATCATTAACGTACTTAGTCGCAGATGGTTAGACTGGACTCTCGGGATGACTCTGAGTTTCTAAACTGATATTTGTAAAGATTGGCTGGAATTACAATTCCTGAAGTGGCCAGGCAGTCCCCTTTTCAGCACTCTGATACCAACCCTTGTTAGAACTACCCTTTTCTTCACCTTTCTGTTCTCCAGTTCCTAGTATAAACCTTGGTCCAGAAAAGCTTCAAACAGTAAACTGTACTATCAGTTGTAAGCCTACTATTACACAAGGGATGAAAGAATTATTTACATTCTTGGTTAAACAACTGCCTAGAAACGTCTTGGATCAAGACTCATGGATATACAAGAGAAAGCTCAGTGTGGCTTTTGCTGCTGTATGCCCAGTTCATTTTAATACAGTCCAGCAGTTTTATTCCAGAACTCTTCAGCCTATCTGTATACCTTTGTGCACTGTATGTAGGATCATAGGGTTTTTTAACCATTAATTTAAACTTCTCTGTTCAGTGAAATGTCCTGGTCCTACTCCCATTAGGATGAGACTATTGGCCTGTCCAATTTTTCAGTAGTATCCAAACTTAATTAAAACTATCACATTATCTCCTATTGTGCACAATTTAGACATTTTATTCTGGAATGACTTAAACATTATGGTTCTGCTACAGATCAGTGCTTCAGATAGGTTTAATGTAATTGGCTGAGCTTAGCACTTGTGAGAGGAGACTTGTTTGTGCTGTGACAAGGAAATCTTTGTATTATGACAGATTTAAATTGTTATTGTTCACCGACAGAGCAAGCAGTGCCTTCTTATCCCTTCCCGTTCCTCTTTAGTGTGTCTCAGCTTAAAAAATTTGCTATCTGTCATTTCTTTGAGAACCACATTGTCTGAGCACTTCAGGTGGGGTTGGTGGCTTAAAAACTTCACTGCTTCTCATTGGTGTTTGGCATCTGTAAATTCTTTCTTGCAGGAGAATGTAGCGACAACTCATTAACGCCAATTAAAGCAAGTCATTATTTACCTAAAGGTACACACAAGGCAGGGCCAAACCAGATTTGGTTTTTGGATGCACTTTCTATTTTCTTTGAGAACATTGGTACCTTCTGCTTGGTAAGATCCATTTGTAGCTGCTGCAGATAAACTACTCAACTTTCCCCTCAACAAAGCTAGTTTAACATGCCTATAGTCAGACCTACCAGAAATTGAACCATAATTCCTTTGAACAGCCTTATTTGTTACTGGAATTTTTCCCCTCCCTTCCTTGTTTCCCTCTGCTCACCTTACTTCCCACTTGACATGATCCTGCAGTTAAAAACCTGTATACTGTTCTCATTTGAAAAACATGCACTGAGTTTCTTTGCTGCAGAAATTTGACTAACATTTGTAAAAGCCAAACTTTAAAAAAGCCAGCATCTCAGGCTTTTGTTACAGATCTGTCTAGATTTTCCCTTTAGGCCGCGTTACTAATTTTATGTCTGTACCTCCACCCTCCAAGCCACCATACATGCAAACATAGCCTAATACAAGTGTTGATGTGGAAATGTAAAATGTCTTGATACGCTGCCAAGTGCTGCACACGTCTAAGGGAAGAAGCCCTGGGAAAGCAGTCACTGATAAATTAATATCTATGATTTCTGTGTATAGAGATGGATATGTATTAAAACATCTCTATGTAGAGATAAAACGGATAAAATGCTAGCCAGGATGCGCAGTGACAATATTTAATGCCATTAGTGAGGGTAAACACAAAGAAAAGGAGGAAGAGAATGAAACAACCATGAATTTCACTCTAGGAACAAGAATGTGAAAATACTGCATTTATGGCCTACTGAGTGGTAGCTTAAGAAAATCCACACAGTCCAATTTTAATTTTGGACAAACTTTTTTTTTGTTTGTTTTCTATTGTTACATGGAATTCTCAGGATTACTAAAGTGAGAAGAAGTTCTGACTTTTGTTTGGTTTGGGTTTTTTGGTGCATTTAGTAACACTTTGTGAGCAGTCATGTTTTCCTATGTGTGTGGAAACAGAGGAAAGAAGGACAGAACAGAAAATAATCCTCAAACCATTACAGGTTGGCAGGAGAACTTGAATTCCTAAGTATTTAATGGATTTCAGTAACTCTTCTGAAAAATGAGAGCATGTCCTCAAGGAGGATTCTCAGACTGGAGTTTTCTCCCCCTCTCCAAGTACAGCCAATACACTATATTTTGAGTTTTAATGCTAGGTAAATAAATTAGGTGTTTTTTTCAAACAGAAGGAAAAAATATTTTAGTAGTATTGCCTGCGTGTGCAAGGATGAAGTTGGGAAAACACACATGCAAGATGGAGATAATTAATACAGCTTTTTACAAGTTGTTTTGTGCAAATCAGATTGCATTCTCTGAGCAATTCTTTACATCTGTTAATCCCCACATTCCGTTCCGTACATGAATAATCTGTTTGTTGATCAGGCAAGTTAAATTTGTGGACGGCCATGGTTCTGATCTTAAGGGTGGCTGTAGACACCAAGGAGTGATTTTGAATGAAAAAATGCTGCCAGCACATAGGAAGTATTGTGTGAACAAGGTACAGCCTTCAACAGGGGCTATGAGAAGTGAGAACATTTAAAGTCAGTGCTACTCAAATGCATATTTTCCTGATCAAAACAACATCTCATATTACAAATGGCAGAGGTGTTTTTTTTTCCTTGAGTTGCATTAATTAAGCAGTGTAATTTTATTTTTCTGGTAAGATTTCAGTGTTATTTGAAAACCCCTTTGCCTTTTGAAAATGATGCAGAATTTTGTTTACACCAAAACAGAGACTTGCAGCCAATGTTATTCTAGATCTATACGCATGAAGATAAATATGAAAAAGTGTGTATGGTGTCTTGTATTAAAAGGGTTGTTTTTCAGCTATATCATTCACAAGTTTTGATGAAAACTCAATTTACATAGCCTTGTCCTTAGGTTATCCAGTTACACTTAATGTCACAGATTCTTTTCAGGTGCATGGCTTAAAACACAAGTGAGAAGGGACAACTTCAACTTTCAAAGTGGAAATTGTCAACCTTTTGAAAGTCATGGCTTATTGACTTCTTTTTTCCCCCCACTCTTACATCAACTGATAAAGTTGCTACTAGAGTGCCTGGGGTTTCTCCCTCCCAGCTTCATTCTTTGAAGAATACTCAGATCTACTGACTCATCTGGCCAAGCTTGGGCTTTTCGTTTTTCATGAAGATACTTTTTTTTTTTCAGTACTATTCAAACGCAATGCATTTTTGTTTATTTTAAAATGTTTAAAAAATATTAACTTTTAAACTGTCACTGTCTTCAGGTGTCCTGGCTTGCCTGGATGGGTATATGAATATCGCTCTGGAACAGACAGAAGAATATGTAAATGGACAATTAAAGAACAAGTACGGGGACGCATTTATCCGAGGAAATAACGGTAATTCCTCCTCCTTGTGTTATTGCTCATTAGAAGATTGTGTTTTGATATTTACTTCTGAATTTGAAGAATGGCTGAGGTTTAAGCAAGCTGCCTGTAAGAATACTCATTTTAGGTTTTCTTGCAAACCTTAGTATCTTTGCTTTTTACAGTTTCACTTTTCAGTGTCTGTGCTTTTCTGCATTCCTGTGGCCCTTTTTGCCTCTGAACTTGAAGTTCATTTGGAGAAGCATGCTCTTTTCTAGCCTTCCTTAGAGCTTATTTCCTGTCATTTCACAGGTTTACTCTTTTGCACTTAATGCCTGCTTAGATGGCCTCTGCTCCAGAAAAGTTTCTGTGTTTTGCTAGGCAAACTACTGCATAAATTTATGATGCAGTACAGATATTGATGCCACTGTAATATTTTCCTTGTGATGCAATTGTCCAGACCTGGATGAATGCTGTTCATTAGTACTGGAGGCTGTTTTCATCTTTATGAGTAAAGATTTTACTGCCAGTGAAGAAAATCACTTGTACTTTACTATTGAGCCTTTGAGTATCCCAGTGCAGTAGGTGGATTTTAGTGCACTTCAAGGACAATTCCAGGCTCCTGAAATGACTCTGTGATATCAGTTAGGCTGTAATAGCAGGACATGCCAGGGAGAAGAGTATCTAAAAATAGAAAAGGTTCACAAGTCAGATGTGAAGAGACTTGTAGAGAAGCAGAGTTTGACCAAGTTGCTTGAGAATAAAATGGAGGACAGGAAGGAGGGAGGGAATAAAAAGAAACGAGAACTGAATCCCATGTTGCAAAAAGAGTCAAAGAGAATGTGGCAGCAGCGTGAAGGAGTGTTTTGGGAGGAGAAATAATCCTTGAATGGGGCCAAATGCTTTTTGCAAGGAATCTGGATTATGCCAAGGAGTGCAGTGACATTGCAGCTGAAGAATCAATTATGGAAATAAAAATCTATTATAAAAGTTAAAACAAATGAATGAGAGGCAGGAGGCTGAAGAACAGGCTGAGCAGAGAACTTAAGACACCCCAGGTTTAGGAGCATGATGCAGTTTCATGTTGTGAATGGATCCGTTCTGGGGATATCACCAGCCAAGCAGGTGGAAGATGTCTGCTGCTTCATAGGTAATCGTTAGCTTTGCCTTAAGTGCTTGGGATTTCCAGCTTTTGTTTAAAGATCATAGCATTTGTGTCTGACACCCCTAATTCTGCTGCTCAGAAACTCTCTCATTCTTTCTCTGTTCAGCCTGCATCTGCTGGAGTGTAGTTTGGTTATGAGTATGATAAATACTGAAGCAAAATAATACATAATGTGTAAATTTGATAGAATTTCTTGAAACCTGGACTTAAAATTTTGTTTCCTGACTTTGTCTATGCTGAATGGGATTCATTACATTGTTGTTTTACAAGCCATGGAAATAAGATGTTTTAAATAAACAGGCTTCTGCACATTATTTACCAGGGCCCTCTTACGTGTGCCGCTTTCTCCTTTTCACAGTATTGTACATAAGCACACAGAAGAGGAGGATGTGAAGATGCCAGAAGGAGGCTGTTTTGTACTTGTGAACCTCTTCGAAGGGATGAGCCCTATTTGATTTGTAGTTAATAATCCACAGGTGAAATACACAAGTGTTTAAATATTTTTTTTTTAAATAAATGTAAACCAGTGTAAACTTCCTGAATGTTTTTGTTTCAAAGCATTGCTTTGTTCCACTGTACAGAAAAAAATAAAAGAGCAGCATGTAATAGTGCCGCAAGACTAATTCAAAACAACAGCGTGTTTAATTATGCTAACAGTTACAGAAATACTGATTGGAAGGTAAGCAGGCATGGAGTAATTGCAAATCACAGCCTTGTATTGATGGCAAAACAATAGTTTTACTGATGTTGGGAAGGGAAATGCTAATGTTTTGGTTACAATGACCTGTCCTTTTTGGAAAACACAGGGTCAGCTTTAAAATGCCAGTCTAGTAAGAGTCATCGGGTAAAAAGTTCAGCTGTCCAGAAAATCTTGAATTGTGGATTGAATCAAGGGATGTAACAGTGACACTTCAACAGTTAGGTGTGGGGAAAGAATCGAATCAAATGGAAGAAAAGCCCTAAGGGGCAAAGAAAGCTCTGTGCCAGTGGAGGAAGTCAGTCACAGGTTAAAGGCTCTCAGTTGGTAGGTATGCCAGTGCAGCTAGTAGCTGCTTCACCTCCTGCCTCTGTGCCTCCCACCCCACCTTGCAGTTACCTTTTTCCTGTGCACCTCTACCAAACACAATAGACTTCAATAAAAGCAGTTTTAACTAATATCTGAAGCTACTCCTGAAAACAGACTAGAAATCTAAAAGCTTTTGTAAGCATGCCATATGTATCCTCTCCAGACAGTTCACTCTTTTCTCCCATCTGCTTCCCCCCGACCTAGTACCATCTACATATTCTCTGTCTTTATGTGCTCGCCAGAAATGAGAACAAATACATGAAGCTTATAGTATGGGGTATGCATTAGGGAGGGGGAACCTCTGTGCAGGCAACAGAGCAGAACTTGTTTATATTTTGCAACAATGCTCCCAGATAATCAAAGCCCATGAGTAAATCCAGCTCAGTTTTACATGGATACTTAAAGAAATTTATAAAATTTCTTTTCTCCTTTTACATGCAGTCAGCCAAGAAAAAAAAACCCTGAACGTTCAGATATTTCTTAGTCTAAGTGTTACTGCACTTGTCCGGATACTCAGAATGTTTTCTTGTTCCTCACAACGTTATAAGTTAGGGTAACGTACCTCATGCTGACATTATTTAGCCAGTTTTTTTTTAAATGAGTTTTCTGAAGCCCTATTTTATTCTTTGGGCAGTTTATAGTGCCTCCAGGAACAAAAATATTTCTAGTTGTGGATGGATGAACAGAAGACAATTGTGTGAATGTAACATTGGCCCCATTCTTCCCAAGTACCAGTAGCTGTAATGCAAGCAGGGCATAGTAACATTTCAGTTACCCAAGGCAGAGAACATGGGTTGCAAATTTTTAATTTTTTTTTTTAAGATCAAAGAATAATTCTAAATTATTTTGCAATCAGTAGTTAACCTTTTCACATTAAATATTCCAGAAGCCACTACAGAACACACAAACAGAGGTGCTACTTTATAATACGCTTCAATAATTTATCCTTTCCTGACAAGGGTTGAAAAGGGTCCAGGGTGTAAGTACAAATCACCAACTTGCTCTTCTGTAGGTGACTTCTTTTAAAAAAAGGAAGATGTACCTCCAAGTGGAGCATGCAGTTTCTCATTTGTTTTGTCATCTCTATGCAGCTAGTAGGTTACTGTGTGCTTTCATTCCTGGATGCTGGGTAGGTTTTGTGTTTTTTTTTTTTTTAATTTTAATATGGGGTTAGGTTTTTTCCCCTCTTCCTTCTCCACATTTCTGCCTTCTCCACCTCTCTCCCTTCCTCCACCTACCCACTTATAGCAATACATTATGCACAGACTTGGATTTACTCTCAATTGCTAACTTTTTAACTGCAGTTCTGTTTCTACAAGTCTAGTTATAGAACATTTTTCAGTTGTGATCTGCTACTTTAAATGGTCTAATCACATATTAAACTCTGAACTTAGAAAATGCTATGCAGTTTATATGCTGAGGGTTTTTTTAAAAATGTATTCTAGATCAAGAAGTCACTATTTACTATGTGAGGTATATAGGAAAATTTGCATTAAAGATGAGCTGTTGTAATTAATTCAAATTTCAAAAGCAGCTAAAGAAATTAAACATTTAATTCATAATCACTAACCTTTACGTACATTTTACAAGATTTTTCCTCTTTAATTCAGTTTTCAGCCCCTATGCTTAAATCAAGTGAACACATAAGCTTAACTTCAATTAGGCAGTCCAATGTTTGGATGTAGGCTGTTTTGAGCTGACTAAAACATTCATCTTTGATTCATTTTACTTATCTTTTAGATTTTGTTTTGACTTCCTGTATTCTGTAGGACAACATCCCAGTTGCAAGTAAATCAGACCCTGGCTGGACAGCTTTCAGAACAGCACATGGAACACTATCCAGGGTTTAAGTTTTAAGATGAGCCATCCCATTATATATGTAAACATCAAAGTAGAATGGTGTATTTCACAAACTTTGATGCTTAAAAATGACTCAACCAAGTTTGTGAGATCTTTATCCCATTGGAAGATACAAATACACTCCTACAAACACAGTATATCTTCACACACAAAAGACTGTATTGGATACTAATGCTCATGTCCTTCATGATACCTCATTTACCGTATCCTAACGCTCTTGACCCAGTACCTGTGTATAGAATGGCTTTACTTGTGGATCAAGCTCATCTAGATCAGGACTGACAATGAAACATTCCTTCAGCAATTAACAAGTGCTTGTCCATCACTTGTCTTAGAAGAATGCACCCAAAACTAAGTAATCCAAAACTAACAAGCAAGATGTAATTGAATTTCAAAGACTAAAGCTGCACACACATACATAGTACTCTTATGCAATGAGATCACTTCACAAAAAGCAAGGCCATTCAACCACTAGCCCACCCCCCAGCATGAATCCAGTTCACGGGCAGACTCTAGGAAGAGCACAAACTCTGGATTTGCTACAGCCCCACATCCAGTGTAAGTTTCTTACACTTGCAAAGCCAGACTAAGCCACATCTCCTTAAAAAATAACCTGTCTGGGTACAGCGTATCCTGTGAAAACTAGAGAAAGCAAGTCTGGAAGAAGGAGATGAGTACTCACTGCACAGCAAAGCAGCCAGAAGCCAGGTTACTACAAAAGCCTGCAGCACCCTGGAGTGCCCCTCTATAAAGGGAGCAGAGCATGCTGGGAAAGTTTTGCTTTAAAGCTATACACTGATGACCACTCAGTTTCACAATTTGTTGCCACCTGGTTCCTGGTTCAAAGGGAATCTAATTCAAACTACTCTGAATATTATTTATTTGAGTTCTTTGTATCTTTTTCACGATATTACAATGAGAAAACAGCTACCCAGAGCCCTTCTGGGTATGACTTGCCTATTAAGTCCTAAGGCTTTTACCCATCTCTCAGAACCAGCTGTGCGCCACAGCTGCAGGTTTCAGCTATGTTGTTCACAGTAGTCATGAAAGCATGAAAGTGTTTGTGAAGTGACGGCCTTCGAACCTTTGAATGATGGTACCAAAGCAATGCCCGATCTTTAATATGCCAACCCACACCCATGGCCAGTTTCAGCCCCATGTTGGTTTTGAAAGCAAACAGACTGTGGACCCAGCAGTTTCAAAGTCTTGGGTTCCTGTGCCAAACTGTTCTCCAAGGCTGAGAAATCAGGTGGGAGGAGGCTTTTCCTGAGGTGCTGTATTGATCCTGACCGAGGGACCCTTGAACGTTTAGGAGCCAGTGATACACACAGCAGCTTCGGGCTGGGTTGGGCTGGGCTGGGCTGCATGCCCGGTGTGGTTTTCAAGTCTCCTTTGGGCTGCACAGACCCCATGGCTGCAGGACACCTCCACCAGCTGATCGTAATGGAGAAGCCTGCAGGCAGCTCCTGCTCGGCACTGACGACTGGCCCACCTGCCTGGCCTTCCCTTTCTCTAACAGAGCAGCAACAAGCTCTCATGGGAGGATCCTTTAGAAAGAGGGTTGTTTTCTTGTGAGGAAATTATGAAATAGCTCAAGTGATGAAAAGGGAGAGCTGCTCAGCATGGATGGGGTTGCATCTGCCCTGTGCAGTGCACTGTGGGAAAAATCCATCTGGGCTCTGTCTGATGCTACATGAATGTGGGGTGCCCAGCATCTGAAGGGATGTACAATTCGCTTGCTGTCTGTATTCCTCGGCTTATTCTGACTTATTAAAGCAGACATTAAGCTATTTTTTGCTGGGCCTTTCTTACTGAGATCCAGAAAGAGCCCTGCACCATATCTCTCCCTCTCTCCCCCCTCAACCCCCTCCTCTCGTGCAGAACAGCTACCTAGGTTGCAGTAGTAACTAAATAAAATAAAGGGTTGGTTGGGGTTTTTTTTAGGCTGTATTTGTAAGGGAAGGAGGCTCACATTATATGTTGCATGCATGTGTATGTGTCTGTTCATTCCCAGCAGTAACATTTGAATCCACTGCCACACTTCAGTAACTGTGATAGAGGAATAGCAAGAATAGTCAACTGGATAGACATGGAAGGACCTGCCAGTACTTCTGCCAACCTTCCGCCTCACTTGACATCAGAGAAACATCCTCTTTTCCCTGGTCTCCCCAAGCACAGAGCCCCAGACATACATAGTTCATCCTGAGATGTCATCTTGTAGGCATTGTTCTCCATTCTCCCTGTGGGACTATCATGGGTTTTTACCGCCCTCCTACTTAACTGCTCTTCTCACAGTTGGCCACTGCTCTTTGTTTTAAAGATGACCTGAAATGTTCTTAAACAAGATGATGCTGCCAGCTTTGTTGGTTTAATCAGTTCCTTGTGATCTGGACTTAATTAACTGTTGCCACCTTCAAGCTCTCTACTTGATCAACCTGCCCACTTTTCTCTAACCCCCCCTCTCTGCCACCGCAAACATTGGTCATGGGACACAGGTGGCCGCTAACTGACCAGGAAGGACTTCTAACTTGCTAGAACCCTGATCATCTTGCAGTAGCAAAGCATTTCTCAACCTGTCAATGGAGCAACCAGCTTGCTCTTGAGTGTCAGCTCTGGGTTGCTTATAGCCATGCCCCTGTTACATACTGATTTCCACTGCACCTGCTCCGTGTCTACTGCTCCATGTCTGCTGTCCCTGTTGTGCCACGATGATGTGGAGATGTAGAAGCAATCTGCAAGAAGGAGAAAGTTTCTGCATCAAAGAGCCTGGGATGTTACTGGGTTTATAACCTTTCTGTGCACTAAGTCGATGAAACTTCAAGTTATACATTTTATAGTCCATCTTAATTATCAAGCTATTACAGAGCATGCACAGTTTTCCCTAGTCCTATTTTAAAATCCCAGCTGTGTGTTTTTTTTTTTTCTTCTGGAAATCCACGACACAAATGCTGCTGAGAAAACAATAGGCAGGGTGTAAGTTGTCTTCCGTCCCCTTCTCCTTGCCAGCTCCCTACTAACAAAGAAATTTATGACAGGAAAAAGGCAAACCTCTCTCTAGTGACAGCAGTGCCACGTGGTCTTCTTGTGTCTGTCTGGGCCCCACTGTCAGAGGGATACGCAGAGCCTGGCTGAGCTCAAGTGACTCCAGCAGGTCAAAGCTCTGGCCAGAGAAGGCTGAGGCAATGCTGTCCTGGTGGGTGATGCAACCAGAGGCTATGGAGAGGGCTGTATTTCTTATTGGAAACATCTGCCTGTCACGTGGCATTCAAACGTGGAGTTCGAGGCTGCTGGTAGGTGCTTGTGTCACGGGAATGATGAACTCTGCGTAAGGCTGTATTTCAGATCAGCCCAGCAATTAATGCTGCGTCCAGGCAGCACCGTGCAGCTCTGCTGACTGGTGCTGCTAACCCTGCGTACAGCATCCCGCCGGGCAGCGCTTCCTGCCCTGCCCAGGGAATGCCGCCACTTCAGAGAGTGAGCAGAGCCAGTTCAGTGCTGCGGTATGTCCTATGGTGTCACATATGGGTTGGGTCTGGGTCTCATTCGTTTGAAGGTCTTCTCCCCTCTCCCCATAGCTTTGCACAGAGCTCCAGGGAGAACCTGATGCCACTGCTGCAGGGTCTGCGCTCCCCCCCTGCTGCTTTTCCCCCTTTTTCAGGTGGAAGCCAGTGGAGAAACGGTCCTCACTGGAGCCGGCATAATGAAAACCTGTGCCCAACGCGCAGCAGCAGCTGAAGAAGACCATGCAATGCTGTAACACCACGCTGTGATGCAAAGACCTACACTTACCTGGAATACTGTTTTCAGACCTGGCCACTGTGTCAGAACGGTTGTGACATGTTCGGCGTTTCCCCTGCAGATTGTCAGAGGTCTGGAGCTGCTGCTTTACTACACTGGAATTATAAGCAAGGTATAGTTTAGCTTGGGAATAAGTTAGTAAAGAAAAGCCGTAAGAGACCGGTTGGTTTCAGGAAAGGATTAGTCATTAATACAGCATAAAGGTATTCTCCTTCTTATATAAAGTACGAGCAATTACAATCTGGAACTGAAGCAATAATTCAAACTCTTCCTCGCCCTGAACTAGTTTCTGCTTCCACTGACAAAAGGAAATAGAACTATAACACTTGCCTTGTATCTTGAAATTCAGTGAATATAAGGCCTCTTTCAGATGCAGAGCAGAGCAGTCTGCTGAGAGCCCGGTACCACCAGTTGCCATACTTTCAAACTGGTTAAACAGATGAGGGCCAGGCTGTCAGCAGCACTACCTCAGCGCCAGCCCAGCACCTTGTTTCACTTCTGAAGGACACGCTGTAGAGCAGGGCAGGATGATGGGAACAGTGCTAGTAAGTGCGGTGTCTTGCAAGCCTGCCTCCAGTTTTCGGGGAATACCCTGGGCAGAGGTCACCATGGTGCCTGATCCGGACAGAATCCCAGACTGGTCAGACCCTGAGCAAGATAAAATATAGGCACCACTGGAGCTGCAGAAACAAAACGTGCTGTTGTCACCCACGTCTTGGTGTGTCTTCTTTAGTCATAGGACAGGACAGAGCTTGGTGGCGTCCTGCAGGGAGAGTGGCCTAAGTACCAGCATGAACTCATTCACCCGTCAGACACACATTTATCCACGGAGGAGGAGGACCAAAGGGCACCAAACGCTCTTTTGCCACTCCATCATTAATAGCTTTTCTGCAGCACAGGGCCAGTCCCCCTCCCGGTGGCCCTGGGACATCTGAAGCTGCCTCTTAAGGGTCTGCTGGCTGAAGAAAAGCCAGCCAGCCGAAGGGGTTGTTACACTGCTCCTCTAGCCCTCCTCGGCGCCGCAAGCTGCCAGCAGTATGTTCAGCATCTCCTGATGATGGTTCTAATGATAACAAGAAATTGGACCCTAATTTCTACCCGTTGCAAGCAAGGAGCCGCTGGCAGGGAGCGGGACGAGCCTGGTGGTGGTGGCCAGGGCTGGCCAAGAGTCCCGATCACCAGAGCAGTCTGCAGCAACGAGGTGGATCTGAGGAGGAGCTGGGAAGCCCAGAAACAGGATCAGCTCCGCAGCCAGGCACCAGCATGGCTGCAGTGTAACCCAGGCAAGGAGCAGGGGTGACAGTCAGGACTGAAACACAGCTCCTGTGCCAGAGGACAGTCCCACATATCAGATGTTTCGTCCTGTGTGCCGGCTCTGGTGGGTTTGTGGTGTGTCGATGGCTCCTCCTGGCTCGGCTGGTGTGTGGGATGCACCTTCCCGGCCTTTCTAGCAAAATTCTGCTTTTACTGCCAAAATAACTCTCATGTAAGCATGAGAGACAAGGGCACGCTGCTGGGGGGCGCACGGGCTAGAGCGAGCTGACGTGGCTGTGCTTTGCAAAGTTTCAGCGTGGAAGGGGGGGAGTGTGGGGAGGGTAACAGGGCAAGCAAGACTCCGATCCTCCTGCACCTCTGCAAAGGAGTTCCAGGGTGTCCTACACAAACCCCACGGCTTGCTGCTGCTCCCGGCCCCCTGCGAGTTGCCTTTGTTTTCATTGCAGAAGCTTGGAGATTTAAAAAAAAAAAAAGTGGGTGGGATGTGAAGAGGAAAACTAATATGATTAAGGCAGGATTTGGGCACTGGCGGAGAGCTGCCGTAGGTGGTGGGTATTAGCAGTAACAGCTGCTGCGCTTCCCATTAGAGGAGAAAGGGAAGAAGGTCCCTGAAAGGATGGGTCTCCGGCAGGCCGGGAAGGCAGCGGCGGCAGTGACGAGCCCGGCGGTGTACGTGTCCCAAGGTAAGCGACGGCAGCACCGGCAGCCCCAGCCCGGGTGGCCCTGGGGAGCACAGCCCTGCTCCCCACGCCTGAGCGGTGAAGCGGTGGCCGGGGAGTGATGGGAAATGGGGCACAGCCAGGGAAAGAGCTGCTGCTCAGGGGTACTTTCATGAGCTCCTGCACGAAATCATATCCAGCAAGGCAGGTTCAGGTGTGCCTAGAGGGGAGGCTGACTCCATGAGGAGGAGGCATCCTGCCGCTGCTCCTGCAGGGGCTGGGAATATTTAGGAAAGGCTCCTGTGACTCCCACAAGCATCTTCTAGCACATAACTTGTTGGAACGGCACGATGCTCAGCTGTGGAAGGTTAAACTGCATCCGTCTGCTCCCTGCTTCAGGCTGGGCAGGAACTGTTTTGCATGCGGTGATGGTTTGTCAGAGTCAGCTGGAAAGTTTCAGAAGTGCTGGGGTCGGAGGTGTAAGCTAGACCTCCTCAGCCTCTGGTTTCCTCTGATTTATTTACATCTACTTATTGACTAAGCATAATGAAATCTAAGCCAGGAAAAGCTGCATGTTGAAAAGACAATGTTAGAAAGTGCTACGTTAAAAGCAGGACTACCTGCCTTATGATAGCCATTACAATAAATACTGCACACTTGTCCTTCAGCTTCACTTTCAAAAGTGCATTCTGAAAAATCAGAATAACACAATACTCCAGGCTAATCTGGAAATGTGTTTTGTGCCAGCCACCAAAGCTGAGAGGTATTAAAGACACAGCATACCAAATATAAATATTTGACCGTGTCGAGAAAAAATGCTTGCTTGGATTAAAAATTGGAGAATAAGGAGAAATCTTGGCATTAGCCAAAACAGCTGCCCATTTATCTCAGGTTTCCAACGCTGACTTCAAAGACAGCATCACTGGCCCTGGGACAGGGCCAACAGTCGCAAGCAGCCCAGTGCCCCCAAGCCACAACGCGTGGGCTGATAAAAGGTGCCTGGTGCTTCCACAGGCCAGAGCAAAGGGCAGCCACGTGCTGTCCCTGCGTGGACACGGCTCTGTGCTGGCGGGCAGGGAGCGGCTCTGTGCTGGGCACCAGCCCCGCAAGCGACAGGTTCTGCAGGTCTAGGGGTGGATGTTTCCCCCACTGATCAGGTTGTACGTTTGGGCTGGGAATGGTGGAGGGTGCTGAGCACGGTCATACAGAATCTTCTTCTCCTGCTGAATGCAGCAAGATTTTTTAGAGCAAATCTTCCCTGACCGCTCCCTCCATAGGCGACGTCACAAGAAATGCATCCTCTTGCCGGGCCTCTCCTCTCCCAGCCTCAACTATTTACTTCAAACTGTGGATTACCATGCGCCACAGAGATCATTTATTCTCCTTCATTTAAAGGCTGTGGGAAGGGCAGCTCTGGAGCTCAGCTAATTCAAAGGCGCTGGGCACACTCACAGGCTGCTGAAGCCGCTGCTTTGAAGTGAACCTGCCCATTGTTTTACGGCTGTAGGATGGACGGCAGGAGAGCCCACATCGCCATCGTCGGCTGGGCATGCACAACCCTGTGCTTCATCTCCTACGCAGCTGCCTTCTCACACGGCGCGAGCCTTTCTGCCTGCACCGACATGATGCCCAGGCACCTGAGAGCGCAGCTGCACAGCCCCAGCAACAACTACGTTACTCTCCACACCAACATGTCCTTCTACTTCCCAGGTGACAAGGTTCCAGGTAAGGAACAGCTTCTCTTTCCTGCATCTGAAAAATAGACGCTAACTGATCTCAACTGATGGTGAGGGAAAAGGGAGAGCTGCTCCAAGTGAGCTACGCCGCCTCTCTCATCACAAGGAAACGAATGTATTTACAGACGGATTCTGTTTGCAGCGCTTTGTCTATGGTTTCTTAGGTGATATCTGACTCCAGATTTTCACCATTTTGCAGACCAACTGTTTGCTGGAGGCAGCCGGTGGATTGGGATGCTTTGGGTGGGATTCCTTTATCTCAATTGCCTCTCAACCGTACCAGACCTCATCACGTGCAATGGCACGTGAGAAGCACCTCCAGAGGGTCAAATCACCTTCCCTGCTCCTCTGCACTGCACGAAGGGGTCTGGGTCACTCAGTTCTCTCTTGGGTACAGTTGGGGAGCATGCCCCGTGCCCAGCATCACTGCTGCTGAAGGAGATGCAGACAGAGCTGAGAGGCACCGCTCCCCAGCCTGGCTGCTTGCAAACAATTCACCCCACAACTACAGGACAAATCCCTTCGTGTCCCATGTTTTGTCTTGCAGTGACAGTGAGGAGCACACGGGATTTTATGGGCTTTTTGCTTCAAGCTCGCAAAGTGTCTAACGATGAAATTGCTGGTACATTCATCTTCATTCCTCCTGGTTCCAAGCTGCTGACTTGTTTTGAAGATGGGGACAGCGTCACCCACTCAGACAAGTCGCTGAAGAGAAACCTGTCCTTCGTATGGAAAGCACCAGACCAAGCCATTGGAGACATCAAGTTTTTGTAAGAACATGCTGGTTCCTAACCAGAATTTGTGTCTTCTTAGTTAAAGGCTTGGCTTTATTTTTCCATCGTACTTGTCCAGCACAGTGGTTTATGTATCTCAAACCCCGTGTAGCTAAATACTTATCAAATGCTGCAACAGTATCCCAGCTGGTACATAAATCACCATTTATATTTGCTGGGTAGTGCTGCTTTTTATTTACATGGTCACTATTTTCTCAGAATAAATACACTGGAAGATGACAGCCTAAGCACTTCGGAAATAGAAATATTAAGGCATAAAGAGAGAATTGTGATCATGTTGCCTGTCTTTCTAAATAACACAGCCCTTCCTAAAGACTTCCCTGCCTAAAAGATAATCTTGTATATAACTTCTTTTAAAAAAATAATTAAAAATGGGTGGTTTTAAGAAAAGTTAAATGTAAACAGAATTATTCACAGTAGGAAGAGAGAGTGAGCACTGGGACAAAACTTGATATCCCTGTTCTGCACCGAAGTCCCAAACTGTCCAAGTATTTTGGTTCTGATTTAGAATGAAATTAAACATTTTCTAACTGGCTGTCTCAGAGGAAACACAGCAACTTTTCATTTTGGAAGAGATTAAATTGTTATGTTTTGACTTTACAAAACTGTTTAGAAGCTGCTTGGCCAGATCCTTGGCTGCTCCCCAAAACATAAGCATCCTGGTGAGCACTGTGGCTTGCGCATCTCATCGTGATTCAACACAAATTCATTGAAACAAAAATAATGCTGCTTAGCATTTCCAATTTTGCCCATTGCTTTAGACTGGGAAATACTATTAAAAACCACATAAAACTCAAGCAACTGAATAAACCCAACCCAAACCCAACATCACCTATTCCTAGCCACCTGCTCCGATGCTTCATTCACCCTCTGGCTTTTGACCCTCCAGGCTGGTTTCTGATAGCTTCTCCCTTTTCTCCCTATCACAGCATCTGGAAAAACTCCTTGTTAGGCTTAAAAATGCCTCGTAAGAGTCATCTGGCCCAGGAAAACCCAGGTTGGTTTCCCTTTAACTAATTCTCAGCAGCAGCTGAGCAATCTGAGCTGAAATTCTCCCAAAATGTCCAGCTTAAATAAGGCTCTCCGGGTGAATGCTTAAAGGTTGGCCAATGCAGTTTTGGCACCTGACAAAAAGCAGAGGGTTAGGCGGGCTCAAATATCACAGGGCTGAGAAGGGAGACCATTTTTTTTCCCCCCTACCTATTCTGCTATTTGTACAAGTTACATTGACTTGTTTTAATTAGTAAATACCACTGTTGTTTCCCTGCCTACAGAAGATTATAAGCAGAGCTAGTCCAAGTTTTCCAAATGTACTTCTATCAACAAAACAAATATAATAGCCTTTTTTTTTTTCCAATTTAAGTTCCCACACTTTTTTTTTGACTGATCTTAATTATGAGTGGTGATTCTTCACCCAGCATCTTTCTGAGGGGACCTGGTATCTTTTATTTGTAATATAAACTGTGTGAAGGGCTAATCCTTTAAAATACAAAAATACAAATGCCTTTGGATTAAAGCAGTCCTGGTGATTAGCTAAACTGTTGGATGTTTTATTAACGCTATAGAGCCAGTAAATTCTTGCCTAATTATGTTTTAACAGCATCTCCGTAGTCCAGTCATACTTTGTTTACTGGACAAAGATCGAATCTGCTATCGTGGCTCAGCGAGGGCAAAACAAAATGCTTGCTGGCAGCAGCATGAAGCCCAACCCTGTAACGCCCGAGCCCTGGCAGGGACCGGCTGACCCACACCCCACAGATACGGCGAGCAAAGGTACGGGTTCCTTACAACCGCTTCCCGCAGAGTAGTTTTACAGCTTATTGCAGGCAAGTGTTGAACACAAGTGACCCAAACAAGCTGGAGGGACCTGTTTCACTCCTGTGGCCATCACGGAGATGGCCGTGGTGAACACCTTGAAGGGAGGGTGTGGGTCAGCATTCGAGGCGATGGAGCCAGTTCTGAGGCGGGTACCAGAAAGATAAACAGGGTTGCCAGATCTCACGATTTGAATGTAAAGCCTAAAATACAACATACTTTACCTAAAAATCTCAGCTCCTGAAGACAAGCAAGTGCAATTAGCAATGCTGTCTAAATAAAGGCATACATTTGTCCCTAAACGTGACTATTGCCCTGCAGGCATGTATTTAGTTATATTTATGCAGCCTCTGGTCAGTAAAATACTCTAAGAATTTACTTATACCCAACTCAGATGTGTTTGTCAGCACTTTTGGCATGGCACCAAGACTGAGTTTTAATTATTTCACTTGACCATAATTTAGGCAGCGGGCTTTGCTGCTTTACTGTCCATCTGGGCTCCCCCTTAAAATTAAGCGACAAGAAAATAAAAGAAAGTCACTATTACGATCCTTCCTGGCAAATGTTAGCACCAAGTGGGATTTGAAATAAACAAACAGAAAGACTTCTGCTGCTCTCTCCCTGCTTCTTGTTTTGTCTCTGTGCTGGACAAGGTCCCACCTCTCCCGCGGCTGCCACCGGCTCCCCGCTGCGCACCCCTGTGCCGCCTGCCAGCCCCACCGGCATCGTGGCAACGCCAGCAACGGAGCCAGGTTTCAGTATGGGGTCAGACGCCCGTCCTGTTGCTGAGCCGAAGCAGCCGGCCCGGCCTTCACGGGCTGTGGCCGGCGGGAGTGGTGGGTCCAGTGGCCAGGGGCTGGAGCCATCCCTCCCCACCCAAGACGCCGGCACAGCGGATGCCTTCCAAGGTTTCCTCTCCCAGGACAACGCCTCCAGCTACAGCACCTCCGATGGGTAAACTAGGCGGTGGGAAGAGCTATTTCCCCAGCCCTTCTGGGGAAGGAAAATAGTACTAGTTTCCATGCGGATGAGCGGAGGTCTGTGTAGGAAGGTGGCTGTGGCTGGGGGGAGGAGAGAGGGTGCTTGCTTGCTGAAATTTTGAGAAATAATCCTTTGGAGACTGCATGTGACAGACAGTGACAGGGAGAAAATCCAAAACTCTTAAAAACCTGACGTTGCGCTGCTCAGCCCAGCAGAGGACTGGCTGCTGGCTGAAAAATGTGATAAAAACTATTGACTGCTACAATATTTTTCTAAAAGCGCGTGCAAATATTCAAAGAAACAGTGAACTCAGCAGAGCTATTCCTCCATCTGCAGGGAAAAGGAAGAAAGTATTTAAAGCAATTATGAAATTTGGGCTTGAGGATGTCTGCTCAGAAGTCGTAGAGGGTTTGGGCCGCAGGAGCTTTCATGCAACATTTCATACTGTGGGTGAAAACAATGGGGATAGGAATAAATGATCAGGCATTATTAAAAACACAGCCCCATACAGTCTGTGTTGACTGCGTGCATCCCGAGGCTGCTCTAGGGAGCAGCACGCTTCTCTGGTGGTGCAGAGCCCAGGGATTCCACGTGAGCCACAGCGACAGGTCTCACTCACTAACCCTGCCTTTCCTCTGTCCATATCCTAGAGCAGGAAGCATTGCCAGCGCTGCCACCCCACGCTTGTGCTTGACGTGTAAAGAAGACAGGCAGGTAAGCAGCAGGGCCAGGGAGGACATCTTCTCCAAAGACAGAAAGCTCTAAGAGAAGATAAGGATAAAACCTCTCTATGGCATCACAGCACTGAGCAGCCCACATAGGTCTCATAAATGACTAAAACTACACTGAGACTGTTAAGAGTCTTAATTTTTTTACTTTAACTGGGAATTAGTTTTTGTAAGTCTTTTTTCTTGCCTTTTGAGCCCGCTGCCTGGGTTTTTATGAGTCCCACTGTAAAAACCATCTAAAATAACTTTCCCATATGTAGACATGACTACAGGCTGCTGGATGTTACTGGGCTGGAAAAGTGTATTTTATTCCCATGGAAGGCTGCAATGTTCCTTTCCAGGGGTGCTGGATAGGTACGACCCATGCCATTCATCAGAGGTCAAAGACTTCATCTTTCCTGGGGACAGCCAAGGAAGCTGAGTGCTTTCTGAGGGCAGGGTCAGCCCGGGAGGCTGGATGGACCAGAAAGGCAGAGGTGATGGTGGTAGTGATGGTGGTGGGGTTAGCCACGGGCACAGGGTGCACCCACCGGAGACAGCTGGAAGAGCAGGAGCTGGCAGATGGAACAAGCAGGTGGGAGCACCTTTCGGGAGACAAAGCCCAGAAAGGTGTGAAAGGGCTGCAGCCTCAAGGCAGAGGGGTGGCTGTGCGTATGGGAGGAGATGTGGGAGCTGGAAAGGGCATGAGAGGAATTAGGTAGAGAAAGAAAAGGAGAGCAAGAGCAAGGAGAGAAATTGGAGAATACCAGGGCTGTGGAGACCAGAGGAGGATGCTCAGATAGGAACTAGCGGAGAAGCTGGAAAGCAGGGACAGCTTAGAGACGCAGGGTACAGAGTTAGCAGGGGAAGTCCAATATGGAGAGGGTGGAAAGAAGAAAAATACAAGGAAAAGAAAGAACTAGATCTGAATTGCAGGATGCCACAGGAGGAAGAGAAGTAATCCCACAGAAAATAAAAGAGGAAGGGGCCATACAGAAGAGAATAAGGCAGAAATATTTAGGAAGGAGCGGAGGACAGAGAACAAGTAAAGGGGAGACGTGTAACATAAGCATCTGGCGTAGCCATGGAGAGAAGTGGAGAAATGACAGAAGGTCGTAACCAAAGGAAAGGAAGAGTTATTGCACAAGGCAAGACCAGAAGACCATAATAAAATAAAAATACTGAGAAATTAGGCAAGAAAAGAGAGAAGTAGTATGAAAAGAAAGGAGAAATAAGGTGAGATAGAGCAAGGACTTGCGAGGCAATTCCATTTTCTATCCCAAAGTCCCAAATCCTGCAGTATATCCCCACAGTATGGCATTAGCATTTTGAGGGCAAGTGATCCATACACATGCAATCCTAACTTTGCCAGCCAGCTACTTTGCACTTTGCAGTTCAGTCACTGGAAGTCTTTTATTTACTACTGTATTTTACTAGCACCTTCAGAAACGGTCTCTTTCGCAAAGGATGCTCTGACCCTCCCCTACTTTGGTTCACAGCTGGCCAGGGCTCCTACCTCAGCTTTGTGCTCCTGTCACGCTGTCTTCCCAGCAAGCTTTAGAAATTGCTAATGACGGTAGAGGGTGAGAGTTTCTCTGGTGTAATTAATGGATGTGTGAAAAAGCCTGCTGGGCTGGACAGGCTGGAGAGGCGCCAGCTACTGAGGGCCAGATCCAAATCTCAGTGGAGCCAAAGAAAAGACTCCAGTACATTTTGCAGGTTTTGGATGGGGGCTCAGGTGCACAGTGGGAATGGAAAAATTCAGTGGGGGCCTCCTAAATTGTACGATTGTTTCACAGTTAGTCTTGGATGATAACTGCAGCAAAGCCTGGGCTGCAGAACTGGCATGGAGTGGCTGTCATTTTGTGACGGATAAAATAAGGTGCGGGCCACCAGGCAGAGCCCCTAGGAACAGGGGCACGCAAGAACAGTCATTCCAACTAAAATGGGTGGTTAAGCACCACTGAGAGGCAGCAGGTTTCAAACTGGCTGTGTAGACTGAGAAAGCAGTCAGGGCTTTGGGGAGAGTTCACAGGTTGTATGTGACAGCCCCAAAGCCGCTGATGTCAAGGGCCATCCCAAGTCTCCTGGGTCTCTCCACTCCACGGTTCCATCCACAGCCTCAGATGGGTGATACTGAATCCCAGGGGGCCTGGTGTGACCCTAACACGCAGCCTGACCGGGAAGATCACACCTGTCCTTTCAGCATGACGCTGGCATCACTCAAGATGGGAATTGTTTATTAAGTGATTTTTTTTTTGTGATAACGAAGCCTATGAAAAATACCCATCACCACCACCACGGGAGTTGTAGACCTTTACTTAGGCAAAGCAGTGACCTTCCTCTCTGTGTGTGCCCTTCACCTCTGCCCCTTCAACCCACTCTGCCTTGCCCCCCTGGGACAAGCTCCCAGTGCCTTGTCCCTCTTGTAGCAGTTCTGATATAGACAGAACAGGGTTGAATCTGCCTCATTTTCTAAAAGCTACTGAGTAACCAGGGGGTGGAGCAGGGTTATTCCAAGGCCAGGGGGACACCTGGGTGTCAGAAATGCAGAGCTGAACTGTACTGTGATGTCAGTAGTGCATCAGAACATAATCAGCCCTCTTTCTCTTCCCTCACTGCACAACATGTCACCATGACTGCGCTTTCAAAGGCCGGTACCGAGAGCAGGACCATCTCGAAAGCCTCCCTGCCTGTGACAGTGTCTCCTTCTGCCCCGCATGTACACATTCACCTGGGTGATGCCGCTGCGACAACAGCCTGGTTTGGCGATGCCGATGCTGCTGGCAATTTATCATCAGCTTCAAGGCAAATGGCAGAAAGCAAGCTGGCACCGCAGCCAGAGGAGGCAGGCGCCAGGGGTGAGGAGGAGGAGGAGGCGGTGGGTGGCAATACCCTGCCATGGGTGACCAGACCAGCTCCTGAATCTGCTGTTCCTGGGAAGGGGGAAGACCCTGGCAGAGGGACCCGACTCCTAGCAGCCCAACTCGGCATCCTCCTGGTCTGCACCGCTGCCCTGGGCCTGGCGCTGGCAGCTGCCGTGCGCTGTGTCTGTGCCCAGCACTGCCACAAGCGGACGGAGGTCTCGTTCAGCGAGCCGGACCCCGACGTCATCGCCGTCAGAGAAAACGGGGAGGTGATGCACTTCCGAAAGATCCGGGAGAACAGCTTCGTGCTGGTGCAAGCGGAGTACAACTGGGTCAGCCCCTCAAGCAGTGGCAAGACAACAATCATCTGAACCTCTGCAACGCTGAAAGCAGTGCTACAGCAGCCGGTGCAGGTGGAAATAGCCCAGACTGCACAGCACAGGGCATAGGAAGCGGTGGGGTAGTTCCTCTATGTGCCACCATATAGGTAAACAAACTCAAAGCAGCCAGTTCAGACAGAGGTGTTAGTCGAAAGCATCTAAGCTACAGCTGCTAAGAAAATAGAAGTTGATAGATTGTTCAGTGTGTTACACTTACGGCAATTAATATTGTATATCTGTTCATTAGCTGTCACTGCAGCCATGACATACGCCTCCTCTGTTGCCTTAAGGGTGTAGCCAAAAATAGAAATTCTTCCTCTGCACAGTAGCATTGTCTCCTGATTAATCTCAACAAAAGTTTCTAGTGTTCTATTTCTTTCTAGGAACTAGAAATGCCTGATATAAACCAAACCATTCTCATTTAGAAGCTTAAGGGTTTGAATCTGTGCACTTGGTATCTCTCAGATGACAAAATATTTGCTGGTAGATTTCAAGTTTCAATTTGAAAATAAAAAGCAATAACTCATTAGTGGAGGACATTGATCCAAAGAACGCTGAATTGATCTGCGGGAATGAAACACAGGGTGGCGGACACCAGCTTTTGGGGGCGAAACATGCCTCCTCATCAGGTGCAAATGGAAGAAAACCTTTCCTGTCCATTTGCACCTGATGAGGAAGCTTGTTGAAGCCTGACAGCCAGCATTTACTTGGTCTTTTACTTCAAGTCAGCTCAGTAACGCTCTGTGCAGAAACACGCACTGAGAAATACCCTTCCCAGGTCACTTTGGAGATCCCCAGCAAAGGCTGCGTTCAAAGTTAACAGCATCCTTGTACTCTGAGCTTATGCAAACTTCTCTCTGACCATGTGGTTTTCTGCAGAAGGCCACTAAAACAGCCCTCGGAAAACATGAAGATCCTTGACACCTTGTAAGAAGGAGAGGTGATGACAGCTAGGGCAAAGGTTTGTTTTACTGCAGCTTTGAAAAAGCCAGAAATAGCCCTGATACAGATTCTCTTGAGATGTACATTTTAGAGCCTTTCAGAAAGCAGGAATCACCCCTCCTGGTGTCCTCTTCTAGGGTGGAGGGGCTCAGATGGTCCCCAAGCTGTGTAATGGGGGACAGACTTAAAGTTTGGTGCTACAGTTTATTTCGCAGCCCGCAGCAACACACCCTGAGCTAAGAAGATAATGACGGGACCCTGATGGCTCACACATCCTTCCCAGTGACAACTTCCCCCTCTGTCAGGAGGGCCCTGTGGCCATCTCCAACTAGCTGGCCATCTTCATTCTTCATAGTCAGTCAAAGCTCTGCTCTCACGTCCTCCCTTACCTTGTCATTGACTCCAGAGGAGACAGGTGGGACATAGATGAGTTCTCCCATTCAAACCCCTACAGCGCGATGAACAGAGTGCATCTTTTGCTAATAGCACCTTCTGTTAGTGTTCAGAAAGAGCTGTTTTCTGACTGTACTACTGCACAGCGATGAGTAACACGATGCTTTGTGCTATACACATGGCCAAATTTCTATTGAGTTAACTTCTAAGGCCTAGTGAGCCTTGGGCAAAATAAATGAGTAAGAAAAGAAGTGTACTCACAAATGCAGCTTGCAGAGATGAACTTGGTGGTCTTAACCATCGCAGTTTGAAAAGAAGGGTGGCTGCACCATGGTCCTTCCACTGAAGAGTAACCAAGGGTAGTGCTGTAATTGAAAAGACATTTGTTTCAGGACTCAAAAAGATGCTAGGTGAATGGGTTTATGTTCAGTAAGTCAAGTTTAGCACTACCTACTAGGAAGTCTACAGGTTTTTAGGTACAAGTCTAGACACTTACGATGGCACTCCTCTCCTATGTCACGTGCTTTAGAAAGAAATCAGGTTTCTGTTACCCAGTGTAGCTCAACTGTGTAGTGACTAAAGCAGACTGCATTCAAGTCCTTGTTAATGCAGCCAAAAAAATCCTAATTAACTGAGAAAATAGGTCAACAAACTCTTAAATATTTAAAGAACTATCACATATTATTTTAAAAAGTTTCTTATGATGGCATAGCTGTTCATGAATAAATTACAAATACCTGTGGCCTCTTCCACTGTCTCTCTAGGTTTAATGTTACCAGACTGCTACAGCCTTAAAACTGGGACCTTCCTCTCCCCAGCACTTCCCCATGACCCAGCACCACTTCTCGCCAGGCTGGCCAGAGCAAGTGAAGGTCTTGTGGAGATGTTTGATTAGGATAGCAGCACTTCAACACTACTCTGCCTTCTGCCAGACTCTGCCTTCTGTTAAATTTATGCAGCTCCAGTATTATTAGTAGTAAAACCAGTAAAGGCGAGCTCTGAGGGACACAGCTCCTTTGAATTAGTAATGAGTAGTGCTGCTTTGCGGACTTGGCTGAGACCTAAAGTGCTTGGGTTTTTTTTCTTGACTTCTGAATGATGTTTCGTTTATTGTAGTTGCCATGACAAGAGGGATGGAGGTTTTATCTCTTCTTAAGGCTGTTAAAAACATGAGCACTGATTAATTTATTAAAAGGCAAACCATTCAAACACTCCCCATTCTTAATTGACTCGCCTTGTACAGAAATTAATCTGTGCTCACGTTTGGAACAGATTTAGGAGAAAGAAATGACAGAATTAGGAAATGAAAGGCACAAACCATTCTAATATTTACTGGAGGGACAAGCGAAAGATTTGCCTGTTTGCCTCTCTAGGTGCACGACTGGGTTGGTCAGAGACATTCTGCTGGAACCAAGGGATCTCAGTTCCTCCAGCGCAGGTCAGCCTGCAGCCACCTGTGGCCCACCTTAGGCTGCCGTCCCTCACCAAAGTGACAGGGCTTTGGGTCAGAATTACTGACCAAGAGTGCGGAAAGCAGCTCACATTCAGCTCTAACACACACCTGTCCTGAGCCTGTCTCCCCACCAGCCAAACAGGCATCAAATGCGGTTTTGACAGTGAAAACTCCTATGGCTTAAATCCTCTGGCGCTATCACAATGCTTGAGCTATCCTAACTAAAAATAAATAAATAAATAAATATTTAGAAACAACTAACTTGCATACAGACATGCCCATTCATCACGCCCTTACTTGCAGACTTATTTTCCTGTCTCATGTCACTGTGATTCCTCAGCAGAGGCAGCGCTCTCCCCACAGCAGTATGGGGTGAGGCCCCAGGCATTTCGGAGATCCAGCTGGGTGGCTTGGCCGGCCCTTTCGGCACAGTTTCTGCAACTACTTAAGGTCACACAAACCAAAAGAGGCAGAGCAGCAAGGCCAGGAACCCAGAGAGTAGAACACTCGGCACGTCCCCCGGCAAACAGCACGGGGAGATGACGCCTGGGCTGCCTGGCTGAGGGGTGAGGATTCGTCCTCTCCCTCACCCCTGTGGGCTTGCCCCTGCTTCAGCCAGCTCCTTGGCGGAGCCGCAGGTGCACGTGTTATTTATTCACTTAGATCTCAATAACAACAAGAAATGCCTGTAAAAAAGATGAGAAGATGCTCTAATGATTCCTGCGACGTTCAGCTGCAAAAAGACAGCTGCTTACCTGCAAAAACCAACGACAAAGGAGCGACCGGACCTGCCCAGCTGGTGAAGAGCAGATCAGCCCCCTCTCTCCTCCTGGCAAGCTGGGCCCGCTCTGCTGCCCCTGCCACGGCCGCAAGGCTCAGTCTGAAAGCCATGGCGCCTGGGCAGCTCTGCAGGGCTGCCTTCCCTTCTCCTCCCTCCCCTCCAAGGCACCACATCACCTCCGAGAGGGCAGAGAAGGACCTGGGGAGTCATGACTGCCCTGGGAACACCAGCTGCTGAGGGATCCCTCCCGGCTCCCTCCCGCCACCAAATCGTCTCCCCGTCGCAGGTCTCGTCACAGCAGCCCTCTTTCCTCATTAGTGCATGTGTGACTCTCTCAGCAACGCATTTTGTTACGTGATGTATGAAGGATCATGTCTCAAACCACATTTTACTGTATATTTAAGTGCATGTTTTGCTGATTTACTGCTGTTCTAGAGAACATCTCCCTTCCTGAGCAGGGCAGGCCCATAAAGGATCTATCAGCTCTGACTAATGATTATTAGCACATCCCAAGGTTACGTACCACAATCAAATAACGTGTAGGAGGGAAGAGAGACTCCAGCTTACTCGGCGGAGGACAAAGATCACAGATAGTCTCTTTGAATCTTCAGATTGCAATATCCATTACAGATTGCCACCTTCTAGTGTCAAAGTATAATTTGTCGTGGAGAAAATGTGTCGCTATTCCAAAGGCGAGTCAAAGATCAGCCTCGCTGTATATCAGCAGCGCCTGTTGATGTACACTCGGAAGCGACGGCCAGGTGCCAAGGACATTAGGCTGTTGGTATGGAGGGAAAGGCAGAAGACGTGACTTGCTGATCTTTATTATGCAAACACAGGGCCCAAAGTGCAGAAATATTTAACCCAGTCAACTAAAGCGTCACCAGTAATTCCCGGTGCCCAACGCAGCACAAACACCGCGCATCAGGCGCTTTAACCGCCACCTCCTGCTCCGGCAGCAGCAGACGGCGGAGGCAGCGCGACCCCCGCCGCTGCGGTGTGCCGGGCGAGGGCGGCGGGCACCCCGCGGAGGGCGCCGCTGTCCCGCGGGCAGAGCGCGGCCTACGACCGCCGCCCGCCCCGGCCCCGGCCCCCGCCGCTCCGCCGCCCGGCCCCGCGCCGCCGCCAGAGGGCAGCCTTGCCCCGGCCATGGCGGCCGCGCCCGGCCCCGCCGCCGCCCGCCCTCTTCCCACCGGGACGGGACGGTGTCGCGGGGGGGGGGGNGCTCGGGGGTCAGGCGCGGGGGGGGAGACACACCGGGGCGCCGCCATCTTCTGAGGGGAGAGGCAGCGGCTTCCGCGGGGGCGGGCGCGGCCCGGCTCCCCCCCGGGCCCGGCCCCGCGTCAGGGCCGAGGCGCAGCGGCTGGGGAAGCCGGCGGGGCCGGGGCGGGCGGCGGTACCGGGCCGGGGAACACAGCGGTTACCTCCTGCCTCCGGCTGCGCTGCCGAGTGCCCGCCGAAGCGAAGGATGGAGGCACACCGACGCGCCTCGGAGGAAGAGCCCGAGGGGACCCGCCAGAAGCTCCGCTCAAGCAGGTCGCCGTCGCTTTCTGAGCTGCAAACGAACCAGAACAAAACGAAGTGAGGCCCAGGCCAACCATCAGTCCGAACTCCGCAAGTCGAAGGGCTGATTTGACTTTGGGATTTTGAAAGGATGACTGTCATGACTTTGAGGCGCTACTACGCCGAAGAGATGAATGGCGCGCGGGGCGATCCGGCCGATTTATTCGGCAAAGCCTGTTAGTTCCTTCTGGAGCAAATTCATACTGATTCCCGCCTGTTTGTCAGTGGGAATTTAATGCCGGCTAAAAAGTCACTGAGAGTTCTCTTCGGATGGAAGCCCGTTCAAAACAGAACAAAAAAGATGAATTTGAGAAAAAAGCTTAATAGAGTCGTCTTTAAGCGAAAACCACTCAAGGCTTGACTGTTAATCAAAAGAACATTACTTACCTTACTCAGCATCGCTGACACCAGAATCTGGCAGCAAGTTTTAAAAAGGAACCCTTTTCTCTTTCTTTACAGTCACAATTTATAACAGCTGAATTATTGGCTATAAATACTCTTTTTCTTCTGCTAATGTATTGTGCTTCTGGGATTGTTCAGAGCAAACATTTTGTTGCCAAGACAATAAACTTCTAAACTGGGGCTTCTAAAAAAAATCTCAAGCACATTCCAAGCAGCAGCTATTCAAAGAGTACCACTATGCCATCTTAACAGACTAAATTTTGGGTTCTTTTCACTAGTATTGAAAATAAATTTATTTTTTAAATACAGAAAGCTGCTGCTTGCAATACGCTGGAGCACAATTATGTATATACCAAAGCTAAAAGATTCAAATGGGGTGAATTAGCAGAGAGTTTGCTGTTGAAAGTAAAAAGCTAGGCAAGCAAAAGACATTTGTAAATATATGTAAAATATTATAGAACATAGAAGATAAGGGCTTAATATACATCCTGTTACACATGGAGAGCAGTTTTTCTACGTGTAACATACACCTTCCTTTTAAAAAAAAACGCAACCTAAAAATCTTCCAAAAAAACAGTACCAGCAAGATTTGCATTTTCTTGGCTTTTAAACAATGTCCTGGTAGATACTTTAAGTGAGAATATTTGTGAACACTGATATGTGATAGTATAGCTACATACAGCTCTTTATGCCCTTTATAATCAGAGGTTACACGTTAGTGTTACGCATCACAAATACGCGTTACCTGATCAGAAACATGATAAAAGTCAGGCTATGCAGGCTGCAACGCTGTTATTCCGTTCCCCTGACTCACACGAAATTTCACATATCACAACTCAGCTATGTTTTTACATTTGGAGGGACCAGAAAGAAGAGAGTTTGTAAGCACAGGGCGGGAAAACCCCTGGCACCCTGGGGAAGTACCGCTCCCCCCGGCTGCTCACCCGGCTGTGGGATTTGGCTCCGATTTGGGGAGAGATCTGTGCATGATGCTCGCGGACAGCCGAGCTGAAAAGATACAGGCTTCCCACATTAACACTCCATGAGCTGCATCAAATACAGTTACCATATTAGCTGGCTGAAATTGTGTCATACTCTTATTTTTAGTACGCTATTATGCCTCTGGGATATATTTTATTTAAGAGGGAATTGGACCTAAGCAGATGTTGTAGCGGTTTTCTAAAGGGGGCTTTAGGCAACTCGCTGCGAGGTACCCGAAAGACTGCATGTATGTTTCGGGTAAGGGGCAGAGTGAATGCATGAGCCAAATACTGTACATGCATCTTTTTTTAGTCCTGAGCCACTGTTTGGAAATTACAGTTAATTTTTCAGCCAAACAGTGATCTAAAATATTCTATGGAAAAAATATTGTAATTTTTAGAAAGAAAAATATTGATGTTCTCCCGAAATTTCTCTAATTTAAAGCAACATTATGAAACAGAACAAGTGAGAATTTGCTGAAGAACTTGGCGAAACATATGCAGTAATACGGGATTGCCCAAAGGACCAATAGTGACTACAATGGCTACAGCGGTGAGCTGCAGGCCTGCGCGCATGTGGGCGGTTCCGTCCAGTCCTAATGAAGAACATGAGAACCATAATTTGCATGGATAAAGTTCTTCTGTGCCAGCACAAAAAGCTGACTTCTGCTTCCCCAAGCAGCATCTTGGAAAGCTGCCCTGGTTTCTTGGTCACGGTAGTCCTGTCATGCTGCTACAGGATGGGGTCTCTATGAAAAGTGCATCTTCTTAGAGATGCTTTCCAAGCAGATGAGAGCATCATCTCGGTGAGGACACCAACAGGTTCAGTTAGGGACAGCTAACTGGGAGAAGGTAAAAATGAAAAAAGGGGGAGCGTGTGGGGGGGAAGATTTAGGTTGGAGATAGGGGAAAAAAAGACATTTTGCATCAAACACTGTTGACAAGAAGTGGCAAAACCACATGGGGAAGGTACCAGGAAATAAGATATAATTTTGTAACATCTTGGGTATGAGCTGTGCAGCAGACAAAGGACACCGATGGGGAAGGACTGCAGTCACAACACGAAGAAACAGAGGGAGCACAGAATTGCAAAAGCTTTTGTCAATAGAATTTCATACCCAATTATTGTCATGGGACTCTCAAATTTTATTTCCTGCAATTCTTCTGGCAAAAGGCCAGTTCTCACATGACCTCCATAATTTTTTTAATCCTATCAATGAAATCGTCCTTCCTTCGAGGCAGCCCATTTTCTTCCAAGAGAGCTGATTTCCCTTAGAATTTGGAACTGTTTCATAAGAAAAGTGACCATAAATAGTAAGTTTTCTCTTCCAGAGATGAACTAACATCAGCACGCTAACATCTGCAAGCCTTTGATTTTGTTACAGTTATACTCGATGGAGCCCACCCACACAGGATGCCATCCAAAGAGCCTTTTTTTCTTCTTCTTCTTGACTGGGTGAAAAATGGTTGTGCCAGGTGGCAACTTTGAACACAGGTAAAGAGTGGACAATACGCACTGGCACGGGATTCTCGGGAGATGCACGGCCTCTTCTGTGTGCTGCAGCTGTTGGGTATTGGCTGTCTCTCTGGGCAGGGATCACAATCAATTTCTAATCTCACGCCTGCTTCTGGTCTGGGCTAGCAACACAGAGTCAGAGTTGATTTGAACCTATCAGATAGCCCAAGAATTAACAGGTTATTTTATTACTTAAAAAATCCAGGTGATAGGACCAACTCAGTGGGGCTCTTTTCTGCATAGCCGTGCCAAAAACACCTTCGATCTACCTGCCCTCCCTGCCCAAATCTGCAGGCAGTAGGGAAGGCGGCAGGGAGCAGAGCCTGATTCAACAGCAGCTACTGCTCATTTTCTTGTCACTCTATAGGTCACCGGCTGGCAGAAATCTCTGCGGAAATGCATCTAAAAATATTTTGAAAACTTGGCCTCCGCTGATGAGAAAATTAAGTGGTGACTCATGCTCCCATCAGCTCCAGACTTGATTACTGCAATTTGATGGACTGAGAAGCTGGTATTCCACCGAGACTGCAATTTGCTTAGGGGAGCAGCCGAGAGGCCTCATTGGCACCAATTGCTTCCAACGCATCTCTCTTGTCCTTTTAATCACTAACAAATTTAATTTCACTTCTCACTGAAGATCTCACTCTCCACCTTTCTGGCAAGAGAACAATTTAGAGGCTGCTTTCATGACCTCTGCTACAGCTCTAGATGCCAGCATGAAGCAGACCTGCCTGTAGCAATGCCCCGCACCTGCATGTCCTGGCATTGCTTTCTCTGCTCCTGCACATCTCAAGCCACTGGACAGTCCTCGTCCATGCGACACCAGAAGACTACTTACCATCCTGCAGGGTGCTCTCTGTTGCATGAGAATTTCACAGGAACCGTACACACAGAACTTCAAAGAATTTAATTCAAAATGCCTCTTCGAAGAAGTACCAGTCTAACGATGACAAGTGATAATGTGGTTTGAGCAAGAAAACAGCAAAGAGGAGACAACCTCCCTCTTCTGCCATTGTTCTGATATGATGCTGTAGTTTTCGTCTGGGAGATTGGGGCTACCCGTGGAAGCAGGGACAGAAGAGATTCGGTTTGTTAGATGCTGGAAAGGGCAGGCCATAAAAACTGAAGTAAAACACTCTTCATTTACTCTCCTCATGTGCTACATTATCACCGAGCTTTGTTAGAACAATGGCAGGGCTTTTTAAACAGCTTCCCTAGGGAGACCGCTCTGCAGCTTAACAGCCCTTTCACTGGAGATGTGCAAGTGTAACCAAGGGCAGAATTTAGTCTCTTGTCTATTTAACGTGTTTGCGAAGGACTGTATGCGTTTGTGGCACTTTATAATAATAGTAATATAAATGCATTTGGATTATAACAAAATGGAGAAAGTATGATTTAGCCCTTTACTGTGTTGTAATTCCCAAATGCATCAACGTCTATTTAAGTGCAGAATAGTCTACAGTTTACAAATACAGCGCTGCCATCGTCTGCTGTAAAGGTTCTGTATGAGATTATGATTCAATACAAAACACAATTCAGTGTCTGAAATTTCATTTTTAATGTCAGAATAACATCAAAAAAGTAGCTCTTTCTCCATATGCAGTCTTGCAAAAAAAACGTATACCAGGGACTTGGTCCTTTCTAATGATTTCTACATATATAACTGCTCATCTCTTATGCACATATACACTTGCACATAAATAAATGTGCTTGCAGACAGACAATATTTCATCTTGCCTTCTAACCTCCTGCTGTCAAGATATTTCCACAGAAAACCGTACACAAATAAAACTAACAGCTCCTCTTTCCCTGACTGCCAGAATAACATAGGGGACTACTTCTGTAAAACCATGCTGCCGGATTACTCGCCTTTTGCTCTGTGAACAACTGCGCAGCTTCTGCTGAGATTGCCTTTTCTGTCATGTAACCTATTCGCACTAAGTAGAGGATGTAGAAGAAAAAACACAACCACAATTTTGAATCTAACGACATAAAAAATGATTTATCATGGACCTATTACTGGGGTCATCAAAAGCTTCTCAATTTAGCGCACAAAAAAGGAAATACAATGTTTGAGTAACTCAACACAAAGTGCTAAGATTCCCTGTGACCTCTAAAGTGCTCTTTTATTGTTTGGACATTTTTTTCCTTTGCTATCATTAGATAGGGTTATAGATATGCAGAAGATAACAAGTGCTGATGATGAAGAAAATCCTTATGTTTTAACACGGGCAAAGTTCTCGTTTGCCATCAGTTTTGCCTGATTATGTTCAATACCAGATATCTCTCAGTTAAATTTAAAGCCAAAAAGTTGAAAAGATTCAGAACTGTTCTAACCCTCTACTGAAACACTGGAGGAGTTCAATGAATTTTCAGTTGATAATCTGCAGTATTCTGAGGACTCTCCCCAAGTTTAGTTCATAAAATATTTCTGTTGTTCACAGATTATTTTTTTTTAATAAAGAACAAGCAAACAGTTTAAAAGCTGACCCACAAAAGAACAAAACATAGGTAACAGAGGTAAGAAATTGACCTAGAGGAAAAGTAATTTTACCTTGTTTTCCTATTAACAAAATTAAATTCAAAACCATTCTGTTTATTAAAGACATATAGGCATAATAACAAGTCATAAACAAAACATCTTAACAGTCTTTAAACATAACAGAATTGATATGCATAATTAAGTTTCATTAAGTACGGATTTAAAGTACATATTTCAGTTTTGCTTTATATTCCCTTTAGACCAACGCCTCCGACGCTCATACACAATATTTAGGCTGCCCCAAGCAATCAACAAGGACTTTGTAAAGGCTCTAACAAAACCCCATCTTAAAACAATTTGAAATATTCTTAAATGAAGAAAAAAAAATTAATGAAGAAAAAAGGATGCGTCCAGTGGAATCTAAGCAAGTTGTTGGATGTACTGAAAGTGGGCGATTCAGTACGTGGAGGTAGCTCAGTAAGGGTACTTGCAGTGTTCCGACTATTTAGCACTGACACAATCACAATAAGTTACTGTATGCTTGAACTCTTCCTATATATTCTTAAAAAAGCGGGCACTCTTTCTGCGCCAGTTGCTGTGCCATTCAAAACCAACAGAAGGAGTCATCGATTTCAGTGGGATTGGGATTAAGTTCTTACATACTCTGGGAGTCTGGACTCCCTGCTGCAAGCAGGGTTTTTAAGCCCAGACAAAGGAATTTTTTCCCACATGGAGCCAGTTACCAGTTAGCATGCTTAAGGAAGGGGAACCTTGAATTTGGCCCAAGAACACGCAAGCTATTCTCTCCAATTACCTCGCAGGTTGGCCTGCTGGATCTTGACTACCCTATCTGGGCAAGCGCTGATCAAAACTGCGAGCTCGCTGCCCGCTGCCCTTTGCGTCACTGGCTAGTGAGAAGAGAGCACAGCCCTGGGGGACACGGGCGGTGGACAGTGTCCCTCGGCCCTCCCACCCGCTCAGTGTGCAGAGCTTGATCCCCCTCCAGGGAATGAAAGAATTCAGCATGTTGCCGCCTCACGTACCTTCGTTACATGGTTGTTTTATTGGTGATAACAGTTCTGAACAAGGTTGACGCTGCCAGGTCCCAGCAGTTTCTCATACAGATGGCAACAGAGCAGTCTTGCACTGACTGACCATCAGGGAAAGCACCGATTGTGATTGGTACCACATTACTTTCCTGTTGTTCACAGGAATAATGGACTAGGAATAACAGACTAGGTAAACCAAACACTATTTTTTCACTAAGGCAAAAGGATATGAATTTCACGCGCCTATTGTCACACAAAAGATCTTTAGCTCTTGTAAATGGCTACAGCCTTATCAAAGCCACCATAATTTACATCCGCCAAAGATCTGCTCCTAAGTGTTTGCACTCAGTTGCACCGTTAACTGCAATGTTAACTATGACACACATGGAACTTCTGCATTTATATCGATCCCAGTTTGACCTATTTCTTTCATTCCTTTTAACATTTTAACGCACAATTGCTGGCACAGTTTTTGCAGATGGGTACACCTCAAAGTCTGGATGAGAGTACGCTTCTGAAATCTTAATCTCCCCGACAAGACGCAGTGCTGGCTATACGTTTAAATATACGCCTGCGTTCCTTTCTCTTCAACACTCCTCTTAGAAATAGTATTTTGTATTTTTTTAATATAAGTTTATTAAAAAGAGTAACATTTTATTTTTAAAAAAGTTGTGACTGATTGTCAAATTAGCTAAGATAGCATTTCTGTTACTATAAGGATCCTTTTAATTGGCAAAAAAAAAATAATTGTCAACTTTCTTGTCCTCACAAGCCATTATTCATTACCATTGCAGCAATATAGAAAATGTAGCTTGGCTTACTACAATAAAGGCTCTGTTTCAATATTAGCATCCTAAATTCTGTCACTGCAGATCTCTGTGCATTGCACCAGGGAAAGAAAAAGAAAAAAGAAAAACAAAAATTTGTGTTCTTCAGGGGTAAATTATAAAAGATCTCCTAGCTGCAAACACAAATACTTCACTCACAACCCAAGCACCAGACCATTTCTTTGAAGAAGCTTATGAGGCATTTAAGATATACAATGGCACAATATCATACAATGGAATTGAAAGAATTTTCTTGAGAAACCATTAACTTTGAAGGAATGTCTAGACAACTGTGTCAACAAATGCAAATAATTCATGCTTCTCAGCTTCTATCCAATGGATGGCCCCATGCTGAGTATACACAAACTCAGAAGAAAAAGGCATGTCACAGTCATATGACTAGGGAGTGTAACAGAGTCACACAGAAATTCAAGTCAATCTTGAAAAAAAAAAAAAAAGCCTTCAGAAAGCTCTTCCCCGGGGTAAGCCAGCAGTGGGATAGGCTTTTGGTCATTTTGGCTAGTTTAAAACAGAGACTTACAGCTGGCGCACCCTGGCTTCAGAGCAGGGGCAATGGAAGAAACAGCTGTGAGTCATGACCATTCACTCGGTTAGAAAAATAAAAACTAAAGGACTCCAAAATACTGTACAACCTCTTGCAGTAACCAACAAAGTGGCTTCTGGAAACAATGCTTTTGCCAAAAATGCATCTTTAAGGCACTTAACAGGTATCTTTTTAATATATATATATATATATAAAAATAAAATATGCACCGAAGCAACATTCACAAATACCCAGTTGTCTCAATTGTCTGTGTGTACAGTATAGTACATATATACATTCACTGTGACACAGGCCATCTCCATAATTATACCTTCACAGGTGCTTTGGGCTGCCTGGTTAACTTCAGTGCCTGTGAACAGTAAACAAAACAGTCACTTTTGTATCTTCTTCAAAGACGACCAACAGCACAAGACACGATTTTTATTTATAAGAGGCAACAAAATACCGCGTGTACTTCTAGGCGGCTGAGTGAGGAGTCAGCATGCCCCTGGCAGGCTACTCTGGGTTTTGTGATGCTGTTTTTATCTCTGATAGCCCATCACAACCTCCTCATATAAAGCTAGCCTTAACAGAGGAACCACAAGGAATACGGCTACAGCGCCAGTGAAGGAAGCGGAGGTGGGTCTCAGCTGTCTTTTAAGAAAGCAATTATTTGGACCCCACTCAAACCACTTGTGGCACAGATACAAGAGCTTGTGACCCACTTAGGGAAAGACCGTGAAGAAAATTTCTGCCAACACCTTTGTGTTCCCTGGTCTCCTTCCATCTGGCTCGAAGCCTGCTCAGAGTATAGTCAATGCTGCAGTGGTGGATGTCACGCACCTCTGATGTTTATACCTTTCTTTCTGGGAAAAGGTAAGAATAAGCCAAAGTCCATCAGTCCAGAGGTGATCTTATGCCAGGGGACACCTGAAATCTCTGTAGCTCCTCTTACTGAGGAGGAGAGAAACCACATGCCTTTATCTGATGGCAAGGTCCAGCTCCATATTCCCCGCAGGGCTGGCAAACTATGGTAGCTAAACTATTTATTCAGTGTGTGACAGAAGTTCAACTCAAATGACAGGTGACCGTGCTTCTAGTTTGGCAGGAAGCAGCCTCTCTAACTTAGGAGGCAAATGTGACAGGCTTAAAAGGTGTTGGGTTTTCAGCTGCTCCTGTATACCGATGTGGTCACTGTCAAGGATGCCTGTTGTTGGTGTGCTCTGCAACAGAAAAGCTCAGTGCGTTCGTGTGTGGGATGAATTAGCCTGAGTGAGGGGGAAATTCGTGAAATTTGCAAATTCATGAAATTTGGAACTTCTGTTTTCCTTAGCCTTTTGGGGGAAGCGCCCTGTCAGACCGGCATTTACCTGTCAAGTGAGAGATTTATAATTTCTGGAGGGTTGGCTAAACAAGTCATTTTCAGTCTCAGAGATGTCTGATGGGTTGTCTTATTGTAGATATTAACCTTTAATATTGTACATTTAAAGCTTGTAAGCACTGCTTGAAAAACGCTCCAGCACAAATGTAAACCCTTTAAAAAATCTAAACCTTTAAAAATAAATAGGCTATATTCCCCTCCGAAACCCCAGCTTTCAGAAACACCAGCATTTAACTATTGTTAAATCTAGCCGTTTGAGATTAGTCTTTTGGATATTATTCAGCAAGAGACTTTGGAGAGAGACATCATTCCACATTTTGTTTGGGGAAACAATTTTTTAACTTTGTAGTTTGGCAGATCCTGCTGCCATATTTACAAACTAGAAATACTTTAGTGTAGATGAACCTCTAAATATTTAAATTCAATTTCATACAACCAGATCACATGTACTATCATAATTAAGTAAGAATGTCACTGCAGTTGAGTACTGTGACTGGATAACCGTCTCCCCCTGCAAGAGAGATGCCAAAATGAAGCCAAGGTGTTTATAGAAAATAAACATCAAGGGTGATGATGACATGTTTATTTTCAAAGCGGGAGACCATTATCCAGTCACAACATTCACTTCTATTATACTTATTATAACTGTACCAGACCCAACCTCATTGATTTTTTTCAAAGAGTAATTAAAATAACATTTGTGAATAATACAGAAGACCAACTGAAGAAACTGCTGCAACAGAACAACAATCCCCCAAAGTGGTTCTATGGTAGCATTACAGTCTGATTAGCACAGGAGGTTTATTTGATGCTTAATGAATAAGAAACTAGTACTGGTGAAGTGTAAATCTCTCCAGTACTGGTTGACTTTTCTGATGCCCTGTTTAAAGGCTGTGTTAACTTGCAGCAACTGACAGCAGCCCCTGAAGGCCATTACCGCCCCTGAGGATCAGGGAGGTCTGGATGAGTTCCAGCCCCACTCCTGGTCTTGGCAGCCGAGAGCAGTTAGATGCTGAAGAGAAGCCAGCATTGCAGGGATGGTTTTGTCACCGGTAGTGGCAACTTTAGGCTATCCTTCTGCAGGAATAGCACAGAATGTTCTTTACACAACCAGTAATGTCTCCTGATAATTTCTGATTTTAAAAAATCATGACTTTCAGACTGACGGAGAAATGACATATGATTCTCAAATTTCCATTATTGGATAAGTGTATCTCAACAAGGTCTGATTTCTGGACTCGGTTCCTGAAAATTGAGAGGTTTCCTGCTTTTTACAATTCAGGTAACCAAAAGTGGAGCCACATAAAACCCACTGATTTAGGGAATTTAGGATTCAAATTAGCAAGGTGACTTCAGTGGAGTGACGCTAGTAAAATGGCAGCCTGTTGGGTTTTGCTGAAAATTGGAAACGTGGAAGTTATCAAAAAAAATTTCTCCACTGATGAGTGAATGACGCAGGGTACTGGTGGCACTGGTCTTCCCATAGCAGGTCTCAACCTTCACCTAAAATGGCTGTCAAAGACTGCTTCAGTTGCCACAGCTTCTTGATCCTTATTATCTCAGAACATTAGACACAGCATTAAAATCAGTTGCATGGACTAGCTTTCTGCGAGGTGGTTACTACTGTTCTGAGAAGCCGACTAAAACCATTGCAGTTATTTCATATACATCACAGAATGGCTGTCAGATGTCAATAGCTTCAATTTATAGTGAAATAAGCATAATTTGAATCAGTGATGTTGATGCAAAACCCTCTAGGTTATAGTCTATAATCCTACAAGCTACCCCATGCCATAATTTTGGCATGAAATGCGATACGCCAGTCTTCTGTAGACTTCTTGCTATTGTAAAGGGTGACCCAAGCAGAAAAAAAAGAAAAATTAAAAATTTTTCATCCTGCTTCAATTCAACTCAGAAAGTGCCCTCATTTTACCCGATTTCCCCATCTCCCATGCCAGTGGACAGATCTTTGTCACTTCTCCATAAGGGAGATACAAAGCTGTGATTATTATCTAAAGATGGAGCCATTCTTATTGGGCATAATCTGAACGCATGATTTGAATGAATTCATAATTTGAACTAACTGTAGAGGTCTAACTTCAAGATTTGAACCTTTTCAGAGCCAAGGGGGGTAAAGTTCAGCATTTTTAATTTGATATTACTGTGACAATCATTGTCATAAAGGAAGTAAAGGAACAGAAAAATCCCTACCACGGGATCTCCAAGAAGGGACCTGAGGAGTTTAAGATGTGTTTAGGTATTTTTTTCCCTCATAGCACATTTTCCATTATAAAGCAAAACTGGCAATTCTTACCTTTTGCCTAGAAACCATCCAAGATTTTATTGTTGGTACCAACAGACTGCCAAGAAGAATCTGAGCAGGATGATAAATGAGTAAGGGGACGGAAATTAAGGACAGGTGCTCATAACCCGCAAATACTATCTTCAGCATTGGAATCCCTGCAGGCAGAAAAACAGGAGACAGACTCTCACCTCAGACTTTGAGCTCCAGATAAAAGCAAAGCATTTTATGTTGCATTGACATTTCACCAAAAATAAACCCCAAAACAAACAAAATGAAGACTCAGAAGTTTTATATAAAAAAACCCAACCCAAACAAACCAGCAAGACCATGAACGGAAAAAGAAATACACGGCAGAGAAAGTTCTGTGGCAGAAAGGAAGGAGTAGGGGAATGCCATAAAAGATCTTTTCTAATTATGCTAATAGCTGTCAAACTCCTGCTGAAGACTTGATATAAAATATATTCTGCTATAGCATGATTGTTCGGTTGCTGAGCGTAGTTCTGTACTGCTTATTTACTGCTTCCTCTCACTGTGCTCTGTTTTGTGTTCTCACGATTGTCCTCCATCCAACCTGCCCGACTCCTGCTTGTAACCTTTCTTCAGTCTGTTCACTGGGTTGCGTTTTCCTGGCATACTCCCTGCCACTTGGTGAGTACCCAAATGACAGCCTTCCTGATGCATGCAGTCAAGGCAGAGAGTCAAGTACCCTGCAGGTGGGTGCTCATGTGTTAGAGAACAAAACTCTCCGCTCTACCTGTATGTTTCAGAACAGATACAGCATGAGAGAGAAAAGGTTTCTTGAACTAAGCGAGCGATATGAAGTGGCCACACCTATGAAGAGTTAGGGAGCAGCTGGAGTAAAGAAGCTGCTAGATGCTAGAATAAGTGAGTGTTAATAGCTAGAGATGGCCCATATTTTCTAAGAGCTTGAATTTGCACTCAACAGTGCTATTTCTATTAGATATCTCCATGCATAATCTTCCCACTTGATGATGTGATACATAAAATCAAATTTGATTTAGTTTTGCAGCAATGAAACCAATTATGTTTACTTTGAACATGTTGTTGTTCAAAATTATTTGTTTAAATCTTGGAACTTTGCTACCATGCTCCACAAAACACAGGTGGGGACAAAACTTGCAACCATCTCTGTCTTGCTTGACCAGACATTTGCATAGTTGCCAACAAGAGCAACTGTGCTTCCTCAGGAACCCCCTGAGAACATACCTTATTTTCTCCATCATCTTAAATGTCATTCTAGGAATCTTCCACCAGCACCAACCTTGCAGCAAAGCAGACTACACAGAGTTTTCACAGAGCTCATCTGTGTGTTTCCTTCCTTAGCAATCACAAAAAGCTGAGCTTTGTGCCACATGCCCTCCATTCCCCCATTACTAGATGTTTCAGATCAGCCAAAGTTGCCATGTTTACAAAAGCTTTTCTCTACGTCTTAGATAAATTTCCGTTCTCAACACCCTTTCAAGTTTCCCTTCATAAAAGTTGCCTCCTCCCTATATGAAGAAACAGCTTATTTGATGAGTATTACCACTCCCCCAGTGCCCCACTATTGCTGAACATCGCAATGTTTCCACACCACCATTTCATGTAATTATTTTGGTTAGCTTCATCCCATTACACCACTAACAATCTCATCCCCATACTAGTAGCCTTTACTTATGTATCTTTCTCTTTTCCAGGGAAAGATAAGATAAATAAATAAAGGCTTGTGTGCTTAATTTCAATATTATAATTACCTTCAAAACAACATCATGGATCTACCACCAATAGGGCTGCTTATTATTAACACTAATTTCTGGGGCTTGGGAATAGATAGTATTTGGATAGAAATTAAATGGGCATTTAAATTATATTAAGGAGTGTAATTTACTTCAAATACCTATCATACTGTTTTTGTAAGCAGATAAAGGTTTTATTGCCTGTTTCCAAATCTCAGTTTGACCCTTGTGGGTCCTTTTCTGTTCTCTAACCACAGAAAAAAACCCCTAGAGTCCCAAGCTATGAACATGCTATATTTATGTTCGTAAGACAGTACCTGGTGTTTTGGTAGTGCAATTTCATCCATAGATCCAAAAACACTTTAGTAAGCTGAACAGGACTCCTACAGAGAATCAGAGAACACTAAAATGACTAGCCTAAGATCACACAGAAAACTAACGGCAGAGATGTGAACAGAATGGATCCAAAGTGACTGAGACATGCTTTAAATTACTGTATATTTTCTGAAAGAAAAGATGAGATATTCCAGCCTAAAAGGTAAATTCTCTAGAGGAAAGCTATTTCAGTAAACTAGAAAAAAGGAAATTAAAGTTGTCAAATATAAATACAAAATACTATAATTAGTGTGACAATATAATTAGATCACTGGGTGGGAAGAGGTTCTTAATTCACAGCTTGTTTAAATACGTGTCACAACAATAGGTTCCTGTAAGCTACTAATGTGCAATTAAAGTTCCTGTTATTTACCGGGAAAAACTAACTGGTGAAAAGAAGAAATAATAATCACTTTTGCAGGTAAGCATTCATAGTTCAATGGCAAGAAAAAGCCCTGTTGCCTTTTTATGCACTTTGTGATTTTTGTAATTCCAACTTTACCAGTATGCAACTCTCTCAGAAAATATTTCATGACAGAGATCCACAGACTACAGTCACAAATGCTTCTGTCAGTAATATTACCACAAAGCTAAACAAAACAGCATGGGTTTTATTTATGTTTAAAAATGTTGTCTAAACTTTTTCATAGCAATACATAGTAACTGCAAGCATCAGTATGACTGCTAATGTTTTCCAAATACATAAAACTCATGCAAAGTCCTAATTAGGAAAAAACATATTTTAGTAGTTACTTTTCCCTCT